>CM038144.1:175866013-176466013 GCA_021437245.1 Aegilops speltoides | reverse complement strand
GGGCAACTCTCGCGCTTTGGGTTCAGCCTGGTTCCATTCATCCAACACCACACCACCACAAGCTCGCGTTCTTGAGCAAGATCAATACAACACAAAGCAGCGGTAGGGTTTCTGCGACCATCGCGTCCGGCTGGGTAAAATCCGCCAGCAGCATCGCCTCGATCGCTCTCTGTGCCTCCTCCGCCTCGTCAACACACGAAGGGCTCCCGGCCCCATAGGTGTCCCAGCGGCGTGCCCCTCACGCACATCCGCGCCCGACATCTTTGGCGCGCCCGGTAGGGGCGTCGAGGTTGTGCGGACCTGATCCGGCGTTCGCGCGCGCGCTCTTCATCAACCTCTCCGGTTTACAATGACCGTCCGACAATCTGCGCCATGGCCCGAAGGCGAGAGCCGAGGGTCGCAGACCCATCTCCATCTTCCCGCCGCCACCGGAGCCAACGGTGGGCGGAGGAGACGCCAGCGAAGGGTGGACACCGGCGAGGCACTCGCGGCGCCACGAATCGAGGACAGGACGGATGACCGCGCCTCGGTCTCCGTGGATCCACGTCCATCCCAGCGCAGGACGACCCAGCAGCGCCATACCACGAGAGGTGGTATCCGCCTGCTGGGGCAAGGATAAGCCGGAGGCTCGCGGGATGCTCCGGACTGCTGTCCATGCAAGAGCAAAGCGAAAGCGCCGGGGCAGGACTCTGCTCCTCCTATCGCTACTAGGAGTCCGAGCATGTTCTGTACCTCGCGCCGCTCGCTCCCGCTCCCCTCCGCGCCGGCAAGCGCATCTCCCTGGAGCGCTACGCTGTCGTCGAGGACCCGCCATCGAGCTCCAAGTCCGGCTGGGACAGCTCTGGTGTTCACTCCGACAAGCGCCGCTCCTCGGAGCTCTATAAGCCCGGCGATGATAGCTCTGGTGCTCGTTCCGGCAAACGCACCTCCCCGGAGTGCTGCGCTGCCGTCTAGGACGCGCCATCGAGCTCCACCAGCGAGTGCGAGGAAACGAGAAAAAGAAAAGCTAAGTCGCTCGAGCTTTTGCGCAGAGCACTCCTTAATCCCATGCTTTTATTTGTTGTATCCCTCGTGCATTCGTCCTTTGTACGCAAGCTTGTCTTGCGCGGAGGAGCTGCTGTGAATAGCCGCACCCTTATCTTGCTTGAGCACACTCAGCGAGTTAAAAGTGAGCGCGACCAGCTTCGCGCCCTTGTTTCGTTTGAGTGCGCTCGGCAGGATAAGTGCATCGCGACCGACACGGCAAGGTTGCTTGCGGAGCGACACCAGCCAGCGGGCTGCTGATGTTCCGCACTCAGCAAGCGTGTTAAGCACCGCAAGTTACCTAGAAGCGTGGGGGTAAAGCGCACAAAGGATGTAAAGCGAGGGTGTAACGTGGCAAGCCCCGCCGTGAGATGTCGCCGTTATGAGAGACTTGAGCGAGAGGAGCCAAGCCGTGGCCCGATTGCGTGCTTTGGTTTGTTTCGAGTCCGCTCAACAAACACAAGTGTGCTGCTGCACCTTACCTTGCTTTCGAGCCTGCTCGGCAAGTTAAGCGTCATAGAATCGGCCCGGCAAGGTCGTTTGCGGAAGCGACACCGCCCGGTGGGCTGTCCCTTTCGGCAAGCATGTTCGCCCGGCAAGCTTCCCGAGGCGTGAAATCTGAACATCTGAAGGGCGAGTGCGGCATCGTATTGCATAATAAAGACTTACATATACGTAAATAATGAAGATGTTGCAGATCTATCTCGGTTGTTTTCATGGCTGAAATTGCAGCAACAAGGAGGAACGAAAGATCACACCAGCACACTGGGCCCGGCAAGCCAAGGTCGCGGGGCTGCAGTGCCAAGGTTCTTCCCGGCAAGCCAACCTCATTGGGGCTGCGAACGCCAAGATTCGTCTCCGGCAAGCTAGAGTTCTTTGGGGCTGCGATATCGATAAGTTTTTCATCCTCGTCATGCATCCTCTCATGGACCGGAAGAGCGGATCTGCGTCTTTGAACGAACGTGTCTTGTAAAACCCGTGCGCGGAGGAGCGAGTCGTGGCCCGATTCGCGTTTGTTTTGTTTCGAGTCCGCTCAACAAACACAAGTGTGCTGCTGCACCCTTATCTTGCTTTTGAGCCTGCTCAGCAAGTTAAGCGTCGCAACTGGCCCGGCAAGGTTGCTTGCCGGAAGCAACACCGCCGGCGGGCTGTCCCGCACTCGGCAAGCGTGTCCGCCCCGGCAAGCTCCCCGATAGCGTAAGAACACGCAAGGCACGAGGTCAAGTAAAAGACTCAGTCCGGCAAGCTTTCCCCTCTTTTCATTAAAAACATCCTAGTTTGATACAAGTCCATAGAGGGTGAAAAACATGATAGAGAGGATTACAAGTTTTAAATGCAACTAAGGCCCGAGGGCTTACAAGTTAAAAAGATAAGGTGCCCGTGATCCCTCTCCTGTTTCTCTGTTCAGGAGTTCAGGAGGTAGGTCAAGGAGCCCCCGGCAAGAGAAGCTTGCCGGGGAGGGCGAAAGGAGCGCCTAGGAGAGCGTGGCGGTGGCGCCGCCGTGCATCAGGAGCTGCGCAAGGTGACGGGCATGGGGAACGCACCCCCCCAGAGAGCTACGGGCGCCAGAAGACACCAAGAGAACACCCCGGGGGCCGGCCAGGAGCTTGGCGGAGACGAAGGTGTCGGAGGCAGAGCTTGAAGACGGGGGCGGACGGCGGGGCGTCGGCCTGAGGGCACCTCGCCCTCGTACTCGATTTGACGGCCTTGCCGCCACTCCCCTCTTCCTCTTCTGCCTCTCTCGCGCCCGCCCAAGGAGACGGCCCGGGGAGTTCAGAGGCGGCGACCTGGAGGCGGGTCGCCCGATGGCCTTGAGGCAGCGGTGTCCGACGCCTAGTCGGACCCGCCATCCCTCGTCGTCGTTGTCGCTCCCCTCCTCGTCCTCTCGCTCGAGGAGGGCCTTCGCTATCGGAGGAGCTGTCCACACAAGATCTCGCCGGTGCCGGAGTCCCGAAGACCTTGACGGCGAGAAGGTCGCCTCCATTAACTTAAAATGGAGGGTAAACCCCGCCGTCAAGCTGTGGATCCGGGCGAACGTCTTCCACCCTCGGTCGAAGAACATCACGCCGGGGGCTGGGGACACGACACTCACCCGAGTGCCGCTGATCCCGCAGCCCCTCATGCGCAACTCCATCACGTCGGGTGGATCCGGTCCCATCGCGTCCGCAAACGGGGCCGGCAGCCGGAGGCGGCGACGAGGCGCTCGGCGAAGCTTGATGAAGAACTCCCAGGGTCATCTCGGTGTGGACGCGACCGTGGTCGAGAGACGGGGAGACAGGGAGGCACATCACCACGACCGCCTCTCCCCGACCGCCTCGGCCACGCCCTCGGCCCGTCCCCGCCCCACCCTCCTCTCCCTCTCGGGGCGGCTCCGCCGCCACGGGAGCAGGATGGGAGTGGTGCGCTGCCTGGGCGACCCTCGCTGCTACCGTCGAAGAACAAGGTTCCCTCCTTCCATGGCGGAGAGAAGAATGTAAGATGAAGACGAAGGAGAAGAAGATGAGTGTGGCCATTGTGCTCCCCTTCGCCCCTTTTAAAGGCGCGAGGTGAAACTCAACCGCCCTTCGACCAATCGAGAAGCGAGGAGGCGGAGGCGCGGGCCGACTCGCCTCCTCCTGCGTGATGGCTCGGTCTCCCACCTTCGCCGCCCGACCCCGTGCATGCGGGCAGCGTGGCGAAAAAGTGGAGCCGGGCGGCGGGTGAAGCGACCTCGCTCGCACCACGATCACGGGTGGATGCTTTAAAGATCGTGCATCGCCGCCCGTCTCCCACGACGCCGCAATCGGCGCTGCGCTGCCGTTTGGAGGCGGCGGATGCAGAAGCGGAGTCGGCACGCCGTGGGCCTCGTGTGCCCGTGCACTGTTTTGGGCCTGGCCCAACAGCGCTCGGCACCGTGTGTGGCCCAGGCCCGGGGGCTCCTGTCGGTGTACTAAGGTAGGGGTACCTCATTACCCCAACTTGTGCACGGGCAGTTGCAGCTCCCCGCGGCAGGATCTACCATATGCTTGCCGGAGACCATCCCTGATCCATATCAAGCCATTCAAGAACAAAGCGTACAAGACAAAAGATCAAGACCCCGGCAAGAGGAGCTTGCCGGGAAGGCCGTCCAGGCTCAAGATTGCATCACTCACACAAGCCCCTGGCGAGAGGAGCTCGCCGGGGAGACTAGAAGACTACATCAGAGAAGACACGCCTCGGCGCTATACGCGTCCCGGCGAGGGCCCGGGGAGCGGCAAGCTACAAGCCCGACAAGCCCCCGGGTCCGGCAAGATCAAGACCCGACAAGGTACTTGCCGGAGAGCTGCGCTGCGTGCCGCACTCCAGCTCATCTCGTCCACGCGTCACCTCTAGCTTTCTCGAGAGACGCGTGGCGGATGGCTGTCTTGCATGGAGGTGCGGTGGCACTCCACGGTGGTGGATCCATCGCCGTGGCGACGGAGACGCAAGGCGGGAGCTTTTGGGCGACGGCGACAGCATTAAATGCCCTTGTCCCCTCTGTCAAAAGTAGGTAGAATCCACTGTTCAAGCAATTGTAGCTGCCTTGTTCCCGACTGCTTCCAACTACCACCTCTTTTACGCTTTTACCCTTTCCTCCTCGTTGACACTGCCGGTGACCCCTTGCACTATAAAAGGAGGCCCATGCACAACGTAGAGGGGGTTGGGGGATCCTGGGCAACTCTCGCGCCTTGGGTTCAGCTGGTTCCATTCATCCAACACCACACCACCACAAGCTCGCGTTCTTGAGCAAGATCAATACAACACAAAGCAGCAGTAGGGTTTCTGCGACCATCGCGTCCGGCTGGGTAAAATCCGCCAGCGCAGACGCCTCGATCTGCTCTCTGTGCCTCCTCCGCCCTCGTACCGAACACACGAAGGGGCTCCCCGGCCCCATAGGTGTCCCGCGGCGGGCGTGCCCCCCTCACGCACATCCGCGCCCCGACAGTCGCTTTCTAGCAACAATACATCACGCACTCTGCGCAATCTTTCCGACCTCCGTGGTTCCGGTGCCGCTTCCACTACGGGTTCCGTGATTGACTCCGGTATTATCTCATCACTAGCCGAGCCATCCCCGAGTGGTCCTCGAATTTCTTCGAGTCGGACCGTCCTACCACTGGCCTCCCGACTGAGAAACTCTTTCTCAAGGAAAACCCTGTTCCGAGCAACAAACACTTTGTTCTCTTCCCGGTTGTAGAAGCTATATCCCAAGGTTTCCCTCAGATATCCCACGAATATGCATTTATCTGATTTAGGTGTAAGCTTGTCTGACATAAGTCGCTTGACAAATGCTTCACAACCCCAAATCTTTAGAAAAGACAAACTGGGACTCTTCCCGGTCCACATCTCATGTGGTGTCTTGTCTATGGATTTTGATGGTACCCTGTTAAGTGTGAAAGCCGCAGTTTCTAGAGCGTATCCCCAGAATGACAAGGGTAAATCCGATTTTCTCATCATTGACTGGACCATGTCCAACAAGGTCCTATTCCTCCGTTTCGACACACCGTTTCTCTGTGGCGTACCCGGAGGTGTGAGCTGAGGTACTATACCTCGGCTTTTCAGATGATCATCAAACTCTTGGCTCATGTACTCACCTCCACGATCTGATCATAGAAGCTTTATTGTCTTGCCAAGCTGATTCTCAACCTTGTTCTAAAACTCTCTGAACTTTTCAAAAGTTTCCGACTTGTGCCTCATCAAATAGATATATCCATATCTACTCAAGTCGTATGTAAAAGTCACGAAGTACTGATAGCCACCTCTTGCAGTTGTGCTCATTGGACCACACACATCACTATGTATAAGTTCCAATAGATCGGACGCCCTCTCGCAACTCTTTGCGAAAGGAGACTTAGTCATCTTGCCGAGCAAGCATGATTCGCATGTCTCAAACGACTCAAAGTCGGACGAAGTTAGGAGCACATCATCATGGAGCTTCTTCATGCGTTTCAGACTAATGTGTCCAAGCCAGCAATGCCACAAGTATGTCAGATTTATCTCATTAGGCTTATGCCTCTTGACATTCACGTTATAGACTGGTTCCTATTCTAGATTCAATATAAATAGCCCATCAACAACGGGTGCATAGCCGTGGAACATACCATTCAAAAATATCGAACAACCATTGTCCTTTAAATTGAATTCATAACCTTGACTCATCAAACATGAGGTAGAAATAATGTTCCGACTAAGTGCAGAAATGTAATAACAATTATTCAATTCCATAATGAATCCGGAAGGAAGCTGGAGCTGCATCGTGCCGACCTCCAACGCAGCAACTCTTGCTTTGTTGCCGACCCTGATGTCAATCTCCTCTTGTCCCACACGCCTAGTTTTTACCAGCCCATGCATCAAGTTGCAAATATGAACAATCGATCCGGTATAAAATACCCAAGAGCTACTAGGTATGTCAGCATGGTAAATTCTATAACATATGCAACAAGTGTACCTTTGCCTGAAGCAGCATTCCCGGCCTTCTTGCCATGCTCTGCAAGCCACTTGCTATAGTTCCTCTTCCATTGACCGGTCTCCTTCCAGTGATAGCAAACGGTTTTCAAGTACGGTCCAGACTTTAGCGCAGTAGCGGAGGTTACTGTCTCCGTGCCCTTTGCCTTAGCCTTTTTCATGGACCAACTCTTCTTGAACTTGATGCGTGCCTTTCTTAATATCCTGCTCTGCCACTTTGAGCATCCCATGCAATTTTGTGAGCTTCTTATACATGCCATGCATATGATAGTTCGAGATGAACGTCCCATTGGTGGGCGGAAGAGAACCCAGAACTGCATCAGTAGCCAGCTCATCCAAGAGCGGGAAGCCCAAACGATCGAAAGCTTGCACATATCTGATCATTTTGATCACATGTGGGCTCGGTGGATCACCTTCCTTCAGCTTGCAAATATTCAAGGATTGCCAGACGTTGAACCTTTCGGTCCTAGCCTGCGTCTGAAACATGCTCTTGAGACTCTCGATCATATCGTAAGCCTCAATATTTTCGAAATGCTGTTGCAAATTGGGCTCCATACAAGCCAGCATCAGACAGCTAATCTCCGTTGATTCGTCAACGAGTTTCTGGTAGGCATTCTTAGTTGTGGCATTAGCATTATCAGCAGGTTCCTCTGGAAGTGGATCCTCTAGAACATCCTCCTTTTTATCACGCTTGAGAACAATTCTCAAATTTCTATACCAGGTGGTAAAGTTTGTTCCATTCAGTTTATCCTTTTCCAGAATTGATTTCAATGCAAAGTTGGGTTGAGCAGGTGGTGCCATTGATCTACAACAGAAAATATGCAATCACTAAGCAATGTGTTTATGTAGAGTAATTCAAGCCTAAATGTAAATACTCCCATCAAGTCAAGATCCTCCGCAAAGTCTCAAGATTCAGGATCCGACTAGCGCATGCGACTAGTGAGCTTTAGCATCACTGCTAGCCAACATACCTATCCGGTAAGCAACTCCTTCCTAATCATATCTCTATACGACTCTTGTCGGTCGGGAAGGTATCTCATACCCCCGCTCCCAACCTTCTTTGCCACAGGGCCCAAAACCGTTTTGATAGCCTCATCAAGTTAACCTGATGCAGTGCATGTCCGTGTCCGACACAAACCCTTCAGTTCAAGGACAACCAGCAGCACCCCAATTTTATGAGCCCACTACTAGACGTACTTGTCGTGCGAAGGTGCAACATCGGGGATGGAAATTCACTTGATATTAATGAGGGATCATTCTACCATGCATAGAAACAAAGAAGCATAACAATCACAAATAAACACATATTGTGAAATAGTATGGCTCCTTCATGGATGTTCTTCCAGGTCGGCTCCGACTCCGATGACCATCAAGGAACTCCATCCTGTTTGTCACGCCGAGACGCCAAACCACCAACCGGATCTCTATTATCCAACTACTACAACTAGTAATGAATTTTACATAGAGTCACTAGTCAACACGCAGGTCGTTATACAATATAATGACAACACTTTGGCTCCTGCCGGCTGACAAACATGACATGCAGGCCACGTATAAATTACACACATGCATCACATACACATGAGCCATACTATTCACATCAAACCTGCAAAACAAAGTTATGCATAGAATCGTATTCTACCAGTTTGTGTGTCGGGTACGAAATACACGGCGCTACGCACACGTTTTCGGAAATCACAGATCACATCTGTACTCTGATCACGCCGAATTCTCTGATCTGACCAATCTTATCGATCATCGCGAGTACAATTCGGGTTTACGTTTCACTGTTAACCCCGATGGCGGATACCGACCTGCAGGGTTAGGTTGTGTCACGACCTCATCGACTCCGATCATCAAAAAACATAGCCTCTTCAATCCCCATGTGCAATTGATCTCATCAACCGTGCACATAGCCGATCTTATCAAGGATAACAGATCTCATCTGCTGCCTCCACATATCTAATATGCATACGATCTGAATCCAAATCCTATAGCAGAGGCTCTGATACCACTGTTGGGTTCTACGATAGGGTGCATCGACTGCAAATTAAAATTTTCCTACGCGCAAAACAACAAGAACATGCTACGGGAGATGGATCACGGTTTGTTACCACTAAACACGCAGTGCCGTGCAGCGGAAGAAGAGTTGGGGCAGCGCGTCCACGTGGATCGTCTCCTCCTCGTCCCATCTCCCTCAAACAGCCGGTCGTTCAATCCCACGTACAAGTTCGCCGGAGCAGCGCAAGTGCACCGCCTCTAACGGTATCCGTGCGTGCAGGAGGAACACCGTGCGGCGGACTGCTAGGTCCGATCACATAGTCGGCAGCGAGTGGAGGTGGCTATTCGCAACACATGTAAACCCTAGTGATAGCGCCGAAGCGATCAACTGAATAAGTGCGCTGCACCTCCACTATTTATAGGCGCCCATCGCGGGCTCAACACTTGGGCCTTGCACGGACCCTAAATCCCAAAGTCTACTTGGTCGCATTTCAAGTCCAGTTTGGATCACATCCGACCAGTGTCCTCCGAACCGGCCTCGTAGGTTCCTTCCCTTAAGCGCGCGACCCCTTAGGTTCAAGTAGGCTTGGTCACAGTTCGGATCACCTTCGACCTGCACGATTGGTAGCGGCATCTAGGAAGGCGTGCCGACCACCAAGCAGACTATGAAGCTCGTTAGGCGAACGTGTACAACGTGTCACACTTCTATTCCCTTTGCCTCATGATATCACTACAAAAAATACACTTCCGTGATAATACGTGTTTATCACAGTTGGTCGCGTTTTTTGTCATGCATGTACATCCATGACGATTTTATGCAGAGTCAAGATAGTCATACCTGTGCTGTTGTAGAAGTGTTCCATGACATTATGAAAATTATCATCATGGAAGTGTCCACTTCCATGATGATAAATCGCGCGTCACAGAAGTGCTTTCGTCAAGGGTGACCGACACGTGGCAGCCACCGTAACGGAACGCCATTAAGCTATGAGGTCCGGTTTTGGATCCGATAACCCGTTAATAGACCAGACCAATGGGGATTTTCCACGTGTAAAATCATCATTGGCCACAGGAAACACGTGTTGCCTCACCGTTGGGACAGATGTCATCCACTCATTGGACAGGAGGCGCCTATGATAGGTCGACACGTGGCACGACCCAACAGTGGCCCATTCCGGTGAAAAAGGCCGGCCCAGTAAAAATTAGCAGGCCGGCCCATATAAAGCCTACTTGTGTCAGGTCCATTTAAGCCCACGGCCCATACGAGATGTGCCAATTCGTCCCGTCAACGGCCCGTTAAAGGTTTGACACCATTGCAGCCCATCATCAGTTCGAGCCCGTTAACAGCCCGCTATATATTTGGGCTCAATATCGGCCCGATGAGATTTTGGCCTGTTAACGGCCCATCCGTTGGATGGGCCAATTTTCAGGATGTACATCTTTCGGCCTTTTAGCGACCCATTTAAATGTTGGGCTAATTTCCGGCCCGGTGTGTCTTTCAGCCTGTTGACGGCCCATAAATCTGATGTGCCATTTGTAGTCGGACTTGAGTTTCGGCCTTTTAGCGGCCCATTTAAGTGTTGGGCCAATTTCTGGCCCGATGTCACTTTCAGCCTGTTGGCCCATAAATCAGTTGGGCCATTTGTAGTCGGACCTGAGTTTTGGCCTTTTAGCGACACATTTAAGTGTTGGGCCAATTCCCGGCCCTGTGTGCCTTTCGGCCTGTTAACGGACCATAGATGAGTTAGGCCATTTGTAGTCGGACCTTAATTTTTGCCTTTTAACGGCCCATGCCCTTCATGGTCCAATACCAGCCTGGTTTCTCTTTCGGCCTGCTAAAGGCCCACAACACAGTTGGGACATTTAGAATACGACCTGACTTTCGGCCTCTTAGCGGCCCATGCTCTTCATGGTCCAGTACAAGCCCGCTGACTCTTTCGGCCTGCTAAAGGCCTACAGTATAGTTGGGCCATATCTAGCCCAAACTTAGTAACGACCTGTTAACGACCCGTGAAATAAATTGGGGCCACCTGTTGCCCGCTTTGATGTCGGCCTGTTAACGACCCGAGAGGTAAGTGGGCCGACCATTAATTTTTGGCCTAGTAACGACCCATTAACTTAATGGGCCCACTAAAGTTTGTACATGTCTTTAGGCCAAATTAGATAATTTGAGCCCATTACGATGAGCAATTATGCACAGGACCAAAACCAATCAAGCAAAGGTACGGCATACAGGGAATAACATTGCACATCCAGCATATATTACAGGAAATTACATCCACTTAGCAATCAAAGATTGATGCCGGTGCAAATAAATAAGCAGAACCTAACCATCTACAACGTCACAATCTGCAACCTCAGCACATATGACGCCCATAAGCATGTTGGCAAGTTCTTGCTGCTTTGCTACACTATCTCTGAAAACATTGGTTAGTTGTTGTGTCGCACGACTCTGCACCTCTGATGCATCCACCATTTCCATCATTGCTTCAGCCATTAATTGGTTCACAAACATACATTTATTCCGTTTCATTCGAGAGAGAGGATACTGAACAGATTCAGATGGCGATTTTGGCAGGCTTGTATTATTGATAGTGGAGAGTGTCTCCACCACTTCATCGTAACATAAATTAGGACGGGAACCAAACAGATTAATCATGAGTTATTGCCATATTACTTGGCCTAGATTTACTGGAAAGAAACAATGGGGTTGCC
This sequence comes from Aegilops speltoides, assembly GCA_021437245.1. Lineage (NCBI taxonomy): Eukaryota > Viridiplantae > Streptophyta > Magnoliopsida > Poales > Poaceae > Aegilops > Aegilops speltoides. Next base: position 176,454,814 of record CM038144.1, on the reverse strand, counting down.
TTGCTGCTTTTGGAGTGTGTCTTCTTATCTTCAGCAGCCTGCACAAAATTAACACACTAGCATTGCTATCATTGGCCAAGTCAGATAATAGGAAAGCAGCATTGACACAACGAATGTTTGGGCAACTAGCCTACACCAAATTAACACAATATGGCACAGCTATCATCAGCCAGGTAAGGTAATATGAAAGCAACATTGACCCAATGAATGAATGTGCAACCAAAGAAGCACTGCAATTCAGTAATGTGCGTGATATGAGATAGTAGATTCATGCAGCTCAGTATGCAAAACTACCAGGCAGTTTTCCTTACAAAAATCAACATTGGCGCCTTTAACATTTTGCTACAACTAATTTTAGATCAGATAAAGGTTAGATTCATGACGATTAACAAAATACATGCTGATGTAAAAATATAGTGATATACAGCAGGTACTTACATCAGCATTGGGGCACAGAGAATTCCCGCAAGATATTTTCCTTGAATACGGTCCCAATGGAGGAAGTCTTCTATCGTTTAACCTTATTTTCTAAAAGAGAGATGGGTAAGAAACATGTAGAAAATATGATCAGAATGCTATAAAATTTCATGATGCGAGGACACGCACACGCTTCTTAGAATGGAGTTGACATTCTTTTGCTGGATTGGAGAGGACTAGTTCTTTGGCCACTGGAATCTACTTATTATCAGTGGGAGTTGGGTTCTCTGTGCTGGAGCAGTATCTATGAAAAATGGAGTTGGTTTATTATCTCCTGGCGTTCGGATCTTTTGCAAAGACCTGGTTTGTAACCCTTCAGATTCTAACATAGCCGTCTTCCCCTTGCATGCCTTATATAGAAGAATGGTGGTTCAGTTATAAAACATGCTACAGCAGAGATGGAATATGAACTGAATAATAGAAAGGCATGACATATTGACATGTATTCCCTCCATCCGGAAATAAATGGAAGGGTCTAGGCGTATTTCAGTTCAAGATACATCCAGTTTTATCCATTTCTGCGACATGTAATCCGGATGGAGGGAGTATGATGTAAGAGCTAGGGACATGACAGGACAACACAGTAAAAAAACACTAAAAACCCCACTGGAGAACCAAAGTATTCAAACCCACTGATATGAGATAGTACACTCATGCAGCTCAGGATGCAAAACTACCAGGCAGTTTTCCTTACAAAAATCAACATTGTGGCCTTTAATCATACATTTTGGTACAACTAAATTTAGATCAGATAAAGGTTGGATTCAGGCCGATTAACAAAATACATGCTGATCTAAAAATATAGTGATATACAACAGGTACTTACATCTACATTGGAGCACAGAGAATTCCTGCAAGAATCTTTCCTCATAAACAATACCATTGCAGAAATTCTTCTATCTGTTAAGCTTATTTTCTAAAAGAGAGATGGGTAAGAAACATGTAGAAAATATGATCAGCATGCTGTAAAATTTCATGATGCAAGGATACGCTGCGCTTCTTAGAATGGAGTTGACATATTTTTGCCGGATCGAGCGGACTAGTTCTTTCGCCATGGAACACGCTTATTATCGAGAGGAGTTGGGTTTCTCTGTGCTGGAGCAGTATCTATAAAAACTGGAGTTGGTTTATTATCTCCTGGCGTTTGGGTCTTTTGCAAAGGACTTGTTTGTAACCCTTCAGATTCTAACATAGTCGTCTTCCCCTTGCATGCCTCGTATAGAAGAATGGTGCTTTAATTTTAAAACATGCGACAACAGAGAGATGGAATAGGTACTGAAGAATAGAAAGGCATGACATATTGACATGTATTCCCTCCATCCGGAAAAAATGGATGGGTCTAGGCATATTTCAATTCTAGATACATCCTTTTTTATCCATTTCGGCAACATGTAATGCGGACGGAGGGAGTATGGTGTAAGAGCTAGGGATACGACATGACAACACAGCAAAAAAAACACTAGTTGAATGTAAAACTTTATGCTGGCGGAATACGTACAGAAATAACTAAGGCAACATACACGTGTATGATTGGGAAACTAAGATGGCATTGCAACAGAGCACTATAATAGCACTTCAATGTAAAAAAGATGGTATGGTAGACAGGTGAAATACATACTGATGAATAACAATGCATAAGATATTTAGAAGCATGATGTCCAAATTAAGCAGATGGCATTGCGATAGAGTAGAATGACAGTACTTGAATTTGAAAACATGTTATCATGAATGGAATAGGTACTGAAAAACAGGAAGGCATGCCATATTTACATGCATGATCAGCATGCTAAGCACATGGCATTGCAACAAAGTAGATACACTCCAGGACATTATATGCATGTTGTACCCATATCACAGGCCAAGTTAGAGCAATGACCTTGTGGGGTGAAGAGGATTCATCACCTTCCTGCAGGTCTTCTGAAGAACTGCCTTTACATGTTCCATCATATTGGGTATCATTGACATCAAGTTTATTGGCCTTTACATTGCTCCATGAGGTTCTTGTGGATATATTAGTGTGTGCAATTATATCTGACACACATGGAAGACAGCTAGCAGTTAGATTTATGTAATGAGTGCCTGTAGGAGACGACATAAATAGTAGGACTGGGGTTAACTAGCAGCAACAGGTCTCATAAACTAAAGGGAGAACACAGATGAAAGCTACAGAATATGTATCGTTTGTACTCGAGATTAACTAGATGGCACACAAAAGTATTAAAGAAGAACATAGGTAATACTAGAAGTGGTATAACACTATAATCACCAGCCTGTGGGATAGCATTGGCTGATGGATGATAACTATGGAATAGCGTTACCTAAAGAACAAGTATCTTAGCTGAACTATGGAACAACGTTAACTCCTGAACAAGACCCGTAAGAGATCATCATGAATATACAATGAAATGTGATGATCTACTTTCCATGCTTAGATAAATAACAAAGCCATAAATGTTGCACACAAGTAAGATGAGGGCACAACCTATCTGGCTGCCATCCATAGGAGTGAGCATCATGTGCTGACTTGTCGATGGCCCTGCAGTTGTTGTGGCTGTCCATGTCGGGCACGCACATTCGATGCAGGGAACTATTGAGTGGGGACTATAGCTCCCTTCTGGTGTATGCTTCCCTTGTTGGAGCAGCTGCGGTGAGTCGCAAGACGGTGTGTCTGAAGATGCAGATAACGCATAATGTTAAGAATGACATATCTCTTTAATCTGAAGAAATACACTAAGAGATCAATAGCAAGGTACGAGAGTGGTCACACGTCTATTGACTGAAGACTAAATTGGGGTCACAGGATTTTATTTTATTTTGGTACTGTCCAATCTACGCCGGATGGCTTGATGGCCGTCTTGTGCCTCCCGGCTGACACTGTTCGAAATCTTCCCCGAAGAGCCAGCGACCAACGGCAGAGCAGCCTGCCTCCGCCGTCCGTGGCCCTGGCCAAAACCCCGCTCCCCGCCCCACCATACTGTTGTGGTTGTGCCGCCCCCGGGCCAATCCACAAAGAATCCCCGTCATCTAGATCCGGCGGCGGCAGTACCTTCAACCCACACAACTCTAAAAGATAGCCATCTAAGCGCTGCTTCCGTGGCGAACTTGCGGCCCTGCACCCTTATGTTAGGCACCAGCCAACCGACAACCTAGGAGCTCCGCCGCCTCGAGGGGTGCTGCTTCCCATTGGGAATCGATTAGACAACTGACGCCTAAATAAAGTGATATGAGATGAGGGTGCGGCCTATCTGGCGGCATGGTAAAGTAGGCAGGTCCAGCTGCTGAGTCGGTGAGGCCGGCGCGGTTGCGGTGGCGACCGGCGACAGGGAAAGAGAGATGTCGCGACGGTCGACGGCTACGGGGAAGCAGCGCCAGACTCTAGACGGATCCGAAGTTGGAGCCGCTCCTGCACCGTGAACAACAGCGGGGGTGAATCGGCTCTGGTACGGTTCACGCGGCCATCATCGAGGCAGCACCAGCAGCACGGAGTAAGGGGCACAGGCCCAATGCACGACGACAAATGGATAGCGTCTCCGGCATTAGGGAGGAGGGCGGCTGTGAAATTGGTGCGGTGGGGGCGCCAAGGAGGTGGGGCTGAGGTTTCACTGCTCGGGAAAAGGGAGCTTCCCAGGGAGAAGGTGATTTGGCGCCCACGAGGTATGAATGGGGGCGGGCGGGGGGGATTGGGAGGGGAGTGGAACCATGTCTTACGGACGCATTTGTCTGAAATGTGAGGGGGAGTTACAGTTCTACCCTTGCCTATAGGCTTCTCGGCTTGGGTCTATGTACTACGGGTCGGGGATAGTTGAGTAACTTTGCTTCTCCCCAAATAGTGGGCGGGAGCGATTTTGGGCGAGGAGGGCGTGTTTTGAACTATAGTGGGTGCGAGCGATTTCGGGCAAGGAGACCGTGTTTTGAAATAGTGGGCGCGAGCTATTTCGGGCGAGGAGAGCGTGTTTTGCCTACCATGGTTTATGAATTATTCAGCACTTGTCATTTCGGCCGAGGAGAAGGCACGCTTGGATGAAGTTACGAACCTACCCTCGATGTACAACGGGCCAATTGATGTGTGTCCCACATAGGACGGTAATTTCGTGTCTCCCATTTATTTGCTCGGGCGAATTCCACCGAGCAGAGAGGATGTTTAACGGTTCGTTCAAATTTTGGGAGAACGAGCATCCATGTCTACCTTACCAAGTCAATTCGAAACAAATTTTGAAATATTAGCTTGTCACTTCTTTTTTAGATGGAAAGATGATGCTCGGGAGTAATGTGTTTTTACATGCTCATTGCTTGCGATTTATTATATGACAAATAGTTGACCCACTCAAAAATGCGAATCAAACCCAAAATGAAATATCTCGATTCAATGAAATAGCTCGTTCAGTAGGTCAAAATAGTGAACTAAATCCAAAATTGAACACCTCAATCGAATAGCATGTTTAGTATTATAGTACTCCATGAACATGTTGAAAGTCAAATCAATGAACTTGTTTGATATACGCATATATCCGTTCATTTGTGGATTGCAGACAACATGTTCTCCAATTTAAATATTTGAATGCAAGTTTATATCGAAACATGGTTTATATCAGTCTTTGATGCACAAAACGCGACCTCCCCCTCTCCCAGACTCCTTCTCTCTCTCTCTCTCTCTCTCTCTCTCTCTCTCTCTCTCTCTCTCTCTCTCTCTCTCTCTCTCTCTCTCTCTCTCTCTCTCTCTCTCTCTCTCTCTCTCTCTCTCTCTCTCTCTCTCTCTCTCTCTCTCTCTCTCTCTCTCTCTCTCTCTCTCTCTCTCTCTCTCTCTCTCTCTCTCTCTCTCTCTCTCTCTCTCTCTCCCTCTCTCTCTCTCTCTCTCTCTCTCTCCCTCTCTCTCTCTCTCTCTCTCTCTCTCTCTCTCTCTCTCTCTCTCTCTCTCTCTCTCTCTCTCTCTCTCTCTCTCTCTCTCTCCCTCTCTCTCTCTCTCTCTCTCTCTCTCTCTCTCTCTCTCTCTCTCTCTCTCTCTCTCTCTCTCTCTCTCTCTCTCTCTCTCTCTCTCTCTCTCTCTCTCTCTCTCTCTCTCTCTCTCTCTCTCTCTCTCTCTCTCTCTCTCTCTCTCTCTCTCTCTCTCGCTCTCTCTCGCTCGCCCTCTCTCGCTCTCCCTCCCTCTCTCTCTCCTCTCTCTCTCTCTCCCTCTCTCTCTCTCTCTCTCTCTCTCTCTCTCTCTCTCTCTCTCTCTCTCTCTCTCTCTCTCTCTCTCTCTCTCTCTCTCTCTCTCTCTCTCTCTCTCTCTCTCTCTCTCTCTCTCTCTCTCTCTCTCTCTCTCTCTCTCTCTCTCTCTCTCTCTCTCTCTCTCTCTCTCTCTCTCTCTCTCTCTCTCTCTCTCTCTCTCTCTCTCTCTCTCTCTCTCTCTCGGGCATCTTTCTATCGCACGCCTCCTCGATCTCCCACCCATATAGTCCCCTCACGATCTCAAGGGGATCTCTCTATCCTAAACACACCCTCTCTCCCTCCCCATCGTCCATGCCATCCATGTGTCCCTCTCGACCTTTGTTCCTTGTTGGCGAGACCTCTATTGGACATGTGCTACTGGGTGTCTCTCTCCGTTGCAAACAATCACACATTAGCTATCTTCGTGTATCTCCTCGCCTCGCTTTTCCATCTCGGAGATGCATCGTGATATGTTAGCATAAGAAACGAAAAACACACACTCTCTCTAATTTATCGTTTGTTGTCACTTTCTCTTTCACACATACTCTTTTTGCACACTTACTCATTCTCCTTCACACACACTTGATCTGTCTCGTTGAGGCACTCTCCTCGGTCCATAGCATATAGATTTATTGAAAAGTCAAACATCACAAAGTTTGACCATGTACGTGGAGAAAAAGAATTACATCTAGTACGACAAACATATACCATTAGATTCACCATGAGAAGTAGTTTTGTATGATGTATCTTTGGTATTGTATATATAAATAACATTTGCATAAACCTGATCAAAGTTTCCAAAGTTTGACTTCTAAAAAATTTACATGCACTGCATTATCAAGCGGATGGAATATCTCTTTCCCCCTCTCAGCTATATGACGCACCGCTCAGCCTTATCGGGGCTCCTCAATCTCTCTCAAACTTTATTGGTCAATTTGGTCGTGACCTGACCCTCATGCCTTGATGGCCAGTACCGCCTGGTGTGGACGTGAGATGTAAAATATTTCTACCTGGCCAGCCTTGTGTGTTGCTGAAGCATTTGGTTCATGCCTGGGCCAGGCAAAGCATCAACGTCCCATCAATCAATCCATGCATCAATTATTTAATGCTAATATCCATTCATGTTGCTGTTAGCCTCGTGGCCGCACGACCAGGCACGACCAGGCATTCAAAATCGGTCGCCTGGGCCAGGCTACTTGCAGTGTCTAGAGTTCAGCCAGGCTAATTAAAGTGCAAGGGAACCCAGGCCAGGCGGGCTTTCTTTTTCACAGGGTAGCAACCAAACAAGCGTGCATGAAATCCAGCCACAACCCCAAGGCCGGGCAAAAGATGCTCGGGGCGCAAGCCAAACTGACCTTATATCTCCCTGGTTCACACATACACATGTCTCGCTCGCGCTATACATATACACCCATCCAACACTCTCCGCCCTTGTTCTCTCTCCATGTGACACGCACCCCCCTAAGTACCATAATCCCTCACTCCATCATAGGCGCAGGCACTCCCCCCTCCCAAGTATGATTATCTCTTACTAGCCATCAGGAACACACGTATTGTCTCCTTCCATCCATACGTCTATCTCGATATCTCTCGGGGCATCTTCTATTGCGCACACACCTTGTCACTCGATCTCCCACCCATGTAGTCCCATCACGATCTCCAGGGGATCTCTCTATGACAAACATACACTCTCTCCTCCCCATGTCTGCATTTTCTCCGTACGTCTCTCTCGACCTCTCTCCCTTGTTTGTTAGACCCCTCTTGGTCATGTGCAAGGGGTCTTGCTCTCTCGGTTCCAAACAACCACACACTATCTCCTCACCTTGCCTCCGTTGTAGAAGATGCATGTGTGATATGTTTGCATAAGACACGCATGCTTTTTCTCTACTTTTATCGTGTGTTGTCCATGTCTCTTACACACACGCATACACACTTTTTCATCTCTCTCTCTCCCTCTCTCTCTCTCTAGTTAGGGACTCTGTCACGTCCATAAGCATATGGATGTTTTGAAAAGTCAAACCTCAGAAAAGTTTGACCAGGTATATGTGGAGAAAAACATTTACATCTGGAACGATCATTAGATTCATCACAACATGTACTTACTTCATACTATCATTTATCTTTGGTATTGTAGATATAAGTAATTTCTTTATAAACTTGGTCAAAGTTTCAAAAGTTTGACTTTAAAAAATGTTGGAACTACATTATCGAACGGAGGGAGTAGCTCTTTCTCTCTCTCTCTGCTATCTCTCACGGGCCTCCCCTCTCACTCGAACTCTCTATACCGACGGATTATACGCTCACTGTGTCAGCGTATAGCTCCATATATTGTTTAGTTGACCGGTCAACCAATCCACATGCTGCCTTGTCAGCTCGTGTTCTGTATCTTCGTGTGCTGGCCCATGTGGCAGTGGGTGAAAATAAGTAAACTAGAGGCCCATCTGACACGCGGTGAAGTAAACAAAGTTGAAACCACTCGGGTAGCACCCCGCATGCTAGTAAATTGAGGCGCGTGAGGACAAACTTCTTGCGGCGAAGGGCCTTTCGCGCACATTCACCACTACGGCGTGCTGGCATGCGCGAAGGATGCACTCACACACACCCAGCACACAACACACACCTGCGTGTACCGGTACACGGCGCCGCCGCGGTTGAGATGGACGGCAAGGCAGCCAACAAGCGGGCGGTTCGAGCCAAAACCGCATCCGCGAGCTCGACTTCATCGGCAGCCTCCCGACGACATGCTGCTCGTCATCATCGGCCTCCTCCCACCAAATCTGCCGTGCGGACCGCCACTGCTCTCCGGCGGTGGCGCCCCTCTGGCGTTCGCGTCCCCTCAACCTCACCGTCGGCAGCTGCCTCTGCAACGGGGATTGCAAACGCATGGCCTCAGTCTCCAAGATCCTTTCATCGCACCCTGGGCCAGCCAGACGCCTTGACATCCGCATGTTCAGTACCAGCTGCAAGGTCCAACCCAAGTTCGACGAGTGGTTCTTATCCCCCGCTCTAGATCAGCTCGGGGAGCTCAGCTTTGAAGCTGGACGATGTCGCTCTCTACCACCGTCCGCGCTCCGCCTCACGCCAGCGCTGCGCGCGAGCTTCAGCTCTGCTATCTTCCCCAGTTAATGCCGCGCCGCCCTTCTTCTCCCTCAACTCAAGCAGCTCGACCTCTTGACGTTGTCATCTCGAAGAAGGCTATGGAGCACCTGCTCCGCAGCTATACTGCGCTCGAGTACCTTCGTCTTGAGCAGATCCACGGGTTCATTAGCCTCCACATCGCCTCGACGAATCTCCGATGGATTTATGTGTCTTGCTGGCCCCGCAACAAGACATCAATTGGGAAGAGATCACTCCAGCTGTTCCACGTTATGGTCATTGAGAATGCGCCTTTCCTTGAGAGATTGCTTGTATCGGATCTAGAAGGTCCAACAAAAATCAGGGTCATTGACGCGCCGAAATTGACAACATTGGTGTACTCGTCTGCCAAATTCTCCGAACTCTTTATTGGATCCGTAATCGTTCAGGTACAACACTCATCTTCTTCTCCGTCTTCTTGAAATTCACATTTTTAAATTTCTTCTTGATGTATTTATGACCATCTTCCAGAAAATGATTCCCACAAGCTTGACCTAGTCCATGCGCACAGTGAAGATCTTAGCACTAAAATCTATCGGCCCCAATCTGGATCAAGTTGTTGGATTCCTTACATGCTTTCCGTGCACGGAGAAGCTACTCATCGAGGTGAAACTTCTTTCCTATAAGTAAACGGTAATCACAACGTAGCTCAATTTTTCATAATTTTCCCAAATTATGATGACAAGTGTAGTGTTCAAAACTGCATCTCGCCTTTTGAAAGAAATGTTTTAGTATTTTTCTCACGTGATCACTGCATCATTTTTATGTTGTACTACTATAGTAGCCTAGGCTAGTCATAGTGGAAAGTAACTTAGACTACTCCGATAACTCTATGGTTACCCTAAGAGCAAGTACTACCTCCGTCTGGTTTACTCTTCCAATTTTGTAGTATCAAAATTTGACCATAGATTTAGCGACAAAATGTTAATGCATGTCACTAAGAACTATATCGTTGGATTAGTATTTGAACATAATTTCAAATGGTGTAATTTTTAGTGACATGCATTGGCATTTTCTTAGGTAAATCTATGGTCAAAATTTTATACTAAATACGAGGTAGTATTCCCTCCGTCCCAAAATTCTTGTCTTACATTTGTTTAGATACGGATGTATCTAACACTAAAATGTAACTAGATACATCCGTATTTAGACAAATTTAAGACAAGAATTTTGGAAGGAGGAGTACAAAAGTGGGCTATGTAGGCCAAAACATGTGCCAAATTCACTTGTGATGCATTTGGCATCGATGCCCCTCCATTGCTAACCTGGTGCCCCAATCTGGAGCACCTACTTTGCTCGGTGCCAAATTAACTCATGCAATGAAAAAACACTGCGTGGGAGAGAGAGAGACTGAGGCAATAAAAACACTTGTTTGGGAGAGTGAGAGGCTGGTGTAGTTGGTTTGATTGATTTGTTTATACATGTGGGTGCTGTGTGCACAGCGGTGCCAACTCTCTCACATCGCGAGGCGGTGCCAAAATCTTTTGATTTGACATCGATCGTATTATGTGGCATACTTTTGCGAAATATGGCATCGGCCACATAGTGGAAGGCAACAAATGCCCAAGCTCTTCACGTGCTCCTAGTTAATTGAGAGGAAACAGAAAGAGAGAGAGAGAGAGAGAGAGAGAGTGAAAAAATATCACTAGCCATCCAACCCTATCGTATGAGCGAATGATATTGGTACCTCTTGATGACACGGCAATCTTATATAGCCAGCTGCTCTAATATGTTCTCTTCTTTTACAGATAAAAAAAGACCCAAAAGTGAAAAATGTGCTGCATTATAAGAATCTCATCGAATGCCTTGATCTCCATCTTACAGAAATTGATTTGATCGACTACCAAGGCATCACATCTGAGATTAAATTGGCCAGGTTCTTCATTCTGGAGGCAAGTGTGCTCAAGGTAATGAGGTTTGGCGTTCTCTGGCGCAACAATGAATGGTGTCTTGATCACATAGCGTCTAAGCCTAAATGACAAAGTCTCCATGAAGCTGAATTTGTTTTGAAACATCAAGTGGCCAGAGACTCGAAAAGTTATTTGCCCATTAGTGACTTGTCAGGGCGGTGGATTTTAGTTTGTACGATAATGCTGCATCCACCTAAAGTAACAAAACTTCTTATGTAAACATCCTAGTAATTCCCTCTTTGTAGGTGCAGCATTACTCCTAACATTTGTAATATCAGTTTGAAACTTGTAATATTGCCGTGTCCTATTCCTGTGTTTTCAAAATTCTGCGAATCAGACAGGTCCTGAGTTGGTGATGATGTTGTGCCTCCCATCTTTCACCAATAGCCGTTGGATCTAGATCTGACACATCCAAACCAAGCTTCTCCATTTTTGCGAAAAGATGCCCACACTTGTTCCCTATTTACAAACAACTCCTTGTCTCTCACAATCAGCCTTATCACCTCCCCACCACATCTAGAAGGCCGTGGAAAAATCTGGCGCGATGGCCGCTACCGGCGCCATCCACCCCCAATCTTGGTGTTCCGTGCAATGAACGGGCATCTACGCACGGGAAATTATGTCAAACAAGGCTAGTTGTAAGCAGGCTAGCTCTACAGCCATGATGATAGTGACTGCAGACGGTGAGGCTGACTATGGTATGCCGAACACGGTGCCTATACTCATGTATCATCTCCGTGCGAGGTCTTGTCACTTCCTTTGTGAGGAGCAACACGTAATAATTTGACCAACGGGTAGTACAGTGCTAGTACTCCTACTACTACATTGGTAGTACTACTACTAGTACTAGTAGCACCACCGTCTGGATTTAGGAGTACTACCACATCCATCTGGATTTTAGTATTTGACTAGCAATATCTAGTAATGCATGTCACAAAAAATGTACTACTCCCTCTGTAAATAAATACATGGTGTTTTATTCCTATCGGCGAGAGAACTTAATGTTTTTTTTGCTAACTAGAGTACTAATAGGATTACATGCAATGAACTAAACAATGCATGTCATGTTTGGTAGTCTCAAGTCATTGAAAGCATGCACGACCCACATCTCTCATTGGTTGATATGTCACGAAATAAGAAACAAGGAGGGAGTTAATGCACCGTGCCTAAGTGTTTTGAGATTATTTGGTTTTCGTAAGGTGACTTACAGAACATTTTTGTTTACATGCATTAACATTTTATTAGTTAAATCAAAGGTCAAAACTTGGCGCAAAATGCAAAGGGGACCAATAAACCAGTAAACATCAAACTTCTCTCATTTGGCCCCAACTAGAGGTCCGGTGAGATGACTATACTGCACCGGCACGGAGGGGGACGCAGCTTCATTGACTTACGGCAACTGCCTTTGGGTGAATGACATGTGGGCCCAGGGGGTGGCTGGCCCACCTATCATACAGCCAAAGGCAGGTGCAGTAGAGGGCCGCAGAGTAGTACGAAATCCTACGCACCTACGCACGCTAACCAAAGGCAAGAGTGATCACTCGAATCGCAAGATTAGTTGACTAGAAGCTAAGCTAGACCCATGGAGGCGATGGCGCGAGCATCGGCCGGCTGTGCGAATGGTCCATGAGCGCCCGGCCCGCCCGCGACTAAGGAACGCGTCTCGGTAGTATTGCTTGAGGCCGCCCGAGGCGAGGGGCGCTGGACGGCAACCGTCTCCTTGTTCGACGAGGTCTCGTCGGTTTCCTGACAAGTTCACCATCGTCAAGCTTGCGGACGACTTTGGCGTAAGCCTCCAGCCGACGCGCCCGGGCTCTGCGATGCCGCCACCCTCAACGGCCACTATGGTGACAACCTCTTCGCCTTTGGTGGCCTGCGATTGCCCGTCGTCAGCGGCCGGAGAATGTCCACCTCGAGGTCGCGCTGCGCGGCATGCTTAGTGCGACAAGACACCATCGACGTAAACACCCACGTCTATGCGCAAATCGTCCACAAGGACTACTATATGCAAGAGGAGGACGATAGGACGCTGGCTTTCTTGGACCGCAGGGCAACCTTGGCCGACATTGTTCAGAAGCACGTTGAGCTCGCCGCCAACGCTGCTGCTCCTCACACGTTGGTTGGTGACCCTGCGCACTAGGGCGTGAGGATGTTGTTGATGGATCCGTATGTATTTTTATCTTTCCGTCAAATCCATGTAGTAGTATATGATACTATAGTAATTATCTTACCTTTTGCATCAACTTCATAATTTTTGTACGCACTCCATGCATGAACGGCGCCAGAACCAAACTTCTCATTACTCTAGGCAAAATAGTTATTTTCTATCTATCGGTCGCGCCATGGAGCAGAACCAAATTTTACAAGTTACGAGTTCAAAAGGAAAAGCCTGCCGTGTTCGCGTCGCACCCCCACACAGTTGGTCCGGTACGCTGCTCAAGCGGGAATGCGTGCGGTGTTGCATTTTCACTGACAAGTGGGACCGCAGTTGAGCAAACCAATGTCGGATTTCGGGTTCCGGCCGACCCTTGAGGTTCGAACACTGGGGTGCATGCGGAGATCTTTCCCCTACCAGCTCAAGCGTCGAAGTCTCGCAATGGATCTATGCAAGAAAGATGAACACACAGGGGACACGAGGTTTACACTGGTTCAGGCCACCATTGTGGTGTAATACCCTACTCCAGTGTGTGGTGTGGTGGATTGCCTCAGGGGCTGATGATGAACAGTACAAAGGGAGAACATCCTCGCGAGGGGCTATTCTTGAGCTGGTGCGATGAACTGCTAGGATGAGTTCAGTCGCTTCTCTCTCTCTCACTCTCTCTGTCGGGGCGTCTCTCTATGGCCTCGAGCACCTATGGGGCAGGGAGCCCCTTCTAGTCCGGCAAGGGAGCGGAGGGCGTGCGCAGAGCAGATCGAGGTCGAGGTAGCGGGGAGGCAGGCGATTTTACCCAGCCGGAGCTCTTGAGAGAGATAAAACTCCTCTGCTGCTTTGTGTTTGTATTTGATCTTGCTCGGCGTGCGGCGTATGAGTGGTGTTGCGTGTGTCGAATGGACGAACCCCTTCTCGTGCGCATGGGCCTCCCTTTATAGTCTGAAGGGGCACCCACAGGTGGCAGCGTGGGAAGAGGGGTAAAAGGTAAAAACAGCGAGTTGGTACAACGATGACCAACACTCCCCTACCTAACTTTCGGCGGCGGGGGACAAGGGCATTTAATGCCGTCCGGTCGCTAACGATTACAAAGCGACCGTTAGGTGAGCCACGGTTGCCACGATGGGCGTCTCTGTCGACTCCGCTTGCCACCTCGCTCCGCATGGCTGCGCAATGCCTTGCCCACGTGCCTGGGATGGCCACGGGGTGACACGCCGGTTGGATCGCTGGATTTTGGGTGGCAGCCTTGCGCTGATGCGTGCCTTGCCGGCCCTTCTCTTGTAGTGCCGGCAAGCTTGCCGACCGCTTGTTGCTGCCGGACCTTGTGAGGCGTCGCGGCAAGTCTTCTGAGGCCTTGGTTGGCCTTCCGGCAAGCTCCTCTTGCGGGGCCTTTGTTTTCTCGGTTGATACTTTGTTCTTGAATGGCGGTAATAGGAAATGATGGAGGGTCTTGGCGGTCGCCCGGCAAGCCTTGCAGCGAAGCCTGGCGACGCCCGTGCGAGTTCGGGTACTAAAATACCCCTACTTTAATACACCGGCAGGAGCCCCGGCACTGGCCATACTGCGGTTCCGCGTTGTTGGGCGAGGCCAAAAGCGATCTTTCGGGCATGTGCGGCCTGGGTCCACACAAAATCGGACTCCGCGCCCATCGCGTCCTCCCTTAACGGCACGAGTCGATTGCGGCGTCATGGGAGGCGTGGGTGCTGTGTGCGATTTTCAAGGCGTCCACCCCCGTGATCACGGGGCAGGTCGAGGTCACTTTACCCGTCGCCTCGGCTTCGCCTCCCCGCCACGCGGCTCCCATGCGCGTGGGGTCGTGGGCGGTGAAGGTGGGAAACCGAGCCGTCACGGGCGGAGATGGTGGGACGGCCCCGTTCCTCTGCCCTCCCGTGCTCCAATTGGCGGCGGGGCGGCCGAGCCCCTTGCTCCTTTAAAAAGAGGCGGAAGAGTGCAAAAATCCACTTCCTCCTCTTCCTCTTTCTCAACTTCTATTACTCTTCCTCCCATCTGCCATGGAGGAGAAACCTGATCCTTATCGTCGGTGGCGGCGAGGGTGGCCACCGAGCAGCGTGCCTCTCCCTATCCAGCGCTTTGTGGTGGCGGGCCAGCCACGAGGAAGAGAAAGAGGCGAGCCGTGGGCAGGTCGAGGGCGTGGTCGGGCCTTCGGGAAGAGGCGGTCAGGCGATGCGCCACCCCGTCTCCGCCCGGCAGCTCCTCTCCTCGGCCGGTCCACACGGGGCGACCCAGGATTTCTTCATCAAGCTTGCGCGAGCACCTCGTCGCCGCCTCCGACTTCGGCCCCATTTGCGGCCTTGATGGAACCGGACCCGCCGAGATCTTTGGAGTTGCGCATGAGGGCTGCGGGATCAGCGGCACTTTCGAGTTAGTGTCGTATCCCCAGCCCCGGCGTGATGTACTTTGATCGAGGGTGGAAGGCGTTAGCCCGCATCCACAGCTTGATGGGGGTTTACCCTCCATTTAAGTTAATGGAGGCGACCTTCTCGTTGTCAAGGTCTTGGGGACTCCGGCACCAGGCGAGATGCTGGGTGGACAGCTCCTCCGATGCGAAGACTCCCCTCAGCGAGAATAGCGAGGAGGAGAGTAGCAACGGCGGCGGCGGTGTTGAGTCCGACTAGGCGTCGGCCGTCGCCTCGTCGCCACCGGCGACCCCATCAACAGGTCGCCCGGCCTTGTAACTCCGGGGCCGTCTCCTTGGGCGGCTGGCGTGGGAGGCTGCGGAAGAGAAGAGGGGTGGCAGCAAGGCCGTCAAGTCGAATCTGAGGCGAGGTGCCCTCGGCAATCTTGGCGTCCTGCCGCCTCGTCTTGAGCTCTGCTTCCGGCGCCTCCGTCTCCGCCAAGCTCTGGCGGCTCGGGGTGTTCTCTTGGTGTCTTCGGCACCGTAGCTCACTAGGCGCCCCTTTTGCCCTTCGGCAAACTTCTCTTGCCGGGGCCTCTTTGACCTACCTCTGAAGAAAGCAGGGAGAGGATTCACGGGCATCTTATATCTTTTTCATTTGTAAGCCTTGGGCCTTAGCTGTATTTAAAACTTGTAATCCTCTCTTTCATGTTTTCATCCTCTATGGACTTGTACTAAATTGGGATGTTTTTAATGAAAAGAGAATGCTTGCGGATTATGTCCTTTACTTGATTACGTGCCTTGTATGTTTCCACCCCTCGTTATGAGGGAACTTGCGGCAGCGAGCACACTTCTGAGTCTGGAACATCAGCAGCCAGCTGGCGGTCTGTTTCCGACAAGAAACCTTGTCGGGTTAGTTGCGGCCAGCGCGCTTGTATTTGTTGGCCGGACTCGAAAACAAATCAAAGGCATAAGCCCATTCCTGTAATCGATTCCTCTGCGCACAGGTTTTCCATACAAAGGCACGTTCGTTCAGGGCGCACCTCGCATTCTCCAGTCCATAGAGGATGCATGATGAGGATGAAAAACTTATCTGATATCGCAGCCCCCTGCGACTCTGGCTTGCCGGGGATGAATCTTAGCATTTGCATCCCCCGGCAACGCTAGCTCCGCCGAAACTTAGGTGCCGGTGCGTCTTTCCTTGTCCTTATCATGAATGACTGCGGCCCCGAGGATCTGGCTTGCCGCGGAGGAATTTCGGTACTCGCAGCCCCCAGCGAAACCGGTTTGCCGGGCCCATGCGCCGGCGTGCCCTTCTGTTTTTTTGTCGCTGTTATTATAGTCACGAAAATAACTTAGACAGCGTCGCAATAAGTTACTCTTTCATGGCGTAACTTTAGGTTGGGTAATGCAATGCCATGTTTCGCCCTTCGTATGTTTATA
Source organism: Aegilops speltoides (assembly GCA_021437245.1). Lineage (NCBI taxonomy): Eukaryota > Viridiplantae > Streptophyta > Magnoliopsida > Poales > Poaceae > Aegilops > Aegilops speltoides. Next base: position 176,438,157 of record CM038144.1, on the reverse strand, counting down.
CTCTACGCTTGCTAGGGGACTTGCCGGTGCATACACACTTGCTGAGTGCGGAACATCAGCAGCCCGCCGGCGGTGTTGCCTCCGGTAAGAAACCTCGTTGGGCTAGTTGCAACGCGCTTTCATTGTCGAGCGGACTCGGGAACAAATCAAGGGTGCAACTCAGCCGCGAGTCAGCTCCTCTGCGCACAAGTTTCTCATAATGAAGGACGTCCCACGGCAAGGCTTGCTATGTTACTTCCTCTACTTCATTACATCCCTTGTACGTTTTTACCCTACGCTTCTAGGAACTTGCCGGCGTTAACACACTTGCTGAGTGCTGAACCTCAGCAGCCCGCTGGCGGTGTTGTTTCCGGCAAGAAACCTTCTCGGGCCAGTTGCAGCGCACTTGTATTGTTGAGCGGACTCGGAAACAAAGCAAGGACGCAACTTAACCACGAGTTGGTTCCTCCGCGCACAGGTTTTTCGTACAAGGGACGAACGTTCAAGGAGTATAACATAAAAGCTTAGAACTAAAAGTGCTCTGTACTCAAGCTTGGACGACTTAGCTTTTCCGTCTTCTGCGATCCGGCGAGGCCGCACTTCTTCCTTGATTCCCTTCCTTGTACGTTTTCCCCCTCACGCTTTTAGGGAACCCACCGACGCAAACACACTTGCTGAGTGCGGAACATCAGCAGCCCACTGGCGGTGTTGCTCCCAGCAGGAAGAACTCGTCGGGCTAGTTGCGGTGCGCTTTCATCATCGAGCGGACTCGAAGCAGATCAAGGGCGCAACTTAGCCACGATTCGACCCCTTTGCGCACAGGTTCTCCATACAAGTTACGGATTTTCAGGGAATACAACTCAAAAGTTTGAAGCTGGCTGTTTTCTTTGCCCTACTGGCCGGTGGAGCTCGATGGTGCGTCCTCGACGGCAGCGCAGCACTCCGGAGAGGCGCGCTTGCCGGAGCAGGCATCAGAGCTGCTCTTGCCGGACTTGGCTTTCTTCTTCCCCCGGAGAGCTTCAGCGGCAAGTGGCTTGCACTCCGCCGCGGCCGCTGCTTCCCGGTAGATTTTGTTGGTGCAGATAAGTGCATTCTTTTTGTCACCTTGTACTGAAATGACACTTATCGGACCAGGCATCTTGAGCACATTGTATGTGTAGTGAGAGGCTGCCATGAACTTGGCAAGCGCTGGTCGGCCGAGTATCCCATTGTAGGGTAATGGGATATCGGCAACATCAAGCGTGACCCTCTCGTCACGAAGTTCAGCTCGCTGCGAGCGTCACGGCGGCGTGATCTTCCCCCTTGACTTGCTTCTTCCGGGTTGACCCCTTGAAGGTACCGGTCTCTTGAGCTCATTGTCGGGATCTGGGCTTCTTGAGCACGGCTGAAGAGATCAGATTTAGGCGGCCCGCCGTCAACCAACATCGTCGTGACCTTGAGGTTGCGGATCGTTGGCGAGACCAACATCGGCAAGCACCGCCCATGATGATGCGATCGGGGTGATCCTCAGCGTGAAAGATGATGGGCGTCTGGACCACCGAGGGGCTTCGCGATTCGACGGACGGCTCTGCTGCGTTCACTTCCCGCACCTTTGTTTGAGTTGGCGGTCGCGAGGTGTCTGAAGAAGCGCCGCCGTCAACGCACTGAAACCTCCGTCATATACAAACTCCTGCTCATCGGTGTCATCTTCCTCCATCTCATCATCCTCATCTTCGTCTTCGTCCTTGTCGCGGCCGCGGGGAGGCCTGTCTCCTTGCCGTGGCTTGGCCTTGCCGCGGTGCCCTCCTCGGGCGGGAAGTTTCTTGCCAGATCCTCCGCCACCTCCCTGGGCTCTCTCCTTATCGCGGCGCTCGTACTCAGCTTTCTGTAACTCCACCATCTGCTCGACTTTCTTGCAGGTTTGGAGATCATGGCCCATGGTGCGGTGGATCTTGCAATACCGCTTGCCGGAGCCATCCTGCTTGTCGGCGGCTACCACAGCCTCGCCGGAGTCATCGGCTTTGGCCTTGTCGGAGCCGCCTCCGTTCTTGAATGCTCAGCAGCTAGCACATCCTTAGCCTTTCTCTCACTGTTGTTCGGCCTCCGGTTCTTCCTTGCTGAGGCGGCATCCTCCTTTGTCGAGATCATACGCTCCTGCAATCTCTCCGGGATTTTCCTCCCTCCTCAGCCGTGCACACTTGTCGCCCGAGCATAGAGCTCACCGACATCTCGATCTTGCACATCGCCATCTCCTCCCTCATCCTGTGGTTACGCCGCGTTTTGATGAAAGCAGCGCTGATAACTCTGGCGAGGTGGGCGTCTGGATGTTCTTGCTGCCTACAGCTGAATCTCTGTATGTACTTGCGCGGGGCTCTCCCTCCTTCGGGCGAGCAGGTGTAGATCGCTCTCCTAGCCATGGGGTTTGTGGCCACCCGTGAAAGGCGCCGACAAAGCGATGACCTGAGTCCGCCATGAAGAGATGGAGCCGTCCGGCAAGTGCATGAGCCAAGATCGGCGTTGGGCTTGAGCACCAGTGGGAAGTAGTTGGCGAGATCTTCTCATCAGCGCCTCCGGCAGCCTACACGCGATGGTGTAGATCTTTGAGAACTCCGACGGATGTATCCCGCCATCGTACTTCTCCTCGCACGTCTAGCTTGAAGTTCTTGGTTTTGGGCCCTTTGGACTTGCCGCCTTCGCGGGTGAGCAGGAGCAGCTTTGCAGCAGTCTGACAAGTCGCTGGCTCCCCAGTGCATGCATATTGACCATGGGTCCGGCCACGCTGGTCGGATTGACGTCGCGCTTCCTTCTGCGCTCGTCGCGAGTCGCGGCGTCTTCGTGCCGCCGTTCTTGGAGAGCGTGGCGTTGATCCTGGCGAGTTCGCGGGTCCGGCGACGGTAGAGTCGCCGTCGGGGTTGGTCCGGCAGCGGCGAACTTGGCCTTCGGGGCTGGGAGTGCATGGAATGGCGCCCCAATGGCCTTGTCGGCGTCGGCTTGCGCTGGCGCCTGCGAAGCGTCGTCGCTTCGATTGCGGGGCTTATCGCGATTAAGCGAAGCCGATGAGGCTGTATATGGTCATCCTCGATCGTCAATCTTGTGGTCTTGGGAGGTAATCTAAAGCAATAGGGCTCGGGCGGTCCCTCTCTACTATCTTAGGTGGCGGTGGCGACGAGCGGCGCGAGGAAGCAGGATGCTCGGACTCGGCTGGATTGGGAGGTGCCATACCCGTCCGGCGGCCGTACCTCACTCGCGCCCGACATCTTTGGCGTGCATCGCGACCCGGCGTCCGCGACCCACCAGCAGCCTTGCTCCAATCCGAAACACGGTGCTAGAAGCACCGGGCGTTGTCGACCTTGCACCTCTGTGAAGGGTGTGGTATTCGCATGATGCGCCCGGCGCTTCGCGGGGCCTTGTTTTTTGGACTGGTGGCGACATGAGTCCCACTGTCGGCGCCCGCTCGCCAGCGGCGTCCACTCCACCGCCCGCTTGCTCGTGAGGTGGTAGAATCGATGTGTAGCGGGGCGGCCACCTCCGAAGGCTTCTTCGGTGGCATGTTGATGATGGCGTTGATGTAGCCTTGAGTCCTGGATCAGATGCTCCGACCTCGGCGCCCCTACTGGGCGCGCCAAAAGATGTCGGGCGTCTCTCTGTGGCCTCGAGCACCTATGGGGCGGAGCCTCTTCTAGTCCCGACAGGGAGGCGGGCGTCTTGTGAGCGGATCGAGGTCGGTAGCGCTGGGAGAGGCAGGCGATTTTACCCGGCCGGAGCTCTCCGGAGAGATAAAACTCCTCTTGCTGCTTTGTGTTTGTATTTGATCTTGCTCGGCGTGGCGGCGTATGAGTGGTGTTGCGTGTGTAATGATGGGATGAACCCCTTCTACGGCGCATGGGCCTCCTTTTATAGTCCTCGAAGGGGCACCTGCAGATGGCAGCATAGGAAGAGGGGTAAAAGGTAAAAACATAGGTTGGTACAACGGTGACCATGCAGTGTCCCCTACCTAACTCTGACGGCAAGGGACAAGGGCATTTAATGCCCGTCCGTCGCCTCTAACAGTGCAAAAAGCGGCCGTTAGGTGAGCCCTGGTTTGCCCGCGATGGCGTCTCTGTCGACTCCGCTTGCCACCTCGCTCCGCATGGCTGCATAGCGCCTTGCCACGTGCCTGGGATGGCCACAGGGGTGACACGCCGCTGGATGCTTCTGGATTTTGGGTGGCAGCCTTGCGCGGCAGACGCGCCTTGCCGCGACCCTTCTCTTGTTGTGCGGCAAGCTTGTTGGCCGCTGGCCTCTGCTGACGTGCGGGCGTCGCGGCAAGTCTTCTCGGGAGCGCTTGAGTTGGCCTTCGGCTCCCAACCTCCTCTTGCTTCGGGCCTTTGTTTTCTGGGGCTTGATACTTTGTTCTTAAATGGCGTGAATAGGAAATGATGGAGGGTCTTGGCGGTCGCCCGGCAAGCCTTGCCGCTGGGCGCCAAGAATGCCGTGCAGACGAGTTAGGTACTAAGGTACCCCTACTTAGGTCTACCGACTCTCTCTCTCTCTCTCTCTCTCTCTCTCTCTCTCTGGTCGATCCGTCCTCATTCTCGATCCCATCCCCCTAATTTGTGGTGGCTAGTCCTATTTATTGAGGGAGGCCCTGGGCCTCTTCCCAAATAATGAGCGGGAAGGGCGCCAACAATTGGCCATTTTGAAGGGAACATCTAGTACACTTATCCCGACTAAAGTTGGTCTTCTGGCTACCAAAGGCTCGACGATGATTCCCTCCACAGGCTCCACGATGACCTCCATCCTGCAATTCTGGTTGGTCTTGGTCTTGTTGCACTCAAATGGTAACCTTTGCTCCGATGCCTTTGGCCTGTTCTTGCCCCTTTGCAACTTCGAAGGGAAACAAGGACACCACGCGAGGTCGGCGCCCGCCTGGCGCCCACCGTCTCGACATCGTCATGGTTGCAAATCACGGGCTCCTCGGGAGGTACCCTGCCTTGATCTTCTCCGCTTCCTCACGAGCCCGCCTCGAGGAGGCTGCCCTGAGAAGCTTCTGCCCGCCTGCTGGGCTTGGCCCTACGCCGAGGGTCTTGAGCTTAGCCGATGAAGCTGGGCTGCATTGGGCCCCACTTGAGCCACGCGCCGGCATCAGCGAGCAAAGTCTGGGACCCCGTGCCCTGTAACGCCCGACAGTAGCCCCGGCCCAAGGCGTCTGACTTGGCTTAAGGCAGAAGCCAAGGGAAAGTACGGCTTCCACGGGCCCCAACAGCCTGCTGCCTTGGGCGCCGCATGGCGGTTGATTGGATGTGGGCGTCTCGGCTTCCCCACACCTCGGCAACCGCATGACTTGACAAGTCCCTGCATGCAAAAACGGGTCATGATTACCTGCTGTCGTGGAGGCCGACGGTTGGCCTCCTCCGGCTATAAGTACGGAACAGCGTGAGCCCTTCCAGTCCATCCCTTCCTGCTACTCTTCTTCTTCTTCGTCCTGGCTGCTTGCCATCCCCATGGCTCCAACGAAGTGGTTCTCGGCCACGAAGAAGGGAAAGGCTTGTCAGGAAGGACCCGACCCTCCCACCAAGCTGCTGCGGCCGCCTCATAAGCATCTGCTATCCCCCATGGTGGCTTCTCGTGGTCGTGGAGGCGGCTTCCTGCGTGGCGATGAGCGCCCGGTTGTCGATGGGAGGCATGTCGTGGTCGCACGACCCCCTAGGCTGCGCTTCCGCTTCGTGGAGGGTGCTGCCGGAGTTAAATCGTGTGGTATGGTCGCGACCACCAAAGACTGACTCCAACCTTCCTTGCTTCTTTGTAGGTGAACTTACGGGCTGGTGCTCCAGTGCATCTCTCGGCTTTAGGCGGACAGTCTGCTGCAGCAGGCCTCCCTGAGCTTCACTGGAGGTCCTGCGCCACGGGAGTATTGGCCATGACCCATGGCTGGCAAACTTTTTGCCACATGGCCCGATCCGTGGTGCACCCCGTGACTTCAAGTTCGGCGGTGGCGCACACCTCTACATGAGGGTGTTGGGAAGACGGGTCGCCGCAGGGTGCTGCCTCAAGATCGGTGACCGTGGCCGGGTGCCCAACCCCGGCGTTGGTCAGGACGAACATGGCGGCATGCACGTGGGCAGCGGCGCTCGGGACTCGCCAAGCTTCGGTGACTCTCCTTCGACAAGAAGCTCCTCCATCGGAGTCGCGATTAGCCTCGCATCATCGCCCTTCGCTTTGGAGAAGGTAGCAGGTCAGTTCATATGTCGCCTCGCCGCAAGCGAGAGCGGGGGAATCTAACGGAGCTCACAGGGCTTACGAGCCCTCGGGCCATGAAGCTGGTGCCGAGCAAGTCATGCCTGTTTTGCTTTTCTTCCTTTCCTGCGCAAAAAGAGAAGGTAGTGTAGGGCCCCACGCGGGTGTGTTGAACTGTTGCCGTTAATTATCGTGTTATTTCTGCTATTTCTGTGCTATGTTTTCATGCCGTGTGCCCGTGTGCGGGAGTTACTTAACTCGGGGAGGCTTGTCGTGATCTTCACCTCCCGAGGCCGAGGCCTCGCCGTGCGCTTCATGTCCTGCAAGGATTAGTCAAGAGGGGTAGCTTCCGGTTTTGGTTGTGGGGGCGACCGACCCAGGTCATGTGCTCGCGTCGCGATGCCCATGGGGCAAGGACTGGGAGGGGTGCTCCCTCAGTGGACTCGAATAGGAAAGCTCCAAATGACCAAGCGAGAAAACACTCATGAGTGTAAACTACAAGACCTCCCTCATGTAGATTTGCGTGAGGGAAAACCGAGGGAAGTGAGTGAAAAATACAAAGGGTCACAAGCCAGAGATAACGACAACTTCAATAAAACTTCAAATAGGAAAGAACAAGCCAACTGCAGAAAGCAAATGAAAAAGCCGCATCCGGCACCTAATCTAGTCTTCGACGCCTTTCTCACCAACAAGGACTTATGTCTGCCATCTGGGGTATGGAGCCCCGAGGCCCGAGGGCGGCACTCCGGAGACTCCGGGGCGTGTACAGCCCCACTCATTATTACGTGAGAGTGTCACGGGCGGCGAGCTTCACAGGCATTGGACTTCTTCATAGGCACCGGGCTTTCCAAAATGTGGTAGCTTCACAGGCATTGGCCTTCTTCACAGGCATCGGGCCTTTCCCAAAATGTGGTAGCTTCATAGGCATTGGCCTTCTTCACAGGCACCAGGCCTTTTCCATAGGCACTGGGCCTCGCTCAGGGGTAGAATCTTTGGAGATGTTGAATGTTCCATGCGTTCTGGATGGGTACTCTCCTCTGTGTCTCCAAGCTGAGGGCGGGCCTCGAAAACATGAACAACCTTGAATGGGCCCTCCCACATCGGAGAGAGCTTGTGAAACCCTTCCCTAGAGAGGACCCGTCGGAGCACGAGGTCCCCTACCTCAAGAGTCCTGGGGCGGATGTCGCGGCAGTGGTGTCGTCGCAGCACCTATTGATACCTTACGTCGCAAAGCCTCCACGGCCTCGACGGCGTTCCTCCCCGGCGAGATCCGTCCGTCTCCGCAGATGGTGTCCTGCTGCCTTCGTCGAACGCCAGACTGGTATGGAACGACGGGCCTCGACTGTGAGGGAGGACGGCCTCACCTGTGAGACGAGGAAGAACATGGTCTTGCTACGGCTTGGTCGGGTCAGCGGATAGACCACAAGATCGAGCCTGGCCTGCACTGTGCCTCTGTCCGTGCCTCCAATTCTTCTTGAAGGTCCTAGTTTTGAGGCCCCTCAGACCTCCTTGTTCGCTCGCCAAGCATGGTCAAGCAGCTTGTGCTGCCACTGCGTAGCATATCTATGCTCCAAGGTTTGTATAGTATGTTTTGAAGAGATTATCAGTGAATTGTGAACCGCTTGTCGGTGATGATGCGGTTGGGCACCCCAAATTGGCTCACGAGGCCCTTTGATGAACTTGATCATGGAGCCTGCATGGATGGTGCGGACAGCTTCCACCTCAGCCCACTTGGTGAACTTGTCCACGACAACGAGAGGTAGCGATAGCTCCCCTTAGAGCCCGAGGAACGTGCCTGTAACGTCCAAATTCCTCAAACTGCAACAACCATGAGAGGGGTATAATCTACGCACTCTCGGCCGGCAGATGGATCTTCTTATGCGGAATTGGCAGGCCTCACAAGCCTTCATCAAATTTCAACGGCGCCACTGAAAGTGCCTGGGGCCAATAGAACCTGTGAACGCCTTTGCCAACGAGGGTCTGTGATGATGAGTGATGCCTATAGTATCCATCGTACCGCCAAGAGCTCTTTCCTTGCTCTCTGGAAATGCAATGTCGGGACATCACATTTGGTCACCTCCAGAGAGCTTCCATCCTTGATGCAAGAGGGTTGTGCTGGCTGCGCCACACGCTCCACTTCCTCCTCCTTCTCCCGTGAGGGTCCCTTGCATCAAGTAGTTCCCGAGCTACGCAATCCAGCATCCTTCCTAAGGCTCCAACGGTGATGCAGGCGTGCCCTCGAGGCCGGTCAAGACAGGGGAGCTCCCGAGGCAGGCGCCGAGGAGCTCTTCACGAGGTTGCGCCATGCTTGATAGTGATGGTGCCACCGAGGGCTTGAAGACGCTCTCTCAAGACGGCCGAGCTCCTCTGAGGCAGCCTTTGGATGTCCTCTTGGCGATGTCATCAGCCCTCTTGATTGGTGCCGCCAAGGCACATGCGCAACTCCAGCCCCGTAACTGCCTCTTCATCCTCGCTAACCTCCGCCAAGGTAGGCTTCCATGTGCTCGCCCTTCTACCAGATATCTTGGTGGAGAAGTTGGCGAGGAGTTGTGAATCGCCCTTGATGATGAGGCGCACTTTACCCCCAAATGGCTAGGCTTTCGTGGACTCTATCGAGCCTTCAGTGCTCTGCTATGTTGTTGGAGACCTTTTCTCCCTGCTGGAAACAGAGTTGTACGACGTAGTAGAGCTTGTCTTGAGTGGGAGATACAAGCATTGTGCCGGCCCCCGCGCCATGTCGGGAGAACTCCCCGTCGAAGTACATGACCCAGCCGTCCGGTGCCTCGCTTCCCGGGGAAAGTGATCGGTCCTCGCCAGCCTCGAGGCCTGGCGCCTCTGCCCATTCTGCCACGAAATCAGCAAGTGCGGCCCCCTTGATGACTCTGGTCATGCTGAATTCTAGCTGAAATGCTTGCAGTTCGATGTTCCACTCAGCGACTCTTCCAGCCCAGTTGGGGCTCCTGAGTACCCTTTCCAAGAGGTATGCTTTGAGGGCGACCTTGATGGGATGGCCTTGGAAGTAGTGTCGCTGACTGCATGGAGAGCTTACCAATAGCGCGAGGAGGAGTTTTTGAGGCATGGGGTGCAGCGCCTCATGCGTCTCGTGAGCACCGTCTTTGACAAGTACAGAGGGTGCTCGGCGAGTTGAGAGTCTTTGGCGCTGCTTGTGTCCTCCGGAGGTTAGGCGCCTCCTAAAGCGATGGGGCCCTCGGCTTGAGTAAGCGGAGGGCCTCTTACGCTCGGGTGCTCCCCTCTGGTGATCCTTTTGACTGCGATCGCGATCTCTGAGGCCTTCTTGGATTAGCTTTTGCCTCGACCACAGCGGTTCTGTGGTCAGCGCTCTTCTCTAACGCCACGAGGGCTCTTATTGGCGGATTAGGGGGAGTGGCTGCAGGTAGAGCACCGGGGATCCCAGGGCAGCGGAGCTACCATCACCGGAGAGCTGGTTAGATACCTCTTGAGATCTGGAATGCCTTGTCGGCCTCTTGAGTCCATTCAAAGGGCCCTTTTTCTTCATCGGCTTGAAGAAGGGCACGCGTTCTCCACTTGGAGATGAAGCGTCCTAAGCGTGGTCACACGCCAGTGAGCTTCTGCATTTCTCGAGGGTCTTCGGCGGGCTCATGTCTTCAAGCTGCTGACCTTCTCCGGATTGGCCTCAATGCCCCCTGTGGATCTGAGGAAGCCCGGGAGCTTGCTGAGGGCTCCAAACACACACTTCTTCCGGGTTGAGCCGTAGGTCCACCTCATTGAGGCTCATGAAGGTTTCTTCCAAGTCCTCTATCGAGGTTTTGCCTCCGAGAGACTTCACCACAATGTCGTCATCGGCGTGGCTCAACATTCCTCCCGAGCTGCGGCCCAAAGGCGATGTGCATCAACCACGTGAAGGTCAGCTACTTACATTACACAACCCAAATGGCATGGATGTATAGCGATACACTCCACGCGGGGTCGGAAAGCCGTTTTTCCGTCTTTCATCGCCATCTTGATCCGGGGATAGCCCGAGAAGGCATCGAGAAGCTTAACAGGTCACACTTTCGGCGGTGGAGTCGATGATCGCTTTCGATGCAAGGGAAGCGGAAATGGATCCTGCGGGCAGGCCTTGTTGAGGTTGGTGAAGTCGACACATCGTTCCTTTCCTCCCTTTTTGGCACGACAACCGGGTTAGCCAACCAATCAGGTGCGCGGACCTCGTGAATAACCCCCGCCGCCTCTAGCTTGCGGGTCTCTTGGCGATGAAAGCTTGCTTCTCGCCGGACTGCCACCTCGCTACTACGCTGCGGCGTGCGTTGGGGACTGCGTTCGGTGATGCTCAATCCGCCCTCGGGACCCTGCTGGCTGATCAGGTTCCCACGCCGAACACCTTCTTGTTCGCGTCAGGGAGATTTCACCAAGCCTCTCACCTTCGGGTTCGAGTTAGCGCCTATGGTGAAGGTGGCGCGTAGTGGACAAATCTCGTCGGTAGGCATCTCGCTGGTTTCCGCCTTGTCTTGGGTGAATAGCGCGCTTATTCGGGCGCGGCGCCTTCCGAAGCTCAAGGGCATCGATGCAGCCGATGGGCTGCGCCCTCTTGGCTATCTTGAAGGCAACCTTGAGCGCCTGCAGTGCATCTCTTGTGTCTCCTGACATGGTGAGGACACCGCTGCTCCCGGGCATCTTCATGAGGTTGTACACCGGGTGAGTCGCTGCCATGAACCGGGCCAAGGCCGGGTAGCCGAGGATGGCGTTATAAGGAGGCGATGGGGGTGATGTCGAAGTCGATCAGCTCTGTGCGGAAGTTGTTGTAGGTGTCGAAAGGTCACTGGGAGGCGAATTTGCCCAAGGAGGTGGTGGAACCGACCCCGACACCCGAGAAAGGCTTGCTGGGCTGAAGCCGCTCTAGTGGCACATGGAGGAGGCTAAAGGCCTCCACAGAGAGCACGTTGAGGCCAGCTCCACCGTCAATGAGGGTCCTGGTGACGGCTAGTTGGCAGATGGTGGGGTGCACAGATCGGGGCGCACCGAACGGCCCGGGGTTGGAGGGGCGATCGTCCGAGTTGAAGGTCAGATCGGCCTCAGGCGCCACTCAGCCCGGGGGACTTTCTCGGCGCTTGGAGGCGGTGCTGATCTGGCGGGTGAACGGCTTGACATGGCGGCTGGAAGAATTGGCGCATGAGCCGCCAGGAAGCTGGGCGATGACCCCGGGGCACTTGCGCGTATTAGGCGAGGGCCAGCCGCATTCTCCCGAGGTCGTCATAAAGCCATCGGTAGGTGGAGCAGCCACATGCGCGGAACGCTAGTGAGGGCCAATAGCAAAACAGTTAGCCATCATCCTGTCGTCGCCTCCGGCCTTGAGGACAGCCTCCTCGTACGCGAGCAGGAAAACCAGCGGATCTGTTGTTGTAGCGTGGCGGCATCTCGGGCCTGAACTTGAGGGGCCACTACACTGTTTGCAGGCAGGGTCAAGGCTCGAGCCCCTAGCCCCAAAGGCCGCATCGGCTGTAGGAGGCCCGGCGCATGTGGGGAAGCGCGGCAGGCGTGGGGCAGCGAACCTGCTAGAGAGTCTGCTGACAGAGGTGGCGGTCACGCGCCATCGCGTCGCACCGAAGAATCTGGAGGAGGCCTCTGCTCGTTCCCCGTCGGGCAGTGGGCGGCGTTAAGCGGAAAGCGGCGAGAACGATGGGGGCGACCTTCACTGAGCCGCCGCTTTAGCGGCAATGGCGGCGAACAACCCGACATTCGGCCTTGAGCTTTCGTAAGCGTCGACCATGGACACGGCAGAAGATCACACGCGACTAGCGGAAGAAAGATTCCGGTGCACCCCCTACCTGGCGCGCCAAATGTCATATTTCGGGTTCCGACAGACCCTTGAGGTTTGAACACTGGGGTGCACGCGGAGATCTTTCCCCTACCAGCTCACGTGTCGAAGTCTCTCAATGGGTCTAAGCAAGAAAGATGAACACACAGGGGACACCAGGTTTATACTGGTTCAGGCCACCATTGTGGTGTAATACCCTACTCCAATGTGTGGTGTGGTGGATTGCCTTAGGGGCTGATGATGAACAGTACAAAGGGAGAAAATCCTCGCGAGGGGCTATTCTTGAGCTGGTGCGATGAACTGCTAGGGTGAGTTCAATCGCTTCTCTCTCTCTCTCTGGTCGATCTGTTCTCTCGATCCCATCCCCCTACTCTGTGGTGGCTAGTCCTATTTATTGAAGGAGGCCCTGGGCCTCTTCCCAAATAATGAGCGGGAAGAGCGCCAACAATTGGCCATTTTGAAGGGGAACATCTAGTACACTTATCCTGACTAAAGTTGGTCTTGGCTGCCAAAGGCTCTTACAATGACGCCCGCCCTAGGCTCCACGATGACCTCCATCACGCCGTTTTTTTCGGTCTTGGTCTTGTTGCACCAAAATGGTAACCTTTGCCTGATGCCTTGGCCTATGCTTGCCCCCTTTGCACCGAAACGGAAACAAGGACACTACGCAGACCGGCGCCCGCCTGGTCTCCATCGTCATGGCTTGCGTCACGGGCTCCTCGAGGGGTACCCTGCCTTGATCTATCCGCCTCCTCGCAAGCCTGCCTGAGGAGGTTGCTCCTGAGGAAGCTTCCTGTCGTCCGCCCCGTGGGGCTTGGCCCCTCGCGAGGGTCTTGAGCTTGAGCTGATGAAGGTGGGCTGCATTGGGCCCCCACTTGAACCACGTCGCAGGCCGCAGGCAGGCAAATCTAGGGACCCCAGTTCCCAGAATGCCGACAACCGACTATCAGCAAACCCCAACCCCACCCACCACGCGATGGCTGAGAAAACAGGAGGGAGAAGAGATGGTTGTAGCACGGACTCCAAGAAAATTGGTGTCGGATGGGACTCATGTGGGTGGCGTGTGTCGTACTGCTAGACGTGAATGCTAGTTATGGCCCATGCCACCCCACTATATCGAGCTTATATCGAGGTACGTAGAACAAATTTCCTGCGGTCCGTGCTCAAATTTCTCCTCCGCCTCTCTTCTCAGCCACCATTGACGCCAAGGAGCCCATCGTCTCTTTGCTCACATGCGGTCCCACATGTGATTGGAAGCATAAGATGACCCCCGAACACTCGTACATCTTTCACCTCGGCGTCTTTGGTGATGAAAAACAAATCAATAAAGATCTTGGCATGCCGCTTTTGGAGTTACTCAAGAGTAGTAAGATTCTATTCTGATTTAACCAAGATGCATCTAAGTGGCTTCAACTACCACTCTATTTTCTTTCATGACCACGACACGGATCTTTGGATGTCCCACGGTTTCGAAGCCAAAGGAGGAAGAACCCGACCAAATCTTGGTTGTGCTCTCGGATTAGACTAGTTGTGCTAACTTAAAATTTTATTGTGCTACTCCTCCATTCCGAAATACTTGACTTCCATTTGTCCAAAATGGATGTACCTACATACTAAAACATGTCTAGATACATATATATTTTGACAAATAGAAGGCATGTATTATGCAAATCTGAGGAGTAGAATGGATGCAAGTCTTGGTATTGGGAAGAAGAGTACATCCATATATTGATAGAGCACAATTTAGTAGATGTTCTATCACTTTTAGCTAGCACAGAGGCTAGAGATGAGATTAGTGCACTTGTTGATACTCCTACTAGAATAGAGGCTAGACATGAGACTAGATGCGAGGAAGCAACATCTACTTCTTTACACTCGAAGAAGAAAGAAGCACGCAAGATCGAGCGTCCGCAGATCAACAATGAATGTTCGAGAAGGCACTAATCCAACTTACAGGAGTAGTAAAATGTATTCTTGTGGTTCTTGTTTTCTTTGGTCTTGCTTTTCTAGTCAAAATTATTGTTGGAGTTCGTGCAAAACGGAAGTCCGTTTGGGGTCGTGCGTTGGAGTTGGCCTTACAAGAGGGATCGTAGTTAAGGAAACCGACTATCGGCAAACCCCCACCTCGCCTGCCACGCGATGGTTGAAGTTAGAGAAACGACGAGGTTGAAGAGATTGCTCTAGCATAGACTCCAAGAAATAATATGGTGTCAGATGGATGTCGTGGTGGTGGCTTGTGCCGTACTCCTGGACGTGAATGCTTGTTCTGGCCCATGCCACCCTACTACTCCTACTACTTACTATATACTACTAGTATCGAGGATTCGAGGTGCTGGTTACGTACAGTGAACCCATTAACATATGGCTACAGTAAAAACACCCGCCCAACGCGCGAAGCATGTGAAGCTAGTACAAATAGTGTACAACTATTGTTTATTGGCCTCATCCGATAACCTGTTGCAATGCACGTACAATTATGTACTCGAAAAATATTTTTTTGCCTCGTCGCGCCACTCACTCACAGAAGCAACTCGAAAGCCATTCATAAATTTAGTAAGTTTATCACAGGCTTATCATTTTATTACATACAACAGGTCATCTACCCACATCGACAACGAGGATACATTATAAATACTAAAGTTTTCACCACACAACAAATAACAAGCAATGAAATGAACTTCAACTCAACCATTCCTCGGCGTTGGAAACGCTTGCTTTGAACCACAAGTGATTCTCTGGGACGGGCCATCCATTGTTGATCTGGAAACCAATGCAGGACTGATCATCTAGGCTGAAGCGGCCTACTATATCAGTACCAGGGTAGGGAACCTCCCAAATGTCCGAGGTATAGACACAGATGCTTCTCATAAATGGTAGTAATGTTGTGTGAACAGCAGTTGGATCGCCTTTCACCATCATTGGATAGTTTTGTCCAAGGAAGAGCGAGTTTTCTCCAAGACTATCAATTCTATACCAGGGAGAAGGAGTTGGCGCTAGCACACTAGTATCCATCCCGAATACCATGCAACGGGTGTTGGAATAGGTCCGGAGAGTGCGACCATGGGAGACTACACCTGCTTCCTTAGTAGTAACATCATCAATGGGCTGTATACACACAAGAAGAGGTGATCCATCGGAATTAGTTTCCAGGCGCCACAGAGTATATGGGCACTGCTCGTCCTCATGCTTGTGATCATTACCATCGTCATCTCCCCCTTGGTTATAAAATTTTTCAAGTATAGGTGGTGGAGTGTTCACAGGACCTTGGAAACACAAGAAGAAGGTTAATTAGTAAAGGGAAACTTGCTAACCCGCATGCATGTGGATGAAACAATTATAATTATGGTGGAAGACAAACGTACCGAAACTACGAGGATCCCATGCAAAAACAGTGCCATGAGCGGTGGCAGCAAACACAAGGCCCTCGTATTGAATTGCATTACAATACACATCCGTGTATAGAAACTGATTTTTGAGAAATATCCATCGAGTCAAACCACAAAGGACGGCAACAAGCTTGTCGAAGATAGCAACAACTTCATAGTTGTTGTAATTCCTAGAGCGGTTGGGAACTTGACAAATTGCTATCTTCCATAGAAGATAGTCACCATGATCGTATTTGAACGTGCGTACAATACCGGTGTGCTCAACCTCTGGGCAGTCTACTGAGATTTTTGGAAGTGGAACCCGGTCACGACTGTACACATTCACAAGTTCCCACTCGCGGTTGGACCCAATGTAAACAACACAATCTCCATTTGCGCTTGCCCAAGCCTTTCCCTCAAGCGATGGCATCTTAACATCATACGTATCATTATCAAGCGGCATCAACTTGCATAGGGCGAGGCCTCCGTCAAATGTCCGCGCGCGATCATCGGAGTCCGCAGCGAAGAAGATAGGGGAGATCAAACAGCTCCTTGACTCTTGGGTTCCTTGTAATGATGTTATTAGTTGAGTCGAGAATGGTCTTGAACGAACCTGCCATGCTAGCCGAGGTGATGACGTTGCACCGATCAATGTGTTCCCCCACCACGTCATCTTTCAGATCGAGGCCCGAATAACAGGGTCGTTTCCGGCCTGTTCCCTCCATGGAGAAGAAGATCGAACAATGGCAGAAGAAAGGGTGAAGAAATGAAGGAAAATGGAGCGAGGAGAGGAAGAGTGTGTCGACGGCAGATTCCCAAATCGAGAGGAAAAGCGAAGAGTCCGTGGGCGGTTGCCGATTTGCGACGGTTCATGAAGAAGGCGCCCCAGCCTACGTCTGTTGAAAATACTACTACTACGCCGTCGTCTCACGATATGTTGAGCAGGACCACATGTCAGCGAAACATGGTGTGTAATTTCTCGTACAAAATGCGATCGCGCGTTGGCCAGTGCCGCGATTAGTTTTTTGAAAGTTTGCCGCATTAGTTATCGACCTTTATTTTTTTAATAGCGTGCCGTTTAGTTTTGAAGCACGACTAACTTGTACTATATGCAGAGAAAATATAAACTACTCTACCACTACTCCACCTCCAGTACTAGTAGTATAAACAAGATATATAAGCTGGAGCTTCAGCGCTTTCTTGCTAAGGGCTGCCCACTTTCTTCTTACACTATCACCCTCTCTCCAGATCTAAAAAAACAGCCTCTCTCTCCCTCCTCACCGGTGGTCACAGATCCACTTGGGAAGAAAAGGATGTGCAGCGTTGGCCTTTTAAATGCGTCGGCGAGCAACAGGTCCTTAGCGACAAGGCAAATCCTCTCGGACCTAAGCGCCAGCGCAGCGAGATGGCCTCCGTCCCCAAGCTCGCTACCGTAGTGTGTGCGGAGGGCGGCGACCGCTGAGTGAAGCCACTTCCGCCCGACCCTCGGGTATGCTACCTCTTTTGAACCATACCCTTGTTCTATTGCCCCATCTACCTTGCGTTGTTGCATGTGGATCTTTTCCACTCCACCATCTTCCCAATTTGCTATCCTTTGCTCTTACGCTGCGCCACTTTGTCGGTGTACTAAAGTAAAGTACCTTAGTACCCCAAACTTGTCTGCATCATCATACGCATACAACAAGGCTTGCTTGGGAGCGCCCACTAAAGGCCCTCTAGTCATTTCCTATTACTGCCATTCAAGAACAAAGTATCAGCGAGAAGACAAAGATCCCGGCAAGAGAGGCTTGCGGGAAGACAAAAACCCGGCAAGAGAAGCTTGCCGGAGAGATAACAAAGGCGCTCGGAGGAACTTGCCGCGGCGCCCAGCGTCCGGCAAGGCCCAGCGAGCCCGACAAGCTTACCGGCGCAACAAGAGAAGAGGCTCTTTGCAAAGCTTGCCGTGACAAGGCTGCCACCACCCAAACTATCAAACAACGTGTCACCCGGGGCCGTCCCGAGAGCGCGTGGCGGCGCTACACAGCCATACGGAGCCGGTGGCAAGCGGAGCGACAAGAGGGCCATCGTGGCAGCCGTTGGCGCACCTAGCAGTCGTTTCTTTGCCTTTGTTAGGCAACCCGGACGGGCATTAAATGCCCTTGTCCCCTGCCCGTCGAGTTAGGTAGGGGATCTTGTTGGTTCTTGTTGTACCAACCTGCGTTTTACTCTTTTACCCCCTCTTCCTCGCTGCCCACTGTGGGTGCCCCTTGAACTATAAAAGGGAGGCCCATGCGCCGTAGAAAGGTTATTGATTCGAACTTTTCCCTGCTGGGGTTCCGCCCGTTAGTGAATCAACACCACCACTCGCTTTCGCGCTCGAGCAGAACAAATACAAACACAAAGCAGCGGTAGGAGTTTTATCTCTCAGGAGAGCTCGGCTGGGTAAAATTGCCCGTCTCCCCGGCGCTCGACCTCGATCGCTCTGCGCACCTCCGCTCCTTGCCGGACTAGAAGGAGCCCCTGCCCCATAGGTGCTTTCGTGGCCCAGAGGCGCCCGACATCTTTAGCGCGCGCGGGGGTAGCGTTGGTCGTGAGCATCCCGATCTCTGGTCTCCGCGCACTACATCGCCTTCATCAACATGCCACGAAGAAGCCTTGGAGGTGGCGCTCTCTACATCGATGCTACCACCGCCGCAGAACAAGCGGGCGATGGGTGGGCGCCCGGCGGAGGAAGCGGGCGCCAAGCAGTGGGACTCACGTCGTCACCAGGTCAAAAACAATGCCCGCGATGCGTCGTGGACGTCGAGACACCACACCCTTCCGGGGAGGTGCAAGGTCGACAACGCCCGGTGCTCCTAACACCGTGCTCGCGATGGAGCAAAGGCCAAGCTGGTGGTGTCGCGGGGCGTTCGAGACCGGCATGCCTGCCCGACATCTTTGGCGCGAGTGAGAATGCGATCGCCCGGACCGGGTGTTGCTCCTTCAATCAGATTGGGAGTCCAAGCACATCCGCTCCTCGCCGCTCGTCGCCACCACCCAAGATTGCGGAGGCGGCGGCGAGCCCGGCTGCTTCTGATTACCCTCGGCGCCACACAAGATTGGCGGCGGAGGATGACCATTACAACCTCATCGGCCGCCAGCGGACAAGCCCGTAACGAAACATCGAAGCCCGGCAAGCGCCCGGCATAGCCAAGCGCCCGACAAGACATTGGGGTGCCACCTCCGTGCACTCCCGGCCGAAAACCAAGATTGCCGGCTCGCCCGAGCCAGCCCGACGCCGACTCCACCGCGTCGTCGGACCCGCGAACCGCCCGCGATCAGCGCCACGTTCTCCAAACGGCAACCGCGAAGCAGCTTCGCTGCGCGCCAGCCTTGAAGGGCAAGCGTCAATCGACCAGCCCGGGACCTTGTCGATATGCATGCGCCCGAAGAACTAGGCCACTTGCCGTATCGGCGAGTTGCCCTGCGTTCACCCATGAGCTGCGGCAAGTCCAGTGGCCCAGTACCAAGAAGAAGAAGGCTAAGTCCGACAAGAACAGCTCTGATGCCCACTCCGGCAAGCGCACCTCTCCGGAGTCTGCTTCTTCGTCGAGGGCCTTTTCCATCGAGCTCCAGCGGCAAGTGCAAGAAGGCAAAGCAGTTCTACCAAAGACTAAGCGGCAAGAACAGCTCTGGTGCCTACTCGGCAAGCTCACCTCTCCAGTCTTTGTCTTTGCAGTCGAGGGCGATGCCATCGAGCTCTCTCAGAGCGATGAAAGCAAAGAAGCGATCGGTTTCAAACTTTGAGTCGTATTCCTTGAAAGTCCGTTACCTTGTATGGAAAACCTATGCGCAAAGGGGTGAATCGTGGCTCGATTCGCCCTTGATCATTTTGAGTCCGCTCCAGCGATGAAAGCGGCGCAACTAGCTTGAGCGAGTTCTTCACGCGAGGCAACACATTGATGGGCTGCTGATGTTCCACACTCGGCAAGTGTGTTTCTTGGCGGGTTCCACCAGCGTGAGGTGAAAGCATTACAAGGGAGGAAATCAAGGGAGAAGTCGGCCTTGCTTGGGAAGCCTTGACGGAAAAGCTAAGTTGCCCAAGCTTGAGTACATAGCACTTTTAGTTCTAAGTTTTATGTTATATTCCTTGAGCGTTAGTGCCTTGTATGGAAAACACAATGTTGCGGAGGAACCAACTCGTGGTTAAGTTGCGCCCTTGCTGTTGAGTCCGCTCAACAATACAAGTCTTATTTACCCAGCGGCCCGACAAGGTTTCTGCCGGAAACAACACCGCCACCGAACTGCGATGTTCACTTTTCGGCAAGTGTGTTGGCGGCGGCAAGTTTCCTAAAGCGTGGGGTAAAAACATACAAGGGATGTGATGGGGTAAAGGATGTAACAGTAGCAAGCCTTGCCGTGGGATGTCCTTTGTATGAGAAACTTGTCTTGTGGAGGAGGTGACTCGTGGCTAAGTTGCACCCTTGATTTGTTTAGAGTCCGCTCAACAATGAAAGCGTGCTAACTAGCGGAGCGAGGTTTCTTGCGAAGCTGACGCCCGGCCGAACTCTTGATGTTCACTTTTCGACAAGCGTGTATGCACCCGCAAGTCCCTAAAAGCGTGAAATATAAACATACAAAGGGTGAAGCATAGCATTGCATTGCCCAACATAAATTCACATACAAAAAGTAACTTATTGGTATTGTCTAAGTTGTTTCATGGTGAAATAACTTGACAGCGTCGACAAGGAAAAAACGAAGAGGCGCACTAGCTTTTGGGCCCGACAAACCGGCGTTCTTTGGGGATCACGATACCAAAATTCCTTCGCAGCAAGCCGGGATCCACAGGGGCTCACGGCGTCGGCGTTAAGGACAAAAAAAGGCGCCGGCACAGGGTCTCGGCGAGCGAGTTGCCGAGGCTGCAAATACCAAGATTCATCCCCGCAAGCGAGTTCGCGGGGCTGTGATATCGAGATAAGTTTTTAAGTCCTCATCATGCATCCTCTTATGGGTTTGGAGAATCGAGGCGGCGTCCTTGAGCAGTGTGCCTTGTATGGAAAAACATCTTGTGAGGAGAAGCGAATCGCGGTTAAGTTCGCCCTTGATTTGTTTTGAGTCCGCTCGACAATACAAGTCTTATTTGCAAGCTGGCCCGACAAGGTTTCTTGCGGAAGCAGACACCGCCCGTGAACTCTTGATGTTCCTTTTCGGCAAGTGTTAACTTGCGCGGCAAGTTCCCTCGAGCGTGGGGTGAAACATACAAGGCCGAGAATCAAGTAAAGGATATAACCGGCAAGCATTCCCTCTTTTCATTAAAAACATCCCATTTAAGTACAAGTCCATAGAGGATGAAAAACATGAAAGAGGATTACAAGTTTTAAATGCAGCTAAGGCCGAAGGCTTACAAATCAAAAGAGATAAGATGCCCGTAATCCCTCTCCTGTTTCTCTCTTGGAGGTAGGTCAAGGAGGCCCGGCAAGAAAGTTTGCGGGAAGGGCAAAAGGCGCCTAGGTGAGCTCAGGGTGCGGAAGACACCAAAGAGAACATCCGGGGCCGGCCCGAGGGCTTGTCGGAGGCAGGCGCGGAGGCGAGCTCGAGGCAGGCGGCGGGGCGTCGGCCGCAGCTGTCGAGGCACCACGCCTCGTACTCGACTTGGCGGCCTTACCGCCACCCCTCTTCCTCTTCGCGCAGCCTCCCTCGCCCGCCGCTAAGGGGAGGCGGCCCGGGGGGGAGTTGAGGCCGACAACCGGATGATCAGGTCGCCCGGTGGCGTCTTGGCGGCGACACCTAGTCGGACCCGCCGTCCTCGTCGTCGCTGTCGCTCCCTCCTCGTCCTCTCGCTCGAGAAGAGTCTTCGCTATCGGAGGAGCTGTCACGCAGCATCTCGCCCGGGTCTTGGAGTCCCAAGACCTTGGCCCGAGAAGGTCGCCCTCCATTAACAAAATGGAGGGTGAACCCCGCCGTCAAAGCTGTGGATCTTGGTGACGTCTTCCACCCTCGATCGAAGTACATCACGCCGGGGCTGGGGACCTGACGACTAACTCGCGTGCCGCTGATCCCTGAGCCCCTCATGCGCAATTCAACATCTCGGGAGGTCCGGCTCCGTCGCTCATAAGCGGGCCGGAAGGCAGCGGCAGACGAGGTGCCAGCGCAACAGCGAAGAACTCGGGGATCGTCCCGGTGTGGACCACCTCGAGGAGAGGCTGCCGGCGGAGGCGGGGGTGGCGCAAAGCCCCGGCCGCCTCTTCCCCGGACGCTCCGACCACGTCCTCGACCTCGTCCATGACCTCGCCCCCTCCCTCTTCCCCTCGTGGCTGGCTCCGCCACCACAGGCGCGGGATAGGGAGGCAGCGCACTGAGTGGCGACCCTCGCCGCCACCGATGAAGGACCAGGGTTCCCTCCCTCCATGGTAGATGAGAGGAAGGGTAGCAGAAGTTGAAGAAAGGAGAAGAGGAGGAAGTGTGGGATTTTTGCGCTCCCCTTCCGCCCCTTTTTAAGGAGCGAGGTGGGGGCTCGGCCGCCCGCTCGTGTCGAACGCAGGGAGGCCTTGAGGCAGGCGGCCCACCACCTCCACCGTGGCTCGGTTTCCCACCTTCACCAGCCCACGACCCCACGCGCATGGGAGCAGCGTGGCGGGAGAAGCAGAGGCGGAGAGCAGTGACCTCACCCTACCCGTGATCACGGGGTGGGCGCCTCAGCAGCGCACACCACCACGCCTCCCACCTGCCCTTGGTTGGCGCATCTTTAGATTCTGAGAGTGCGAGTGGATTGGGCCGGATTCGGCGGACCCGAGCCACAGCGTGCCCATGCCTTTGTTTTGGGCACAGCCCATGCTTTCGGCACGTGTATGGCCGGGCGGGGGCTCTGCGGTGTACTAAAGTAAAGGGTACCTTAGTACCCCGAACTTGTCTGCCAGCGTCGCGCGCCCAGCAGCAAGGCTTGCAGGCGCGCCAAAAAACCTCCCGTCATTTCTATTCTGCCATTCAAGAACAAAGTATCAGCGAGAAGACAAAGATCGGCAAGAGGCTTGCCGGAAGATAAAAACCCGGCAAGAAAGCTTGCCGGGAATATAACAAAGCGCTCGGAGGAACTTGCATGGCGCCCAGGCGTCGGCAAGGCAATGACCGGCAAGCTCTACGGCGCAACAAAGAGAAGGGCAGCGGCAAAGCGCTTGCAGCGGCAAAGGCTGCCACCACACCAAACTATCCAGCAACGTGTCACCCAGGGGCGTCCCGAGGAGCGTGGCGGTATTTACTAGCCATCTGGGCGAGTGTGGCCGGGTGACAAGGAGGCCATCGTGGCAGCCGTGGGCGCACCTATGATCGTTTCTTTACCTTTGTTAGGCGACCGGGACGGGCATTAATGCCCTTGTCCCCTACCGTCGAGTTAGGTAGGGGACACTTGTTGAGTTCTTGTTGTACCAACTTTGTGTTTTACTCTTTACCCCCTCTTCCTCTGCTGCCACATGGGTGCCCCCTTGAACTATAAAGGGAGGCCCATGCGCGCTAGCGTAGAAGGGTTCGTGATTCGGAACTTTTCCCTGCTTTGGGGTTCCGCGTTCGTATATCAACACCACCATGCGCTCGCGCTCTCGAGCAGAACAAATACAAACACAAGCGTGATAGGAGTTTTATCTCTCAGGAGAGCTCAAGCTGGGTAAAGTGCCCGTCTCCCAGCGCTCGACCTCGATCTGCTCTGCGCCGCCCTCGCTCCTTGCCCGGACTAGAAGGGCCCCCTGCCCCATAGGTGCTCGTGGCCCACGAGGAGCGCCCGAGCGACCATGCAGACTAAAACCATAATTTGCACTATTAAAAAACCCTACTTCATGCGAGACTAATCCATGTCGGGGTTGAATAAGGAAAGGAAGGAGGCATACTATATAAGAGAGTAGGCGTCGAACCGCATCTATGTTGAAAAGGGAAAATCGGTAGCTAAGGAGCAGTCTCGTGTCTCTTGGTTGAAGAAGGGTAGTGAAAGGCATGACAAGCATAATAGAGAATGACCAGGTCGATCGGTTTGTTGTCCTCACATAAGAAAAAGGTGGCTAAAGAGAAGAAAAATGGGACGTAATCCACATATGATGCCTGGATATTTGTTGCTCTAGGCAACTGTACCTCCCTCACCACTCTGCGTCCGTGGAGGTACATCGTACTGGTGCGCCCACTGTCCGAATGGGCAAAACATAACTATATCAGATTGTCGAGTGCAGAACATGACAAATGCTAAGCGGAAGAGACATGTTTAAACCAAAAATACATGGTGCGGTATATGTTTACTAGCTGCTTGATATTTGTGCAGACGAGAGATATGCACTTGTTGCTATTGGCAAACAAACAAAGTGTCCGCAATTTTGGTTGAGCTGCACAAGAGAATAGTATAGTCCTTGCATGCGATGCCATTTGAAAATAGACACGGGAAGATTGGATAGTCACTTCATGAATTGCGAGAAAAAGTAATCTTGTACTATTTATTAGCCCGACACTAGGTGCTTCATTGCTTTGAGTGCGATTATACAATGGGCACCATTTTGCCTAAGTTAAAGTTTGTATTCGAAAATAGTCTCATGGTGTGATCGAGAGAAGACCAAATCATGTTGTAGTGGATGTTCCTCCATCATGTGTGGTTCATTCTCATGGTTCGGCTGTTGGTGAAACCACTTACGTTTGCAGAGGTTGTAGACTTCACAAAAATTGTCTTCGATGCATCTTGAATGTTGGCCAAAGAAGCATCCATGTTAGTAGGAAGAACAGATGTTTCTTCTAGATCTGTGAATCATTGAGATGCATTAACATGTTGATCTTATGTATGGGAATCGTACTAGTTAACTTTAGTTCGACGCAAGATCGAAGTGGCTGATCTTTGCTTTTGGAGCTACATATTTGTATATGATCATGAATCATTGAGATGCATTAACAGATTACTTATTTACTGTTCCTCGGTGTTTACAAGTTACTAATCGATCACTAGCTAGCCTACAAATGCGCTCCTAGCAGTTTTATTTGACGCAAAGATCTTGAAGTGGCTGTTTTTGAATAAAAATGCCTACCTGCGAAAAGCCCGACAAGCTACACTATCGATCCTACGGATAAAAATGCCTACCTCTGAAAAGCGAGAAGCTACACTATCGATCCTACATAGATAAATAGCGGATCATGCACGTACTACCTCCTTTCCGGTTTGCATGGCTCAATTCAATCAACGACCTACTCGATCCTACACGAATAAATAGCGGATAACGCACGTACTAGTACCTCCTTTCCGGTTTGCAGGGCTTAATTCAAACCTCTCACCAACCAAGGTACTCCCTCCGTTCGGGTTTATTAGTCCCGTGAGCAAAGCAGCAAGACCAAGGCATGGCAATAATTAATGGCATGCAGAAGTTTAAGCCTAATTAATTCTAGCGATTTAAGTGGCTACATGTGTGCCCTCGGCTGCGACTCGTTGCATGTTGCTCCGCGTACTGGTTGCGAGTGATTCTGAGTGCCTGCATGCAGCCGGTCGTAATTAAGGCAGCTAACTGATGCGAAAAAAGATGCGCTTTAATTGTTGCGGGCTTTTCAAATCCATGGAATCATTATTGACAAGGAGGGAGATGATTCGAGTGCACTCATTTGACCGCCATGCCGGTGTGCGACCCAGACGGGACGGGACGGCAGTCATAATTTCAGTTTCTCTAGTTTTCCATTGCAAGCTGGCGGGCTAAGCCATTATGCATTAAATTCCGATGACCGTCGCGCTACCTTCCGCCTATAAGTACTGTTTCCCGGCCTTCTCTGGTGGCACTGTGACCCAACTCGCCATATCCTCATAACCCCCACCAGCCCGACGTCGCTCGCCACGTCCTCCATGCACCCGCCCGTCTGCGGTAGGCAATGCCGGAGGCGATCACCGCCGGAACTAGTGTTTAGTTTTTCACCGGAAGGCAGACGGAGGGAGGAGGTATTCTATCTGTCTTTAGATGGCAATGCGGAGATCGAGGAGTTGTTGGAGCGCGACCGCATGGCGGAGGAGCAGGAGTTGTTAGTCTTGCGACCGCTGGCGGAGAACAACGTATTGCCGATTGCACGCGCCCGGTATAACACGAACAGCGATGCACCGGCAGCTCTGAGTCGCCGCGAGCGCCCTTAAGCTGGGCCGACTACATGGAGTCGGCGCCGACAAATAGCCTGGAGGCTGTCGAGACGCGCTTCGCGTTCTGACGCCAATTTTACTACTAGCTCGTCAAGTGGGTTTCCGGCTTGGAAGCGAAGCTTGATGGACCACGTCGGCATGGAAAGAAGCAACCGCCCTATCACACCTCTTGCAAGTCGAGGCCGGTAGCGGGGCGCGGTGCGGTGTTTAAGCGTGTACCACGGATGGCGGTCGGCATCGTCTAGTTAGCTAAAGTAAGTTAGTACTTATGCGCTACAAGAGTATTAGTGGGAGTAGATAGTTAACTTGGCTATGATGGTTGTCAGCGTGGAAGTTCGATTACTCTATATGTGGATCGGACCTGTTACTTTGCTCTGAATGTTGAACTTTCCATTTGAACATATGGAATGGGCTGTTATGTTTTTAAATGGGTTGTATTTGTCCTCCACGGGTTTAGAGGCTGACTTGTGGGCCTAACAAGTTGACACAACACAATCGGAGATGATTGTGCGTGGAAGGATGACATCGAGGACCCGCCAAGGTCATGGCGATGCATAAGCAAGTGCCTCCTTATTTCAAGCCAATAAAAAATGGCTCCTCCTAGTGGATTCGACATCTGGGTCCCATGCCATTGTCAGCGTAGTCAATAAGCGAGAGAATTACTGTGGCGGTGACACCAGGGACCCAGCAAATCGCCCACTTATTTTTGTTTTGGGTTAATTTGATAAATGCCACTCCAAATCTGGTGTATCCGAGAAATGCCACTGCAATTTCCAAACTTTGAAAAATGCCATTTCATGCCATTTCTAGTGGCATTTTTCGAAGTCTGGAGTGGCATTTTTCAAAGTTTGCAAACTGCAGTGGTGTTTTTCAAAGTTTGCAAAAATTGCAGTGGCATTTTTCGAAGTTTGAAAATTGCAATGGAATTTTTATGAATCACCATAATTGGAGTGGAATTTATCTAATTTGTTTTTGAGACGGAAGCAGGGTGTCAGCTGGGCTGTGCGGGACACTCTGACCTGTCTAGACAACCTTTTCTTTTATGTTTACCACAGACCAGCCCCAGTAGTTTTTTTTCTTTCTGAAAATGGCTAGCCCAGTTTTTTTGAGATTTGTCAAGTAAGTCGCTTTATCAGGCCTATTGGGCTGCAAATCTTTCAAATCGAGGAGAGCTTCATTCGGTTGGCCGAGAAAATGGCCTATCAGTAATGAGAAATGGGATTGATTCAAATATCTTTTTTCATTTCGAGATTTTAAATTGCATTGATTTTTATGCGTGGACAATTTATTGGATTTTATATTGATATACATTTGTTTTTAAAATCAGTCTGAATGTGACTCGAAATTTCGGGATTAAAAACAGTTCAGACCGCACCGACATATGCAAAATTTCGTATAATTTTTTAACCGGGGCCACAATATGGACTGTAATGCTAACAAAAAGAATATGGACTCCAAAAAAACCCGAAAGAATTAGCATATGGGCTGTAAATTATTTGAAATAATGGCAGATGGTTTGTATGCTGTTTTCCACATATTTGAAGCTTTCCACAGATGGCACATATCTTGTTGGATGTCCATCCAGCGGTGTCGTCTTCTCCAATCTCTGCTCTTCTGCTCGGCCGCTCAAACAAGCGCTGGCCGGGACTACTCCTCCCTCCTCCTTGGTGGTTTGTCTTTGCCCTTGGCGTCTCGCCCACCATACTCCCATCGCTGGCCAAGCCATCCCTCTACTCACCCACACCTGTTGTTCCAGCGACGGCAGACGAACCAGTAAACCCTCGTATAGTCGTACTCCCCTCCGCATGGGAAACAACTGCCGAGTCTTCCCTGCCTCCGTGTCGTTCCCTTCCTAGGCCTCGCCGTCGTCCACCGCCCTGGTGCTCTCGGCGTGGCGTGGTCAACGTGGTCAATGACCGACATGCATCTGAAGTGGACCGTACGTGGAGAGGCTGACAGCTGGGTCCACGCCCGCACGCAAGTTACGCGCAAAATAATGATTCCTCCACCTGACATCTGGGATCCACCGAAAGGGCCTCTGTATTTCGTGAAAAAAAGTTACCGCCGCTGAGAGCTCTGACCCACCAGCTATATCTTTGCATGCAAGGAAGTGCCTCCTTATTACACACAAAACAATGAATACTCCCCTTGCTAGGCTGGGACCCGGTATAGTGGGCCTACTAAGTTAGCGGGGCGAAGGGCTTTGTCGACAGTCAATAAGCTACGATTCTAGCTCGGTGACCATCGATGTCCATCCAGCGGCCGTAGTGCTTCTTCAACCTCTAGTCTTCTTGCTCCGGCCGCCCAAAGCGGCCGGTCGTGCCGCTTTGCTCCTGCCTCCCGTGGCGGCTTGTCTTTGCGGAGAGCCTCACCGCTGCATACTACTCCCACCGCTGGCCAGGCCATCCCTCCACTCCACTCACCCACACCCCTTGTTATTCTGCGGCGATGGCAGTGCAGCCGAACCAGTGAACCCTCGTACTCCTCTCCGCGTGGGCATCCACTGCCTCGTCTTCCCTGGCTCTGTGTCGTCCCCTTCCTAGGACTCACCCTCGTCCACCGCCATGTTGCTCTCGGCGCAGTGTGGTCAATGTGGTCAATGAACGAATTCCATCGGAAGAATACTATACATGGAGGGGTGGCAATTTGGGTCCCACGGCAGCCGCAGGAAGTGCCTCCTTATTACGAAAAATAATTATTCCTCCACACGACAGCGAGGGACCCACCAGACGGGCCACGGTATTTCCGCAACGTTTGCACGCTCTTTGGGACCCACCCGGCAGACCACCGTATCTCATAAGCGTTCCCCCTAACTTCGGCTCGGACCCACCGGAAGTGCCTCCTTATTACTCGCAAAAAATGAATACCCCCTGCTAGCTAGGACCCACCTTGGTGGGAGGCTGACTTGTGGGCCTACTAAGTTGACGGGGATGGATGGCTTTGTCAACTTACTCAATATAAATGATTCTAGATCCAATGACCGTACGATGTCCATCCAATGGCCGTAGTGCTTCTTCAACCTCTGGTTTTCTTGCTCCAGGTGCCCAAAGCAGCGCCGGTCGTGCCGCATGCTCCTGCCTCCCGTGGACGGATGTGCTGCCGCACAGGCCTCACCTCCCCCTACTATTCCTACCGCTGGCTAGGCCCTGTGGCAACGGCAGCCTCACACCGCAGCCAAACCAGTGAACCCTCGTACTCCTCTCCACGCGGGCTTCCACTATCGCGTCTTCCTCGGCTCCCCGTCGTCCCCTTCCTAGGCCTCGCCGTCGTCCACCGCCCTGGTGCTCTCGGCACGGCGTGGTCAACGTGGTCAAGGAACGACTTCCATCGGACGTGGACTGTACGTGGAGAGGCTGACAGCTGGGTCCACGGGCTGCAGCAAGGAAGTGCCTCCTTATTATGTGGAAAATAATGATTCCTCCACCTTACAGCTGGGACCCACCGGATGGTCCACTGTATTTCATGAAAAAACATTTCCCCTGACCGTTGGGACCCACCAGCTACATTTTTGCACGCAAAGAAGTGCGTCTCGGCAAAAAAAGGTTCGCCCCCCTGACTGCTGGGACCCACCAGCTACATCTTCGCACGCAAAGGAAGTGCGTCCGGGCAAAAAAAAGATCCGCCCCCTGACTGCTGGGACCCACCAGCTACACCTTCGCCGCAAGGAAGTGCGTCCGGGCAAAAAACCAAAATGATTCGCCCCCACATTGCTGGGACCCACTACATCTTATGACAAGAAGTGCACGACGGTCGGGACCCACCTGGTCGAAGCGTCGTGGCGTTGTCATTCGGTGTGACGATGTGCGTACATCTTGGTCGTTGTAGAGCGCGCGTGTCGTAGTAGAGACACGCCGCGTAGCATGCACTGCGTCGTCTGACAGCGAGGTCCAAGAAAGAAAATCGGCCGCGTCGCATACATCTGGCTGGATCTCGAGCGCCTACTACGTGCATACGTCTGGCGGGGCTCGTGTACATGGCTGGGTCGAACGAGAAAACAGCGTCGTTCGCGTGTTCATAGAACAAACCGGCTGGAGTCGGAATGGAATGTGTCGTCGTGTTCGCCAGGAGGTCTTGGGCCGGAGCAGGCGATGGAAGCGAGGCTGGCGTACCACGAGCGAGAGAAAGCGACCTTTTGTTCGACCGGCCATGTTCAAAAGCGGGATCTTGTTCGCCGGGAGAAGTGCAGCGTGCCGCAAAGCGGAGAGCGGACCTCCTACGGTCAAGCAGAAGTCTGTTGATCGGGAGGGTGTGGCGTGCCGCCAAAGCGGATGAAACAGACCTCCCTACGGTCGAAGCAGAAGTCTGTTGATCGGGAGAAGTGCAGCGTACCGCAAAAGCAGGCCAAAGCGGACTTGTGTTGGAGGCTACATCGAAGCAGGGGTCCTATTCGCCGGGAGGGTGTGGCTTCTTGCAAAAGCAGGACTCCACGAGATCTTGTTCATCTCCACCGTCGACCTCCTCCGGCCTCCACGGGCTACAAGTCGACCTCCTCCGGCCTCCACAGGCTCTTGTTCATCCAGCCTCCTCCGTGCGCTACTCCACGACTCTTGTTCAACCACCCCTCCATGGGCACCCCTCCACCGTCTCTGTTCATCCAGCCCTCCACACCACGGGGTCTGTTCATCGAGAGCAGCGCCACGCTCACTATTCATCCCCCCACCCCTAGCGCTCCTTTGTTCATCGAGAGAGGCGGCATCGATCGACTTGATTAGCGGCGATGGCGAAGAATCGCTCGATCGGGTTCGATTAACGACCATCGATCAATCGCTCGGGTTTAGTAGCGTGTAGCTGCGATCTGGCCTTTCGAGTTGATTAGAGCCCAACACCTCGCTTCGGGTTCGATTAGAGCCAGCGCCTCGCCTGCAGCGTCTGAGTCTGAGAAAGCAGCGCATCGCTCGGCCCCCAACCTCCCACCATAACCGGGAACTCCCCGAAATTTTCCTCGCCCTTGCTTCTACCACGGTTTTTTCCGTCATTGACGGCCCAAAGAATGTCATGTAGCTGCGTCTTTGGCCCGCCCAGGACGAAAAGCCCATTTTATCTCATGATTTTTTTCATAGAAGTAGGAGCCCACCACATCTATGATGATACTGGGTTTTGTCACAATTATCGTCATAGAAGTGTCATATGTATGACAGAAAAAAAATTAGTTCGGCCCAAAATGTCACGGATGTGTCTTTTTTTTTGTAGTGTATGTGTTGTCGGGCTCAAGGCGAGACTGTCATCCTTGTGCTAGCCCGACCTCTTTCTCGTTACAGTGACACCGACCACAAACCGGATTATCTCATAATCCCTGTCGCATGGGCATGCTTATCCTAGTCGGATCACACGAGGGGCCCAGAGTATATCTCTCCTGATCGGAGGGGAAAATCCCATCTTGCTTGACCACGTCTCGCGGCATGGAGTGCAGACAAGCCGAAACACTGCCTTTGTAACTACCTGAATTCACGGAGTAGCGTTTAGTCGGCCCAAAGCGGTCTGTCGCCATCCAGTACATCGTCGGCTCGGGTCTTAGGACAAAAGAGCGTATGTTGTACTAGAGACTCACGAGATGACATATCATTGCGTCTCATAGTTGGAGTCTGTCCGACTTCGGACCTTATCTCGACTTCGGATCCGACTATGTTGAATCGACTAGATCCTTCCGAGTCCATATTATCGAGTTAGCATCCAATACTTCATGGCTAGTGAGACCAAGCCATCGACCGTGTCATATGCTAGTGTACTCGTCTGCGCATCCACACAGCCCTTGCGACTAGGGACCTTTTAGGACAGTCATCATACAATGCATATTCCCACAAACAAGTCACGTACTTGCTGATACACATGATTGATAATGTCCAAGGACTATCCTTATTCATAAACACATAGGAAATATCATCATACATGATTGCCTCTAGGGCATATCTCCAACACAGTGGACCTGGTCTGGCAAGAGCTCGAAATGTGGACTAGGGCTGGAGCTACCGGAGTAGCCAGGTTTTGTGAGTAGCTGGCTTGGGTTGTGTGTGGAGGCTATGGTAGGACGGTGTGTGACACCTACCTAGCGAATATGTAATCTCTTGTAAATATTTTTCTCATCTTCTATAAAGCTAAGGTATACCATTGGTGTACCCTCAAAAAAAGAGAGTCTTTTGGAACAGCATGGTAATTTGCTTTGGCCATAAAACCAGTCCTAATATGATGGGCATCCAAGATGGATATAATAAAAACTTTCATAAAAAGTGCGTTGAATACTATGAGAAGTTTGATTCTTGATGATTGTTTTGAGATATGAGGATGGTGATATTTGAGTCATGCTAGTAGCGTAATTGTGAATTTGAGAAATACTTGTGTTGAGGTGTGCAAGTCCCGTAGCATGCACATATGGTAACCGTTGTGTAACAAATTTCATGCATGAGGTGTTTCTTTGATTGTCTTCCTTATGTGTGGAGGTCGAGATCACGCGATGGTTAACTCCTACCAACCCTTCCCCTAGGAGCATGCACGTAGTGCTTGGCTTTGATGACTTTTAGATTTTTGCAATAAGTATGTGAGTTCTTTATGACTAATGTTGAGTTCATGGATTATATGCACTATCACCCTTCCACCATTGCTAGCCTCTCTAGTACCGTGCAACTTTCACCGGTACCATAAACCCACCATTTACTTTCCTCGAAACAACCACCATACCTACCTATTATGAAATTTCCATAGCCATTCCGAGATATATTGCCATGCAACTTTCCACAGTTCCGTTTATTATGACACACTTCATCATTGTCATATTGCCTTGCATGATCATGTAGTTGACATCGGATTTGTGGCAAAGCCACCATTCATAATTCTTTCATACATGTCACTCTTAATTCATTGCAAATCCCGGTACACCGCCGAAGGCATTCATATAGAGTCATATTTTGTTCTAAGTATCGAGTTGTAATCCTTGAGTTGTAAATAAATAGAAGTGTGATTATCATCATTATTAGAGCATTATCCCGTGTGAGGAAATAACAAAAAAGAGGCCAAAGAAGCCAATGGAAAAAAAGGAGGCCAAAGAAGCCAAACAAAAAAATGAGAGAAAAAGAGAGAAGGGGCCATGCTACTATCCTTTTTCCACACTTGTGCTTCAAAGTAGCACCATGATCTTCATGATAGAGAGTCCCTTATTTTATCACTTTCATATACTAGTGGGAATTTTCGTTATAGAACTTGGCTTGTATATTCCAATGATGGGCTTCCTCAAAATGCCATAGGTCTTCTTGAGCAAACAAGTTGGATGCACACCCACTTAATTTTTTTTTGAGCTTTCATACATTTATAGCTCTAGTGCATCCATTGCATGGCAATCCCTACTCACTCACATTGATATCTATTGATGGGCATCTCCATAGCTGATTAATATGCCTAGTTGATGTGAGACCACCTTCCTCCCTTTTGTCTTCTCAACAACCACCACTCTATTCCACCTATAGTGATATGTCCATGGCTCACGCTCATGTATTGCGTGAAAGTTGAAAAAGTTTGAGAATACTAAAGTATGAAACAATTGCTTGGCTGAAACCGGGGTTGTGCATGATTTGAATATTTTGTGTGACGAAGATGGAGCATAGCCAAACTATATGATTTTGTAGGGATGAACTTTATTTGTCCATGTTATTTTGAGAAGACATGATTGCTTTGTTAGTATGCTTGAAGTATTATTATTTTTATGTCAGTATTAAACTTTTGTCTTGAATCTTTCGGATCTGAACATTCATGCCACTATAAAGAAAATTACATTGATAAATATGCTAGGTAGCATTCCACATCAAAAATTCTGTTTTTATCATTTACCTACTCGAGGATGAGCAGGAATTAAGCTTAGGGATGCTTGCTACGTCTCCAACGTATCTATAATTTTTTATTGTTCCATCCTATTATATTATCTGTTTTGGATGTTTAATGGGCTTTAATATGCTCTTTTATATTATTTTTGGGACTAACCTATTAACCGAAGGCCCAGTGCTAGTTTTTGTTTTTTGCCTGTTTTAGAGTTTTCCAGAAAAGGAATACCAAACGGAGTCCAAACGGAATGAAACCTTCGCGATGATCTTTCTTGGACCGAAAGCAAACCGGAAGACTTGGAGTTGAAGTCAGAAACACCACGAGGCGTCCACGAGGCAGGAGCGCGCGCCTAGGGGGGTAGGCGCACGCCCACCCTCGTGGGCCCCTTGTAGCTCCACCGACTTACTTCTTTCGCCTATATATACTCTTATAGCATAGAAACATCAGCGAGTGCCACGAAACCACTTTTCCACCACGGCAAACTTCTGTACCCATGAGATCCCATCTTGGGGTCTTTTCCATCGATCTGTCGGAGGGGGAATCGATCACGGAGGGCTTCTACAACAACACCATTGCCTCTTCAATGAAGCGTGAGTAGTTTAGCATAGACCTTCGGGTCCATAGTTATTAGCTAGATGGCTTCTTCTCTCTCGTTGATTCTCAATACAAAGATCTCCTCGATGTTCTTGGAGATCTATTTGATGTAATACTCTTTTGTGGTGTGTTTGCCGAGATCCGATGAATTGTGGATTTATGAACAAGATTATCTATGGATATTATTTGGTTCTTCTCTGAATTCTAATATGCATGATTTGATATCTTTGCAAGTCTCTTCGAATTATCAGTTTAGTTTGGCCTACTAGATTGATCTTTCTTGCAATGGGAGAAGTGCTTAGCTTTGGGTTCAATCTTCTTTGTGTCCTTTACCGATGTGATAGGGGCAGCAAAGGCACGTATTGTATTGTTTCCATCGAGGATAAAAAGATGGGGTTTATATCATATTGCTTGAGTTTATCCCTCTACATCATGTCATCTTGCTTAATGCGTTACTCCGTTCTTATGAACTTAATACTCTAGATGGATGCTAGATAGCGGTCGATGTGTTGAGTAATAGTAGTAGATGCATAATCGTTTCGGTCTACTTGACACGGACGTGATGCCTATGTTCATGATCATATCCTTAGATGTCTTCATAATTATGTGTTTTCCTATGAATTGCTCGGAAGTAATTTGTTCACCCACCGTGAAACCTATGGCCCCCGGGTCTCTTTCCTATTATATTACATCTCTTTTCCATTATATCCCATCTCGTTTACTATTTTGCAATCTTTACTTTCCAATCTATACAACAAAAATACCAAAAATATTTACTTTATTATCTGTATAAGATCTCACTTTTGCGAGTGACCTGAACGGATTGACAACCTCTTTATCCTGTTGGTTGCAAGGTTCTTGATTGTTTGTGTCGGTGTACTAAAGTAGGGGTACCTTAGTACCCCGAACTTGTCTGCAGGCGATCCTTGACACCAGCGGCAAGGCTTGCGGGCGCCCATAAAACCCTCCACCATTCCTTATTCTGCCATTCAAGAACAAAGTACTAACCAAGAGAGCGAAGGCCCGGCAAGAGGAGCTTGCGGGAAAATAACGAGGGCATCACGGAAGACTTGCTTGGCGCCCCAGCAAGGCCAGGCCGGCAGGCAACAAGCTTGCGGCACAACAAAGAAGGGCAGCGGCAAGGCACTTGCAGCAAAAACTACTCACCAAACTCCAGCGCACCAGCGGCGTGTCATCACAAGGCCATCCCAAGGGCGCGTGGCGAGGCACTCTGCAGACCATGCGGGCGGGTGGCAAATGGGCTGTGAGGCGCCATCGTGGCAACGGTGGCTCACCTAGCGATCGTTTCTTTACCTTTGTTGGGGCGACGGGCGGGCATTTAATGCCCTTGTCCCTGCCGTCGAGTTAGGTAGGGGCACTATTGTCTGTATTGTACCAACCTGCGTTTTACCTTTCTACCCCCTCTTCCTCTGGCCCACCTATGGGTGCCCCCTTGAGACTATAAAGGGAGGCCCATGCGCGCGTAGAAGGGTTGATCCATCGACACCCGGCACCACCATCCGCTCGCGTGCTCGGCGAAATCAAAACAACCACCAAAGCGGCGGTGGGGTTTTATCTCTCGGAGAGCCCGAAGTGGGTAAAAATCGCCCGTCTCCCCAGCGCTCGACCTCGATCTGCTCTGCGCCACGACCCGCTCCATCGCCCGAACGAAGGGCCCCGGTGCCCCATAGGTGCTCGAGCCACGAGAATCGCCCGACATCTTAAGCGCGCCCGGTAGAAGCGCGTCGAGGTGTGAGCATCGATCCGGTCTCCGCATGCGCTACATCAAGATCGCCGTCAACATGCCACGAAGAAGAAGCCTTGGGTGGCGCTCGTCTCGTCGATTCCGCCACCACCGCTGGAGCAAGCAGGCGGTGGAGTGGGCCGCCGGCGGAGGCGAAGCGCCGCCGGTGGATCTCGCGTCGTCACAAGATCCAAAAACAAAGGCCCATAGCGTCGGCGACCGTGCGGACACCGCACCCTTCCCGGAGGTGCAAAGGTCAACAACGCCCGGTGCTCCTAACACCGTGCTCACCGATGGAACAAAGGCCAAGCTGGTGGGTCGCGGGGCGCTCGAGTCGGCATACTGCGCCCGCATCTTTGGCCTTGGCAATCTTGATCGCCGGGGCGGTGTTGCACCTCCCAATCGATTAGCGATCCGAGCACATCCGCTCCTCTCGCCGTTCATCACCACGCCACCCAAGGCAGCGAGGAAGCGCGGCCCAAGCCAGCTGCTTCTAGACTACCCTCGGCGCCGCACAAGATCGTCGGCCGGAGGATGACCATATCTGACCTCATCGGCCGCCAGCGGCGGCAAACCCGGCGGCGAGTGCGTTGAGGCTCGGCAAAACGCCCGAGCGCGGCGGCGCCGACAAGACCGCTGGGGTGCCACCTCCGTGCACTCCCAGCCCGAAGGCCAAGATCGCCGGCTCGCCCGGACCAACCCGACACCGACTCCAC
Organism: Aegilops speltoides; assembly: GCA_021437245.1. NCBI lineage: Eukaryota > Viridiplantae > Streptophyta > Magnoliopsida > Poales > Poaceae > Aegilops > Aegilops speltoides. The sequence continues at coordinate 176,401,874 of CM038144.1, read as the reverse complement.
GCGTCGTCGGACCAGCGAACTTCGCCGTGATCAGCGCCCGTCCTCCAAAGCGGCAACGAAGATGCTGCTTTTCGCGCCGGCGCGGAGAAACACGGCAGCGCCGCACCGGAGAACGAGGCGACTTGCGTGCGCGGCATGTTGCCCTGCGTTCACCGCGAGCTGCGGCAAGTCGATGGCCCAAAACCAGAACTTCAAGTCGGGCGTGCGAGAAGTATGATGGCGAGATACACCGTCGGAGTTCCTCGGCATCTACACCATCGCGTCTGCGAGCTGCGGGAAGCGCGGCGAAGATCTCGCCAACTACTTCCAGCTGGTACTCAAGCCTTGCGTCGAGATCTTGGCTCATGCACTTGCGGACGGCTCCATCTCTTCATGGGCGGACCCATGTCACGGTTTGTCGGCGCCTTCACGGGTGGCCACAAACCTCATAGCGGAGAGTGACCTCCACTTGCTCGTCGAGAAGAGAGGCCTAGCGCAAAGTACATACAAAGATTCAGCTAGGTGCAGCGCAACATCGAGCGTCCACCACCGCGGTTATCGGTAGCGTTTCATCGAAACGTCGCGTAACCGCGAGGATGAGGAGAGATGGCGATGTGCAAGATCGAAGATGTCGGCGAGCTCTCGCTCTGGCGACAAGTGTGCAGGGCTGAGGAGGAGAAAATCCACGGAGAAGTTGCGGGAAGCGAAGGATCGGCGGTGAGGATGCCACCCGGCAAGGAAGAGCCGGGCGGAACAATAGGAAGAAAAGGCTAAGGATGTACTACACGGTGAGCATTAAACAGCAGGCGGCTCCGACAAGGCCAAGGCCGGCGACTTGGCGAAATTGTAGTAACCGCCGACAAGCGAGGATAGCTCGGAAAGCGTTATTGCAAGATCCACGCACCAAGGGCCATGACCTCCAAACTGCAAAAAGTAGGCGGATGGCGAACTCTGAGAAAGCCATCTGGCGCCCGCGATAATAGAAAAACCCGAGGTGGCGGAGGATCCGGCAAAGCTTCCCGCCGGGGAGGCACTGCGGCAGGAGATAGGCCTCCCGCGGCGCGACAGGGCGAAGATGAGGATGAGGATGATGAGATGGAGGAAGATGAGAGCGATGACCAAGAGTTTGAGAAGGCGGCGAAGTGTTACTGCATCGGCGGCGGCGCCTCTGCACACCTCGCACGCCAACTCAAGCGATGGGTGCGGGAAGTGAGCATAATGAGCCGTCCGGCCGAGACCGCGAGCCTCGAAGTGGTCCGGCCGCCCCATCGTCTTCGGCGTTGAGGACCACCCTGATCACATCAACTGCGGTCGGGTGCTTGCCGATGTTGGTCTCACCAACAATCCGCAACCTCAAGGTCCGCGAAGATCTTGGTTGTGGCGGGGCGGCTGAACCTGATTTCCTCCGCGATGCTCAAGCTCCGGATCCCGGCAATGACTCGAAGAGGCCGGCACCTTTCAAGGATAAATCCGGAAGGAGCAAGCCCAAGGGAAGATCACATTGCCCGTGGCGTTGGCGTGAACTGAACCGGGGCTGAGAGGTCACGTTCGATGTGGCCGATATCCCATTACCCTACAATGGGATACTCGGCCGACCCTTTTCGCCAAGTTCATGGCGGCCTCTCACTCGCATACAATGTGCTTAAGATGCCGGTCCGATGAGTGTCATTTACATCCAAGGCGACAAGAGGATGCACTCATCTGCGCCGACAATATCTCTAGGGAAGCGGCGGTAGTGGCGAGCGCGAGCCACTTGCATTGAAGCTCCCGGGGAGGAAAAGCCAAGTCCGATAAGGATAGCTCGATGCCCACTCCGGCAGCGCACCTCCCGGAGTGCTTGCGCTGCGTCGAGATCACCATGGAGCTCCACCGGCAAGTCTTGAGAAGGCAAAGCGAGACCAACCAGGACTAAGCGGCAAACGGCTCTGGTGCTCACTCCGGCAAGCCCGCCTCTCCGGAGTGCCAGCAGCTGCCCGTCGAGGGCCGCCATCGAGCTCCGCCGGCCGATGAGGCAAAAAAGCTGCCAAGCTTGAACTTTGAAGTTAATGCTCCACGAAGTCCATACCTTGTATGAAGAACCCGGCCTTGAGAGGGTCAAATCGTGGTTAGGTTGCGCCATCGATCATTTGAGTCCGCTCGACGATAAAGCACACCGCAACCAGCCCGACAAGTTCTTCCGCCCGGCAACACACGCCAGAGCTCTTTGATGTCAGCGCTCAGCGAGTGTGTTTACCTTGAAGGGTTCCCCAGCGTGAGGATGAAAACATACAAGGGAGGAGATCGGGGAAGAAGCCTGACCTCGGCGGATCGTTGAAGGGCGAAAAAGCTAAGTCACCCAAGCTTTTGTGAAGAACACTTTTTAGTCCTATGACCTTGTGTTATGTCCCTCGGCGTTCATCCTTTGTCACGAAAAACCTATCGCGCGGAGGAGCCAACTCGGGGTTAAGTTGCGTCCTTGCTTTGTTTCGAGTCCGCTCAACAATATAGGTCTTGTTTGCAAGCGGCGAGAAGGTTTCTTGCGGATACAACACCGCTGCGAGGCTCTTGATGTCTGCGCTCGACAAGTGTGTTAGCGCCAGCAAGTTCCCTAAGCGTGGGGTTAAAAGCGTACAAGGGATATAAGCGAGTAGAGGCGTAGCGTAGCAAGCCTTGCCGTGGGGTGTCGCCATTATGAAAACTTGTGCGATGGAACCGACTCGCGGTTGAGTTAAGCCCTTGGTTTGTTTCGAGTCCGCTCAACAATACAAGTCTTGTTGCAACCAGCCCGAGAAGGTTTCTTGCGGAAGCAACACCGCCCGGCCAACTCTTGATGTTCCACACTTAGCAAGTGTGTTAAGCGTAAACAAGTTCCTAGAGAGCATAGAGCATAAACATCGAAGGGCAAAGCATGGCATCGCTTTACAAAGTCACGCCAAAATAAAAATAAATAACAAACTCATTACAACCTTGTCTCGATTATTTTCGTGGCTATAATACTTGATGACAAGGAGAAGCCCGAGGCGGTTTGGTGCGAGGGGCTCAAGCAAGCCAGCCTCGGCGAGGCTACAAGTGCGGAGTTCTTCGTTGCGGGCGAGAACCCTCGGAAGCCACAACATCAGCGACAAGGGCAAAGGAAGGTGCACCGGCACCTGGGTCTTGGCGGAGCCAGAGTTGCCGGGGGCTGCAAATACCAAGATTTCTCCCCGGCAAGCTAGAGTCGCCGGGGGCTGCGACGTCAGATAAGTTTTTCATCCCTCATCATGCACCCTCTTATGGTGAGGCGGGCCGTGTCCTTGAGCGAGTGTGCCTTGTAAAAAGAGGCCTTTGTCTTGGCGGAGGAGCCAAGTCGCGACCAAGTTAGCCCTTGATTTGTTTAGAGTCCGCTCAACAATACAAGCGCGCCAAGCTGGCCCGACAAGGTTGCTTGCCGAAGCAACACCGCCCGGTAACTGCTTGATGTCCCTTTTCGGCAAGTGTGTTCGCTCGGCAAGTCCCTAGAGCGTGGGGTGGGGAGCGTTACAAGGCACAAAATCAAGTAAAGGGCGTGGTCGACAAGCATTCCCTCTTTTTCATTAAAACATTCCAGCTTAGTACAAGTCCATAGAGGATGAAAAACATGATAGAGGATTCTGATTTTAAATCTGACTAAGGTCAGAAGGCTTACAAATTGAAAGATAAGATGCAGTAATCCTTCTCCTGTTTCTCTGTTCAGAGGTAGGTCAAGAGGCCCGGCAAGAAAGCTTGCGGGGGAGAACAGGGCGCCTAGGAGGCTACAGGCGCCGAAGACCTCAAGAGAACTTCGGGGGCGGCCGAGGCTTGGCGGAGGCAGGCGCCAGGCGAGCTTGAAGGCAGGCGGCGGGGCGTCGGCCTGTTGTCGAGGCTCCTCCCCTTGTACTCCTACTTGGCCTTGCCGCCCACCCCTCTTCCTCTTCCGCAGCCTCCCTCGCCGGCCGCCCGAGGAGGCGGCCCGGGGAGTTCGAAGGCCGGCGGCGGATGATGGGGTTGCGGTGGCGCCGAGAGCAGCGTCCGAGCGCCTGGTCGGACCCGCCATCCTCGTCATCGCTGTCGCTCCCTCCTCGTCCTCTCGCTCGAGGAGGGCCTTCGCTATCGGAGGAGCTGTCCACCACATCTCGCCCGGGTCTGGAGTCCCGAAGACCTTGGCGGCGAAGGTCGCCTCCATTAACTTAAAATGGAGGGTAAACCCGCCGTCAAGCTGTGGATGCGGTGACGTCTTCCACCCTCGGTCGAAGTACATCACGCCGGGGCTGGGGATCGACACTCACTCGAGTGCGGCGATCCCACACCCCTCATGCGCAGCTCCAACATCTCGGGCTGGTCGGTTCCATCGTGCTTTCATGAGCGGGGCGGTGCCGGAGGCGGCGACAGGTGCTCGGCGCAGCTTGATGAAGAACTCGAAGTGCGTCCCGGTGTGGACCGCCTCGAGGAGAGGAGCTGCCGGAGGCAGGGGTGGCGCTTCGCCTCGGCCGCCTCTCCCGGCGCTCCGACCCGTCCACGACCTCGTCCGCGACCTCGCACCCTCCCTCTTCCCCTCACGGTGGCTCCGCCCGTGAGGGCAGAGATAGGGAGGCGCTGCCTAGTGGCGACCCTCGCCGCCACAAGAAGGACAGGATTCCCTCCCTCCATGGCGGATGGGAGGAAGAGTATGTGGAAGATGAAGGAAGAGGAAGGAGATGGAGTCTGCGGGATTTTTGCGCTCCCCGCCCTTCTTAAAGGAGGCGAGTGGGGCTCGGCCGCCCGCTCAGCCAATTAGGGCACGAGGGGGGCAGAGCGGGGCCGACCCACCATCTCCGCCCGTGACCAGTCTCCCCACCTTCGCCGCCCGACCCCAGCTTGGGAGCCACGTGGCGGCGCGAGGCAGGCGGCGGATGAAGTAACCTCGCCTGCCCGTGATCACGGGGTGGGCGTATGAAGATCATAACGCCCCCCCACGTCTCCCACGACGCGCAATCGATCTGAGCCGTTGCGGGGGCGCGGTGAGCACGAGCCAATTACATGCGGACCCGGCCCACGCTGGCGCCCGTGCCTTGTTTGGGCACAGCCAACAACGCTTTCGGCACCGTGTATGTCCCAGGCCGGGGCTCTGTCGGTGTACTAAAGTAGGGGTACCTTAGTACCCCGAACTTGTCTGCAGGCGATCGCTTGACACCATGGCAAGGCTTACTTGGCGCCCGCAAGGCCCTCCACCATTCCTTATTCTGCCATTCAAGAACAAAGTACTAACCAAGAGAGCGAAGGCCCGGCAAGAGGAGCTTGCGGGAAAACCAACAGGGCATCACGGAAGACTTGCCGCGGCGCCCAGCGCGCCCGGCAAGCCAGGCGTGGCCGACAAGCTTACCGGCACAACAAGAGAAGGGCAGCGGCAAGGCACTTGCAGCGGCAAGGCACTGCAGCGCAAGGCTGCCACCCAAACTCCAGCGCACCCAGTGACGTGTCATCACAAGGCCATCCCAAGGGCGCGTGGCGGGCACTCTGCGACCATGCGGGCGAGGTGGCAAGCGGAGTGATAAAGGGCGCCATCGTGGCAACCGGTGGCTCACCTAGCGGTCGTTTCTTTACACTTTGTTAGGGCGACGAGCGGGCATTTAATGCCCTTGTCCCTGCCGTCGAGAGTTAGGTAGGGGCACTATTGTCTGTTGTTGTACCAACCTGCGATTTTACCTTTCTACCCCTTCTTCCCTCTGTTGCCACTGTGGGTGCCCCTTTAGACTATAAAGGGAGGCCCATGGGCACGTAGAAGGGTTCGATCCATTCGACACCCACAGCACCACCATACGCTCGCGTGCTCGGCGAGATCAAAGACAACCACCAAAGCAGCGGTGGGGTTTTATCTCTCCGGAGAGCCCCGGCCGGGTAAAATCCTTTGTCTCCCCAGCGCTCGATCTCGATCTGCTCTCGACGACCCGCTCCCTCGCCCGAACGGAAGGGCCCCCAGTGCCCCATAGGTGCTCGAGGCCACAGAGATACGCCCCGACAGTTTGTGCAGGTACTAGGTGACTTATGTGTCGTCTCCTACTGGATTGATACATTGGTTCTCAAAACTGAGGGAAATACTTACGCTAATTTGCTGCATCACCCTTTCCTCTTCAAGGGAAAAACCAACGCAAGCTCAAGAGGTAGCAGGGATTCACGACATCAAGGCCGATATCCTTCCCCTCAGCCTGCCACTCCTTCTGGGGCTGGAATAGTTGGCACATAGTGGCCAGATCCTTGGGCTCATGCTCCCACATGGGCTTTATCCTCACCTGTCAAGGGAGGAGCATGCGATGGAGTATAATCAGGACCACGTCGACCAGCTTCGCACCGGTCTCTATTACGTTGTCGAGGAGATTCTGCAGCGCGTTGGTGTAGGCAACACATCCCTAGTCTGGACTCTTGGTGGTCTAGGAGGCGAATCTGGTGGGGGGTCCGGACCGGAATGCAGGGGGGGCGCTCCCCATGCGGCCTCCCTCGGCTCGGTGATATAGAACCACTCCTTCTGCCACATTCGGACGGTGTCGACGAAGTGGCCGCCCGGCCACTGGACCCGTGTCAGCTTGCTGACCATGGCCCCTCTGCAGTCTGCGTGCTCGCCACCGACCACCTTGGGGTTCATGTTGAACACCTTCAACCATAAGACAAAGTGTGGCTAGATCCGGAGGATCGCTTCACAGATGACGATGAAGGTCGAAATGTGGAGGGAGTTTGGTGCAAGATCGTGGAAATCCAGCCCATTGTAAAACATTAGCCCGCGCACAAAGGGGTGCAGGGGAAATCCAAGGCCTCTAAGGAAATGGGGGAGAAAACTACCCTTTCACCCGGTTCAGGCGTAGGGATGATCTGGCCCTCTTCAAGTGCTCGATGGGCGACGTTGGCCGGCAAGTAACCGGCCCCCTTCAGCTTCAGTGTATCCTCACTGGAGACGGAGGAGGCCTCCCACTTGCCATTGGCGCCGGATTCGGCCATGGTCGAAGGAGGTGAAGTGGGATTGGCTACGAAAGCAGGGAGAAAGGGCGCTAGAGCTCTGAAGGATTGCGAGTGTGGAAGGTAGGAGAGGGTGTGGGATACAGACTATAGCCCCCCCCCCTTTATAGACTGTGGGCAGGCCAGAGATCCCTTATTTCACGCCGTTGACCTCTCCACTTCCCGATATCTCTGCAATGTTATGATCCAGGAGGGGAATCGAAATCCTTAGTCATATCCCCTGAAAAGCGGGACACGACCTCCTCCTTGAGGGGATGTGTCAAGAGTGGCGTTAGCCTCGAGGCATGCTTCGAGAAATAGTATCTGCTTGGTGGTATAGCTGTAAGCGACTCTTTGTTGAAGGAGAAAAAGTTGTCAGATAAAGGCACTATTCGCGCTTGAGCGATATTTTTATTACTACCTTTGGTGTTAAATAAAACAGTTGTTTTAGATTCCCGACATCACTTGGTATCGAAAAGGGGGGAGACTTGCTGAGGAACTCGCCCCGCAAACTAAATACTGGTTGGAAATATTCCATAATAACTACCGTCGCCGAAGACCCGGTTAGCAAAAACGCGAAGTTCCACTACCATCGACTGCGAAGGGCTTGGAATCATCAAGTACCTCTGTGACGCCCGGATAATTAAGCTACAGTAACCATCTGCTAATGATGCCACGTCACCTCGATTACTGTTGCTAATCTCGCGTTAGTTTGAAATCAATTCAAATTCAAATTCAAAATCAAGCAAACAATAAAAGTTTTCAAATATTAAAACTAAAATGTTCAGGGTGAGCCAAATAATGCATAGGAAAGTATGGTGGGGAAACCACACTTTTAGAAAAGGCTTTAATACTCTAAAAATATTTTAAACAGTAACAAAAACAATTAGTTAAATGCCTTTCACAAAATAAAATATTAAACTATTTTATTTAGTTGCCCAAACTTATGTGGCAGTAGCCTATTTACTAACACTAAATTAGGGACTGCTTTTATAGTTTACAAAACTAAAATAAAAGTGGAACTAAAGTAAAGCATAAAACAACAAAGGAAATAAATGAAAAGGAAATTAAAAAGAACAGCTACATTGTGCACTTGTAGCCCAATGTTGCAGCAGCAGGCCCAAGCCCACCACGGCCTTTTCCTCCTCCTCTGCAGACAGAGAGGAGGCGGTGCCAGTCGCGGGCGTGCATCCACGCCCGCCATGGCCTCGTTTGTCGCCGTGTCGATCATCCACCGGCACCCCGAGGTGTATAAAGGCCTCCCCGACGCATCGGATAAACCCTAGGCCAACCGTTCATCCCTCTCGCTCGCCCCTTTCTTTTTCTTCATCGTCCGAGCGCATGGTCGCCGCCACCTCGTCGATCCCTCGGCCACCGGACTCCCCTCGTCGCTGCAACAAGTCCAGGAGCTTCACAATGTTCGACTACGTCCTCTACGCACCATCGTTCGAGCTGGAGGGGACGACATCGTCGGGATCGACTTCATCTTCTTCCTTCGGTCATCGGCGTTCATCGCCAAATCCGGCTGCCCCTGCTGCTCCTAAGCTACTCACCGAGCCTCCTTGAGCTCCTAGGTGAGCTCCGTCATAAATCCCCTCTGCTAGCTTGCTCGTGCTCGTCCTCTAGCGCTAGTCTCCGTCGTAGCCGAATCCTGTCGCCGCTTTTCGCCTCGTCACCGTGGCCACAACAAGCACAACTTGCGTCCGAGCTCTGCAGCGAGCTCCTTGGCACTCTAGGAACCCGCGACACTCACCAAACCATCTCCCCGTGCCCCGCAGCTCCGAGTCCGGGCACGCCCGAACTCCGGCAGCCGCCATTGTCGACGCTGCGCTCGCCTCCGGCCACCCCAGCCACCACTACCACCCCCGCCCGACGTGCCGTGGTGCGGGAGTTCGAACTAGACCGGCTATGCATCCATCTGTCGCCTGTGTGAAAATCCCGGTGAAGTCTGTGCTCGCCGTTGAGCTCCTGCGCGCGCGCCGGCCGCGTCCAGTGAGCCGCCCCTCGCCTCCGGCCACGACCTTGGCCGCCCTACGCGTGCTCGCCCGCGCTGCATCCTGCTTTGCCGCGCGTCGCGTCTTCTGCCGCTGCTTCTATTGCTCTGCTCCGCTGCTACTTTGCTCTGTCGCCGCTGTGCTGTGTTCTGCTACTGCCGCTGCATATGGCTGCTAGTTGCTGTTGTTCAGGCCGCTGCGTTGCTGCCTTGCTTGCTGCTTAGCGGCAGCTGATGCCCGCGCTGCTACTGCTCAACCCTGTTGCTGCGTTGCTATGTTACTGCACCACTATGCTGCTGCTTTCGGCCATCCAGGCCATGGCCAAGTGTGTGCGTGCTATGTGTGTGCTGTTTGTGTGCGTACGTGTGTGTTAGGGCCGGCCAGTTAGTAGTGCTAATTAACGTTAGTTAAATTAATTAGTGGTTAGGTTATCCTAATGGTCCAATGACATGCGGGTCCCATTTAGTTATTAACAGCAAAAAAGAACCTAAATACAACTACTCTCCATGACACGCGGGACCCAGTGCACTATTCACCCTTTGACCAGTCAGATGTTGACTGAGTCAACTTAGTCAACATGCCCCACATGTCAGCCTCTCAGAGACCCTGCTGTGTACACTTCAGTGTGTGCACATAGCATTTGACTATTAAACTTGAATTAATAATAATTCCAGAATTTCGGAATATCTATTAAACTTTAAAAATTAATATAAAATAAACCGTAGCTCGGATGGAAAAACTTTGTACATGAAAGTTGCTCAGAACGACGAGACGAATCCAGATACGCAACCCGTTCGTCCGCCACGCACCCCTAGCATAGAGAACACGCAACTTTCCTCCTGCTCATTTGTATCGAAGCGCCAAACACCGGGGATACTTTCCCGGTTGTTTCCACCCTTTGCCGGTATTGCCTACTACTGCGTTAGGTCACCCCTAGCTCCACGTATTGCCATGTTATGCTTTATGTTGCTTTGATTGCTCTATTATTTATTTGTGTTCCCCCTCCGTTACTTCTTTCCTAGACCGAGAGGCCGCCGCAGACTTCGTGATCGACTACATCGACGACGAACCCTTCTTGCGAGCAACCAGCAAGCCCCTTTGATCACCGGATATCGCCTATTCTTCTCTATACCGCTTGCATTAGAGTAGTGTAGCATGTTACCGCTGATTACTCCTATTACATTGCATAGCTTTGTCATTGTTGCTACAATCATTGATACCTTACCCGCATCCTAAATGCTTAGTATAGGATGCTAGTTTATCATCATTGGCCCTACACTCTTGTCACCGCCTTGCTATATTATCGGTAGTGATCACTTGGGAGGTGATCACGAGTATATACTACATACATACATACTATCTGAGATGGTGACTAAAGTCGGGTCACTTCGTTGAGTACCCGCAAGTGATTCCGATGTGGGGCCGAAAAGACAGTGGTTCCATCCTAGAGGTGGGCACAGGTTCTGACGCCCCCGATTTGTTACTTTGGCGGAGGCGACAGGCAGGTTGAGACCACCTAGGAGACAGTGGGCTGGCCTGCTCAGCGCTCACGGATACTTAACACGCTTAACGAGATCTTGGTATTTGATCCGAGTCGGCCATTTGGTCTATACGCACTAACCATCTACGTGGGAGTAGTTATGGGTATCCCGACGCCGTGGTATCACCGGCCTTCTTGACGCGTCGGCCGAGTGGCGCTACCGGATTGGAACGTAAGCTCGCACTTGTATTAAGGGGGCTAGTTCGCTTCGGCCACAGCGACGAACGCGTGTGTGTGCTTTCGAGGCGATGGGCCCGCACCCTGCGGCTTAGGTTTAGTGTCGACCCCGACTCAATGTCACATCGATCTAGCACAGAACACATCATATCACTTTGCGGCCTCACGCCGCAGTATCCCAACGGGTGCCACCTTACCTTGGCCCGGACCGTTTATGCTTTTGGCACACGATATGATAGTGTCGCTAGCATCCATATGATAAGGAGCCCGGCCGACATGACTAGTCGTAAACCCAAAGTGGCACAGACTTACAGGACAGCATCCATGACCCAAAGATCGAACGTGTCGGTCAACAGCAAGTAAGTTCCGGTCAGTAGCATCGGGCTAGCAGACTCGTAAACCGGTCAGAAGCGGGCTAACAGACTCCGTTACTAATGCGTGACATTTCCCGAAGGGACGGATACAGAACGAAGAAGGACACATGCCGCCAGCCTAAGTGTTCCGGAGCAAGAGCAAGCTACCATGGCTCGGTGGAGACACTAGGAGACATTTCCGTAAGAGAGGCTACTAAAGATAAACAACTAGATAGTCGATCCCACACATACCAAGCATTTCAATCATACACACAATATGCTCGATATGTGCAAATACAACAAGGCATCACAACATGACTCTACGACACAAGTACTTTATTTAAAGGCTCAGAGAGCCATACATAGCATACACACAAGCACGGGTCACACGACCCACATACAAGTCATACAAGCATACAAGCCACAATGAAGTGTTTTGTCCGAGTACGCATAACTAGTAAAATAAAAGAGGCTTGGGTAAGCCTAGCTATACTACATGGTCCTTCACTTGCTCAGATCACCACTGGCCTTAGTCTACTCATCGATGTCAACGTCTCACGAAGAACCCGTCGGAAGGGTTTGTGGCATCTTCTCAAAATGTAAATTAAAGCAACATGAGTACAAAGGTACTCAAGAAGACTTACATCGACCCTACATACATGCACATTATCAAGAAGGGTTGGTGGGGTTATTGCAACAAGCCAGCTTTGACTCATGGCTAAGCTATCCTCTGAGACACCAACTTGAAATAGTTTTGCGCACTCGAGTCCACTACTCATCACTTCAATACACCACCAAGGATCCACCTCCATCTTCCTACGGAAGAGCCATCCTCGGCACTCACACTTATGTTGAGGCTTTTAGTAGTATCCATTTACTTGTCTATGAACCGTATAGGCAACCAAGTAGTCCTTATCATGACGCGCTATTCAATAGATGATGTTAACCTGCAGGGTGTACTTCTTCATACACGCTCACCACTTATCGCCGTTTACCACGACATGTACTCGGCAACCTTCAAGCGGAAGCCCAACGTGGGTGTCGGCCACGACCTACCTAGACACCTAAGTCTCTAGTCCAGTTTATCGCCTATTTGGGTTCCATCTATGAGGAGTTCCGCCAAGTCTCGCTCACAGCCCCAAACGATGTGAACAGGGTTCCCGAGATACCAAACGGCATCCGGTACACCGTACCACGTACCTACCGCATCACAGCCCACCCCTACGGTCGGTGTTGTCCCACGGCCTCCATGAGGCTACAAACACCGTAAACTACTTGCAACTCTGGACCAAGACTAGGGTGAATAAGAAGTCGAGAGGGTCCATTGGTTTCGGGCCCAATGCATGGTAGTAGCTGAATCTTAAATCACACATACAGATCTCGATTTAAGGACGGCCTCAATGAAACAACCCACCATGTACTCCTACATGGCCTTTCATCGATACCTTTATCAAATCGTGTTCAACACCTTACTCTCATACCGACTCGATCATTTCACTCTAGCCATCACCGGATGAACCAGACCGACACGACTCTAAGCATAGCGAGGCATAGCAAGGTAGGAACAACACAATCATATGGCTCAATCAACTCCTACACATGCTAGTGGGTTTCATCTAGTTATTGTGGCAATGACAGTCATGCAGAGGAAATGGGTTCAACTACCGCAAAGACACAAAGCAGCTTGAATCGCGTTGTCTTAATGCAGAAATGAGAGCAGGAGCAAGAACATGGGATTTTATCGATATGATTAAATGGTTGGTTGCTTGCTCGACGGTCGGGTGCAGGTATTGCTCTTCGTCGGGTTATCACGGTATTCCTCGAGGCGTAACTCGCCGCAGAGAACACCGATACACAGCATTACCAAACAAGATGCAACAATATGATGCATGCAATGAGACATGGCAAAATGAGTGCATTGGGCTAATGCAACTAAGATTAGATGAGTTTGGAGCATTTTGAACCAAAGATGCAATTTCCAAACTCATATATGATCATTTAAAGTGTTATATCTTGTTCTGTGTAAAACAGCAGGTTAGCTTCTGTAAACATGCATGAAACCAGTACAGATGGATAGATTGGATTTTTCTGATCATTTTTCATATATAATTTGTTTCATTTGGAGTTACAGATTATTTTCTATGAATTTTTGAAGTTTGAAACATTTTCTGGAATTTCCTGTGTAAAAATAATTCCAGTAATTAAGTTATTGCGTCAGCACTAAGTCATGATGACGTCAGTGGTCAACGGGCTGGTCAGTCAAACCGACCAGTGGGTCCCGCATGTCGTGGGGTTAGTTTAGTTAGAATTTAATTAAAACTAAACTAGGTTTAATTAATGTGGTGGGCCCACATGTCATAGACCCAGGGGGTCAAACTGGGCCCACCCGTGGTCAAAGCCAGGGTCAAACCCACCGGCGTTTAGCCGCCGGCGAGCCCGACACGGCGGCGAAAGTGGTTTTTGCCATTCCGGCGACCAAACGGGCGGCGGAAGGCATCTACGGGTTGCTGAGGGTGAGCCGCGTCTATTGGTGGGGGTGGTTGGGCTCGGGGTGGCCGGAGTTGGCGCCGGCGGCGACTTTGGCGGCCACCGGAGCTCGGGTGAGATCGAGCTCGGCCTGGGGTGTGCGGTGAGGTGCGGGGAGTGCATAGTTAGCTCCAACGCGTCGTGGTGAACGCGATGGACATGGTGAAGTTGCCGGAGGGTGGCCGGGAGCACGTCGGCGACGAGGTCCGCGGCGGTGCGTGCATGCGATCTTCGTGTGCTCGCTGTGGTGCATGGAAGCGAGAGAGAGAGGGTGGGGAAGGTAGCTGAGCTCACAGAGCTCACGTAGAGGCCACCGGCGGGGTCGGGGACGAGCTAAGGCGGCGACGGCGTTGAAAGGGATCTCCGGCGGCGGCGGACTCGGGCGAGGCTGGTGCGGCGTCTTGGCACGCGAAGCCTTCGGGCTCGGCTAGCTCGAAGGAGTCGACGGCGGCGAGCTCCCGACACGGTGGCGCGCGTGGGTCGACGGAGAGCGCGGCTACGACGGAGGAGCGGCGGCGGTGGCGCTGGCCATGGCTGGGAGCACGAGGGGACGAATCGAGAGGAGAGGGGTGTCCGGGGTGCGGGAGAGAGCGAGGCGATCCTCGCCGTGGCAAGACGAGGGAGGTGGCGAGACGGCGAAAGCAGGTGCGTGGCACCCATGCGGTGCTCGCCGTCGAGCACTGCCTGCTGCTGGTCGACAGCAGCTTCATTGGCCTTGGTCTTTGGCTGGGCCGCTGTGGGCTGGCTAGTGGGCCGAGGCGCCAGGTAAGTTCTTCCTTTCTGTTGTTTTTTTTTTCTATTTTTTTCTGTAACTTTGTTGAGTTATTTAAAATACCCAGAAGGTTTTAAAATTCACCAAACTACTCCTGGTCCATTGTTGGAATATTTCCAACATGAAACATTTTAGTTTGGAAGTATTTGGACATTTGAAATGTTTTATAAATTTTAAATGCCCAAATTCAAATACTTATAATTTAATTCAAAGACCTTAGGATGACCTAGGAAATTGTGCACCACTTTTGGCAATGGTTCTGAACCAAGGCGAAAATGATGGACATTTTAGAAGGGCATTTCAGGTTCATCGAAAATATTTTTAGTAAACCCTAGTTTGTTTCAGAGGGGGCTGGGAGTTCTGGCAATCCCATTTCAAGTTTCTGTTGAAAAAAATAGACATGATGCAACACTCTAATGCATGAACTAGCTAGGGTGTGACAACTCACCCCCACTCAAAAGAATCTCGTCCCGAGATTTAGGTTCCTCCGGAAAGAAGGCGGGGTACTCAAGTCGAAGACGATCCTCCCTTTCCCAAGTGGCTTCCTTCTCGGAATGGTGTGACCATTGAACCTTGAGAAACTTGATATTATTCCGTCGAGTGGTACGCTCGGCTTGATCGAGGATTCGAACGGGGTATTCTCGATATGTGAGATTATCTTGAAGATCAAGCGTTTCGTGGTCCACTCCACGGATAGGATCCGAGAAGCAACGCCTGAGTTGAGAAACGTGGAAGACATCGTGGACTTTGGAGAGATGTGGAGGTAGTTCCAATTGGTAGGAAACTTCTCCTCGTTTGGCAAGAATGCGAAAGGGTCCAATGTAGCGAGGAGCCAATTTGCCTTTGATACCGGGTTTATGGGTTCCTTCAAAGGAGTAACCCAAGGTAAGCCTTCTCGTCAACCTCGTAAGTCATAGCCTTATGTTTTCGGTCATATTGACTCTTTTGACGAGATTGGGCTGTTTTCAACTTTTCACGAACGATGCGAACTTGTTCTTCGCTTCTGGATCATATCCGCCAAAGAATTGTCTTTCCCGGTTTCGACCGCTTAAGAGGTGTTCGACACCTTCGCCCATAGAGAACTTCAAAAGGTGCTTTGCCCAAGCTAGATTGATAGCTGTTGTTATAAGCAAATTCGCAAATGGAAGGCATTTCTCCCAATTCATTCGAATGAGATAATGTAAGCTCAAGCATGTCTTCTAGGATTTGGTTGACGCGTTCTACTTGACCACTTGATTGAGGGTGAAAAGCAAAGCTAAAGGAAAGATGGGTTCCCATAGCGTTTTGGAAACTTTCCCAAAATCGAGAGGTGAAGAGACTTCCTCGATCCGAAGTTAATTTCAATGGAACACCATGAAGAGACACTATTCGGGAGATGTACAAGTCTGCTAGCTGACTAGCGGTTATACTCTCGCGAACAGTAAGAAATGAGCTACTTTGGAAAGGCGGTCGATAATCTATAAAGATAGCATTATTCCTTTCTTGGTCCTGGGAAAACCAAAGATGAAATCCATACTGATTTTATCCCATTTCCATTCGTGAATAGCTAAGGGTTGAAGGGTGCCAAAGAGCCGCTGATGCTCGCTTTTACGCGACGGCGCACGCCGCAGCTAGCAACAAATTGAGCGATGTCTCTCTTCATCCTAGTCCACCGTAACCTCTGGCGAGGTCCCGATACATTTTAGTGCCACCGGATGAATGGTGAGAGGGATTCATGAGCCTCCTTAAGGATCAATCGCCGCAGGGTTTAGTACTTTGGGAACCACTAGACGGTTTCAAGTATACGACTCCTTGATCATCAATGGAGAAACAATCCGCAACTCCTTTCTTGATGTTTCTTTTGATGCGGAAATTCCGGATCTACCTTTTGGGCTTTGATGATCTGATCCGTAAGGAAGGTTTCGCCACCAAGGTGGAAAGGAACCCTCGAGGAACAATGTGAAGGTTAAGCTTCGAAATTCCTCGTGGAGAAGTGGTTGACTTTGTTGCAACATTAGGTTGTTGCAATAAGATTTACGACTTAGCGCATCAGCCATGACGCTGGCTTTTCACCGGGTATAAGTTATTCCTAAGTCGAAATCAGATCAACTCAACCCAACGCCTTTGCCCGAGATTCAAATCTGGTTGGGTGAATATGTACTTCAAACTTTGGTGATCGGTGTAGATTTCGCAACGATTACCAAGAAGGTAATGTCGCCAGTTTTGAGTGCATGGACTACATTTGCAAGCTCTAGATCATGAGTAGGATAGTTTTCCTCATGTGGGTGTAATTGCCGTGAAGCATAAGCAATTACGTGTCGATCTTGCATGAGAATACAGCCTAGCCCTTGTCGCGAGGCGCCGCAATAGATAACAAAGTCCTTAGAGAAATCTGGTGGCACCAATGACGGGAAGCGAAGTTAAACGCCTTTTCGCCTCGAAACTGTGCTCACATTGTGGAGTCCACTCGAACTTTTTATCCTTCTTGAGGAGTTCAGTTAGAGGTTTAGCAACTTTGGAGAAGTTCTCGACAAAGCGGCGACAATAGCTCGCTAAGCCAAGGAAACTTCGAACTTGCTTGACCGACTCAGGTGGAGTCCAATTAAGGATGGCTTGAACTTGCTCGGGGTTGACAGCTATACCTTTACCAGAAATTACATGTCCTAGATAGGTCACTTCTGGCAGCCAGAATTCGCACTTAGAAAACTTGGCATAAAGGCGATGCTCTCGAAGTTTCATCAACACTAGCCTTAGATGTTCGGCATGTTCTTCCTCGTTCTTGGAGTAGATGAGTATATCATCGAGGTAAACCACGACGAATTTATCCAAATACTCCATGAAGATTGAGTTCATTAACCGGGAGAAGGTGGCTGGAGCATTGGTTAAGCCGAAGGACATGACGGTGTACTCGTATTGGCCGTAACGAGTAACAAAAGCCGTCTTGGGAATGTCCCCGTTTAGGATTTTGATTTGATGGTAGCCCAACCTCAAATCCATCTTAGAGAAGACTGAGGATCCTGCGAGCTGATCATACAGATCGTTGATCCTGGGGAGCGGATACTTGTTCTTAATTGTGACCAGGTTGACGGGTCGATAATCTACAACCATCCGGTCCGTACCATCCTTCTTCTTGACGAAGAGGACGGGGCAAGCCCAAGGAGATGAACTAGGACGGATGAAACCCTTTTTCAAGGCCTCATCGAGTTGTTTCTTAAGTTCGGCTAGTTCTAGGGTGCCATCTTATAGGGTCTTCTTGAAATTGGGACAGTTCTCGAATGAGGTCTATCACGAATTCAACATCTCCGTCGGTGGGACACCGGCAATTCTTCTGAAAGACATCCGGAAGTCACGGACTACCGGACGCCTTCGAGGTCCGCAATGGACTGGCATTAAGAGAATATAGTTGGCGCTTGGATATTCGGGTCAAGACATTGACTATCTTTCCCGAAGGGTGCGTAAGTTGAACAGTCCTAGAGAAACAATCAATCTTGGCATGATGGGCTGACATCCAGTCCATACCCAAGATGATATTTATGTCCGAAGATTTGAGAGCTATTAACGATGCAAGGAAAACAAGTCTGTCGACCTGAATTTCATTTCCATGGCTTACTCTAGAAGTTTGCCATTTGGATCCCGGGGTTTGAATTACCATGGAGGTGGGCATATCGCTGAATGCAGTGTTGTGTAAGCGAGCATAGCTTTCGGATATGAATGAATGAGATGCTCCAGTATCGAAAAGAACAGATGCCGGGTGGCAATTAACAAGAAGCGTACCGCACGACGTTGGGATCCTCTTGGGCCTCTTCAGCTGAAACACAATTAACATGGCCACGTGCAGTGGTGGCCGGCTTGGCATAGAACACCTTTCCTGCTGGCTTGCCACGGCCAACAGCTTTTGCAGGCTGGTTGGGGTTGGTCTGAGGACAATCGCGCATGTAGTGGCCTGATTCACCACATTTGAAGCACGTCACGGGGCTGGCGCGTAGAGGAACATTGTTGGTTGGCCCGCCATAGGGCCTAGCTGGTGCATACTTCGCTGAATCGGGCGAGGCGCTGGAAGGATGGCCTCGGTGTGAATCTAGATGGCGGGCGATTTGGCACCCACACACGGCGCTTCGTGGTCCAAAGACGGATGAGGAACCCATATCACGACCATGCTTGCGTGTTGCCTCAAATCAGTCGACCAGGTTTCAAAGACCGATGGCTTTGTTAACAAGCTTCGAAAGAAGTGCACTCATGCGCACGGAGATCTCGGCGGTTCGGGCTAAGTCCCTTGCGGAACCTTGCCTGCTTCTTGGCGTCGCTGGAGACCTCTTCAGAGCATAGCGCGAGATTACCGAACTCTCTGCAGTGGCGCCCACGGAGAGACGGCCTTGGGTGAAATTGCAGAACTCCTCACGCTATTTATCCATGAGACCCTCCGAATGTGATGTTCACGGAAAGCCTCGCTGAATTCTGCCCAAGTAGTGACATGGCCAATCAAGATAGCCATATAGTTCTCCCACCGAGATGGCGGGGCCTTCAAGATGATATGCAGCAAAGGTGACCTTGTCGCCTCACTACCAAAGGCAGTAACGCAGCTTGTGAGTAATGCCGCGTTGCCATCATCGGCGAGGGGCTCGACGGAGTGGTGGAAGGTAGGTGGGTGTAACTTGATGAAGTCACTGAGCGACACCAAGTTGGTTCTCGGATGATGGGCTGTGTTCTGTTCGATACGCTCCAGCAAACGATTAGTCTCCCGTTTGTTTCTCTCGCCTCAAAGATAACCCGGCCGAGAAGGAGGATGAGGCAGGTTTGCTTCCCCAACTCCGCTGCCTTCGGCCTGCTCTGGCGGAGCAGGGTTGTTGCGGGTGTTAACCATCCTAGGAAAACAAATCAAGGATTTAGTCCAGGATGGCAAAATTCTGACATAGAAATACGGAATGTAATGGATAACTCGGAATGCAAGATGATCATCCGTATGACATGGTAGATCTGTAAACCGCTTTTTATTCCATCGTCATACACACCATACAAGGTTTAGTACAAGACCAAACAAAGTACTACTACGGTGAAAGGAAGATTACATCTCATCGGAGGCATACCAAGCTCCTATACATTATTTTTCTTACACCTCCGGAATTAGTACACACTAAGTCATATTCCACGAGTCACGCAGGACGGTGGAAATACAACCATTACAATACTAGTGGGACTACTACTAACTCAGACGTCTCCGTAGTAGTTCTCATAGAAGTCTCCTCCGTAACCTGGAAGTTCAACGTGCTCGTCTGGAAACAGACGGTCCTGAGGAGCCTGTGGACCATAAGGGCAAGGGTGAGGTCTTGGACCGACGAACGGTGGCCTGCGAGGACCACGGGGTGGGGTGATGCCCCCCACATCACGCCAGTCCATCATGTCCGGCAGAGCAGACCTAACAGGATACAGGTCTCTCATATCCATATATCCGGCTTGGACAGACGGTGCAAAACGAGTCAAGGTGGCCCAGGTGATCAAGACGGGCATTGAAGAGCTCCATCCTCAAGGCCCGACTCTCTCGGTCCTTGTCCTCGAGCAACTCGGCGGTAGTACGGGTTAGAGAGTCCTCCTGACTGGAATCAGCATAGATAGCCCGGAGATAACCAAACGCTCCAGGAAGTGAACCCGGCATATACCGGAATTCGGTGTTGCGAAGCAGGCCGGTCCTGACCCGCATAATGGTCATCATAGAATATGCAGCATCTTGCACCGCCATATCAATAGTAACACCAAGTCCATAGGAGCTGTGAAGGGCCTCGTGGAACCAGATAAGAGGGAAACACCGGACGGTGGAGAGATATCGCTTTGATTAAAGTCTCGACATCGCTCTTCAATCGTATTCGGGTACCAACGGTATCCCGCTTCGATCATAACCCTAACTAGCATGGCTGTATGACCGTCACACCAATGCATCCGGTCGATGAACCACTTGATTTTGGTCACGAGTGGCCATCCGAAGCATAACCACAATGCAAAGACATTAGAAATTCGCAGAATTTGGACAAGATAACGATCGTAAATGCTCAAAAGGGTTTGAGACATTTCACAAGGAATTGCATAACCACTCAACAATATCATATCAAGGTTCGGGTCCAATTTAGTAACATAACAGATAGTAAAACGAACCAAAGCTTGTAACCAACAAACCTACAAGGTACTACCGATTAGTAACACGTGAGCCTAATAGAGAGAAGAGATCCTAATCCTTAACCCCGATGGAAGAATGGACCGACTCGATCGTAATATCATGAGGTAAAGGAGTAAAAAGAGCCTTACGTATCATCCCACAATCAATTCCCCTACATATAACTAAAGCATTTCTAGACTCAACATCGACCGGTTTGGCTTGGAGAACCTACAGCAGTCCGCTCGATGCTAACGCTGTCAGACCCGACTCAATGTCACATCGATCTAGCTCAGAACACATCATATCACTTTGCGGCCTCACGACGGTATCCCAACGGGTGCCACCTTACCTTGGCCGGGACCGCTTATGCCTTTTGGCACACGATATGATAGTGTCGCTAGCATCCATATGATAAGGAGCCCGGCCGACATGACTAGTCGTAAACCCAAAGTGGCACAGACTTACAGGACAGCACATGACCCAAAGATCGAACGTGTTGGTCAATGACAAGTAAGTTCCGGGCTGTAGCACCGGACTAGCAGACTCGATAAACCGGTCAGAAGCGGCTAACAGACTCGGACTCAATGCGTGACATTTCCCGAAGGGACGTATACAGAACGAAGAAGGACACATGCCGCCAGCCTAAGTGTTCCGAGCAAGAGTAAGCTACCATGGCTCGAAGGAGACACTAGGAGACATTTCCGGTAAGAGAGGCTACTAAAGATAAACAACTAGATAGTCGATCCCACACATACCAAGCATTTCAATCATACACACAATATGCTCGATATGTGCAAATACAACAAGGCATCACAACATGACTCTACGACACAAGTATTTTATTTAAAGGCTCAGAGAGCCATACATAGCATACACACAAGTACGGGTCACACGACCCACATACAAGTCATACAAGCATACAAGCCACAATGAAGTGTTTTGTCCGAGTACGCATAACTAGTAAAATAAAAGAGGCTTGGGTAAGCCTAGCTATACTACATGGTCCTTCACTTGCTCAGATCACCACCGGCCTTAGTCTACTCATCGATGTCAACGTCTCACGAAGAACCCGTCGGAAGGGTTTGTGGCATCTTCTAAAAATGTAAATTAAAGCAACATGAGTACAAAGGTACTCAAAGAAGACTTACATCGACCCTACATACATGCACATTATCAAGAAGGGTTGGTGGGTTATTGCAGCAAGCCGACTTTGACTCATGGCTAAGCTATCCTACGAGACACCAACTTGAAATAGTTTTATGACTCGAGTCCACTACTCATCACTTCAATACACCACCGAGGATCCACCTCCGCCTTCCTACTAAGAGCCATCCTCGCACTCACACTTATGTTGAGGCTTTTAGTAGTATCCATTTACTTGTCTATGAACCGTATAGGCAACCAAGTAGTCCTTTATCATGACGCGCTATTCAATAGATGATGTTAACCTGCAGGGTGTACTTCTTCATACACGCTCACCACTTATCGCCGCATTTACACGACATGTACTCGGCAACCTTCAGCGAAGCCCAACGTGGGTGTTGGCCACGACGCACCTAGACACCTAAGTCTCTAGTCCAGTTTATCGCCTATTTGGGTTCCATC
The DNA here is from genome assembly GCA_021437245.1 of Aegilops speltoides. NCBI lineage: Eukaryota > Viridiplantae > Streptophyta > Magnoliopsida > Poales > Poaceae > Aegilops > Aegilops speltoides. The sequence continues at coordinate 176,379,865 of CM038144.1, read as the reverse complement.
TATGAGGAGTTCCGCCAAGTCTCGCCACACCCCAAACGATGTGAACAGGTTCCCGAGATACCAAACGGCATCCGGTACACCGTGCCACGTACCTACCGCATCACAGCCCACCCCTACGGTCAGGCACTGTCCACGGCCTCCATGAGGCTACAAACACCGTAAACTACTTGCAACTCCCGGACCAAGACTAGGGTGAATAAGAAGTTTAGAGGGTCCATTGGTTTCGGGCCCAATGCATGGTAGTAGCTGAATCTTAAATCACACATACAGATCTCAAGGCTTAGGGACGGCCTCAATGAAACAACCCACCATGTACTCCTACATGGCCTTTCATCGATACCTTTATCAAATCGTGTTCAACACCTTACTCTCATACCGACTCGATCATTTCACTCTAGCCATCACCCGGATGAACCGGACGACACGACTCTAAGCATAGCAGGCATAGCAAGGTAGGAACAACACAATCATATGGCTCAATCAACTCCTACACATGCTAGTGGGTTTCATCTAGTTATTGTGGCAATGACAGTCATGCAGAGGAAATGGGTTCAACTACCGCAGACACACAGCAGCTTGAATCGCGTTGTCTTAATGCGATAAATGAGAGCAGGAGCAAGAACATGGGATTTTATCGATATGATCAAATGGTTGGTTGCTTGCACGACGGGTCGGTGCACGGTATTGCTCTTCGTCGGGTTATCACGGTACTCCTCGAAGCGTAACTCGCCGCAGAGAACACCGATACACAAAGATTACCAAACAAGATGCAACAATATGATGCATGCAATGAGACATGGCAAAATGAGTGCATTGGGCTAATGCAACTAAGATTAGATGAGTTTGGAGCATTTTGAACCAAAGATGCAATTTCCAAACTCATATATGATCATTTAAAGTGTTATATCTTGTTCTGTGTAAAACAGCAGGTTAGCTTCTGTAAACATGCATGAAACCAGTACAGATGGATAGATTGGATTTTTCTGATCATTTTTCATATATAATTTGTTTCATTTGGAGTTACAGATTATTTTCTATGAATTTTGAAGTTTGAAACATTTTCGGAATTTCTGTGTAAAAATAATTCCAAGAATTAAGTTATTGCGTCGGACTAAGTCATGATGACGTCGTGGTCAACGGGCTGGTCAGGTCAAACTGACCAGTGGGTCCCGCATGTCGATGGGGTTAGTTTAGTTAGAATTTAATTAAAACTAAACTAGGTTTAATTAATGTGGGCCCACATGTCATAGACCCGGGGTCAAACCGGCCCACCCGTGGTCAAAGCCGTCAAACCCATCGGCGCTTAGCCGCCGAAGCGACGCGGCGGCGAAGTGGTTTTGCCATTCCGCGACCAAACGGGCGGCGGAAGGCATCTACGTTCTTGAGGTGAGCCGCGTCTATTGGTGGGGTGGTTGGGCTCGGGGTGGCGAAGTTACGCGGCGGCGATTTTGGCGGCCATCGAGCTCGGGTGAGATCGAGCTCGGCTGGGGTGTCTTGGTGAGGTGCGGGAGTGCATAGTTAGCTCCAACGCGTCGTGGTGAACGCGATGGACATGGTGAAGTTGCGGAGGGTGGCCGGAGCACGCCGGCGACGAGGTCCGCCTTGTGATGCGTCGCGTCGCGATCTTCGTGTGCTCGCTGTGGTGCATGGAAGCGAGAGAGAGGGTGGGGAAGGTAGCTGAGCTCACAGAGCTCACGTAGAGGCCACCGCGGGTCGGGGACAAGCCGAGGCGGCGACGGCGCTGAAAGGGATCTCGGCGGCGGACTCGGCGGCGGCCGGTGCGGCGTCTTGGGCACGCGAAGCGCTTCGGGGCTCGGCTAGCTCGAAGGAGTCGACGGCGGCGAAGCTCCCGGACACGGTGGCGCGGCGTGGGTCGACGGAGAGCGCGGCTACGACGGAGGAGCGGCGGCGGTGGCGCTGGCCATGGCTGGGAGCACGAGGGGACGAATCGAGAGGAGAGGGGTGTCCGGGGTGCGGAGAGAGCGAGGGAGCGATCCTCGTCGTGGCAAGACGAGGGAGGTGGCGAGACGGCGAGCAGTGCGTGGCACCCATGCGGTGCTTCGCTGCCGAGCACTCGCTCGCTACTGGTCGGCAAGCAGCATTTCATTGGCCTTGATCTTTGGGCTGGGCGGCCAGTGGGTCAAGCTAGTGGGCCGAGGCGCCTGTAAGTTCTTCCTTTCGTTGTTTTCTTTTCTATTTTTTTTCTCAGAACTTTGTTGAGTTATTTAAAATACCCAGAAGGTTTTAAAATTCACCAAACTACTCCTAGTCCATTGTTGGAATATTTCCAACATGAAAAATTTTAGTTTGGAAGTATTTGGACATTTGAAATGTTTTATAAATTTTAAATGCCCAAATTCAAATACTTATAATTTAATTCAAAGACCTTAGGATGACCTAGGAAATTGTGCACCACTTTTGGCAAAGGTTCTGAACCAAGGCAAAAATGATGGACATTTTAGAAGGGCATTTCAGGTTCATCGAAAATATTTTTAGTAAACCCTAGTTTGTTTCAGAGGGGGCTGGGAGTTCTGGCAATCCCATTTCAAGTTTCTCTTGAAGAAAATAGACATGATGCAACACTCTAATGCATGAACTAGCTAGGGTGTGACATTTAGACCGGCGTGCTAACCTCTCTGTTGTGCCTAGGTGGGGCTGCGACGTGTTGATCTTCCGAGGCCGGGCATGACCCAGGAAAGTGTGTCCGGCCAAATGGGATCAAGCGTGTTGGGTTATGTGGTGCACCCTGCGGAAGTTAATCTATTCAATAGCCGTGATCTTGGTAAAAGGACGACTTGGAGTTGTACCTTGACCTTATGACAACTAGAACCGGATACTTAATAAAACACACCCTTCCAAGTGCGGATACAACCCGTGATCGCTCTCTTACGTATGCTGACGAGGAGAGGATTGCCGGTAGGATTATGCTATGCGATGCTCTTGAGATGCTACTTGGAGATGCTTCTTGGAGGTGCTACTTGGCGATGCTACTTGGAGGACTTCAATCTACTCTCTTCTACATGCCGCAAGACGGAGGCTGCCGAGCGTAGTCTTCGACAGATTAGCTATCCCCTCTTATTCTCGCATTCTCGCAGCTCACCCACCGATATGGCCCTTTACACATATACCCATGCATAAGTAGTGTAGCTCCTTGCTTGCGAGTACTTTGGATGAGTACTCACGGTTGCTTTCCCCCTTTTCCCCTTTCCTTTTGTCTGGTTGTCGCAACCAGATGCTTTGAGTCCAGAGCGACGCCACCACCGTCGATGGCGACCCCTACTACATGGAGGTGCCTACTACTACGTGCAGCCCACGACGGCGACCTGTGAGTAGTTAGGAGGGTCCCGTGCAGGAGGCCTGCCTCTTTCGATCTGTATCCCGTTTGTGCTAGCCTTCTTAAGGCAAACTTGTTTAACTTATGTCCGTACTCGATATTGTTGCTTCCGCTAACTCGCCTATGATCGAGCACTTGTATTCGAGCCCTCGAGGCCCCCGGCTTGTATTATGATGCTTGTATGACTTATTTTACTTTTAGAGTTGTGTTGTGATATCTTCCCGTGAGTCCCTGATCTTGATCGTACACGTTTGCGTGCATGATTAGTGTGCGATTAAATCGGGGCGCAAGTTGGTATCGAGCCGATCGCTCAGAATCCCCTTTTCAACTCCTTGGCCGAAGTTGAGTCTAGTCGATGAAAATTGTTTTACTAACTTGGCTGTGTGGCCCATGGGCCCACGTCGCCAATTGGGTGGTATTAGGATCTTTTACTCCTTGATCCTTACTCTGGGACTCTGATCTCTCTTCTATTCGGGTTAAATGATTTTCTAAAAATCTAACTTTAGGTTCTCGAAAACACTTTCTCCCGGAGAGCTCCTTCAGTCCAGATGATTGCCGCCTGCACCAGAAGATTTCGTAGTTACTCACCGATACTCTTTTGAGACTTTGTGCCCGTTGCTTTTGCAATTCCATACCACCGAAATATCCCTATGGATAAATACATACATTTGCCATTCTTACTTTTATTCCTAGTTGATCTTGTTATTACAAGATACCCTGAAATCCTCTTTATTGTTCCGAGAATATTTTGTGCCTCTTGCCTTGCGCCTTGCCACATGAATACCCCTACGGAAATTTTCTCGCCTTAATGGGTATCCGCCATTCCCGCTTGTTCATGTGTTTCACAAAAGTCTTTGAAATACTATTCATCCTCCAAAATCCTTAGCAGCTTTATTGCTCTGCAAATACTTGTCTACTAGCATTATGGATGCTTCCCATATATCTGAAATATTTACTAGTATCTTTTGACACCGCTATTTTGATCCTATTGATTCAATATGTGCGAATGCACACAATCATCTATCAACCCTTCTAAATTATCTTTCCGACTCGACATCATTTTGAACATGAGCTGGTTCTCGACCAAACTATTTGTCGCCAATTGTGCCTCCGGTCCGTCCAACTTATTCATCCTTGATCGAGCGATCGCTTCGATCCTTTGTTTTGGAAATCGTAATTCCTTTGTTATCTAAGCATCGAATTATTCCGATGTTCTATAATATGATGCTCGTGCATTTTTTTTCTTTCTCTGATGGAGTACCAATACTCACATCAGCTCCGTTGTGGATCACCCGATCCATTGTTGGATTGTTATCCGACAGTGTCCTTCATATTCAATCACCTGGTGACGCCTTCATATTCAATCACCTGGTGACTTCTTCCCCTGATACATAGTGCCTTTGGTAAATTGTATCATCTGCTTGCCAACCATGCTCGCTTTCGAGCTGGTGGTACTTACTATTGAGCTTGTGGTATATGTTTCCACGACACTCGATCGGTGGAACCTATGCCTTCCTTTATATGTGTGAACTCGAAGTTTTCACGAGTCATACTCATCCGGTATTTCATCGTAAAACTTTCAACACTAATGCCTTTATCAAAGCGAGAAGTGAATGGAAGGTTATACATTGAAGAAGTGGGAGTCGACCTTGAACTTTGTGTTCATGCCCATGGACACGATGTAGATCCTATCATGGAAGCTTCTTGTAATAATAACTATTTCCTTGTTATAATATCATTTGGAATCTGTGAATTGATCCTTTGCAATCATGGATCCGACCATATTTTCTACTTGATTCCATTTCTTGGACAAGTTAAACCACTTGTCCTCTACAGATCAATACACCCATCCAACCTCTATCTTGATCTACCTTCGAATACTAACCCCGTAGTATCTCGAGGATATCAACCGATTGCACTACATCTTATGCATTTCTGATGAAGTAGTGCCTTTCCCCGTCTTAGTCACTCCACGGGTTCGGGTTGTCGCCAACCGAGAACACCGATTAGCTTAATCGAATCGCCTCGTGATTCAAGACTCTAGTACATTGTGGATGAGAAGTTTAATACTCCATCACGTCATTCCTAGCCTGATCGGCTATATCATTTTGTGCTAAATTTTAACTATGCTACCTGGTCCTTTCTTCCCGGAGCACAATTTTCGACGATGAGCTAAGCTTACGTTGATTTTCCTCGTCATATCATTTCACCTTGAACAACAAGCTTGATTTCAAGTTTGTGTCGTACCCATGGTTCCAATAACCTTTTGCTTCATAATTCCTTTAACTTGATGTCATCGCCGATGGATTACATCTTCGTGGAGCCTCTCGACAAAATTTGTCGTGATCATCATCAACATCTTGACTCCTTCCTGGATATTTATTGAATTCATGATGAGAAATACCATCCTTGCCTTCGATGATTTGTGTTGTCATTGACCACTTTAATGCCTTCCCTCCAACACAAACTTGTTCGTGTTTGGTGTTGTACCTTGAGATCCTTGCTACCCAAAGATTGTTCTTCTTTACCTTGGAATATTACCACCTTTTATGTCAAGAATGTCGTGAGAATTTCACCACCTCTTAAGAAATTCTTGTTGCAGCGATGCTTCTCACCATCACCATTCTTTCTTGGTCCCCGTGTTGGTTCTAACCAGGCTACCAACAGATGAATGGTGCTATTTGGATTCTGCCCTTCTAGCAACCCTATTGCTTTGAAGTTAATGGTTGGCGGTTCATTCTTAAACATTTGATAATTGAATCACCATTCCGACGTTGGTTGTGCAACCCAGCCCATATTCCGGGTGCACCTTTCAACCAATGTTTAATTGTGTATGTTTTCCTCGAGCATACCTCATTATATCACTTGATATGACAAATGTTATCTCCTTGTTCTCATAATTGTGGAAATCCATCTTTTTGGAAATCTCAATGAATGGTCGCTGAGTCCATCAGCCACCTCCTCATCCTCTCCTTGGGTTAATGATGAACTCTTGTTAACGAAATCACTTCATAGTTCATTTCCCGAGAATCTTACAAAGGTCATCCACCAATTTGTGTTGCACCTTTCTTCTCGTGCATCCCGAGTCCGAGGTATCTCGACACCAATCGATCTGAATCTCGGTCAGATATGATGGTTGAAATATATTTTCAAGAATTATAACATTGGTCCCTATATGCCCCGGTAAGGTGATGTCATGCCTAGCACACCTGACCAGAGGACCTAGTGTTATGGTTTCCTTTTTAACCTTGTTTAATAAGTTTATCCTGATGGGTCCTTTGTGTATCCAAAGTCCGACCTTTGCTTGAAGACCATGTCAATGCTATCTCGAAGCATGTCTATGGTACTTCGATTTTCAACAAAAACATTTGAAGCCCAAAGCTAAATGTTTCTTGGTCAGTTATCCAAACACCGTTGTATGGGTAACATCTTGATTCATCCTTGCCTCTTATCCTAATGGTTGGGTACTTGCTCTCCTACCACATGCCATATTCGCTTGTACATGGAAGGATATACTCCTAATAATTGTGTGTAATCACAATTCTTCTTTCCATTTTTCTGTTTAATCTGATAATCACGTTTTCCTTTCCATTCTTTTGTTTAACCTTTCCTGAATCTGACTTAACTGAGCAAAGAGAATTCCCTACTTTGGTAGGCACCTTGTTGTACCATTCTGCCTGTAAGATCCTCACATTATTGTTGATGACATTCGGTAACCACCGATGGGTGATAACTTTGCCAATTGGTTCGCCTCGCTCATCAAGCAAAGAAAATTGCTTTCTTCGTTCCCGTCCCTGGTACCGACATTGTTGCGGCATACCGACAAGCTATCCATCGACATGCCTCCTGTCGTCATGTATTGCAAGATGTCACCACCCTTCCTACTTTCAACCCACATGGTGGGCCCATAACCCACAGTGTCCACCGGATCGAACCCGACTCTCCTTTACAACTCGGATTCTAATGTATCCTTTGCACCGGCTTCATAGGTGATTCACGAGCTAAATGCTATACCATTATTCATCCCGATCAAACACCATGTTATTCTCGTTGTTCAAACCCCCATTCCAAATTTCGTCTAGTCATGGAATGATTGCCTACCCATTTGAAACTTTGGTACCAACAGATATTGCACTCAACGAATTCATCAAATACAACTCGTGGGGTACCTCGTATTTCCCATTGAGTTCACCTTCGACGCCCATCTTAGTGGAGATGCGTTCTTCCCGAGTTTTTTTCCCCTTGATCGCGTTCGTAGGACGATAGAGATCCCGGAGAAAGGATGAAGACTTCATCATGATGCCTTGAAACAGAGAATGAAGACATCAACATAATGGATCGACCTCTTCGAGAAGAGCAACCAAACACCGGGAAGACCCGTTAGAATTTCGTAACCAAATCCCTTCCCCCTTGCTCCCCTCCTAAATCTCGGGACGAGATTTCTTGTAGTGAAGGAGAATTGTGACGCCCGGATAATTAAGCTACAAGAACCATCTGCTAATGATGCCACGCCACCGACATCTTTGCTGCTAATCTCGCTTAGTTTGAAATCAATTCAAATTCAAATTCAAAATCAAGCAAACAATAAAAGTTTTCAAATATTAAAACTAAAATGTTCGGGTGAGCCAAATAATGCATAGGAAAGTATGGTGGGGAAACCACACTTTAGAAAAGGCTTTAATACTCTAAAAATATTTTAAACAAGAATAAAAACAATTAGTTAAATGCCTTTCACAAAATAAAATATTAAACTATTTTATTTAGTCAGCCCAAACTTATGTGGCAAGAGCCTATTTACTAACACTAAATTAGGGATTGCTTTTATAGTTTACAAAACTAAAATAAAAGTGGAACTAAAGTAAAGCATAAAACAACAAAGGAAATAAATGAAAAGGAAATTAAAAAGAACGAAAAGCTACATTGTGCACTTGTAGCCCAATGTCAGCAGTCAGGTGCTCAAGCCCACCACGGCCTTTTCCTCCTCCTCTCAGACAGAGAGGAGGCGGTGCCGTGTGTGGCGTGCATCCACGCCCGCCATGGCCTCGCTTGTCGCCGTGTCGATCATCCACCGCACCCCGAGGTGTATAAAGGCCTCCCGACGATCGGACAAACCCTAGGCCAACCGCTCATCCTCTCGCCGCCTTTCTTTTTCTTCATCGTCCGAGCGCATGGTCGCCGCCACCTCGCCGATCCCGCTGCCACCGGACTCCCTCGTCGCTGCAACAAGTCCAGAGCTTCACAATGTTCGACCACGCCCTCTACGCACCATCGCTCGAGCTGGAGGGGACGACATCGTCGGATCGACTTCATCTTCTTCCTTCGGTCATCGGCGTTCATCGCCAAACCGCTACCCTGCTGCTCCTAAGCTACTCACCGAGCCTCCTTGAGCTCCTAGGTGAGCTCCGTCATAAAACCCCTCTGCTAGCTTGCTCGTGCTCGTCCTCTAGCGCTAGTCTCCGTCGTAGCCGAATCCTGTCGCCGCTTTTCGCCTCGTCACCGTGGCCACGGCAAGCACAACTTGCGTCCGAGCTCTGCAGCGAGCTCCTTGGCACTCTAGGAACCCGCGACACTCACCAAACCATCTCCCCGTGCCCCGCAGCTCCGAGTCCGGGCACGCCCGAACTCCGGCAGCCGCCATTGTCGACGCTGCGCTCGCCTCCGGCCACCCCAGCCACCACTACCACCCCCGCCCGACGTGCCGTGGTGCGGGAGTTCGAACTAGACCGGCTATGCATCCATCTGTCGCCTGTGTGAAAATCCCGGTGAAGTCTGTGCTCGCCGTTGAGCTCCTGCGCGCGCGCCGGCCGCGTCCAGTGAGCCGCCCCTCGCCTCCGGCCACGACCTTGGCCGCCCTACGCGTGCTCGCCCGCGCTGCATCCTGCTTTGCCGCGCGTCGCGTCTTCTGCCGCTGCTTCTATTGCTCTGCTCCGCTGCTACTTTGCTCTGTCGCCGCTGTGCTGTGTTCTGCTACTGCCGCTGCATATGGCTGCTAGTTGCTGTTGTTCAGGCCGCTGCGTTGCTGCCTTGCTTGCTGCTTAGCGGCAGCTGATGCCCGCGCTGCTACTGCTCAACCCTGTTGCTGCGTTGCTATGTTACTGCACCACTATGCTGCTGCTTTCGGCCATCCAGGCCATGGCCAAGTGTGTGCGTGCTATGTGTGTGCTGTTTGTGTGCGTACGTGTGTTAGGGCCGGCCAGTTAGTAGTGCTAATTAACGTTAGTTAAATTAATTAGTGGTTAGGTTATCCTAATGGTCCAATGACATGCGGGTCCCATTTAGTTATTAACAGCAAAAAGAACCTAAATACAACTACTCTCCATGACACGCGGGACCCAGTGCACTATTCACCCTTTGACCAGTCAGATGTTGACTGAGTCAACTTAGTCAACATGCCCCACATGTCAGCCTCTGTAGACCCTGCTGTGTACACTTCAGTGTGTGCACATAGCATTTGACTATTAAACTTGAATTAATAATAATTCCAGAATTTCGGAATATCTATTAAACTTTAAAAATTAATATAAAATAAACCGTAGCTCGGATGGAAAAACTTTGTACATGAAAGTTGCTCAGAACGACGAGACGAATCCAGATACGCAACCCGTTCGTCCGCCACGCACCCCTAGCATAGAGAACACGCAACTTTCCTCCTGCTCATTTGTTCGAAACGCCAAACACCGGGATACTTTCCCTGTTGTTTCCACCTTTGCCAGATTGCCTACTACTGCGTTAGGTCACCCCTAGCTCAGCGTATTGCCATGTTATGCTTTATGTTGCTTTGATTGCTCTATTATTTATTTGTGTTCCTCCGCTTATTTCTTTCCTAGACCAGAGACCGCCGCCGCACCCTGTGATCGACTACATCGACGACAAACCCTTCTTGCCGAGCAACCAGGCAAGCCCCCTTGATCACCGGATATCGCTTATTCTTCTCTATACCGCTTGCATTAGAGTAGTGTAGCATGTTACCGCTGATTACTCCTATTCTGTGCAGATAGCCCGTCATTGTTGCTACAATCATTGATACCTTACCCGCAAATCCTAAATGCTTAGTATAGGATGCTAGTTTATCATCATTGGCCCTACACTCTTGTCACCGCCTTGCTATACTATCGGGCCGTGATCACTTGGGAGGTGATCACGAGTATATACTACATACATACATACTATACAGATGGTGACTAAAGTCGGGTCACTCGCTGAGTACCCGCAAGTGATTCCGATGTGGGGGTTGAAAGGACAGTGGTTCCATCCCTAGAGAGGTGGGCCCGGGTTCTGACGGCCCGATCGTTACTTTGTGGCGAGCGACAGGCGGTTGAGACCACCTAGGAGACAGTGGGCTCGCCTGCTCAGCGCTCACGGATACTTAACACGCTTAACGAGATCTTGGTATTTGATCCGAGTCCGCCATTTGGTCTATACGCACTAACCATCTACGGGAGTAGTTATGGGTATCCCGACGTCGTGGTATCACCGAAGCCTTCTTGACGCGGCGATCGAGTGGCGCTACCGGATTGGAACGTAAGCCCGCACTTGTATTAAGGGGCTAGTTCGCTTCCGGCCACAGACGAACGCAGTGTGCTTTCGTATGATGGGCAAGACCCTCGCGCTTAGGTTTAGACCGCGTCTTGACCTCTCTGTTGTGCCTAGGTGGGGCTGCGACGTGTTGATCTTCCGAGGCCGGCATGACCCAGAAAGTGTGTCCGCCAAATGGGATCAAGCGTGTTGGGTTATGTGGTGCACCCTGCAGGAAGTTAATCTATTGAATAGCCGTGATCTTCGTGAATGGGACGACTTGGAGTTGTACCTTGACCTTATGACAACTAGAACCGGATACTTAATAAAACACACCCTTCCAAGTGCGATATAACCCGTGATCGCTCTCTAACAGTATGCGACGAGGAGAGGATTGCCGGTAGGATTATGCTATGCGATGCTACTTGGAGATGCTACTTGGAGATGCTTCTTGGAGGTGCTACTTGGCGATGCTACTTGGAGGACTTCAATCTACTCTCTTCTACATGTCAGCAAGACGGAGGTCGCCAAGTTTAGTCTTCGACAGATTAGCTATCCCCTCTTATTCTCGCATTCTGCAGCTCACCCACCGATATGGCCCTTTACACATATACCCATGCATAAGTAGTGTAGCTCCTTGCTTGCGTAGTACTTTGGATGAGTACTCACGGTTGCTTTCCCCTTTTCCCCTTTCCTTTCGTGCGGTTGTCGCAACCAGATGTCGGAGTCCAGAGCGACGCCACCGTCGATTTACTTAATTCCCTACTACATCGAGGTGCCTACTACTACGCAGCAGCCCGGCGACGACCACCAGAGTAGTTAGGAGGGTCCTGCAGAGGCCTGCGTCTCTTTCGATCTGATCCCGCTTTGTGCTAGCCTTCTTAAGGCAAACTTGTTTAACTTATGTCCGTACTTAGATATTGTTGCTTCCACGACTCGCCTATGATCGAGCACTTGTATTCGAGCCCTCGAGGCCCCCGGCTTGTATTATGATGCTTGTATGACTTATTTTACTTTTAGAGTTGTGTTGTGATATCTTCCCGTGAGTCCCTGATCTTGATCGTACACGTTTGCGTGCATGATTAGTGTGCGATTAAATCGGGGGCGTCACAACCTCCCGGAAAAGAATGTGTACCACTACTTCCACGACGAGATGAGTATGACTACCACCGACGTCTACAACTACAAAATGTAAACGACTACTTCCCACGGAGGCCCGTGTACGACTACATCCCATCGAACCCGTTCCACCCTGAACACACGCTTTGAAGGTATAACCTCGAGACGACGCCCGTGAACGAATGCATGTGTGATGTATGAGATGCTTGTGTTTGCATCGTGTCCGAGATGTCTTTGCACATTGCTCCTCGTTTGCCATGCTACCAACATGTGGGGCACCCGGTTGCCGGGATCACCCTGCCATTTTTTGCATGTTCTGTACATCCACACTTTCTTTTGCACCGACATCTCAATTACTTGTCGGATCATTGGAATGTTTTCGTGGCACCATTTCCGTTGTTATTGCCGTGGCACCCTTTTCGTTCCGCCATGGTGACCAAATGCTTCATAACATGCTCATGCCAACATTTTCATAAAATTGCATAAAACTTGCATATGTCATCCGCATGATGATAACGACATTTAAAATGTTTAAAATTGTTGTTTGCATTAAACTGCTAAATAACATATGAGGATTTTCCGGATTTTTTGTTTGTGTTTCCGGCCTCATTTAATAGATGGTTTGCTCATGCTTCACATCTTGCCATGTTTAACAACATTTAATATTGATGAGTAGCATACACGAGAGCGAACTAAATAATTGAATGTGGTGTTTCGTCAATATGCAACTCGTTGCATATTGCGCTCCACTTAAATTGTAGTATTGTTTGTTGCACTATTCCATACCATGCACATTTAAACCGGACATGCATCATACTTGTTTGTGCATCATGCCATGCTTATGCTCGAGCATTTACCATGTTGTTTGCTTCTTTTCGGTTGTGCTTCTTCTTGATAGTTCCGGTTATGTTGCGATCATGAGGATTCGTTCAACTACGCCCGTTCATCTTCTTCATGGACTTGATCTTCTTCCTAGCAGGATCTCAGGCTAGATGACCGTCACCTTGGATCTCATTACCATCTTTGCCATGCTAGTTGTCTCGATGCTATCACTACGTCGTGCTACCCACCACTTGTTTATCAAGCCTCCCAAATTGCCATGATAGCCTTTAACCTTTTCCACCTTCCCAGCAAACCGTTGTTTGGCTATGTTACCGCTTTGCTCAGCCCCTCTTATAGCGTTGATAGTTGCAGGTTGTTACATGTTGGGACATGGATATCATGGGATATCCCAATATCTCTTATTTAATTAATGCACGTATATACTTGGTAAAGGGTGGAAGGCACGGCCTTATGACTGGTGTTTTTTTTCCACTCTTACCGCCATAGTTTCCGTCATACCGGTGCTATGTTCCTTGATTTTGCGTCCCTAACACAATGAGAGTTTATGGGCCCCTCTTGACAGTTCGCCTTGAATAAAACTCTTCCAGCAAGGCCCAACATTGGTTTTACCATTTGCTCAACATAATAAACATGATATTAAATTTGACGCATAGGGAGTTAGCGCAACCCGGGGTGTAATTTACCATAATACAGCGGGGGCCAATGTTCATGGTGTTGGTCCCAAACGGGTAGATTGCGGGGCCACCCCGGGGAAACTCGAGGTCTAGTTTTACTTGTAGGATGTCCCATCTAGTGTACCCTGAGAACGAGGTGCGTACGACTCCTATCAGGTTAGGTCGATGCATCAGGCGGTCTTGCTGGATTTGTTGTACCATTATTGAAAGGTCTTGTGCACCGGGATCCCCAGTCTGATCGGGGTGTCCCTGACGGGGCATTGTCTCCGCGGATCATGAGCTTGTCATGGACTAAGTTGGGACACCCTTGCAGGGTTTAAACTTTCGAGAGCCGTGCCCGCGGTTATGTGGTAGATGGGAATTTTTAATGTCCAGTTGTAGACAACGTGACACCAGATGCAAATTAAAACACACCAACTGTGTGTGTAACCGTGATAACACGGTGGGGTTATGTTTGAACGTAAGTAGTTCAGGATCACTTATTGATCATTACTAGTTTGCGACCGCTTGCTTAGTTTCTCATCTTATTCTTATACTCGTAAGTTAGCCACCATACAATGCTTAGTCGCTTGCTGCAACCTCACCACTTATCATTTCCATACCCATTAAGCTTTGCCAGTCTTGATACCCATGGTAATGGGATTGCTGAGTCATCGTGGCTCACAGATTACTACAACAACAGTTGCAGGTACAGGTAATGCGATGATTTGACGCGAGTGTGATGCTTGCTTGTTTGAAGTTCTTCTTCTGGTTCTTCTTCGATCAAAGGATATAGGTTCCAGGTCGGGAGCCTGGGCTAGTAGGGTGGATGTCGTTCTTCTTTTTCATTTGATTTCATTCGTAGTCGGATCCTGCTCTTCTGTATGATGATTGCTATGTATTGAGTATTGTTGTATTGATGTTGTAGCTTGTGGCAAGTGTAAGCCTTTATCTGGTACTCTCATCTATTCAGTACATGTATGTTGTAATGATATCCACCTTGCTATGCGCTTGAAATGCGATTGTGCCCTGATCATGAGTTCTTTTGGTTCTTGATTCTCCAGATCCCATCATTTCGGAATTATTCATTCTCAGCTTTCAGCTCTTGTTCTCTAAATCTTACCAGCACATTGTTCAAGCATTCTACAGTTAGCTTGTGATCTCTTCGTTCTCTTATATCTAAATTCCCTCAAGTATCTTCGTTCATTTTCTAATTCTTTCTGGTGATTCATTCTCTTTCCTTCAATTGTTCTCTATTTCTTACGGGGTTCATTCAACATTCCACTTCCATATTATCAAATATATCTACTCGTTGTTTCCAATTCCTACCGGTGGTTTGTGAAGACCTTCTCAAGTTCGCGCTATATCTCTGTTTAATCATTTTCAACGTGAATAAGTAGTATGCAAATCCAATGCTTCTCATCAATTCAAACTGGTGAAGGATATGCATGACATAATTCTTATTCTTGTTTCATCCAAGTGATTAAACCCTTCCTTCAGAGTTTGTTCAGGAGGAATAAATTCTTGGTTTCAAGTTGTTTGTTTTGTCTCTCGGTGTTCTAAGCTCGCTCAATTTTCTCATCATGAAGATCCATCTAAATCATTGCAAGGCTTCAATCTTATTATTTTCATCCTTCACTTCTCATCCTTTTGTTATCAGAGTTCTTCATGGTGATTCATCATGATTTAATTCATCCTTGAAGTGTTCTTCAAGATTCTTGTTGGAGGAGCTCAAGTATTCTTCTCTTTGCACTTCGAAGTGCAAATATACAGCTCCACCTTTACCTAAATCCTTGCCTGGTCACCCACTTTCCACGACTGCTTCCTCCCACCTCGCACCGCAACACACCCAACAAGAACGAGGAGCGAGACCCCCACACCCGACTTCGTCCTCGACGCCGGCCCCGCTGCCGAGCCCCGCCCCTCTACACGACGCCTCCGGCCGGCTCATCCTTCCTACCTCCTCATGAAGGAAATATGCCGTAGAGGCAATAATAAAGTTATTATATATTTCCTTATTTCATGATAAATGTTTATTATTCATGCTAGAATTGTATTAACCGGAAACATAATACATGTGTGAATACATAGACAAACAGAGTGTCACTAGTATGCCTCTACTTGACTAGCTCGTTAATTAAAGATGGTTATGTTTCCTAACCATAGACATGAGTTGTCATTTGATTAATGGGATCACATCATTAGGAGAATGATGTGATTGACTTGACCCATTCCGTTATCTTAGTACTTGCTCGTTTAGTATGTTGCTATTGCTTTCTTCATGACTTATACATGTTCCTATGACTATGAGATTATGCAACTCCTGCTTTCGGAGGAACACTTTGTGTGCTACCAAACGCCACAACGAATCGGGTGATTATAAAGGTGCTCTACAGTGTCTCCGAAGGTACTTGTTGCGTATTTCGAGATTAGGATTTGTCATCCGATTGTCGAGAGGTATCTCGGGCCCACTCAAGAATGCACATCACTATAAGCCTTGCCAAAGATTGTAACTAATGAGTTAGTTGTGGGATGATGTCTTACGGAACGAGTAAAGATACTTGCCGTAACGAGATTGAACTAGGTATTGAGATACCGACGATCGAATCTCCGCAAATAACATACCGATGACAAAGGAACAACGATGTTGTTATGCGGTTTGACCGATAAAGATCTTCAAGAATATGTGGGAGCCAATATGAGCATCCAGGTTCCGCTATTGGTTATTGACTGGAGACGTGTCTCGGTCATGTCTACATAGTTCTCGAACCCGTAGGGTCCGCACGCTTAAGGTTTCGATGACAGTTTTATTATGAGTTTATGAGTTTTGATGTACCGAAGGAGTTCGGAGTCCCGGATGAGATCGGGGACATGACGAGGTGTCTCGAAATGGTCGAGACGTAAAGATCGATATATTGGACGACTATATTCGGACAACGGAAAGGTTCCGAGTGATTCGGGTATTTTTCGGAGTACCGGAGAGTTACGGGAATTCGCTGGGGAGTATATAGGCCTTATTGGGCTTTAGGGGAAAGAGAGAGGAGAGGTTGGGCGCCCCCCCAAGGCCTAGCCCGAATTGGACAAGGGGGAGGGGCTGCGCCCCCTCCTTCCTTCTCTTCTCTCTCCCCTTTCCTTGACTCCTACTCCTACATGGAAGGGGGGGAATCCTACTCCCGGTGGGAGTAGGACTCCTCCAGGGCGCGCCATAGCTAGGCCGGCCCTCCCCCTCCTCCACTCCTTTATATACGGGGAGAGGGGCACCCCTTGGAGATACAACAATTGATCTTTTGATCTCTTAGCCGTGTGCGGTGCCCCCCTCCACCAAAGTCCTCGATAATATTGTAGCGGTGCTTAGGCGAAGCCCTGCGATGGTAGAACATCAAGATCGTCACCGCCCGTCGTCAGGCCGACGGAACTCTTCCCGACACCTGCTGGATCGAGTCCGGGATCGTCATCGAGCTGAACGTGTGCTAGAACTCGGAGGTGCCGTAGTTTTGGTGCTTGATCGGTCAGGCCGTGAAGACGTACGACTACATCAACCGCGTTGTTCAAACGCTTCCGCTTTCGGTCTACGAGGGTACGTGGACAACACTCTCCCCTCTCGTTGCTATGCATCACCATGATCTTGTGTGTGCGAGGAAATTTTTGAAATTACTACGCTCCCCAACAAAGGCATCCGAGCCTAGGTTTTATGCGTTGATGTTATATGCACGAGTAGAACACAAGTGAGTTATGGGCGATACAAGTCATACTTCTTACCAGCATGTCATACTTTGGTTCAGCGGTATTGTTGGATGAAGCGGCCCGGACCGACATTACGTGTACGCTTACGCGAGACTGGTTTTACCGCTGTGCTTTGCACACAGGTGACTAGCGGGTGTCTGTTTCTCCATCTTTAGTTGAACCGAGTGTGGCTACGCCCGGTCCTTGCGAAGGTTAACATAGCACTAACTTGACAAACTATCGCTGTGGTTTTGATGCGTAGGTAAGAACGGTTCTTGCTCAGCCCGTAGCAGCAACGTAAAATTTGCAACAACAAAGTAGAGGACGTCTAACTTGTTTTTGCAGGGCATGTTGTGATGTGATATGGTCAAGACGTGATGCTATATTTTATTGTATGAGATGATCATGTTTTGTAATCGAGTTATCGGCAACTAGCAGGAGCCATATGGTTGTCGCTTTATTGTATGAAATGCAATCGCCCTGTAATTGCTTTACTTTATCACTAAGCGGTAGCGATCATCGTAGAAGCAATAGTTGGCGAGACGACAACGATGCTACGATGGAGATCAAGGTGTCGCGCCGGTGATGATGGTGATCATGACGGTGCTTCGGAGATGGAGATCACAAGCACAAGATGATAATAGCCATATCATATCACTTATATTGATTGCATGTGATGTTTATCCTTTATGCATCTTATTTTGCTTTGATTGACAGTAGCATTATAAGATGATCTCTCACTAAATTTCAAGATAAAAGTGTTCTCCCTGAGTATGCACCGTTGCCAAAGTTCGTCGTGCCCAGACACCACGTGATGATCGGGTGTGATAAGCTCTACGTCCATCTACAACGGGTACAAGCCAGTTTTGCACATGCAGAATACTCAGGTTAAACTTGACGAGCCTAGCATATGCAGATATGGCCTCGCAACACTGAGACCGAAAGGTCGAGCGTGAATCATATAGTAGATATGATCAACATAGTGATGTTCACCATTGAAAACTACTCCATTTTACGTGATGATCGGTTATGGTTTAGTTGATTTGGATCACGTGATCACTTAGATGATTAGAGAGATGTCTATCTAAGTGGGAGTTCTTAAGTAATATGATTAATTGAACTTAAATTTATCATGAACTTAGTCCTGGTAGTATTTTGCAAATTATGTTGTAGATCAATAGCTCGCGTTGTTGCTTTCATATGTTTATTTTGATATGTTCCTAGAGAAAACTGTGTTGAAAGATGCTAGTAGCAATGATGCGGATTGGATCCGTGATCTGAGAATTGTCCTCATTGCTGCACAGAAGAATTATGTCCTTGATGCACCGCTAGGTAACGGACCTATTGCATGAGCAGATGCAGACGTTATGAACGTTTGGCTAGCTCAATATGATGACTGCTTGATAGTTTAGTGCACCATGCTTAACAGCTTAGAATCGGGACTTCAAAGACATTTTGAACGTCATGGGCCATATGAGATGTTCTAGGAGTTGAAGTTAATATTTCAAGCAAATACCCGAGTTGAGAGATATGAAGTCTCCAACAAGTTCTATGGCTAAAAGATGGAGGAGAATCACTCAACTAGTGAGCATGTGCTCAGATTGTCTGGGTACTACAATCGCTTGAATCAAGTGGGAGTTAATCTTCCATATAAGATAGTGATTGGCAGAGTTCTCTAGTCACCATCACCAAGTTAGTAGAACTTTGTGATGAACTATAGTATGCAAGGGATGACGAAAACGATTCCCAAGCTCTTCGTGATGTTGAAATCGACGAAGGTAGAAATCAAGAAAGAGCATCAAGTGTTGATGGTTGACAAGATCACTAGTTTCAAGAAAAGGGCAAAGGGAAAGAAAGGGAAACTTCAAGTAGAATGGCAAGCAAGTTGTCACTCCCGTGAAGAAGCCCAAAGCTGAACCAAAGCCTGAAACTGAGTGCTTCTACTGCAAAGGAAATGGTCACTGGAAATGGAAATGCCCTGAATATTTGGTGGATAAGAAGGATGGCAAAGTGAACAAGGGTATATTTGATATACATGCTATTGATGTGTGCCTTACTAGTGTTTCTAGTAGCCCCTGAGTATTTGATACTTGCAAGCATTGTAACTAATGAGTTAGTTTTGGTATGATGTATTACGGAACGAGTAAAGAGACTTGCCGATAACGAGATTGAACTAGGTATTGAGATAACGACGATCGAATATCGGGCAAGTAACATATGATGACAAAGGGAACAACATATGTTGTTATGCGGTTTGACCGATAAAGATCTTCGTAGAATATGTGGGAGCCAATATGAGCATCCAGGTTCCGCTATTGGTTATTGACCGGAGACGTGTCTCGGTCATGTCTACATAGTTCTCGAACCCATAGGGTCCGCACGCTTAAGGTTTCGATGACAATTTTATTATGAGTTTATGAGTTTTGATGTACCGAAGGAGTTCGGAGTCCCGGATGAGATCGGGGACATGACGACGAGTCTCGGAATGGTCAAGATGTAAAGATCGATATATTGGACGGCTATATTCGGACATCGGAAAGGTTCCGAGTGATTCGGGTATTTTTCGGAGTACCGGAGAGTTACGGGAATTCGCCAGGGAGTATATGGGCCTTATTGGGCTTTAGGGGAAAGAGAGAGGAGAGGTTTGGCGCCCCCCAAGGCCTAGTCCGAATTGGACTAGGGGGAGGGGCTGCGCCCCCTCCTTCCTTCTCTTCTCTCTCCCCTTTCCTTGACTCCTACTCCTACTACATGGAAGGGGGGAATCCTACTCCCGGTGGGAGTAGGACTCCTCCAGGGCACGCCAAAGCTAGGCCGGCCCTCCCCCTCTTTTACTCCTTTATATACGGGGAGAGGGGCACCCCTTGGAGATACAACAATTGATCTCTTGATCTCTTAGCGATGTGCGGTGCCCCCCTCCACCAAAGTCCTCGATAATATTATAGCGGTTCTTAGGCGAAGCCCCGCGACGGTAGACAACAAGATCGTCACCATGCCGTCGTGCTGACGGAACTCTTCCCCGACACCCTGCTGGATCGGAGTCCGGGGATCGTCATCGAGCTGAACATGTGCTAGAACTCGGAGGTGTCGTAGTTTCGGTGCTTGATCGGTCGGTCCGTGAAGTCGTACGACTACATCAACCGCGTTGTTCTAACGGTTCCGCTTTCGGTCTACGAAGGTACGTGGACAACACTCTCCCCTCTTGTTGCTATGCATCACCATGATCTTGCGTGCGCATAGGAATTTTTTTGAAATTACTACGTTCCACAACACCTCGAGCCCGTCCCGCGAGTCGTCCTGCCGCATGACCTACCAACGCTGACGAGCGCTGCACGTCGCTAGCTGGCTCCCTCCTCTGCGCTTGTGATAACCCACAAGTATAGGGGATCGCAACAACTTTCGAGGTTAGGGTATTCAACCCAAATTTATTGATTCGACACAAGTGGAGCCAAAGAATATTCTTGAGTATTAGCAGTTGAGTTGTCAATTCAACCACACCTGAATAACTTAGTATCTGCAGCTAAGTGTTTAGTAGCAAAAGTGGTATAATAGTAATAGTAGCGGTAGCAAAAGTAAAGATAAATGTTTTTGCGTTTTTGTAGTTGTAACAGTAGCAACAGAAAAGTAAATAAGCAAAGAACAATATGTGAAAAGCTCGTAGGCAATGGATCAGTGATGGATAATTATGCCGGATGTGATTCCTCATGCAATGGTTATAACATAGGGTGATATAGAACTAGGTCCAATTCATCAACGTAATGTAGGCATGTATTCCGTAAATAGTCATACGTGCTTATGGAAAAGAACTTGTGTGACATCTTTTGTCCTTCCCTCCTGTGTTCAGCGGGGCCTTACGGAAACTAAGGGATATTAAGTCCTCCTTTTAATAGAGAACCGGAATAGAGCATTAACACATACTGAATACATGAACTCCTCAAACTGCGGTCATCACCGAGAAGTATCCCGATTATTGTCACTTCGGGGTTGTCGGATCATAACACATAATAGGTGACTATAGACTTGAAAGATAAGATCAAGAACACACATATATTCATGAAAACATAATAGGTTTAGATCTGAAATCATGGCACTCGGGCCCTAGTGACAAGCATTAAGCATAGCAAAGTCATAGCAACATCAATCTCGTAACATAGTGGATACTAGGATCAAACCCTAACAAAACTAACTTGATTACATGGTAAATCTCATCCAACCCATCACCGTCCAGCAAGCCTACGATGGAATTACTCATGCACGGCGGTGAGCATCATGAAATTGGTGATGGAGGATGGTTGGTGATGACGACAATGACGAATCCTCTCTCCGAGCCCCGAACGGACTCCAGATCAGCCCTCCCGAGAGAGATTAGGGCTTGGCGGCGGCTCCGTGTCGTAAAACGCGATGAAACTTTCTCTCTGATTTTTTCTCCCCGAGACGGTATATATGGAGTTGGAGTTGAGGTCGGAGGAGCTCTAGGGGGCCCACGAGATAGGAGGGCGCGCCCTAGGGGGGCGCCCTCCTGTCTCGTGGACAGCCCGTGGGCCCCCTGGCCTTGATTCTTTCGCCAAAAATTCTTATTAATTCTGAAAACTGCCTCCGTGGATTTCCAGGACATTCCGAGAATTTTCTTTTCTACACATAAAACAACATCATGGCAGTTCTACTGAAAACAGCGTCAGCCCAGGTTAGTTTCATTTAAATCATGCAAGTTAGAGTCCAAAACAAGGGCAAAAGTTTTTGGAAATGTAGATACATTGGAGACGTATCAACTCCCCCAAGCTTAAACCTTTGCTTGTCCTCAAGCAATTTAGTTGATAAACTGAAAGTGATAAAGAAAAACTTTTACAAACTCTGTTGCTCTTGTTGTTGTAAACATGAAAAGCCAGATTCAAGTTTCAAAGAAATATTATGAACTAACCATACTCACAATAACACATAGGTCTCGCAATTACTCATATCAATAGCATAATCAGCTAGCGAGCCATATAATAAAACTCGGATGACAACACTTTCTCAAAATAATCATAACACGATATAACAAAATGGTATCTCGCTAGCCCTTTCTGAGACCGCAAAACATAAATGCAGAGCACCTTTAAAGATCAAGGACCCACTAAATATTGTAATTCATGGTAAAGAGATCCACCAAGTCATACCCAATATAAACCAATAGTAATGAATGCAAATGACAGCGTGTTTCAAATGGTGCTTTTTCATAAGAAGGGATAATGACTCAACATAAAAGTAAATAGATAGGCCCTTCGCAGAGGGAAGCAGGGATTTGTAGAGGTGCCAGAGCTAAATTTTAAAATAGAGATTGAATAACATTTTGAGCGGCATACTTTTTCTGTCAACGCAACAACTATGAGATAGTTGTATCTTCCATACTACATGCATTATAGGCAGTTCCCAAACAGAATGGTAAAGGTTTATACTCCCCCAACCACCAACAAGCATCAATCCATGGCTTGCTGGAAACAACGAGTGCCTCCAACATACAACAGTCCTGGGGGAGTTTTGTTTACTTATTTTGATTTGCTTTGATCTTTTTGGATCATGGGACTGGGCATCCTGGTTACCGGCCCTTTCTCATGAATGAGGAGCGGAGTCCACTCCTCTTGAGAATAACCCACCTAGCATGGAAGATATAGGCAGCCCTAGTTGAAACATGAGCTGCTCGAGCATACAAAACAGAATTTCATTTGAAGGTTTGGAGATTGGCACATACAAGTTTACTTGGAACGGCAGGTAAATACCGCATATAGGAAGGTATAGTGGACTCATATGGAACAACTTTGGGGTTTAAGGAGTTTGGATGCATAAGCAGATTCCCGCTTAGTACAGTGAAGGCTAGCAAAAGACTGGAAGCGAATTAATCGAGAGAGCGACAACAATGTAAAATGCATTAAAATTAATTCACACCAAGTACAAGCATGAGTAGGATATAATCTACCATGAACATAAATATCATGAAGGCTATGTTGATTTGATTCAACTACATGCGTGAATATGTGCCAAGTCGAGTCCCTTAATACATTCAAAGGAGGATACCATCCCATCATACCACATCATAATCATTCTAATAGCATGTTGGCACGCAAGGTAAACCATTATAACTCATAGCTAATCAAGCATGGCACAAGAAACTATAATCTCTAAATGTCATTGCAAATATGTTTACTTCATAATAGCTGACTCAGGAACGATGAATCATCATATTTACAAAAAACAAGAGAGGTCGAGTTCATACCAACTTTTCTCATCCCAATAAGTCCATCATATATCATCATTATTGCCTTTCACTTGCACGACCGAACGATGTGTATAATAATAAGAGTGCACGTGCATTGGACTAAGCTGGAATTTGCAAGCATTCAACTCAAGAGAGAAGACAAGTAATATGGGCTCTAAATTAAATAAAAAGTCATGCATATAAGAGCCACTAAGCATTTTCAATATGGTCTTCTCGACCCCCAAAAGACAGAAAAGAAAATAAAACTATTTACACGGGAAAGTTCCCAACAAGTAAAAGAAGAACAAGAAATCTTTTTGGGTTTTCATTTTAATTTCTACTACAAGCATAGAATTTAAACTAACTAATTTTTTGGTTTTTCTTAAAGTTTATCAAACACACAAGAAGAAAACTAGAAAAAGAAATTTAAACTAGCATTGATAATACAATGAAAGAGTGTGAGCACCGACGACTAGTGTGTGAACATGAATATAAAGTCGGTGAGAAATACGTACTCCCCCAAGCTTAGGCTTTTGGCCTAAGTTGGTCTAATACCAAGGACCACCGCTACTATCCCCGGTGTAGTGGGAGGTGTAATCAGGATACCACTGGCTGGTCATCTCCGGATCCCATCGATGATGATGCACGATAAGGGTCCAGCTCAGTTCCGCTCAGTTCGTGTTCGAGTAAAAGCTTGGGCTAGATGGTTGTTCACCGCTTCCGGCGTAACAAGGCAATTTTCTGCAAGCAAGTCAAATAACATAGGTGCAGGTAAAGTAATAAACTCAAAGTGTTTCTTATTGAATCTAAGTCTATACAAGAGCATCTTCTCTTCGTTGTCAACAATAAACTTGTGTGCTACCATGCTCTTGTAATGTAAAATGTGAGGAGGTAATTTTGTCTCCTCCTCCTCCTCATGGTGCCTAATGGGTATCTAAATATGTTCAGCAAGGCGTGCAGCATAGATACCTCCAAATATGGGGCCTTTTGTACGATTCAGGGCTAGCTGTTTAGCAACGACGACACCCATACTAAAAGTATTGTCTCCCAGCAAAGCATGTTGAACAATAATAATATCTGGAACGCTCAAAATTCCACTATTTCCACGACCAATCAAGCATCTACTAGCAAATATAGCAAAGTAGCGTAAAACAGGAAAGTGTATGCTAGAGAATTTTGCCTCAGAGCCCCTCTTTAGCTCTTCTACAACAATAGTTTTAATGAAGCCATCCACATTTTCACGATGGGGTTCCTCTAATTCTCCCTCATAAGGTATCCTACATACCGCGCAAAAATCACGTAAAGACATTTCTCTGAATTCATCATATAAATGAAATGATACTGCAGGCGGTGACTTCTTAGGATAATAATAAAAGTTTTGCACGAAAGTATTGGTAAGTAAGATATACTGATCGATTCGGTCGTTCATGAAACCGGTGAGGCCTGCAGTCCCGATTAAAGCATAAAAGTCTTCATGAATTCCGGCTTCTTTCAAGAAATCCTCACACGGCCATTCACATGACCGTACTTCCGCTTAGCGAGGAAGATTATACTTAGGTTTTTCCTTCTCTATGTCTTGTTTTTCCTTAGAGCTTTGGCTAGAAGAGCCTTTAAAGAGCCTCCTTAACATTTTCTGAAGATTTCTGAAATTTTAGTAACTTCAAAATAAAAGTGAATAAAACTAAACAAGATTGATAGCAACTACTCCTACAAGTGCCTAGAGCCTATATCATGCATTGGAATTGCTTGGGACCTCAAAAATTTAACATGCAAGCTCAAGAACATGGTCACCTATGCAACAAAAATTTGCAATGAATAAAGCACTAGAACAAAAACTAATTGGACCAATGGAGGAGTCACATACCAAGCAACAATCTCCCAAAGTAGTTTTGCGAATGGAGCTTTGAGCTAAGAGATCAAAAATCGCAGCAAAACGAGCTAGAACTCGGGCTTGAGCTGGATGGGGATTTTTCGGGTAGAAGATGAAGTGTGTGGGTGCTGGCATAAGTGGAGGGGGGCCACCAAGGGCCCACGAGACAAGGGGCGCACCCTACGGGGGGGCGCCCTCCTCTCTCGTGGCCTGGTGCTTGGCCCTCCTGCAGTGTTTTCAGTGCCTAAAATCCTCAAGTATTCCAGAAAAAATCATACTAAATTTGCAGGGCATTTGGAGCACTTTTATTTTCAGACTATTCTTTAATGCACGGATAATTCAGAAACAGACAAATAATACTATTTTTGCTTTATTTATTCTAAATAACAGAAAGTAAAAGGAGGGTACAAAAGGTTGTGTCTTCTAGTTTCATCCATCTCGTGATCATCAAAATGAATCCACTAACAAGGTTGATCAAGTCTTGTTAACAAACTCATTCCGAATAACACGGAACCGGAGAAATTTTGAATAACACTAAGTTACCTCAAACGGGGATATGAAAATCCCCAACAATAAGAATATCATACTTTTTCTTGACAGTAGGGAGAGTAAATTCAAAACCTCCAAAAATGATAGTTGGAACTTTTTCAATAGAATTGATGCTATGAACTTGAGATTGTTTCCTCGGAAAGTGTACTGTATGCTCATTACTGTTAACATGAAAAGTGACATTGCCTTAAGAAAATTTAACATGAAAGTGTACTGTATAACAGCCCCTGTAGTATTAAGAAAAGGTCTACCAAGGATAATAGACATACTATCGTCCTCAGGAATATCAAGAATATCAAAGTCCGTTAAGATAGTGACATTTGCAACCACAACAGGCACATCCTCACAAATACCGACAGGTATAGCAGTTGATTTATCAGCCATTTGCAAAGATATTTCAGTAGGTGTCAACTTATTCAATTCAAGTCTACGATATAAAGAGAGAGGCATAACACTAACACGAGCTCCAAGATCACATAAAGCAGTTCTAACATAATTTCTTTTAATGGAGCAAGGTATAGTTGGAACACCCGGATCTCCAAGTTTCTTTGGTATTCCACCTTTAAAAGTGTAATTAGCAACCATGGTGGAAATTTCAGCTTCCGGTATCTTTCTTTTATTTGTGATGATATCCTTCATATACTTAGCATAAGGATTTACTTTAAGCATATCAGTTAAGCACATACGTAAGAAAATAGGTCTAATCATTTCAGCAAAGCGCTCAAAATCCTCATCATCCTTTGACTTGGATGGTTTAGGAGGAAAGGGCATGGGTTTCTGAACCCATGGTTCTCTTTCTTTACCATGCTTCCTAGCAACAAAATCTCTCTTATCATAACGTTGATTCTTTGATTGTGGGTTATCAAGATCAACATGTTTAATCTCTACATCATTGTTTTTGCTAGGTTGAGCATCAACATGAACATTATCATTAACATTATTACTAGGTTCATGTTCATCACCTGATTGAGTTTCAGCATCAGAAATAGAAATATCATTGGGATTCTTAGGTGTGTATACAGTAGGTTCACTAGAAGCATGCAAAGTTCTATCATTTTTCTTTTTCTTCTTTTTAGAAGAACTAGGTGCCTCTAGATTATTTCTCTGAGAATCTTGCTCAATTCTCTTAGGGTGGCCTTCAGAATACAAAGGTTCTTGAGTCATTCTACCAGTTCTAGTAGCCACTCTAACAGCAAAGTCATTTTTATTATTTAATTCATCAAGCAATTCATTTTCAGCTTTAAGTACTTGCTCAGCTTGAGTAGCAATCATAGAAGCATATTTGCTAACGCGGTGAAGTTCATCTTTAACTCTTGCCAGATTATCACCTACGCGTCCTATCTCGAAAGCATTATTCTTTAACTCTCTACCAACATAAGAATTAAAACTTTCTTGTCTAGCCATAAAGTCATCAAATTCATCTAAGCATGGGCGATGAAATTTAGTAGAGGGGATTTCAACTTTATCATATCTATAGAGAGAATTTACCTTTACTACCTGTGTCGGATTATCAAGACAATGTGGTTCCTCAGGCGGTAAATTAAGACCATGTATTTCTTCAATAGGAGGTAAATTCTTAACATCTTCAACTTTAATACCTTTTTCTTTCATTGATTTCTTTGCCTCTTGCATATCTTCAGGACTAAGAAATAAAACACTTCTCTTCTTCGGAGTGGGTTTAGGAATAGGCTCAGGAGTTGGCTCAATTGGTTCAGGAATTACTTTAGGAACTGGCTCAGGAAGAGCCCAATTATTTTCATTAGTCAACATATTATTCAATAGTATTTCAGCTTTGTTGACTGTTCTTTCCCTAAAAACACAACCAGCACAACTATCCAAGTAGTCCTTGGAAGCATCGGTTAGTCCATTATAAAAGATATCAAGTATTTCATTTTTCTTAAGAGGATGATTAGGCAAAGCATTAAGTAACCGGAGAAGCCTCCCCCAAGCTTGTGGGAGACTCTCTTCTTTGATTTGCACAAAATTATATATATCCCGCAAGGCAGCTTGTTTCTTATGAGCAAGAACATATTCAGCAGAGAAGTAATAAATCATATCCTGGGGACTACGCACACAACTAGGAGCAAGAGAATTGTACCAAGTCTTAGCATCACCCTTTAATGAGAATGGAAATATCTTAAGGATATATAAACAGCGAGACTTCTCATCATTAGTAAACAGGGTAGCTATATCGTTCAACTTGGTAAGATGTGCCACAACAGTTTCAGACTCAAGGCCATCAAAAAGGATTAGATTCAACTAAAGTAATAATATTAGGATCAACAGAGAATTCATAATCCTTATTAGTAACACAAATAGGTGAAGTAGCAAAAGTAGGATCGGGTTTCATTCTAGCATTAAGAGACTGCTGCTTCCATTTAGCTAATAATTTCTTAAGATCATTTCTATCATTGCAAGCAAGAATTTCCATAGCAGCTGTTTCATGCATAACATAACCTTTAGGAACAACAGGTAATACATAATCATTGGGGGGACCTTCATCATCACTATCATCAGTAATAGGATCTTCAGTAATTTCATTCCCCCTAAATCTAGCTAGTTGTTCATCTAGAAATTCACCTAGTGGCAAAGTAGTATCACGCAAAGAAGTAGTTTCATCATGCATAGCGTATGGCATCATCAATAACATGCACATATCGTAATTCATAGCAGAGAGCAGTGTTTAGGTGTCGCAAGCCTACTAATAATGGAAGGAGAATCTAGTGCGAGCTAGATGGCGCTTCCTTACCTCCCTCGTAGTTGAGGGCAAAATAGTAGTTCGATCGCCTTTCAAGTTCTTCATAGTGATCAACAGATATAAATTCCAAGTGACTCGAGAATAGAGCAATGCTCCCGCAAACGGCGCCGAAATTAGTCTTGATAACCCACAAGTATAGGGGATCGCAACTGCTTTCGAGGGTAGAGTATTCAACCCAAATTTATTGATTCGACACAAGGGGAGCCAAAGAATATTCTTGAGTATTAGCAGTTGAGTTGTCAATTCAACCACACCTGGATAACTTAGTATCTGCAGCAAAGTGTTTAGTAGCAAAAGTGGTATAATAGTAATAGTAGTGGTAGCAAAAGTAAAGATAAATGTTTTTGCGTTTTTGTAGTAGTTGTAACAGTAGCAACAGAAAAGTAAATAAGCAAAGAACAATATGTGAAAAGCTCATAGGCAATGGATCAGTGATGGATAATTATGCCGGATGCTATTCCTCATGCAATGGTTATAACATAGGGTGATATAGAACCAGGTCCAATTCATCAACGTAATGTAGGCATTTATTCTGTAAATAGTCATACGTGCTTATGGAAAAGAACTTGTATGACATCTTTTGTCCTTCCCTCCTGTGTTCAGCGGGGTCCTTAAGGAAACTAAGGGATATTAAGGCCTCCTTTTAATAGAGAACCGGAACAAAGCATTAACACATAGTGAATACATGAACTCCTCAAACTACGGTCATCACCGAGAAGTATCCCGATTATTGTCACTTCGGGGTTGTCGGATCATAACACATAATAGGTGACTATAGACTTGCAAGATAAGATCAAGAACACACATATATTCATGAAAACATAATAGGTTCAGATCTGAAATCATGGCACTCGGGCCCTAGTGACAAGCATTAAGCATAGCAAAGTCATAGCAACATCAATCTCAGAACATAGTGGATACTAGGGATCAAACCCTAACAAAACTAACTTGATTACATGGTAAATCTCATCCAACCCATCACCATCCAGCAAACCTATGATGGAATTACTCACGCACGGCGGTGAGCATCATGAAATTGGTGATGGAGGATGGTGATGACGACGGCGACGAATCCCCCTCTCCGGAGCCCCGAACGGACTCCAGATCAGCCCTCCCGAGAGAGATTAGGTCTTGGCGGCGGTTCCGTGTCGTAAAACGCGATGAAACTTTCTCTCTGATTTTTTTTCTCCCCGAGACGGTATATATGGAGTTGGAGATGAGGTCGGGAGCTCCGTGGGGCCCACGAGATAGGAGGGCGCACCCTAGGGGGGGGCGCCCCTGTCTTGTGGACAGCCCGTGGGCCCCCTGGCCTTGATTCTTTCGCCAAAAATTCTTATTAATTCTGAAAAGTGCCTCCGTGGATTTCCAGGACATTCCGAGAACTTTTCTTTTCTACCCATAAAACAACATCATGGCAGTTTTGCTGAAACAACGTCAGTCCGGGTTAGTTTCATTCAAATCATGCAAGTTAGAGTCCAAAACAAGGGCAAAAGTGTTTGGAACAGTAGATA
This sequence comes from Aegilops speltoides, assembly GCA_021437245.1. Classification (NCBI taxonomy): domain Eukaryota; kingdom Viridiplantae; phylum Streptophyta; class Magnoliopsida; order Poales; family Poaceae; genus Aegilops; species Aegilops speltoides. The sequence continues at coordinate 176,349,761 of CM038144.1, read as the reverse complement.
CGTTGGAGACGTAGCAGCTTCGCCACCTCTTCTTCACGCTACGCATCATGCCATGGACCTCCGTCGCCCTCGTCAATGACCAGCGCGCCCTTCTGCCGCTGCTCTTCTCGCGCGCCGCCGTCCCTCTGCTGCCTCGTCGGACCTGCTCTGTCCTCCGCCTTCTCCCTCCCCGCAGATCCTCTGCTGCTGTAGCACCTTCACAACCTCGCTGTCGGTCGCCATCAAGCCCTCCACCTGTGTCCTGCACACCACTACCCCAAGCGCCCCTATCCTCAAGCACCTCCTGGCTACAGCTCCTGTCAAACGCTCTGACCCGCCGCTGACATGGCCTTGCATCCGTCTGGCCCTGTTGTGTTCATGGAGCCACTGTACCATGGCCACCACCGAGACCCCCAGGGACCCGTCAAGATGTGCACATGGAGACCCAAGTCAGAAAACTACCGATGGCCCTCCAAGTTCAACTACCGTCAACATCTGAGTACCACTACATCAACGTATGTACAACTACATGGATTCGCCGAGTACTCCTTCGGATTCATCAAGTTCCTCTTCGACGTACAACTACCGTCGCCGAAGACCCGGTTAGCAAAAACACCAAGTTCTACTACCGTCGACCGCGAAGGGCTTGGAAACCTCAAGTACCTCCCCGAAAAGAATGTGTACCACTACTTCCACGAGGAGATGAGTACGAATACCACCAAGGTGTACGACTATGAAACGTGAACGACTACTTGCCGCAATGACCCGTGTATGACTACATCCAATCGAACCCGATCCACCCTGAACATACGCTTTGGAGGTATAACCCCGATACGACGCCCGTGAACGAATGCATGTGTGATGTATGAGATGCTCGTGTTTGCACCGTGGCCTAGATGTCTTTGCACATTCCTCATCATTTGCCATGCCATCGACATGTGGGACACCCGGTTGCCGTGATCACCCCACCATCTTTTGCATATTCCGCACATCCACACTTTCTTTTGCACCGACATCTCAATGAGTTCACGGATCATTGGAATGTTGTCGTGGCACCATTTCCGTTGTCATTGCCGTGGTACCCTTTTCGTTCCGCCATGCTGACCAAATGCTTCAGAACATGCTCATGTCAACATTTTCATAAAATTGCATAAAACTTGCATATGCCATCTGCATCATGATAACGACATTTGAAATGTTTAAAATTGTTGTTTGTATTAAATTGCTAAATAACATATGGGGATTTTCCGGATTTGTTGTTTGTGTTTCCAGCCTCATTTAATAGGTGGTTTGCTCATACTTCACATCTTGCCATGTTTAACAACATTTAATATTGATGAGTAGCATAAATGAGAGCAAACTAAATAATTGAATGTGGTGTTTCGTCAATATGCAACTTGTTGCATATTGACCTCCACTTAAATTGTAGTATTGTTTGTTGCACTTTTCCATGCCATGCACAGTTAAACCTGACATGCACCATAATTGTTTGTGCATCATGCCATGCTTATGCTTGTGCATTTACCATGTTGTTTGCTTCTTTCTGGTTGTGCTTCTTCTCAATAGTTCCGGTTATCTTGCGATTGTGAGGATTCGTTCGACTATGCCTGTTCGTCTTCTGCATGGACTTGATCTTCTTCCTAGCGGGATCTCAGGCAAGATGACCGTCACCTTGGATCTCATTACTATCTTTGCTATGCTAGTTGTCTCGATGCTATCGATATGTCACGCTACCCACCACTTGTTTGTCAAGCCTCCCAAATTTCCATGATAGCCTTTAATCTTTTCCACTTTCCCAGCAAACCGTTGTTTGGCTATGTTACCGCTTTGCTCAACCCCTCTTATAGCATTGATAGTTGCAGGTGCAGTTGCAGGTTCTTCCATGTTGGGACATGGATACCATGGGATACCCCAATATCTCTTATTTAATTAATGCACGTATATACTTGGTAATGGGTGGAAGGCTCGGCCTTATGCCTGGTGTTTTGTTCCACTCTTGCCGCCATAGTTTCTGTCATGCCGGTGTTATATTCCTTGATTTTGCGTCCCTAACACAATGAGGGTTTGTGGGACCCTCTTGACAGTTCGCTTTGAATAAAACTCTTCTAGGAAGGCCTAACATTGGTTTTACCATTTTCTCAACATAATAAACATGATATTAAATTTGATGCATAGGGTGTTAGCGCTACCCGAGGAGTAATTTACCATAATACAGGGGTGCCAGTGCTGATGGTGTTGGTCCCAAACGGGTAGACTACGGGGCCATCCCGAGGAAACTCGAGGTCTGGTCTTACTCATAGGATGTCCCATCTGGTGTACCCTGAGAATGAGGTGCGTACGACTCCTATCAGGCTAGGTCGGTGCATCGGGCATTCTTGCTGGATTTGTTTACTATTGCCGAAATGTCTTGTGCACCGGGATCCCGAGTCTGATCGGGGTGTTCCAAATGGAGGATTGTCTCCGTAGATCGTGAGCTTGTCATGGGCTAAGTTGGGACACACCTGTAGGGTTTAAACTTTCGAGAGCCATGCCTGCGGTTATGTGGTAGATGGGAATTTTTAATGTCCGGTTGTAGAGAACTTGACACCAGATCCGAATTAAAACACACTAGCCATGTCCGTAACCGTGACCATCTCTTTTCAAGTGAGTTTGAGAAGAGAACATGGTGGGGTTATGTTTAAACGTAAGTAGTTCAGGATCACTTATTGATCATTACTAGTTTGCGACCACTTGTGTAGTTTCTCATCTTATTCTTGTACTCGTAAGTTAGCCACCATACAATGCTTAGTCACTTGCTGCAACCTCACCACTTATCCGTTCCATACCCATTAAGCTTTGCTAGTCTTGATACCCATGGTAATGGAATTGCTGAGTCCTCGTGGCTAACAGATTAGTACAACAACAGTTGCAGGTACAGGTAATGCGATGATCTGACGTGAGTGCGATGCTTCCTTTTTTGGAGTTCTTCTTCTGCATCTTCTTCGATCAAGGGATATAGGCTCCAAGTCGGGAGCCTGGGCAAGCAGGGTGGATGTCGTTCTTCTTTTTCGTTTGATATCATCCGTAGTCGGATCCTGCTCTTCTGTATGATGATTGCTATGTACTGAGTTTTGTTGTATTGATGTTGTAGCTTGTGGTGAGTGTAAGCCTTTATCTAGTACTCTCATCTATTCATTACATGGTATGTTGTAATGATATCCACCTTGCTATGCGCTCAAAATGCGATTGTGCCCCGGTCAAGAATTCATCACGTGATTGGGAAGACTGGTGGAGCCGTACTATGACAGGAGATCTATGAAGTTGTGGTGTGCTCTCCAAGTCAAGAAGGCGTAGGATCTCTTTGATTCCTAATTGTAATCTATATTCGGTAACCCTAACCCTATCGGTGTCTATATAAATCGAGGGTTGTAGTCATTAGGGGGAGAGCTATCTTCATCCCCCCATAGCCTAGGGTTTAGCCCATACTGATCTCGAGGTAGATCTACTCTGTAAACTTCATCGTACACTAAATATAATTAAGCAGGACATAGGGTTTTACCTCCTCGAGAGGGCCTGGACCTGGGTAAATACTGTGTTTGTCGTCTCATGTTACCAATTGATCCTAGATCCATAGCTCGGGACCCCCTACCCTGAGATCTACCAGTTTTGACACTAACACCATGCATATGCATTTTATGTTACTGTAGCATGTCTTGGTCTTGCTTGTGTATTTCCATGTTGCTGTTATGGACATATTTGCATTGTATACTTTGACACATATACTTGTAATTATTTTGAAGTTCCAGCCATGAGTACCTGGAACAGCCACTACCAATCCTCATGCTCCTTCAGGGCCTATGAAGTTGACAAAGGCGAAATAAGCACCAAACCACATGCATATATACATATATCATCTAGCCATTCATTATTGATGATTTCAAATATTTGACTGGCCAAGCGTATGTACGAGACCCATCTCCAAAACCGGTCCAACAACATCCATCGGTACGTCACGTGGACATGCTCAGCCATGAGCTTGTCGCATAAAAGGAGAGTACAACGAAGGCATTTAAGGAGTTGAATGACTCCCTGAAGAATGAGAAGGAAGAAATGATCGACGAGAACTCTGATCTCGGCGATAAGAATTGAAGCTCATCGACTAGAAGGACAAACTGGTCACTGAGGTCGAGTCTATGAAGAAGGAGATACGGATCCTAAAGGCCGAGAGGGCGAAACTGAAGACACGCAAAGTCCATTACAGAAAGGAGGGCCTGACCAACAGGAACAAGTTACGAGAGATGAGGATCATTCTTCATCGTCGAGACATGTAATTAATGTGTTCATATATATGTAGGTACTAGTTTAGCTAGCGGATAACTTTTGCTTGTAGCTAGCTAGTGGATAACTTTTGCTTGTAGATAGAAAGCTAGTTGATCACTACTATTTGTGGATTTGAAGTTACCACTAGAAGTATAAATGACTGCACATATACTAATAGCTGGGAATATTTTTGTACTACTAAAAAATACAAATTGCTGGCGTTGGCTCACAACAAACGCCATAGCTAAGATAATATATTGCAGGCATTATCCAAGTGGCACGCCATTAGTACTAAAAATACTACTGACATGTCTTCCAAAGCCTCCACTAAACTATTTCCACTGGCGCCATATTGGTGGCGTCGGGTGTCTACGCTGCCAAGGCACTTCTTGCCACGCCACAGCTAGGCTTTTCTCCACTAGTGATAACCCCACTATTTTGGAAGAGTGTAAACTTTGCATGCATGTGGAACAATTAGAGAATATGTTATGTGATAGCTATATTGTTGAATTTGAATATGATCCCACATGCAATTATTATGAGAGAGGAAAATATGGTTATAGAAATCTTCATGTTACGAAATTACCTCTCTTCATGCTGAGATTGCTATTGTTTCTTTTTTCTTCCTTCCATATACTAGATCTTGCTTGTCTTGATAATTTGTTTGATTATAAAATGCCTATGCATAGGAAGTATATTTTTGCATGCTATATGATGCTCTCTTTGTGCTTGAATTCTTGTCTTACATGTGAGCATCATTAAAATCATCAATGCCTAGCTAAAAGGCTTTAAAGAAAAGCGCTGGTTGGGAGACAACCCAATATTAATCTTTTCTGTCTTTATGTGTTTATGAAATTATATTTATGTTAAGATTTTTTAAGTGTTTTAATTAGTGTTTGTGCCAAGTAAGACCTTTGGGATGGTTTGGAAGATTGTTGATTTGATTATGTGAGAAAATAGGAACTTTTGCGCCCAGTAACATAATTGATCTGATCTGCTGGAGCTACGAACAATTCTGAATTTTTTCCATTTTATTGATATACAAATTTCCCATGTTTTCCTAATTTTTCAGAATTTTTGGAGTTAAATAAGTATGCCAATATTCGGATCATTACAGACTATTCTATTTTTGACAGATTCTGTTTTCATTGTGTTGTTTGCTTATTTTGATGTATCTATGGGTAGTATCGGGGGGTATGAACCATGGAGAAGTAAGAATACAGTAGATATAATTCCAATATAAAATTGGAAAGAGTTTATCACAGTACCTAAAAGTGGTGATTTGTTTTTTTATACTAAACGATCTCACGTGTTTTCTGTTGAGTTTTGTGTTGTGAAGTGTTCAAGTTTAGGGTGAAGTTTCGATGGACTATTGAATAAGGAGTGTCAAGAGCCTAAGCTTGGGGATACCCAAGACACCCCAAGGAAATATTCAAGGACAACCAAGAATCTAAGCTTCGGGATGCCCTGGATGGCATCCCCTCTTTTGTCTACGATCCATCGGTAAATTACTTGAGGCAATATTTTCATTCACCACATGATATGTGTTTTGCTTGGAGAATCTTGTATTATATGAGTCTTTGACTTTTAGTTTGCCACAATCATCCTTTTTGTACACACCTTTTGAGAGGGACACACATTAATCTTGAATTTATTAGCATACTCTATGTGCTTAACTTATTTCTTTTTAAAGCACGGTGGTGGTTTTATTTTGAAGAAATTGATGCAATCTCATGCTTCACTTATATTATTTTGAGTGTATTATAAATAGTATGGCAATTTGCTTGGGTTATGCATTTAGTCCTAATATGATAAGGTATTCAAGCGGAATATAATAAAAACTTTCATGAAGATCATTGAACATACGAGAAGTTTGATTCCTTGCATTTGTTTTGAGATATAAAGTTGGTGCTATTAGTGTCATGCTAGTGAGTAATTGTGTATTTTAAGCATATTTGTGTTAAGGTTCGTGATTCCTGAAGCATGCACGCATGGTCTCTCGTTATGCGATGAAGTTGGAGCATGATTTATTTTTTATTGTCTTCCTCATGAGTGGCGGTCGGGGACGAGCGATAGTCTTCTCCTACCAATCTATCCCCCTAGGAGCATGCGTATTAGTACTTTGTTACGCGGGCTAATAAACTTTTGCAATAAGTATATGAGTTCTTTATGACTAATATTGAGGCCATGGATTATACGCACTCTCACCCTTCCACCATTGCTAGCCTCTTCGGTACCGTGCATTGCCCTTTCTCACCTTGAGTGTTGGTCCAAACTTCGTCAGTGCATCCAAACACCATGATATGATATGCTCTTTCACACATAAGCCACCTTATATCTTCCTCAAAACAGCCACCATACCTAGCTATCATGGCATTTCCATAGGAATTCCGAGATATTTTGCCATGCAACTTCCACTATTCCGTTCTATTATGACACACACCATCATTGTCATATTTCCTTGCATAATCATATGCATGAGGCGTTCATATAGAGTCATATATTTGTTCTAGTATTGAGTTGCAATTTTTGAGTTGTAAGTAAATAAAAGTGTGATGATCATCATTATTAGAGCATTGTCCCATGTGAGGAAAGGATGATGGAGACTATGATTCCCCCACAAGTCGGGATGTGACTCCGCACATAAATAAATAAAAAGAGGCCAAAGAGCCCAAAATAAAAAAAGAGCCCAAAGAGCCCAAAAATAAAAAAATAAAAAAAAGATTGAGAGAAAAAGAGAGAAAGGACAATGTTACTATCCTTTTCCACACTTGTGCTTCAAAGTAGCACCATATTCTTCATGATAGAGAGTCTCCTATTTTGTCACTTTCATATATTACTAGTGGGAATATTTCATTATAGAACTTGGCTTGTATATTCCAATGATGGGCTTCCTCAAATGCCCTAGGTCTCAGTGAGCAAGCAAGTTGGATGCACACCCACTTAGTTTTCTTTTTGAGCTTTCATACACTTATAGTTCTAGTGCATCCGTTGCATGGCAATTCCTACTCCTTGCATTTACATCAATTGATGGTCATCTCTATAGCCCATTGATTAGCCTCGTCGATGTGGGACTTTCTCCTTTTATTGTCTTCTCCACACAACCTCCACCATCATATTCTATTCCATCGATAGTGCTATATTCATGGCTCACGCTCATGTATTAATTGTGTGAGAGTTGCAAAAGCTTAAGAACGTCAAATGTATGAAACAATTTCTTGGCTTGTCATCGAGGTTGTGCATGATAAATACTTTGTGTGATGAAGATAGAGCATGAAAAGATTATATGATTTTGTTGGGATAACTTTCATTAGCCATGATATTTTGAGAAGACATGATCGCTTTTTAGTATGCTTGAAGTATTATTGTTTTTATGTCAATATTAAAAAGGACGAGCAGGAATTAAGCTTGGGGGTGCTCGATACGTATCCAACCTATCTGTAATTTTTTATTGTTCCATGCTATTATATTATCCGTCTTGGATGTTTTATATGCATTATTATGCTAATTTATATCATTTGCCGGGACTAATCTATTAACCTAGTGCCAACTGTCAGTTGATGTTTTTCCTTTTTTTTGTCTTCTACAGAAAATCAATACCAAACGGAGTCTAAATGGAACGAAGCTTTTTGATGATTTTTCTTGGAGAAGAAGAGACCTCGAAGCTTAGGTTGAAGGCTAGAAGGGTCGTGGGTGAGCCACAAGCTCACCAGGCGTGCCCTATGAGCTTGTGGGCACCCTGAGGCACCTCTAACCCTAATCTCGGGTCCATAAATACCCAATTATTCCCCGTATACCAGAGGGTACACCAAAAATACTTTTCCACCATCGCAAGTTTCTGTCCTCGTGAGATCCCATTTGGAGACCTGTTCCGGTACTCTGCCAGAGGGGGATTTCATCATGGAGGGACTATACATCAACCTTGCTGCCCTTCTGATGATGTGTGAATAGTTTACCACAAACCTACAGGTCCATAGCTAGTAGATAGATGGGTTCTTCTCTCTCTTTGATCTCCAATACAATGTTCTCCTTGATGTTCTTGGAGATCTATTTGATGTAATCTTCTTTTGTGGTGCGTTTGTTGAGATCCGATGAATTGTGGGTTTATGATCAGATTATCTATGATATTATTTAAGTCTTCTCTGAACTCTTTATTTTGCACTTTTGTTTATCTTTTATACCTATCTCTATCAGATCTCATCCTTGCAATTAACCGTGAAGGGATTGACAACCCTTTTATCGCATTGGGTGCAAGTATTTGTTTGTTTGCGCAGGTGCTATCATTGGAGACTTGTGTGTTCCTCCTACCAGATTGATACCTTGGATCTTAAATGAGGGAAATACTTATCTCTACTTTGTTCCATCACCCTTTCCTCTTCAAGGGAAAAACCAACGCAAGTTCAAGATGTAGCAGGGGACCTGGTGCTGAATCGAAGAGGAGGACTTCCCGGCATTCTGCTTGCCGCGGAAGGAGAAAATTGATTGTGGCGAGGATTGGAATAAGTACGGCACCAGCGGGAAGAAGCTCCGCCCAATTTTGGACAAGATTGGTCACCTACGGATGCTGGCATTAACTTAGACATGGTCAGAGCTGACTTCCTGCGACGCCGCATCGCTCCACTGCATCAAAGGGACAAGCCAGCTTGGGAGTACCAGAATGCCGGTGACAAGATGTGGCTGTATCCTAGACGCAGCTGCATCTTGATGGTGTTGGGAGACTCCTGGCTCTGCCGACAATTGCTCCATAAGCTGGGCACCTTCCACTTGTCGGCCATAGTCGTGCCACTGCACATTAACTCAGAGAGGAGCGCCATCTTGGCGTGGATGCTAGATTGTTCTGCCACGGGGGTTAAGGAAAGCTGGAAGCTGCCCTAGCTGGCAGATGAGGCAAAATGGGCCTCCGAGCTAAAGGAGGAGTCCGAGCGAGAGGAGACCAACCTCGACAAGGCCACCACAATAGAGGAGGGGGCATATATAGCCAGCAGGGTTACCGAGGCACGAAGGCTGACAGTTGCCAGCGCCGCAAGCGCTGAAAATGTTGGTCAAGAAGAGGAAGGAGATCAAGAAGATGACGACATGGACAGTGAAGTGCCAGCCGAAGAAGGTCAAGAGGGGCTTGTCGGGGATGAGGTTGTCGGTACGAAGACAACTAGAAAACCCGAAGAGGAGGAATTCTAGGTCTCGGTACCACCGCGACGTCCCAGCGGCAGGAGCAGCCAAGAGCGTGTGGGTACTCTTCCGCCCCAAACCGCTCCCATGGCGAGGAGGTCCACCACCAAGACTGGGAAGCAAGATTTAATACGTCGGCAGCCTGCACGGCAGGTCAAGCTCAAGGCTTCGTCCTCCTGGGAAGAACTTTTCGGGGAGGATGAGATCTTGCTCCCACCAAGATCGCCACCGCCAGAAATCAAGAGAGCCAGGGAGTCTCCACCGCCATCCCAGTACAAAATGAGCGTTCTCCTCTAATCTGATGAAGAGTAAGCAATTTACTGTCTCTTCCCATCATGCCTCAATTTATTCTATTCGCCAATTCTGATATGGCCATTTCATTGTTTCAGGGATGAAGAGCCACTTGTTCAACAGATGAAGCGGGCCAAGTCGTTGGTGGGCCATGGTTCATCATCAAGGGTTAGGAAAGGGATGCTGGTGGTTGACACTGCAATCGCTAGTCCCCAGGCTAGCCCACTGCTTCAGGACGCGCCTCCACTCTAGTCGGCCGACACCAATGTTGAAGTTCATTCTTCTGGTGATGGCAAGGAGACAGGATAGGACCACCAAGTCAAGGAGCACCGAGAAGCTGATCTTGCCAAGGGGATCCCGCCAACCATCATTCCCAGAGCAACTTCTCCGGCAAGGGCCTCCACCAATGACTATGTTCACATAGGCATCTCTCCGACGAGGGAGGACGTTGGGCCGCGTGCCAGTAATGCAAGTTGCCTGGGGAGAGGATGCCCCTTCCCAAGAAGTACGGCCGGGTATTCCTCTCATCGAAGAGCTATTTCCATAAGAAACTTCCCTGGTTTCCATCTGTGATTTGAACCCCATTATTTCTTTTTGTCGTGTGTCTTGGTATTCAGCCCCAACTTCTCCCGTGGGAGATGATGAGCTCATGGAGGTGGCTGGTATCACCAAGGCCGCTGGTAAAGAGACCACCAAGATTGCCACCATAGAAAACCCTGAGCAAACTGATGGGAACATCCCAGAGGCCCATGCAGCGACGGAGGAGGCCTCCGGCAACCAGTCCGAGACAGCCAAGATGGATGTAGACATGGCGCACACCATTAGCCCATCGCCAGTGCTTGTTGAGCAACCAGTGTCAGTGGCCCCGCCAGTCCCACCAACCAGCATAGAACTGGTGAATATACAGGCCAGTCCTGGAGCCCCCAGCTCATCTAGCACTATAGAACTGAATTTTGAGGAAGAGGTCACTCGAATCCTGCACCCCTTGGCCCAGAGGTCTACAAATGCTGAAGCCATCTCCAATGAGCAAGAGGACTACACGTTCTTGCAGGCCATGGCCATTGGGTTCAAGGATGCTCAGGACAGGTACAACAAGAAGTGGAAGCAGATTGATGAAGAGCGCAAATCCTTGGGCTTGGTTGACCGATAGCTGAAGGATAAAGCGGAAGAGTTGTGTTCATGGTACAATGATCGATCGAGTGAACTTAGGAACCACGAGGAGAAGTTGGTCGCTGTTAGAGAAAGGCAAGGGCTCACGATAGCTAGTTGATGGAGCACGAGATGCAGCTCGACGCCAAGGCTGAAGAACTTTCCTCCCAAGAGCAAGCCATTGCCGCCACCCTCCGTAGCAATGTAGGATTGAAAGTAGGTCTAGAGGGGGACGATTAGACTACTTGACCAAATAAAAATCTAGCCTTTCCCCAATTTTAGTTGTTGGCAGATTTTAGCAACTAGTACAAGTCAAGCAATCAACCTACACATGCAATTCTAAGAGTGTAGCAGCGGAAAGTAAAACATTGCATATGAAGGTAAAGGGAAGGGTTTGGAGAGTGCAAATGCAATGATGACACGGAGATTTTTGGTGTGGTTCCGATAGGTGGTGCTATCGTACATCCATGTTGATGGAGACTTCAACCCATGAAGGGTAATGGTTGCGCGAGTCCACGAAGGACTCCACCCATGAAGGGTCCAGGAAGAAGCAACCTTCACTATCTCACCATGGCCAATGCCCACTAATGACTTGCCTCATTCGGGTAGATCCTCATGAAGTAGGTGATCTCCTTGCCCTTACAAACTTCTTGGTTCAACTCCACAATCTTGTCAGAGGCTCTGAAGTGACACCCAACCATGCTAGGAGACACCACTCTCCAAAAGGTAATAGATGGTGTGTTGATGATGAACTCCTTTCTCTTGTGCTTCAAATGATAGTCTCCCCAACACTCAACTCTCTCTCATAGATTTGGCTATGGTGGAAAGATGATTTGAGTGGAAAGCAACTTGGGGAAGGCTAAAGATCAAGATTCTTGTGGTAGGATTGGAATATCTTGGTCTCAACACATGAGTACGTGATTCATCACAGAAAATGAGTAGTGGAAGTGTAGGCACGTTCTGATGCCTCTCTCACAAATGGAGAATGGGGTGGAGGGGTATATATAGCCTCCACACAAAATCCAACCGTTACACACATTTGACCCAACTCGGTCAGACCGAATAGAAGAACTCGGTGAGACGGATTTAGTTCAAAATTTGAACTTTAGGAATCTCGGTGGGACCGATGTGCTAGGGCTTAGGGCAAACATCAACTCGGTGGCACCATTTGCATCAACTCGGTTAGACCGAATTGCAGCAATAAGGCAATAGAGAGGATTCAAGCAAACTCGGTGGCACCGATCGCACATTTAGGTGAGACAAAAATACTACAACAGGCAACAGAGAGTTTGCAAGGCCATCTCGGTGAGACCGAGACCCGTATCGGTGTGACCAAATTTTTAGGGTTTCTGGTAGTGGCTATGTCAATTGAACTTGGTGGCGCAGGATAGGAGATTTCGGTGGGGCCGAGTTTGACTTTGAGTTTTGGACATATTTGGAGGTGAGAAAGTGGTTGGGTTTTTTAGAGCAATATCACTAAGCACTTTGAGCAAGTAGACCATTAAGAAATACCTCATCCCCTTTTAATAGTATCGGCTTTCATGTGGACTAAATGTGATCTTGGATCACTAAAATATAAATGAAGAGTCTTGAGATTTTGCCAACATGTGTCCTTAACATTTTGAGGGTTCCACATCTCTAGTCCATACCATGCCATTCATTGAACTTTCTAAAATATTGAACTTGAATGGATATTAGTACAATGAGCTATATGTTGTTATGAATTACCAAAATCACTCAGGGACTAGTAGCACTTTCAAGCAAGGATGATGAGATTGAAGAACTTGTGAAGCTGCGAACTCAGAAGTTGGAGGATTACCACCAAAAGGCGTTAGAGGCACAGGCTTCAAAGAATGTCGTCAAGCTCAAGGAAGTCGTTGACAAGGCTGCAGCTGCAACCACCGCCAAGACGGATTTGGAGACCTAGGCCGGCAAGTTGAAGGAAGAGCTCACCACTAGTGGCAAGGAGGTCGAGGCCCTCAAGGCCGAGGTATAGAAAGCAACTCACACTCTAGAGGAGACGCAGACACAGCTCTCGTCCAAGGGCCAAGAACTAATCGCCACTGATGGTGTGATCCAGGATCTAAAATCCAAGCTTATTGGCCTGGAGCAGAACCTTGAGTCTGCCAACATGCGGGAGAAGGCATTGATGAAGAAGCTTGCCGCCGCGGAAACTCTCCTAAAAGATGCAAAGGGCACGCTGAACAAGCTGCAGAAGATGTACTCCCTCGGGACAGATGAGTTGGTCGACACAGCCAAGCGTGTCTCTTCCCAGCTCGCGGTCATGGACATGAGAGCTGGGGCTTCCCTACTTCGGAGAACGAGGTTGCCAGTGCCAGACTTTCCAAGTTCTTTGATGGCCTGATTGAAGCGTTGAAGACATATCAAGACGACAGGAATGTGGCCTTCACCAATGAATCGCAGCAATTTGCCCGCGACGTGCTCTACACTGCATTAATCAGTCTGGTCCACCGCAATCCAGGGCTCGATGTCTCCAAGGCCTTCAAGAAGCTGCCGGTAAACATAGATGTATTTGTTGTCGATAAGATCGTCACGCGCATCATTGACAAGGCCCTCGACATTCCCCGGGTCCAAGGCGACTGCACTGATTAGGCTCGTCGTTAAGTTATCGCCGCACTGCCAACCAAAAAAACATATTCAACCTTGTGTTAGGTCTTTGCTACTTTCGTGATGTAACATTACTTTTAAGTGGTCGTATGAACTCATGCTATCCCTTCACTTTACTTTGCCTTCTGTCTTTGTACAATTGAGCACCCTACGCATGCTGAAACTTGCCGGGGAAAATCACTATCTGCGAGCACTTTGAGGACAGATCCTTAGCATCCTACTGGTAGTACTGCCACCGACAAGCTACCCTTCGATGCTATCAACGCAACCACCTGAGCTGTTGAGCAGGCTCGGAACAGACAAGGGCGCGAATGACCATGCTAGGGTTCCTTCGCGTGCAGGTTTCTTATACAATCATCAGGTTCAAGCAAAGGGAATCGCAAAGAATAAAGTAAGGAATAGGAGGTTGAGAAAAAAAATCAACTTAGCTTTTCCTTTTTGTTGTAGTCTCCATTTCGTGGGATAGATGATCCTTCCTTCTCCTTTCTTCCCTATGGAAACCTTATATGCGGAGATCCCTTTCCTCTATACACAGAATGTGTACCAAGGACCATGATGCGTTGGTAATTCCATTGGGGAAAGATGAGGTGGAGATCTTGTTGTGGTATCCCGGCAACATCTCGGACTTGTCAGGGCTTGGAGGATATCCAGTGAACTTTCCGCGACCCACAATACTATCGGGTACCCGACCCCGCTTGGTGGGTAGTCGTGTCGCTGGGTGTTGGCTTGTCGACGACTGGGCTAACCACGCATGCTTTGATGTCCGGGCCGCCTCCCCTAGTCGCTGCTCGTGCTGCCACAGTGGGAAAGTTGCGGTTCATGCTCGATCAAGTGAGGTCACTCTGCTGGCTGCATTCACGGGAACGATCAGGAGGTGGGGGTGGAGCACTTGCATCACCCGCACTACGAACATCGTTTTCGCCTGAACGTTGAGGTAAGCATCCACCTCCAGCATCCCCACCGCCTGCTCCCATCACAGCAGGCTCGGTAACCACGTCGCCTGCGTCGGTCGTGCCTACCGCAGTGTTCGTTCTATCTGCGGCGGCAGCGCTGCCTGCAGATAAAAGTGATAGGTGTTGGGACATAGAAGGCTTAACAGTCATGGATCCCTTCTTCTTGGGTGCCATGGGTGGTGGTGATGATGATGAACTCGAAGGAATTGATGCGTCGCATGCTACCTTGGTTCTCGCCAACGGATTTCCCATACCTGGCGTGCCAAAGATGTCGGCGTTGAGACCACGATCTATGGGGCAGGGCTGCCCCTTTGCTGGTTCAGCTAGGGGTCAATTGACGCAAACAACAAGCACAGCAGGCGGCGCCATGGTTTTACCCAGGTTCGGGCCGCTGAGAAGCATAAAAGCCTACTCCTACTTTGGTGTATTTGGTGAATATGGAAGAAAGTACACACAACACTCTCCCCGGCAAGTCGCTAGGAGAAGGCAGTTGAACAGATACCTATGCATGTGTGTTGCAAGGGTTCAAACTGCTGTAAACGTTGCGCTGGCCCTCCTTTTATAGCTCAAGGGGTTACCACAGAGGCAAAAGGTCATTACAGGGTGATTAGATTGATAGAAAACTATCATACCTAACTCTGCTAGGTGACGTGTGGAGGGTGAACCCGGCAAGGGTGATGCACCGCTTATCCCCTAACTCTTATTAGCTTGACACACCATTATGGAGGGTGTAAACAAAGGTAATCCTCCCTCCCAGCAAGCTGACATGTACAGGCCACCTCCATCTAATCACCTACAGGGTCGACACCTTGCTGATCAGCGGCCAGCTAGCCAGAGAGGCGGAGCACTGGGTTCGGCGGGAAGTCCATGCTCGAGGGGCTTGCCAGGACACAACTTGCCGGTTCACTTTTGCCGGGGTTGGTTGCTTCTTTTGTTGGCTTGCTCCAAGCCTTGGTCTTCTTACTGTGCTTTTTGATCTCATGATGAGCGGCTTCTCTGGTTTGGTTGCTGGTCCCCTGTCAAGGTCCTTTGTTGGGTATGCTACTACCGCCCGTGCACAAATCGGGAGTGCTAGGGACCCCGTTCCTAGTGCACTGACACCACATTTCTGGGTTCACCTTGAGGGAGTCCTGGATTAGGGGGTATCCGAACAGCCAGACTATATACATCGTCCGGACTATTGAAGTGTGAAGATACAAGACTCAAGACTCCGTCCCGTGTCCGGATGGGACTCTCCTTTGCATGGAAGGCAAGCTTGGCGATCCGGATATTGTATTTCCTTCCTTGTAACCGACTCCATGTAAACCCTAGCCCTCTCCGATATCTATATAAACCGGAGAGGTTGGTCCTTAGAAGGCCGATCACAATTACAATCATAATCATCATAGGCTAGCTTCTAGGGTTTAGCCTCTATGATCTCGTGGTAGATCTACTCTTGTACTACTCATATCGTCAATATTAATCAACCAGAAGTAGGGTTTTACCTCCATCGAGAGGGCCCGAACCTGGGTAAACATTGTGTCCCTTGCTTCCTGTTACCATCAGCCTAAGACGCACAGATCGGGCCCCCCTACCCGAGATCCGCCGGTTTTGACACCGACATTGGTTCTTTCATTGAGAGTTCCTCTGTGCCGTCGCTGCAAGGCTCGATGGCTCCTTCAATCATCGTCAACAACATAGTCCAGGGTGAGACTTTTCTCCCCGGACAGATCTTCGTGTTCGGCGGCTTCGCACTGTGGGCTAATTCGCTTGGCCATCTGGAGCAGATCGACAGCTACGCCCCTGGCCACCAGATCAAGTTCGGAAACCTGAACTACACGACGGATATTCGCGGAGACTTGATCTTCGACGGATTCGGGCATGTGCTAGAAGCACCGGACAGCCACGATGAGCACGGCTTAGACCTGCCGTCGGACAATGCTCGGGACATCGCCCCCGCAGTAGCCCCGGACCTAAATTCGGAGCAGGCTGCGTTGCCTAAGGACGGAGGGATGGACCCCGCCCCGTAGGCCGCACACTCGTCGGAGGTAGAGCCGAACACAGGCCTCGCTTCTAAGGAAGCCTGTGACTCCGGACCCCCGGACTCGTATCCGGTTGTAGGTTCCAGTCCGTGCACTCCCGAGCCCGTCGAGCCTGGTTGGGCTCCGGTAATGGAGTTTACCGCTGCGGATATCTTCCAAAGACTCGCCTTTGGCGACATGCTGAACTCATTAAAGTCCTCTCTTTGTCGAGGCTCGGGCCGAACTATGTCCGCTCGAGGGAAGCAAAGGCGAAGGAGTTCACCGCCCACCCACCACCCACTTCATTGCCACGGTCGATGATTTAACCGACGTTCTTGACTTCGACTCCGAAGACATCGACGGTATGGACGACTATGCAGGAGAAGTACAGGAACCACCGCTCACAGGGCGGTGGACAGCCACCTCCTCGTACGATATATATATGGTGGGACACTCCGCATGAAACCAACGGTGATGAGGCAATGGAGGATAGCCCCTCAGGGAGAAAAACAAAGCATGGGCGTCGTCGACGCCACTCCAAGCTCCGCCACAGCAATACCGGCCCAGGAGACGAAAACAATCCGGATGGTGCCGAAGAGGAATACAACCCTGATCAGCCCGCCTTCGAGCAGGTCAGCCCAGATGAACAGGCAACGGACGGATATCCGGAGGAGCACAACTACATGCCCCACTTCAAAGACGAGATTAGCCTCGGCGACGACGAGTTCGGCATGCCTGAGGATCCCGTAGAGCAAGAGCGCTTCAAGCGTCGGCTTATAGCCACTTCGAGGAGCCTGAAAAAGAAGCAGCAGCAATTGCAAGCTGATCAAGACCTGTTCACAGATAGATGGACTGAAGTCCTGGCAGCCGAGGAATATGGACTCGAGCTCCACACGGCTGACCGGCCACCTCGTGGCCGGGATAAAACAGCGTATTAGCCCGAATACCAGCCCGCATCCCCACGCCAATACACTATGGCCCAGGGCAACAGGCAAGACCTGCAAGATATACTGGAAAACAACGTAGGACAGCCAAGACCAATCTACGGATCGTGGGGGCGTGCCACAGCACGCGACGATGACCGTCACGCCGGATACACTATCAACAAGTCCGGCCGGGCCGACACAATACCTGCATCAATTCTAATCACAGAGCCACATAGCCCGCACAAAGGCGCCAAGCACCCTCTCGCTTCATCGACGAAGTGATGGATCATGAATTCCCGAAGAGTTCAAACTCAGAAACATCGAATCATACGATGGCACAACAGACCCAGCAGATGGATCAAAGATTTCCTTCTCCACATTCACATGGCCCATGGAGACGATCTACACGCCTCAAGTATCTTCCCTTAAGCTCAAAGGACCTGCCCGCAGATCGCTAAACAGCCTGCCAAAGAACTCCAAAGGCGATTGGGAAAACTCGAAGACGATTCCTTGAAAACTTCCAGGGCACAAATGTGCGACCACCGGACGCCGATGACTTGAGCCACATTACTTAACAGCCCGGAGAGTCAGCCAGGAAATTCTGGTCTCGGTTCCTAACTAAAAAGAACCAAATAGTCGACTGTCCGGACGCCGAAGCCCTGGCAGCTTTTAAGCATAATATTCGTCAGGAGTGGCTCGCCCGACACCTCGGCCAGGAAAAACCCAAGTCCATGGCAGCCCTCACAACACTAATGACCCGCTTTTGCGCGGGCAAGGATAGTTGGTTGGCCCGCAGCAGCACTACACCACATTCTGGCACTTCGGATGTCCGCGACAATAACGGCAAGCCACGGCGCAACAGACATAAGCGACGGAACAACGACGACAACACTGAAGACATAGCAGTCAACGTCGGATTCAACGGATCCAAGTCCGGTCAGTGGAAGAATGTAACGCCCTCGATGCGGCTATATCTCCCACGTGTCGAAGCACGACTTAGAGGCATAACCGCATTGAAAGCAATGTCGCAAGTGAGGTAATCTTCACACAACCCATGTAATACATAAGGGACAGAGATACATAGTTGGCTTACAATCGCCACTTCACACAATTACATGAATAAAGCATTACATCATCCAGATACAATCAAGGTCCGACTACGGAACCAAAATAAAAGAAGAACCCCAAATGCATAAAGGACCTCGATCGACCCCAACTGGGCTCCACTATCGACCAACTAGAACGAAACAACACAAAGGACAAGATCTTCATCGAGCTCCTCCTTGAGCTTGGTTGCGCCACCGCCGGTAACATAGGCACCGCAAACTGGTTTTGAAGTATCCGTGAGCCATCGATTCAGCAATCTCAAGACCATGAGATCAAGACTATTTAAGCTTACGGGTAAGGTAAAGTCATGAGGTGGAGCTGCAGCAAGCGACTAGCATATACGGAGGCTAACATACGCAAATGAGAGCGAGAAGAGAAGGCAAAGCACGGTCGACAAAAGTATGATCAAGAAGTGATCCTATAGCAACCTGCGCCAAGCATAACTCCAACATCAGAGTTCACTTCCGGACTCACGAAAGAGACCATCACGGTTACACACACGGTTGATGTATTTTAATTAAGGTCAACTTCGGTTTTCTACAACCGACATTAACAAATTCCCATCTGCCACATAACCGCGGGCACGGCTCTCGAAAGTTTATACCTCGCAGGGTGTCCCAACTTAGCCCATGACAAGCTCTCGCGATCATCGAAGGAATAAACCTTCACCCAAGACACTCCGATCGACTCGGTATCCCGGTACATCAAGACATTTCGACAATGGTAAAACAAGACCAGCAAAGCCTCCCGCACAGCCGACAAATCCCGATAGGAGCTGCACATATCTCGCTCGTGGCACACCGGATGAGCCAGACGTCGGGTTGGCATAGACCCTGGTTGCCCAGGGGCGCCGGACATCGCCAAAGTTGGACCAACACTGAAGGAGCACCGCCCGGGGCTAAATAAAGATGACCCTCGGGCTCCGAAACCCAAGGGAAGAAAAGGGCTAGGTGAGGCAAATGGTAAAAGTCAATGTTGGGCCTTGCTGGACAAGTTTTATTCAAAGCGAACCGTCGGGGGTCCTATAAATCACCCGACCGCGTAAGGAACGCAAAATCCGGGAACATAACACCGTATGACGGAAACTAGGGCGGCAAGAGTGAACAAAACACTGTGCATAAGGCCGAGCCTTCCACCCTTTACCAAGTATATAGATGCATTAATAATATAAGAGATATTGTGATATCCCAACAAGTAAACATGTTCCAACAAGGAACAACATCTCCATGTTCCAACGAGGAACAAACTTCAATCTTCACCTGCAACTAACAACGCTATAAGAGGGGCTGAGCAAAGCGGTAACATAGCCAAACAACGGTTTGCTAGGAAAGGTGTCAAAGGTTAGAGGTTTGACATGGCAATTTGGGAGGCTGACAAGCAAAAGGTAGGCATCGTAGCATTGGCATAGCAAAAGAGCGAGCAAACTAGCATAGCAAAGATAGTAGTGATTTCGAGGGTATGATCATCTTGCCTGAAATCCCGCAAGGAAGAAGAACGATTCCATGAAGAAGACAAACGAACGAAGTCGAACGGATCCTCACAACTCCGAACGAAACCGGCTAACGAGAGAAAGCACCGAAAGAAACAAACAACATAGTAAACAACCATCACATAAACATGGCATGATGCGCAAACAAGTATGATGCATGTCCGGTTTAAAGAGGCGTGGCATGGCAAAGTGCACCAAACAAACTTACAAATTAAATGGAGCCCAATATGCAACGGAGTGGCATATTGAAGAAAACACCACATGACTTATTTAGTTCTCTCTCGATTAAGAACACAACAATATTAAATGTTGGTTAACATGGCAAGTGGTGAAGCATAACAAAAACTATACCATCTAAACAATTTAAATGGGGCCGGATATAAAAGCAACAAATCCGGTAAATCCCCATATGCATTTAGCAATTTAAAGCAAACAACAATTTTAAAACATTTTAATTGTTGTTATCATGGTGCGGATGACATATGCAAGTTTTATGCAGTTTTTATGAAAACGTTAACATGAGCATGTTATGAAGCATTTGTCGCCATGGCGGAACAAAAAGGGTGCCACGGCGGCGAAACGAAAAGGGTGCCACGGCGGCGAAAAGGAAATGGTGCCACGGCAACATATCCGAAAATGATGCCACGGCAACATATCGGTTCCGGTAGCTCACGGAGATACCGGTGCAAAAGGAAGTGTGATGAGCGAGTCGCAAGAAGGTGGGTGCTCCGGATACCGGGTTCCCACGGGTCGACGGCATGGCAAACGAGGAGGAACTTGCAATGACAATTCAGACATGGTGAAAACACGGGCATCTCATACAACATGCATTCGGTCCACGGTTGATCGACTCGGGGTTATACCTTCGAAGCGTGCATTCGGGGCGGAACGCGTTTTGTAGAGGAAGTAGTGGTTCACGGACGTCGTGGAAGTAGTCGTTCATGGGTCGTCGTGGGAAGTAGACGTTCTCGCGGCGGTCGTAGTGGAAGTAGTTGTACACATCTCGAAGAGGGACTTGACGCATCCGATGTCTCCGGGGTCGACGGTAGTGGTACACGGTATCTTGTGGAACTTCACGGTTCGTTGTGTAGCCGTACGCGGGTCTTGGGTAGAGGTACTCGACGCATCATCGTGGTACTTGGCAAAATTCTTGGAGAAGATTGACGGTCCGGGTATGGGTCTCGCAGTGTAGTCGAACTCCGGTCGTAGTGGTACTTGCCGCCATTCTGCAGCTTGAACACGGGTTCCTCGGAGGATCGATCTCGGCGCAGGGGGGAGCAACCGGACTTGGTGAAGAGCAACAGCAGCGAGGCTTGCTGCCGGCATGGGGAGGTAGACCGGCGGGCAGGAGGTCGACGCCGAGGGAGACCTGTATGGCGCGCGCGAACTTGGAGAAGAGGAAGGAGTGTGGCGAGGCAGAGCAGCAGCAAGAGAGGCGGGGCCATGGCGATGCAACCGAGAAAAGGGGCGCCGGGCTCATGGGCAGCATGGACGGACAGAGGCGCTGGGATGCTGATGGCTCATGGGCCATGGCGGGCGCGATGGGAGGCGCGAGCGGCGGACGGGTCCGCGACGCGCGGCTCGCCGCTCGATGTAAAGCGCAGCAGGGCCGACGAGGTCGGGACGATGGGAGGAGCGGGCGGAGCGCGAGGGATCGGGGCGCCGGGAGGAGAAGCAGAGGAGGGCAGCGGGAGGAGGTGATGCGCTATGGGGATGGCTGCGGGTGGAGGAGGCGCGACGGCGGGCAAGGCCGGGCGGCCGACAACAAGGGAGGTGCTCATGGGGGACGGCGCGGCTGGTCGAGGAGGGCGGCGCAAGCAGCGAGACGAGCGAGGTGAGAGGCGAGAGGAGATGGGGATCGGGCCGCGATGGCGCCTGGAGGGAGTCGAGGGAGAGAGGTTGCGTTCGGGCTAGGGTTAGGAGCTGGGGCCGGCTGGGCCTGCTTGGGGATGGATGGGCCGGTCTGGGCTGGCGCGGGAGGTTTGGGAGGCCCAGGCTGCTGGGCTCCTCTATCTCTCGCTCAAAAGGAAAAAAACAAAAAACAAAACAGAGATAAGAAATAAAATAAAAGAAAGAGATGGTTAGGGAAAGAATTTGGACATGGGGATAAATTTCATGGACTCGCAAAAATGAGCTTGATCAAGGAAAAATAGAAGTGGGCACGCATGTGAAGTTGAATTCAAACACATTTGAATTTAATTCAAATGGTTTGAACTAGGACGAGGTTTTAGGAGTGTCCAAAAATGTTGAGAAAAAAAGGTGGAGCCTCGATAAATGGGAAAAGAAATGTTGGCAAAGTTTGGGGACCAAACTTGAAGTAGAAAGGGCATGAGAATTTTGCAAGTGTGTTACGGTTAATTCCAAGCTTAATGGAATATTTTATAGTAGCTCTCTAAATATCGAGAGGATATGTTATAAAGAGAAATCATCATGTGAATTCCCTCGATTTAAATAGATCAAAATATCTATGCAATTTATTTAGTTGAGGTTTAAAATTAATGAAATGATGGCATGATGACATGATGCAATGCAAATGATGCAAAGATGAAAGCAACAAACAAAACAAATCACATGACGAAACTCGGAGTAGCTGGAAGTCTTCTGGAGAGTCGGTCTCGGGGCGTTACAACACTCCACCACTACGAGAGGATCTCGTCCCGAGATCTAGAATGGCACCGGAGGGAAAACGGAAGAGAAAGAGAAAGGTAAAACTAAGTTGCTTCTTTGACAAACGAGTGAAACCAACAAACCTTGAGAGGTTGAAAATTTTAAAAGAAAGAGTAACAACAGAGATGAACGAGATTGCAAACAATCCGTTAGAAAAGAGGAACAAGGAACAATGCGAGAACTTGAAGGTTGAAAGTCATGGAAATAAGAGTTTCACGATCGAAAAGAATATGACCACCTCGGTATAATGAGATAGCCAAGGAACAAGAATGACAGAATTTGGACAGCACTCCGGTAGAAAAGGGAAGAAAACTTGATAAGATGAAAAGAACTTGAAGAGATGACCCAACACTCCTAAGTTAAATGGTTAAGCAAGAAAAGAACATGATCCCGACAAAACAAGATGATGATTGAAGAGCACAGCATCACAATGCCTCCGGAACGAAAGAATAGAAGCTAGACCACTGGGATAAAGGGACGGAGAAGAAAATGCCAACTTCTACCACAATTGAATTTGGAAGGCATCCTTGCAAGAAGGTTAGAATAGAGTTGTTGGAAGACCCACAACGAAAAGAATAAGTTTGTAGTGGGCTTATGGAAACATCTCAACATTATGAGGTGACAACCGGCCACTAACGGAAACAATTGCTTGCTTGAGATTAACGAAGAGATGAAAACTTGTTCCATCAAGATGGAAGAGATAACTTGGGTCATTAATAAGCACCAAAATAGCAACATTCCTTATGGAAGGCTTTAGGTGAAATCTATACCAAGATAACTCCAATGAAGAGATTGACGGTTGAAAAGATCTCTTGAACAAAGAGAAAATGATGGATTTGAATATGTCACTCTTGAAAACTTGTGAATCATGAAACGCGAAGGGAAATTATCAAGAATGACCTAACACCACCTTAGAAGATAAGGTAGAAAGAATTGCACTTTGGATTACCATATGAAGAAAGCTTGAGCTCCTTAGGAAAGAATCTCGATGAAAACTTTGAGAAGGGAATTAAATCCTTGATGAACCATCATGTAGAACCTCCATGAAGAACTCCGGTAAACAAAAGGAATAAAAAGAAAGAGAAATTGAAAACACAAGGTGAATCCTTGCAATGATTTAGATGGATCTCCGTGATAATTAGAGCTTGGAACTCCGGGAAAAGAGAAGATGAAACAAATGAAACTGAGAATGTGATATGATGAACCACGATGGAAAGAAGAAACTAGATCACTTGGATGAAACAAGAATAAGAATTATGCTATGCCTATCCTTCACCAATTAAATTGATGACAATCAACGGATTTGGCATACTACTTATTCTCGTAGAAAGGATTAAGAGAGATATAGCACAAACTTGAGAAGGTATTCAACGAACCACCGGTAGGATTGGAACAACAAATGAATTGATATGATGAACAAGGAAGAGAGATCTTGAAAGAACCACCGTAAGAATTGAAAATGATCGAAGTAGGGTGCACAAATCACCGGGAAGAATTGCAAAATGAATGAAGATACTTTAGGGTATTTAGATACAAATGAACGAATAGATCACGAGCTGATTAGAGAATACTTGAATGATGCACCCGTAAGATTTGGAGAACGATAGCTACACACTGAGAATGAAGAGTTATGACATGATGGACTTCGGAGGAAAGAAATAGAAACAACTCATGAAATGCTCCGGATGGGTAAAAAGAATTCTCACAATCGAAAACAATTATGAGAGGATGGCATCAGGCTAGAACCATGAATCTTCAAAAGAATGGACCAAGATTTAAGAGAAATCCTTCTTCGGTCTTCAAATGATGAGAATGACAACGAGAAACACCACCAAGAATTATTGAGGCACACCGGAAGAATCAAAAGCGAAGAGGTTGAGCCAACTATGAAAAGAATTTGAAAGATCTTGGAGAAAGCATGTGACTGATGAAAATTCATTCTTACATCAAACTTGGAAAAGAATTTGGGATAGCTCTGGGAAAAAAGAAGAGTCAGGTAAGATCCTAGGAAAAGACCTGTGGGTTAGGGCCCACTCAAAAGAAAACCGTTGAAAAGATTTAAAAGAGATGTTGCACCGGTTGAATTAAATGGCTTGACTGAGATAACAATCTCCAAATAGCTTGAACGGATTAAGAATGGAAACACAAATCTTCGAGATATCTTCAACACTTGGGAACAAATGAATAGCGAGAGGTGGATGATAATGAGGTGCACCGGTATGAGAAGACATTGAAATGAGGAAAAAGGTACGATCAACAAAACTTGACTTGAATCCACCGTAGAAGAGAAAGGAATGAGGAATGACGAACTAGTAGAACATCTTCTTGAGAACCACCGGGTAAGAACATTGACGGAAAAGAATGGAGAAACTTCACAAAAATAAAAGGATACTTGATTAAGAAATCTGTGTACTTGAAGAAAAAGGGTGGGTGGGCGGGAAAAACAAAGGCAACTTGAAGACGGATGAAACAAACACCGTTGAGAAAACTTAGATTTGATCTTGCGGATGGGAAAAATGATGGGATCATCTCGAAGAGAAGCGCACCGGTTGGAAAAGAATTAACATGACAACCTCAACGATCAAAAGGATTAGTATTCACATAGCAATATGAGAACACCGTTTAGGGAAGGTATGGATTCAACATTTGACTTAGAAGCAACTCGAATACCACAAATAAAACAAAACAAAGGATTTGGCTTGCAGAATAAGCCGGAACAAACATATGATAGAGATTTCGTCCGAAGTTTTCGTGGTGGGGCCTACACGGGCTCGATCGTACAGCACCATCATGTACAAGGCAAGGCACATGACATACGAAGCGCCCCCGAGTCGGCATAGCCAAGGACTCTTTAAGACACAACGAGACCATCAGAAACCAACCGTGAATAGGCGGACCACTAGACGTCAATCCCAATTTCATATCATACATCCGCCGGAAAGATATCCTAAGAGCTACTTGAATTCCCACCTATAAAACTCCCAAAATTTTCTCGGTTATGCAATCTGTGTTGGGGATACAGGGAGCAATATATATCTCACCCAAACTAACAATCCCTACATCCACCGTATCCATCCGTCAACACATAACCAAGAAACCTTTGAAATCGTTTACCTCAACCTTCAAAAGCATCCGTTATACAAGTCATGGCAATACTCCCGTACTCACCTCAAGATCGGGTTAGCGGGGTTATCTCACCAACAACTGCATAAAAGAGATTTTCGATGTCGGCGATTAAACTCGTATTCCGAATCGCAACGATAAAATTATGACGACAACACCTGAGCTCAACTCCCGGACACCGCCACAACCCCTAAATGTCGAGGCAACCAAGACAATGTTGTCATCATAAAACCATCGAACGATTCTAAGATACCAGCGTGATCCTAAAAATTTTTTAGTGAAATTTGAGAAGAGAAGAGTCAAAACTCTACGTCAGATACCTCACCAGAGGGTCAAGGACTGGGAGTAAAAGAATTCCTAAACTCTCCGATATATATAATCCTAAATGACTCAAAACATTTTTCTAGACACAACTCGCCACTAAAACGATCAAGCGTTGGGGGCTCCTAAGGTCGGGAAGGCTCGATAACCAACTTAACGCCTCGATGCGGCTATATCTCCCACGTGTCGGCACGACTTAGAGGCATAACCGCATTGAAAGCAATGTCGCAAGTGAGGTAATCTTCACACAACCCATGTAATACATAAGGACAGAGATACATAGTTGGCTTACAATCGCCACTTCACACAATTACATGAATAAAGCATTACATCATCCAGATACAATCAAGGTCCGACTACGGAACCAAAATAAAAGAAGAACCCCAAATGCGACAAAGGACCTCGATCGACCCCAACGGGCTCCACTCTTCGACCAACTAGAACGAAACAACACAAAGGACAAGATCTTCATCGAGCTCCTCCTTGAGCTTGGTTGCACCACCGCCGTAACATAGGCACCGCAAACTGGTTTTGAAGTATCCGTGAGCCACGACTCAGCAATCTCGCACCATGAGATCAAGACTATTTAAGCTTATGGGTAAGGTAAAGTCATGAGGTGGAGCTGCAGCAAGCGACTAGCATATACGGAGGCTAACATACGCAAATGAGAGCGAGAAGAGAAGGCAAAGCACGGTCGACAAAAGTATGATCAAGAAGTGATCCTATAGCAACCTCGTCAAGCATAACTCCAACATCAGAGTTCACTTCCCGACTCACGGAAAGAGACCATCACGATTACACACACGGTTGATGTATTTTAATTAAGGTCAACTTCGGTTTTCTACAACCGACATTAACAAATTCCCATCTGCCACATAACCGCGGGCACGGCTCTCGAAAGTTTATACCTGCAGGGTGTCCCAACTTAGCCCATGACAAGCTCTCGCGATCATCGAAGGAATAAACCTTCACCCAAGACACTCCGATCAGACTCGGTATCCCGTACATCAAGACATTTCGACAATGGTAAAACAAGACCAGCAAAGCCTCCCACAGGCCGACAAATCCCGATAGGAGCTGCACATATCTCGCTCTCGTGGCACACCGGATGAGCCAGACGTCGGGTTGGCATAGACCCTGGTTGCCAGGGGCGCCGGACATCGCCAAAGTTGGACCAACACTCAAGGAGCACCGGGGGCTAAAATAAAGATGACCCTCGGCTCCGAAACCCAAGGGAAGAAAAGGGCTAGGTGAGGCAAATGGTAAAAGTCAATGTTGGGCCTTGCTGGACAAGTTTTATTCAAAGCGAACTGTCGGGGGTCCCATAAATCACCCGACCGCAGAAGGAATGCAAAATCCGGGAACATAACACCGTATGACGGAAACTAGGCGGCAAGAGGGAACAAAACACTGCATAAGGCCGAGCCTTCCACCCTTTACCAAGTATATAGATGCATTAATAATATAAGAGATATTGTGATATCCCAACAAGTAAACATGTTCCAACAAGGAACAACATCTCCATGTTCCAACGAGGAACAAACTTCAATCTTCACCGCAACTAACAACGCTATAAGAGGGCTGAGCAAAGCGGTAACATAGCCAAACAACGGTTTGCTAGGAAAGGTGTCAAAGGTTAGAGGTTTGACATGGCAATTTGGGAGGCCGACAAGCAAAAGGTAGGCATCGTAGCATTGGCATAGCAAAAGAGCGAGCAAACTAGCATAGCAAAGATAGTAGTGATTTCGAGGGTATGATCATCTTGCCTCAAATCCCGCAAGGAAGAAGAACGATTCCATGAAGAAGACAAACGAACGAAGTTTAACGGATCCTCACAACTCCGTGAACTAAACCGGCTAACGAGAGAAAGCACCCGGAAAGAAACAAACAACATAGTAAACAACCATCACATAAACATGGCATGATGCGCAAACAAGTATGATGCATGTCCGGATTAAAGAGGCGTGGCATGGCAAAGTGCACCAAACAAACTTACAAATTAAATGGAGCCCAATATGCAACGGAGTGGCATATTGAAGAAAACACCACATGACTTATTTAGTTCTCTCTCGATTAAGAACACAACAATATTAAATGTTGGTTAACATGGCAAGTGGTGAAGCATAACAAAAACTATACCATCTAAACAATTTAAATGGGGCCGGATATAAAAGCAACAAATCCGGTAAATCCCCATATGCATTTAGCAATTTAAAGCAAACAACAATTTTAAAACATTTTAATTGTTGTTATCATGATGCGGATGACATATGCAAGTTTTATGCAGTTTTTATGAAAACGTTAACATGAGCATGTTATGAAGCATTTGTCGCCATGGCGGAACAAAAAGGGTGCCACGGCGGCGAAACGAAAAGGGTGCCACGGCGGCGAAAAGGAAATGGTGCCACGGCAACATATCCAAAAATGATGCCACGGCAACATATCGGTTCCGGTAGCTCACGGAGATACCGGTGCAAAAGGAAGTGTGACGAGCGAGTCGTGCAAGAAGGTGGGGTGCTCCCGGATACCGGGTTCCCACGGGTCGACGGCATGGCAAATGAGGAGGAACTTGCAATGACAATTTAGACATGGTGAAAACACGGGCATCTCATACAACATGCATTCGGTCCACGGTTGATCGACTCGGGGTTATACCTTCGAAGCGTGCATTCGGGGCGGAACGCGTTTTTAGAGGAAGTAGTGGTTCACGGACGTCGTGGAAGTAGTCGTTCACGGGTCGTCGTGGGAAGTAGACGTTCTCGCGGCGGTCGAGTGGAAGTAGTTGTACACATCTCAAGAGGACTTGACGATCCGATGTCTCCGGGGTCGACGGTAGTGGTACACGGTATCTTGTGGAACTTCACGGTTCGTTGTGTAGCCGTACGCGGGTCTTGGGTAGAGGTACTCGACGCATCATCGTGGTACTTGGCAAAATTCTTGGAGAAGATTGACGGTCCGGTATGGGTCTCGCAGGTGTAGTCGAACTCCGGTCGAGTGGTACTTGCCGCCATTCTGCAGCTTGAACACGGGTTCCTCGAGGATCGATCTCGGCGCAGGGGAGCAACCGGACTTGGTGAAGAGCAACAGCAGCGAGGCTTGCTGCCGCATGGGGAGGTAGACCGGCGGGGCAGGATGTCGACACGACGGAGACCTAGGGCGGCGCGGCGAACTTGGAGCAGAGGGAAGGAGGTGGCAAGGCAGAAGCAGCGGAAGGAGAGGCGGGCCATGGCGATGCAATCGAGAAAAGGGGCGCCGGGCTCATGGGCAGCATGGACGGACAGAGGCGCTGGGATGTTGATGGCCTCATGGGCCATGGCGGGCGCGATGGGAGGCGCGAGCGGCGGACGGGTCCGCGACGTGCGGCTCGCCGCCGATGTAAAGCGCAGCAGGCCGACGAGGTCGGGACGATGGGAGGAGCGGGCGGAGCGCGAGGGATCGGGGCGCCGGGAGGAGAAGCAGAGGAGGGCAGCGGGAGGAGGTGATGCGCTATGGGGATGGCTGCGGGGTGGAGGAGGCGCGACGGGACGGCGCGGGCCAAGGGCCGACAACAAGGGAGGTGCTCAAGGGGACGGCGCGGCTGGTCGAGGAGGGGCGGCGGCGCAGCGGGGACGAGCGAGGTGAGAGGCGAGAGGGAGATGGGGATCGGGCGCTGCGATGGCGCTGGAGGGAGTCGAGGGAGAGAGGTTGCGGTCGGGCTAGGGTTAGGAGCTGGGGCCGGCTGGGCCTGCTTGGGGATGGATGGGCCGGTCTGGGCTGGCGCGGGAGGTTTGGGAGGCCCAGGCTGCTGGGCTCCTCTATCTCTCGCTCAAAAGGAAAAAAACAAAAAACAAAACAGAGATAAGAAATAAAATAAAAGAAAGAGATGGTTAGGGAAAGAATTTGGACATGGGGATAAATTTCATGGACTCGCAAAAATGAGCTTGATCAAGGAAAAATAGAAGTGGGCACGCATGTGAAGTTGAATTCAAACACATTTGAATTTAATTCAAATGGTTTGAACTAGGACGAGGTTTTAGGAGTGTCCAAAAATGTTGAGAAAAAAAGGTGGAGCCTCGATAAATGGGAAAAGAAATGTTGGCAAAGTTTGGGGACCAAACTTGAAGTAGAAAGGGCATGAGAATTTTGCAAGTGTATTACGGTTAATTCCAAGCTTAATGGAATATTTTATAGTAGCTCTCTAAATATCGAGAGGATATGTTATAAAGAGAAATCATCATGTGAATTCCCTCGATTTAAATAGATCAAAATATCTATGCAATTTATTTAGTTGAGGTTTAAAATTAATGAAATGATGGCATGATGACATGATGCAATGCAAATGATGCAAAGATGAAAGCAACAAACAAAACAAATCACATGACGAAACTCGGAGTAGCTGGAAGTCTTCTGGAGCGTCGGTCTCGGGGCGTTACAAAGAAGCCGTTCAAAAGAAATAATCAGGGACCGTCCAGTCTGGACCGTATACTGGAGCGCTCGTGCCAAATTCATGGCACCCCGGACAAGCCAGCCAACCACACCAACAGAGACTACTGGTTGGTCAAACAGGCCGGCAAAGTAAACACCGGAAAGAAGGACAAGGGGCTGCACTGCGACGATGACAAAGAGCCCCGGTGTCCGAACACGGGGGGACAGAAGAAATTTCCCCCAGGTGAAAATGGTCAACATGATCTATGCCACTCACATTCCCAAGCGGGAACGGAAGCGGGCACTACGGGACGTCTATGCAATGGAGCGAGTCGCCCCCAAATTCAACCATGCTCAGCTTGTCCGATTAGCTTTGATCGTAGGGATCACCCTACTAGCATCCGTCACGGCGGCTCAGCCGCATTGGTCCTAGACCCAATCATCGATGGATTCCACCTCACGCGAGTCCTTATGAACGACGGCAGTAGCCTGAACTTGCTTTATCAGGATACAGTGCGCAAAATGGGCATCGACCCTTCAAGGATCAAGCCCACAAAAACCACCTTTAAAGGTGTAATTCCTGGAGTAGACAATAACATGGAAGTGGTCTTCGGATCTGTGGATAACTTCCAAAGCGAAGAGTTAATCTTCGATATCGTCCCTTTCCGCAGTGGTTACCACGCACTGCTGGGACGAACCGCATTTGCCAGATTCAATGCGGTACCACATTAAGAATACCTCAAGCTCAAGATGCCAGGACCGCGGGGGGTCATAACAGTCAACGGAAACATGGACCGCTCTCTCCGAACAGAAGAGCATACTGCAGCCCTCACGACAGAAGTACAATGCGGCCTCCTCCAACAAACCAATCCGGTGACAACAACTTTAAGTACCGTCAAGCGAGTCCGGAGCACCCCGCAACAGGATCATAAGGCACGCCAAGAGCGCGACTAGCAGTCCGGCCTCCGCTCAAGCCCCATCAAAGCAGCATTTGTGCCACGCGTACACAATTACGCACTCAAAATACCAGGGGCATAGGCGGAGGCGTAGCAGTGACTCAGTCAACAGTGCGGTATCACCGCAGCATACCTTCATAACCTTCCCTTTTTATCTTCCAGGAAATTGCTTTAGGGCAGCCTCTTCAGAAGAGCCGGATTGCCGGACTTACATAGGAGAGAAAACCAAGGAGGCAAAAGGCTTTGCACACAAAAGGAAATACCCAGGTGGAATCCGTTCACGATCGTTATACCTGTTTTATATACCTACATGCAGCCTGCCCTTGGATAGGACATGTTAAATAGTCAGATTTACTTCTGGTTAAATGCTACTGAGGGAGTCCTGGATTAGGGGGTGTCCGGATGGCCGGACTATAGCCTTTGGCCGGACTCATGGACTATGAAGATACAAGATTGAAGACTTCGTCCCGTGTCCGGATGGGACTTTCCTTGGCGTGGAAGGCAAGCTTTGCGACACGGATATGTAGATCTCTTACCATTGTAACCGACTCTGTGTAACCCTAACCCTCTTTGGTGCCTATATAAACCGGAGGGTTTTAGTCCGTAGGACGAACAACAATCATACCATAGGCTAGCTTCTAGGGTTTAGCCTCTCTGATCTTGTGGTAGATCTACTCTTGTCCTACCCATATCATCAATATCAATCAAGTAGGAGTAGGGTTTTACCTCCATCGAGAGGGCCCGAACCTAGGTAAAAACATCGTGTCCCTTGTCTCCTGTTACCATCTGCCTAGACGCACTGTTCAGGACCCCCTACCCGAGATCCACCGGTTTTGACACCGACATTGGTGCTTTCATTGGGAGTTCCTTTGTGTCGTCATCTTTAGGCCCGATGGCTCCTTCGATCATCAACGACGATATGGTCCAGGGTGAGACTTTTCTCCCTGGACAGATCTTCGTATTCGACGGCTTTGCACTGCGGGCCAATTCGCTTGGCCATCCGGAGCAGATTGAAAGCTACGCCCCTGGCCATCAGGTCAGATTTGGAAGTTTGAACTACACAGCTGACGCCCGCGGAGACTTGATTTTCGACGGGTTCGAGCCACAGCCAAGCGTGCCGCACTGTCACGATGGGCATGATCTAGCTCTGCCACCGAACAGTGCCCTGGAGGCCGCACAAGTGTCCAATCTGACCTTTAGCTCGGAGCCGACTACACCGATCGAGGACAGGTGGCTGGACACCGCCTCGGGGGCTGCTACCTCTACGGCGATAGAGCCGAACACCAACCCTGTCCTTTGCGAAGCTCGTGACTCCAAGGCGCCGGTCTCCTCTCGGGACTCCGAACCTTCCACGCTCCTACCAATCGAATCCAACTGGGCATCGATCGCGGAGTTCACCGCCGCGGACATCCTTCAGCACCCGCCCTTTGGCGACGTCCTGAATTTACTAAAGTCTTTCTCTTTATCAGGAGAGCCCTGGCCGGACTATGGTCAGCAAGGTTGGGATGCGGATGACAAAGAAATTCAAAGCCCACCCACCACTCACTTCGTAGCCACTGTCGAAAGTTTAAACGACGTGCTCGATTTCGACTCCGAAGACATCGACGTTATGGACGACGATGTAGGAGATAAGAATGAACCAGCACCTATAAGGCACTGTACAGCCACCTCATCTCACGATGTATACATGGTGGACACACCTAAAGGAAGCGACAACGAGGAACAACGGGATGCCATGAGGGATCATTCCCTCGAAAAGCAGTCAAAACGGTGACGTAAGCGCCGCTCAAAATCCTGCCTCGACAAAGACAGCAGCCATAAAGACCCAGCCATAGAGCAGGGAGAACCGGTAGACGGCGAACATGCTATCGAGCAACCGTCCGAACAGGACAATATGGATAAATAATCTGTCCCCGAACAAAGATGGAGCAGAAGAACGTACACAAAAGGCTCGTCTCCACTGCACGTAGCCTGAAAAAGCAGAAGCGGAAGCTCAAAACAGCGGAAGATGCGCTTAGAATCAGATGGAGGAAAGTACTCAACACCGCAGACAAATACGGCGACAGTCGCCGAACAAAGAGCTACCCGAAGTGAAAACTACTGCCAGAATTTGATGAGGAGGCCGTAGAGCCACCGCAATCAAAAAACAAGGACACCACCCGGTTGGATAGACGACCCCATGGCAAACATAGAGCGGCAAACGGAACCGCACATAAGCCGGCACGCGATCCGCACACGGATTCGCATCACAAAGATGGCCCAGTTAGATCTATCTACGGGCCAAGAAAGCAAGCTCTAGTAAGCAATGCAACACGTCAAGTATCTGAATATTATGGTACACCCAAATATAGGGGTGCCGCACATCCCCTATGTTTTACCGATGAGGTTCTGGATTATGAATTTCCAGCGGAATTCAAGCCCGTAAACATAGAGGCATACGACAGAACAACAGACCCTGGAGTCTGGATTGAGGATTACATCCTCCACATACACATGGCTAGAGGAGATGACCTCCATGCCATAAAATACTTACCCCTCAAGCTTAAAGGGCCAGCCCGGCATTGGCTCAAAAGCCTCCCCGAAAACACTATTGGAAGTTGGGAAGAGCTCAAGGATGCTTTTCGGGCAAATTTTCAAGGGACCTATGTCCGACCTCCGGATGCAGATGATTTAAGTCACATAACTCAACAACCCGGAGAGTCGGCTCAAATATTCTGGAGCAGATTCCTTACTAAAAAGAACCAAATAGTCGACTATCCGGACGCCGAAGCCTTAGCACCTTTCAAACAAAGCGTCCGAGATGAATGGCTCACCAGAGACCTCGGCCAAGAAAAGCCAAGAACAATGGCCGCATTAACAAGCCTCATGACCCGCTTTTGCGCGGGAGAGGATAGCTGGCTAGCAAGATGCAGTACCAGCGACCCAAGTACATCCGAAGTCAGGGATGGAAACGGGAAACCGTGACACAGCAAGGACCAGCGCCGGACCAAGGGCAACAGCCCGAAGAGCACGGCAGTCAATGCCGGATTCAAAAGCTCTCGGCAGAATCATAAAAAACTGCCCCCTAAGGATAATAGGGACGAGCTATCTAACTTAAACAAAATCTTGGACAAGATATGCCAAATCCACAGTACTCCCGGGAAGCCTGGAAACCATACCCACAGAGATTGTTGGGTCTTCAAGCAGTCCGGAAAACTCAACACCGAACACAAGGGGCTCGACACACCAAGCGAGGACGATGACGAACCCCACAAGCAGAGCACCGAAAACAAAAGAATTTGCCACAAGAAGTCAAAACAAGAAACTCACTTTACGTGACAAAAGGAAAACAGAACGGCGCCCATAGAGATACGCTACCAGACGGCCTATCCTGAGGAGTCCCACCACCGGTTGTCAAAACCAATCACCTTCGACCGTCAGATTACTCTAGAAGTATCCGAATGCGTGACGGACTGCCTTGATATTAGATCGATAATCGACGGACTCCAATTTACACAAGTCCTAATGGCGGCGGCAGTGATCTAAACCTGCTATATCAGGACACAATCCGCAAAATGGGATAGACCCAACCAAAATTCGCCATAGTAACACTTCCTTTCAAGGTGTAATGCCAGGCCTATATGCCCATTGTACGGGCTCTCTATTGCTAGAAGTTGTGTTCGGCTCACTCGACAACTTCCGCCACGAAAATTTAACCTTCCACCTCGCCCCATTTACATGTAGCTATCAAGCACTACTGGGGCGCGAAGCCTTCGCCCGCTTTAACGCAATACCGCATGATGCATCCCTCACACTAAAAATGCCAGGTCCACGAGGCATCATCTTCTTAAAGGGAAATATCGAGTGTTCCTCGAGCGCAGAAGATTGTGTGACTGCCTCAACGGCCACACACTAAACCGGCTTCACTCATCCAAGCACCTCAACAGGTCATTCAGACCCCGGACACAGTTAGACGAGTCCGGCGTAAACATACAAGGGCTTACTAGCCGCACACCCCCGAACTAGGGGCTCCGCACATGTACAACAAGAGACATTAAAGCTCAAACTTTATTCATTTTTTGAATTGTACTTTGTTTATTTAGTATAACGTACATTTTCGCACGATCCTTTTCCACTAAGTTTCTTTTACAAATGAACACCGTGCTACACCCGTGCAGGATACGGCACAACGGAGACACAGGCGCAGACGTGCAGTCGGGACCCGTTGCAAGGATTCTTTTCAGATTAAGACCTCGCAGAAACCTTTTTTATCGCTCTCTTGCCGATACACATCCCCCGGTTTCTTGCTATAATCGAGGAGGAGGCTGGCGTTTTGGCATGAGCCACGTCAGAATTTTGCGCTGCACTCGACACTGTGGGCTTCTACCAAGGGCGTTGTTCGGCCCGTCTTCATAAAGACCGAATACCTTAGGGAGTGCTCGGCGTCTCGAGTTAGGCCTTATATGCATCAGCTCCGAATCATGTCTTTGGTCAAATGTTGGGTTTGCCCGGCTCCTGTGTTTTGCTGCCTTACGTTTCGCTCTATCGGCTAACGCGGCACCGTGAGAACTATCGCGATTGTGCCCGGTTCGTCGGTAGCACCTCAAGAGAGAAAGCCAAAAGTGATCACATGATATAGCGTGAGACTGGTCAACCACTCGACGACCTGCCGGAATCTATAGGATTCCTCCGCATTGACGAAGGGCCATTTCCCGGTTAGGCACATACGCGCCCCGAATTCGTGTGAGCGCGGTGCCCCTAGGGGCTATATAGTAGCCCCACTGTCAAATTCCTATGGCTAAGTGAAAGTGATAAAGCATTATACTCTGGTTGCCAATTTGCTATGCTACCACCTCCTTTATAGGACCAAGACGTTGGATCAAGTGTGAAAATGCGCCTTTTGCAAACACCCCCGCATTATATGCGTGGGGGCTAAGTCAAGACTGCCATCTTTCAAAGTTATATACACATATACATCAACGGCCGCACAGGAGGTATTTTAATTCTTGAAGGCACAAGTATAAAAAGCTCTTATATTTCATCGAAACATTGTTTCACAATAAATACATGTTATTCGAACATAATATCCTTCGAGCACTGCGTCTTTATTAAACGAGCACCCTGCAGAACTTCCTGAAAACAGTGCTCGACAGGTACTCGGCTTCCGTCCGAATATTGGGATGCAACATTGGTGGCCTTCATCTCTGCCCAGTATGTCTTGACACGGGCAAGAGCCATCCGAGCACCCTCTATGCATGTCGACCTCCTCATTGCATTGATATGCGGCACCGCACCAAGGAACTGCTGCACCAAGCCAAAATAACTCTTTGGCTCGGGCCTCTTCGACCACAAAAGACGCATGACATCCTTCATTGCAAGTTTAGATAACCTATTCAGCTCCGCCCATTCGGCCAAGCGATCGGTTAATGGAAGTGGGCGCTCTGGACTATGGAACTGCGACCAAAAAACATTTCCCGTTTCGTGATCCTCTTGATCTCGAAAGTGTTCGGCCGCGTCCGCCGCATTTGCCGCCAAGTCCAGATAAGCATCTTCCGCACTCCACAGCCGGTCCAATTGACCATAATTAGGGTCCAGGAATTTCCTCCGCAGCATAAAGGGCTTTCCAGCCGCGATATCTCCGGCCTGACGCAACTCCTCCTTCATAGCTCTCATCGCAGAGCGAGCATCCTTGGCCTCGGCAGTGGCCTTCTTCAGGTCCTCTCATACCGCCTGATCTTCTTTTTCAAGAAGCTTGCAGTGGTCGGCAGCATTCTTCAACTCCACGGCCATCTCGGCCATCTCCTTCTTGCTTCGGCAGTGAGCAGCCTGTTCGGCTTTTAGCTCTTCGGTCGCCTTTAAGGCAGCCGTGTCACTCTTTCTGGCCTGCTCCTTGGCTTGGGCGAGCTCCGCCTGCAGGTTCTCCATGGCAGCGGCACCATCTGCGTCAAGCATACTTGTTGTAAGGCACGGGCATCAAGCTCCCTTACCAGGTGTCCGCGGGGAAATTGCATACCTTGTGACTCGTCAAGTCGCCTATTGACAAGCGCGATGTCGACATCCGCCACGCTGTTGCTGCTTTAGTTCGGCAATTCATCATCCGCCAGCCACCGGACCCTTCGCCACCTGCATAGGAAGGGCGACACATTATACCTGGGATTATGATGCTCGGCGCGGTGTCATTTTTGACAACACACCGAGCCTCAGGGGCTACTATCTACACAGGGCGCATTTTTTATGCGGAACCGTCATAAGGTACATCATTTTGTACCTCAAAACCTGTTAGTAAACTTCTGACGGCTTCATGCAATCCGCTCTCAGCGGATGAAATCCTTAACGCAAGGTGATCTTCTGAGATAGACGCTCGCCCGAGCAGATACCTCAGCTCCTCCGACCGTACACCATATGGTGCCGGACTCGTCCGATGGCCTTTTTCGAAGGCCGGACGCGGAGGGCTTCGAGGGGACATACGACTACCTTCCGGCCCCACCGGACTCAGAGAAACCTCCGTGATTTACACCTCGTGGTCGCCTACCTCGAAGACGGTACAGCAGGGGAGGCATTTCGCTCTCTATCATCTCCCACGAAGATCCTCAAGATGAGCTCACGAGAAGGGCTGAGATCCGAACTACAAGGTAAAATTTCGTTATCGTAAATAGGGCAGGATATCCTTTATTTTAAAAAGAACTCCCTTTTTACTTACGGCTCGATGGAGGGCTGATCCCTTGGGGCATAATGCGGCCGAGGCATCTCTCGGCGCAGACCTCCGACGAAGATTTCATCCCCGCTTTGAGACCATGGTCTCCGGGTCTTGAGGCGGTCCTCTTCTTCCTTGGATGGAGGGATTCTCGATCCTCCTTTCCCGCAGCCTCCTTCAAGGGCGGTAGCTTTTGTTCCCCCTTCACCTTCTTCCAAGGCGCAACCTCTAGCATCCTGGTTAACACGGATCCGCGTGGTCTCGTGGAGGGGGCGACACCGATTAACTTTTCTTTTGCTATCCACTCTGCTCAAGGGACAGCTCTTTAAAGGGCAAGTTTGTGATAAATATAAGATAGCGATCCGGCACGGGCTACTTACTTGAGTATCCGGGCGATTGTAGCTCAGACCTGCGTCCTTGGTCAAGTCCGGACACATCTCTTGTGATCCGAAGAAAAGCTTGTACATCTCCATGGGTGTCGCGCCCATAAAATGTTGGAGAGCTCGTGGTCCCTCCGGGTTAAAATTCCCACAGGCAGAGGGGGCGACGTCTGCAGGGCAGGATGCGACGAATCAGCATGACCTGCGCTACTATGACCAGAGTGATCTCTCTCTCTAGGAGGTCTCGAATGTGGCCCTACAATAAGGGCACGTCCTTGGATGGCCCCCAGTCAAGCCCTTTATTGACCCATGACGCCAGCCGCGGTGGAGGGCCCGAACAAAAGGCAGGTGGCGCCACCCATTTGGTGCCCCTGGGAGCTGTGATATAAAACCACTCTTGTTGCCATAAACTGAGCTCCTCTTGAAGAGAGCCCTCGGGCCACGGAGCATCAGCATTCTTGCTTATAACAGCCCTTCTGACTCTTCCTGCCCCTTGATCATCTTCGCCCACTTTGAAGGTCTTGAGCCACAATCCAAGTGAGGGGTAATGCGGAGGAAGGCTTCGCACACCTACATTGAACGATGAGATGTGGAGGATGGACTCCGGATCCAAGTCGTGAAATTCCAACCCATAGTAAAACATGAGCCCCCTCACGAAGGGGTCCGTCGGGAAGCTTAGCCCCCGAAGGAAGTGAGACACGAACACCACGCTTTCACCAGGCTTGGGAGTGGGAATAACCTGCCCTTGGGCAGGTAGCCTATGAGAAATTTTGCCAGTTAGATACCTGGCGTATCTTAGCTTTAGCACGTCTTCTTCCGTAATGGAGGAAGGCATCCACCGGCCTTGCAGGTCGGAGCCGGACATCATCGAAGGTCCGTAGCGCCTATATCTGGAGCTTTGGGTGTTGGAACTCGAGGCGAGGGGCGGATTCGATTGAGATTAAAAGAAAGGAGCAGAGCATTGGTCTCTATATATAGAGGTTGAATACCAAGAGCCTTCCCCGTGACTGTTCGGGGCTCGCCTTCGATAGAGGAGACGTGCCAACGGGCATGACTGGGTTACCCACGCCCGTATTAATGAGAATCCCGGAATAAGGGGACACGATCTCTGGTTTGACAAGACGAGCCAAGGAAACCGCCTCGCTAAACGCTACCGAGGTGGGACAAGAAAACGATTCAATAAAGGCTTGGCCGTGGTGTGATGTCATGCCACGGAATACGTCAGCAGATTGAATTTGTGTAAATATTATTCTTTCTTCGGTGGTATGTGGAACATATTTTGCAGAGCCGGACACTATCCTTGTGTTCAAAATCTTCTATGAAGTATTCGGAGGAGGAACCTGCCTTGCAATGCCGAAGACAATATGCGCGCCGGACTCGTCATCATTGAAGCCTGGTTCAGGGGCTACTGAGGGAGTCCTGGATTAGGGGGTGTCCGGATGGCCGGACTATAGCCTTTGGCCGGACTCCTGGACTATGAAGATACAAGATTGAAGACTTCGTCCCATGTCCGGATGGGACTTTCCTTGGCGTGGAAGGCAAGCTTGGCGACACGGATATGTAGTTCTCTTACCATTGTAACCGACTCTGTGTAACCCTAACCCTCTTCGGTGCCTATATAAACCGGAGGGTTTTAGTCCGTAGGACGAACAACAATCATACAAAAGGCTGGCTCTAGGGTTTAGCCTTTCTGATCTCGTGGTAGATCTACTCTTGTACTACCCATATCATCAATATCAATCAAGCAGAGTAGGGTTTACCTCCATCGAGAGGGCCCAACTCAGTAAAACATCGCGTCCCTTGTCTCCTGTTACCATCCGCCTAGACGCATAGTTCGGGACCCCCTACCCGAGATCCGCCGGTTTTGACACCGATAGCTACCATTGTAAACATACGCTTAAACGTATGATTTATCAATGGGAGATAATATATATAATTTAGCTTATTATTCTCATTTGCTCGTTTTTTTTGCAAATTTTTATTTAATCCGTACACCTTGGTACGATTAGTTTGCCAGGGGCTTCATATGGCGCCTCATAATACGGCAAAGAAAGTCCGAACACTTTCATCAGCGCGGCACCCCGAACTTATAGCACTATATGCATCATCTCCGAATCGCGTCTTGGGTCAATAGTTGGGTTTGCCTGGCTCCCTTGTTTTGGTACCTTACGTTCCGTTATATCGGCAAAGGTAGCGCAGGGAGAACTACTGCGATTGTGTCCCGGTTCTTTCGGACGAGCACCTTAGTAGAGAATGCCGAAAACTGACCGGCATGATGCGGCGAGAGCTGGTCACCGTTCGAGAGGTCTTAAAATCCTTAAAGATTTTTTCCGCTTTAGGCAATGAATCGGCCTCGTCCGATTTAGGCGTATATAGCGCCCCAATTCGGCCCTCCGAATTCTAGGGGCTTTGCCGAAATTTTAAAATTATAGACTTCTATGGCTAAGTGAAAGTTATAAAGCCGCATAGTCCGATTGCCTTGTTCGCTGCGCCGGATACCTCCTTATGGGACCAAAAATTTGGATAAAGAGTATCCGGTTTTTTCTAGGAACACCCCGGTACTAGTTACGTGGGGGCGGAAGCTGACGACTGGCCTACTTTTAGAATTCTACAAACAGCCGCACAGAATGTAATATTTTAAATCAAACAGTTCTACATAGCACAATTAACTTCGTCTTTAAATTACAACAGCGGCAGAGGTACATTTAGTCGAAGATCTTGTCCTTGGTACATTCACCGGCCACAAGACGAGCACCCTTCATAACACTCTCGTAGTAATTCTTGGGATAGCGATGCGCCTTGCCCTCCGGCGGCCCGTCCTTCACCAGGTTCTCCGCATCCAGCTTTCCCCAATGCACCTTCGCGCGGGCAAAGGCCCGGCGGGCACCCTCAATGCAAACGGATCGCTTGATAATCTTCAAGCCGCGACAGCATTCACCATCCGCTTGATCAGCCGAAGTAGCTAGTGGGCAGGGGCTCACCAGGCCACATCCGGACTATGAAATCTTTCATAGCCACTTCGGCCGCCCTGTGGAGTTCGACCAACTGTTCAGTTGGTCACTCGGAGGCATTGGGTGTTCGACCCCAACATACTGGGACCAGAACAACTTCTTTGTGGAGCTCCCCTCCTCGGCACGGTAGAACTCCGTGGCATCTGAGACACTGCGTGGCAGATCTGCGAATGCCCCTGGAGAGCTCCGAATTCGGGTAAGTAACAGAAATAGCTCCTCCACATGTTTGCTTTGCATAAAGAATGTCTTACCCGCCGCTATCTTCCTGGCCGCCTGGATTTCTTGTTGTGCCTTCTTGGCTTCGGCCTTGGCATCTTTCATACTCGCAAGGGCCTTCGCAAGCTCGGCCTCTTTCATCTTTAGATCATGCTCCACGGACTCGAACTTTTTGCCGAGGTCCCGGAGCTCTTGCTGTACCACGCCCACTCTGGCATCTTGCTTTTCGCGCTCCTTGCATTCCAAGGCGGCCTTGTCTTTGGCCTCGGACAGCACTTTATTTAGGGACGCCACTTCGGTGGTGCCCCTGTTACACAATCACGACGCTTCATCGTCAGACTAACCAATTTTATCTATCCTTCATTATATGAGAGCGGGGAATCACTCACCTTTGTTCTCTTCGAGCTGCCTCTTCGTGAGGTCTAGCTCTCCCTGCGCCTGCTCCAGGTCCCTCTTCAGTCCGGCGACCTCGGTTGTGCGCATAGCAGCGGCAAGCAACACAGCCTGCTCATTCACATACACACTTACTATTAGGCTCCTGCGGATTATAGTTGACCCTCTGTTTGGCTTTTCTTTCCGAACACCGAACAGAGTATCAGGGGCTACTACCTATCGGGTGGTAATTTTACACATTTCTATTACTTACCTCAAAGCCTATTAGGAGGCTGGTACACGCTTCGGTCAGTCCGCTCTTGGCGGACAGAACCTTCTGAATCACCGCACTCATAAGAGTATGGTGCTCGTCATCCATGGAAGCACCGTGAAGCGCTTCCAGCAGACTATCTGACGCCTCTGGCATGACGGAAGT
This sequence comes from Aegilops speltoides, assembly GCA_021437245.1. Taxonomy (NCBI): domain Eukaryota; kingdom Viridiplantae; phylum Streptophyta; class Magnoliopsida; order Poales; family Poaceae; genus Aegilops; species Aegilops speltoides. The sequence goes on along the minus strand of CM038144.1, from coordinate 176,307,212 downwards.
CGTCGGCACGGACGGCTCGCCCTCCCTAGCGAGGGGCCGCCTGCCCATATCCGAAGCCATCAAAGGCTCCGGCACAGTATCCGGATGAGAGTCCGGCTTGTTGGGGCTCTCATCGACACGATCGGCGGGGATTTTGTACCTCGCGTGTCCGACATCTGGAATTCCGCCTTGGGGCGTCTCTAGAGTCACCTCCCCCTACTCTGGGAGCCTTTGGGACAACACCTTCGTGTCATCCGCAGGCTGAGGAGTAGTGGCCGTCGGGAGCGAGTTCATCACCGAATCACTTAGGAATCCATCCGAAGATGATACCTCGGGATGGACCCTGGCAGGACTGCATACATGTTCGGCGTTATGACAATACTATGAGGCAAAGTTGCACTAAAATACAATAGAGTGCAGGTACTTACGATCTCGCCAGGGGCTTCCCCCTGGGCAGCCACCCTTCCTCGCTATGTGCGGCCATGGTGGAGTAGTCTGGAAAGGACGTTCTTCCCTTCTTGGACGTCCCAGCCTCAACCTCCAGGGTGGCTTTCCTCTTTTTCTCCTCCCCAGTGCGGGGAGGCATAACTTCTTCGTGTTTCCCCCCGCCTCCGCGGGAGGAATCTACCTCGTCATTGTCAGACGACGTGGGTATGACGGCCTTGCACCGAGGGCCTTTCTCAGCCCCCTGGTCTGCCTTCTCAGGCCCCCCGTCCTCTCCAGATGGGGCGGCCCCTTCTTCTTCTTCTTCCTCCCCTTCGGGGGAGGAGTTTTCCTCATCATCTTCGGACGAGGCTTCCGGTACGACCTTACGCTGGAGACCCTTCCTAGTCCCCGGGGCCTTCTTTTCAGCCTTCTTCTCCGGTGCCTTGTACGGCGCCGGGACTAGCATCTCCGTCAGGAGAGCATCAGCTAGCTTCTGGCAGCGGAGCCGGACAGTCAATCTGCTCCGCCGTCTCCACATAATCCTGATCGAATATGCACAATTACTTAAAGACTCCCCCATGAATATATTGCGAAGAACCGAATCCGGTGGTAGTTAGAAAACTCACCGGACTGAGGAGCCGCACGGCATGAAGTCCGTGGTCCTCGGATGTGGGGGGAGGTACTTCGGAGGCCTTGAACAACACCTTCCATGCGCCTTTGTGCGTCATGTCGTAGAGCTTTCGAAGCGTCTGCTGTTCGGCCGGGACGAACTCCCATAGATTGAATGCCCATCTTTGGCACGGAAGAATCCGGCGAACGAGCATGACCTGGATCACGTTGACAAGCTTGATGTTCTTGTCCTTCATGCTCTTGAAGCAGTTTTGGAGTCCGTCACTCAGAGGTTCGCCCAGTGCCAGGCCCTTCTTTTCCCAGGAGGTGAGCCGCATGGGGGTTCCGGATCGGAACTCGGGGGCCGCCGCCCAGTTGGTGCCGCGCGGCTCGGTGATGTAGAACCACCCCGATTGCCACCCTTTCATGGTCTCCGCAAAGGAACCGTCAAGACAGGTGACGTTAGGCATCCTGCCCATCATGGCCCCTCCGCACTCCGCTTGTTGGCCGCTCACGATCTTCGGCTTCACGCAGAAGATTTGTAGCCACAAGCCAAAGTGAGGCTTGATGCGGAGGAAGGCCTCGCACACGACGATAAACGCGGAGATGTTGAGGACGAAATTTGGGGCTAGATCATGGAAATCTAGCCCGTAGTAGAACATGAGCCCGCGGATGAAGGGATGAAGTGGAAATCCCAGTCCACGGACGAAGTGAGCGACAAACACGACCCTCTCGTGGGGTTCCGGGGTTGGAATGGCCTGCCCTTTGTCCGGTAGCCGGTGCACGATGTCTGCGGCCAAGTACCCGGCCGCCCGAAGATTCGCGATATGCTTCTCCTTCACGGTGGAGGCCACCCACTTGCCTCCTGCTCCAGACATGATTAGTTGTGCGGAGAAGACTTGGGCTTGGGCGCTGGAGCTCGAGGGGGCAAGAGTGGGCAAAGGAGGAAGAAGGCGTGGGTAAAAATGTGGAACTCTTATCCCTTTATAGAGGCGATGAAAGCGGTGCGCCTCCCCACTTACCCATTGAGAATCGCTTACTTCCCAAGCGCCACGATTGATGGTGTGGTAGGTTTACCCATACCCGTGTTGATGAGAATCCCATGATAAGGGGACACGATCTCTGCTTTGACAAGACGTGTCAAAGAAACCGCCTCGCAATATGCGTTGTGGCTGGTTGTGGGAAAACAGTTCGAATAATGACCCGACCGCAATGACATGTCTTGTTGTCTAAAAAGTTGTCAGCAGATTGCATTTGTGAAATATTATTCTCTCTACGGTGGTATGTGAAGATCATCTTGAAGATCCGGACACGGTCTACATGTTCGATAAATACCTTGGAGTATTCGGAGAAGGAACCCGCCTTGCAATGCCGAAGACAAGACTGCGCACCAGACTCATCGTCATTGAAGCTTGGTTTAGGGGCTACTGAGGGAGTCCTGGATTAGGGGGTATCCGGACAGCCGGACTATATACATCGTCCGGACTATTGAAGCGTGAAGATACAAGACTCAAGACTCCATCCCGTGTCCGGATGGGACTCTCCTTTGCATGGAAGGCAAGCTTGGCGATCCGGATATTGTATTTCCTTCCTTGTAACCGACTCCATGTAAACCCTAGCCCTCTCCGATATCTATATAAACCGGAGAGGTTGGTCCTTAGAAGGCCGATCACAATTACAATCATAATCATCATAGGCTAGCTTCTAGGGTTTAGCCTCTACGATCTCGTGGTAGATCTACTCTTGTACTACTCATATCGTCACTATTAATCAAGCAGGAAGTAGGGTTTTACCTCCATCGAGAGGGCCCGAACCTGGGTAAACATTGTGTCCCTTGCTTCCTGTTACCATCAGCCTAAGACGCACTGATCGGGAACCCCTACCAGAGATCCGCCAGTTTTGACACCAACACACCTTTCGATCAATGTTTAAATTATGGTTGTTTTCCTCGAGCTTACATTAGTATGTCATTTGATCTGGCAAATTCTATCTTCTTGTTCATATAATTTTTTACATACATCCTTATTAAAATGTCGATGGATTGTTGCTGAGCCCATCGGCAAAATCCTTATCTTCTCCGTGGTTCATGAGGAACATTTAAGCTAGTGTTGGAAACTTCTGAAAGCATTATCTTTGTGCCTAGCTCATGGAGAATATGTTTGATGTAAGAAGTGTCTTTTCTAAGTTCTTGTGCATTGGTGCAAGTTGCCACTTTGAATATGAGAAAAGTTGTTTCGCTTACTCTGGAGTCATCCCAATTCATTCATGCATGTGTGAAGTATTCTGTGGTTAATTTGCTGCCTTCACTCCATATGTATTTCCTAGCACACCAAGCCACTGATTGGTTTGTTCGAGGAAAAGGAGTTAATTCGTAAGAGCTAATCCGGACTAACACATGGACTTTGATATCCTCGATGATGGTTCCTAACTAGGATTCAGTTGTCGTTCGCTGTAAGACTTCCATGTAGTCACGATTGTCTTGGGCAGTGTGCTCATGTGTGTCATGTTTTGGGACTTGCTTCCATAGTTCATTTCCCAAGAATCTTGCAATGTCATCTCGTCAATTTGTGGTGCACACTTTTCTTCTTAGGCATCCTAAGTCTGAGGTATCCTAACACCAATCAGATCTAAATCTCGCGTAGATATGATGGTTGGAACATTTTCCAAGAATTATAACATTGGTCTTTATGTAACCCAGTAAGGTGATATCATGTCTAGCACACCTGGCCGGAGGACCTATTATTATAATATCTTCTTTTACAAGGTTTGTTCTAGAAGTTGATCCTGATGGATCCTTTGTGTATCCAAAGTCTAACCTTTAGCTGATGACCATGTCAATGCTATCCTAAAGAATGTCTGTGGTACTCCGGTCATCAACGAGAACATTGAAGCGCAATGCTAAATTTTTCTTGATCAGTTATCCAAACACCGTTGTATGGGTAAACCTCATAAATTCCTTGCCCCTTTGACTAAATGGTTACCTACTTGGAGCCCTATCATGTATATCATGCTCTATCTTTCCTTGGGAAAGATATACTCTTGATACTCTGGTATAAACACATTGTCCTTTCTATTGTTTTGTTTAACCTTTCCTGTAATCTAACTTATCTGAGTAGAGATAATTCCCTGCTTAGATAAACACATTGGTGTACAACTCTGTCAGTAAGACCATGAAGCATGTTGGTCCTCAGTTCACCACGCCTCACATAGTGGACACCCATGTGAGGGGGAAGGACCTCTTGGTGGTGTACACGAACAAGCCAGTCTCAGTGGAGAGCTCCATCCACACTATGGAGCAGTTGCTTGCTGAGGACAAGTACCAAGTGGTCGGTTTCGACCTCGAGTTAACCGGTGGTCGTGCCGGGTATGATCAGAAGGTTGTCGTGGCCCAGTTGTGTGTTCGCCGTGACATCCTCGTCTACCACTAACACCTGGCCACAAGGCCTTGCGAGAGTTTCACCAGGTTTATCAAGAGCCTCGACTATAGTTTTGCTACTTTCGACACCAAAAATGATCTGAAAGCGCTCAACATTTTGGGCTTGGCCCACCGGAATCTTGTTGACATCCGTGACCACTACGCAGTCTGGGGTAGCATGAAGAACAATTAGGACTCCCTGGTTGACCTTGAATCGGCCATTATCAACCCCTACCACATGAACATGAAGGATTAGAGCAAGAAGGACAAGATCACCTGGCATAGTGCCTGGGAGCATAGACTGGATGAAGAACATGGCAAGTACGCGACCAAGGACGCGTACACAAGCTACGAGATGTACATGCGGATTATTCACATGAGGAAGTGCCTTCGTCCTACCGGGATCGAGCGACTGAGAAGTGGCGGCAGCGTCACAAGAAGTAGATGATTAGTTGATCGTTTCTCCTCGTTTAGAATGCGTGTAATTGTTTATTGAGGTGTGTGCTAATGTTTTGTATATTCATTTATGTAATTGGATGTGTATTTTGGTCATATATGTTGATCTTCTGTAGATAGAGCAAATCACATCACACACTGAGTAAACTAGGGAACCTGTCGGTGATGATTACATCAATTGTTGACAATTGTATACCGTCAAGCGTTTTCCCACAACACACATGGCTTATTAGCAGCAATTGTCTATGTTATTATCGGTCTTCGCACACATTTCTGATTATGGATGTGTTTGCCGTGTATCACACACATGTTGTTAAGTTGAACCATTTATGTTGTCTTGGCTCATCACAAACAGTTCATCCGAGTGAACTGTATGCCGTCTATCTCACACACCTTGATCCGGCTGACCATTTCTGTTGTGTTGCCTAATCACAAATAGTTCATTCGAGTGAATTGTAGGTCGTATATCGCACATACCTTCATCACACTGACTATTTTTTTTTTGCTCATGGCAAACAATTCGTATGGATCAACTATATGCCATGTATCGCACATGCAACTCTAATCCGAATCATGTTTGATGTCTACCAAATGCAAACAGTTAATATCATTTTTGACGGTTTTCTTACACCATCGTTTGCGATTAATGCATCGCACATAGTTTCGTCGAAGTGTCTCTGATTCATCTATCGCGTTTGGACCATCCTGCAGTAGTGTAAGCTGAGTATTACTAATGATTTCAATTTGTTTTGTGATAATGCTGGGTTGCATCATTTTTTATCAGGGATGTGAGACATATGAATGCATGGCGCTTGAGTTTCTTAGTACTCTCTCCCATAATTGGTTTAATGCCAAATCCATACGAGGAGGAGCGGATCACTTTCCATCTCTTGGACCAAGACTTCGACATTACTTTTGGTGAGTGGTGTAATAACTTTGGCCTACCCAACAACCATGATAATATCCGCTATGTTTATGAGTTTACTAATCCGCACAAGGCAATCCTTCTACCGGATGAGTCGCCAAGGCTCTAGGCAAAGAGCCAGTTGCATGAAAGTCTTGTCATACGTTATTTCTATTATGTTATCTCTAAGTTGTTGTAGGCACGAGAAGTTTCTAAGGTGAATGATGAGAACATGCTAGTTCTCGGGAAACTGACAAACCTTGACGTTGATTATTCACCCAACCTAGGGGCAATACTTTTGCTACACTTCGCGCATCAAGCAAGTCATGCACAAGGAGATATCATGTGTGGAGGAGTGATCACCATGTTGGCCAAATCCCTTGGTCCCAACTACAATCACCTTCGCCCCATTGTCAGTAACAACCTTGTTAATATTTGTGTTCTTACTAGCGCTGGAATGGTAGTAGTTAGCCATGGTCATCATTGCATCAAAATTCCTGGAGTTGCATACTTGTTGCCCACTCCTATGCCTAACCATTTATCCATATAACATGGACAATTGCATTATGTTCCATAGGAAGGAGATGCGGCTTTTGATCAAGAAGGCTCGAAACCTGAACAAATAGATGAAGAAGAACTCGCCATCAACAAAGAAGAAGAGCAACCCCAAGAGCAGCCACAACAAGAAGCCTACACCACCTACTTGGACCTATGAAGTCTCCATGGCTTAATCAATGATATGAGCAACCTTCTTGAGTCCCTTCGAAGCATGTCCACTTACATGAGTTCAAGCTTCTAACCAGCCACCACAAGGATGGGCTCCTGACCAGCCGCCACAATGATTTCGCCAGTTTGGGCTTGCAAAAGCTTAAGTTTGGGGGAGATCACCACCACTTCTACATCAAGATGTGGCAGTATTACTTGAATAAATTGTAATGAGGTTGTACTTTAGCTCGTGGGGCTTCAAAACACCGTGTTGGTCTGTTCCAACACTTTGCTTTTTCGGTTTTTTTTGTTTTTGCCTTTGCCATTTTTCATTTGCAAGTTAGTTTTCAAAAACCCAAAAACCAAATAATAGAATAAGCTTTGCTTTGTTCTTGTTCTTTTTGCCCCTTGGTGTTCATTTGCATTTTTGTTTACAGAGGAGTTGATCTATGCTAGACAACGAGGAATGCAAGAATAAGGAAGAGAACTGTGTAAATTCACAAGCATGAAGTTATGTTTGACAACTCCCGTCTTTTGCACTTGAAATACTTAGAGTAGTTGTAGTAGTAGTATGTGTGATATGTGGAGGAGGGAGTATGTCTTGATAATTAAGACAAAGATTTTTGTTCTAGTAGCCGAAATCATTTTGTAGCCTTTGTTCTGTTTTTTTAGATAACTGAGACTTGTCGTGGGACTGTTTTTGAATGAAATGATCATAACTAAGAATAACCATGCACAAGAGAAAGTGTTCAAAGACTTGTGTGCTGAGAAAAATTGTAGAGAAGATGATGTTTGAAATGCTCAAACCATATTGTTAACTTTAATAGACTTGATAGCACTTGTGGATTAAATAAATTGTCTAGAGAAACTTAGTTGAAGGGTGAACAAGATTACGCCAAAAATCTATGTTGTATCCCTTACATGGTGCTTCAGCTTCTCGCCAGTGCCAGGGCCTTCTACTATATGCACGTGTACGTGTATAAATGTGGCTTTGTCACCTTTCTTGACGTTATGCTGAGGACTCTGCTAGACAATGAATGATCCACGAGAGCTACAACTTGGGTTTCGGCTATGAGTTTGTTACCATATGTAGTGGCAACACTGAATATTATTCATCTTTCTCTTGTATGGGCGTGTATGTAGTAAATAAAGGGCACTGTCAAAAGAGCTCAACAGAGACATATATCAAAGTTCCATAGTTCCAAAGAATTAAGCCATAGGGAGACTCTATGCATGATCACTTATTTGGCATAATCTCTTCATGTGACAACCAAAGTTTCAGCAAACAATGATTGAAATATAGTGCTTGAGAGCCTTGAAGATAAGATAATTGTGGGTCTGGTAATGAACACTTTAACATAATGTTTTTCTTCATGCTTTTCATTCCCTAGCATATGTTTTATAGCTCCATCAAAGAAAAACTCTTCCATGCATTCCTGGAAAGCAAGTGTTGTATAGAATAAATAGAATGGAGTGTTGCAAAGTTGTTTTATCTAGTAGATCAAAAACTTTGTGTTGCTTATCTCTACTTCACTAACACTTGCACGATAACCATGCCACTGCTACAAGTATACAAAATTTTAGGTCAAGCATCAGAGGCTATCTAGGCATACCGATCATAAGTGAACCAAAACATTCTCGTTACTTCAGTTTAAACAACCGAGTTCCTTATCATTTGGATTTCCCTTTATGTTGCTCGAGGATGATCAAGTTTAAGCTTGGGGGAGTTGATGAGTGATATTTTTACACTCATTCACCCTTTGTTTAAACCGAGATATTTCATTAAACCAAGATATTCACTCTGATATTCCTACTAATGACTAATGAATGCAAATGATTCCACAAATCCTCTCTTTGATGTGTTTCCACGGGAAATGGGCTAAAAAGGAAGAAATCATGTGAGAACAAGGAAAGGAGTGCAAATGAAGATAGAAGAATCATTAGGAGGCGCACCAGCGAAGCCAGCGAAAAAATGGTGTTTAATACAACCGCAAGGGCTCGTATGAGCGGTCGTATGGAGTTGATTCTAAGTCTCCTCGTCCGCTTGAACAACTTTTATAAAGGGGACCACGCATGTCAATAGAACATCATCGAGCGAAGCCAGAACAGAACCATTTTCATCCCCTCTCACCAACCCTAGACGACATTTCCGTCTCCATAGCCGCCATCACCGCCATAGTCCATCTTCCTCTAATATTGCATCGCACAAGGCTACCATTGTAAGATATGTTTGCAATCAATCAATCTTCAAAATGTGTTCTTCAATGTTTTCTTCTTGCGGTCTAATCTCCATGTGTGAGTAGTTCAGTAAGTTATGGGTTGAGGCATAGGCCTGGCAACCCTCAGTATTTCTTGTGGGGATCAATGGAAGGGCTTTGAATTAACATCTCATATCTGTGAAATAAATTGTTCTGTGGATGTCTCTTGTCTTGCTCGCAATCTTCATCCCTGCAGGTACCCAGGATTATGGAGATTGAGTAACGGTGAGGCTAAGTGCAGGGAGAACATGAAGTGTTGGTCCAATAACAGTGACAGAAAGGTTTAATAGGGTAACATGGATCTAGTCCTTGGGGATTCAAGAGGTGTAGTCATTAAACGCCCAAAGTTATTGTCTGATTATTATAATCCTAATTATCGAGGCAACCCCGCGAGACAGATAGGGCCATCGGTTGGACAACTAAAATAACATGTGGTGCCCCCATGCTTGGTTTTGGTAATTGATGACAATCTCTATGGACTAATGGTTGCCTTGATTTATATTTGAAGGGTTTGTCCATTGGTTTTTCTTGAAGTTCATTTGTCTGTTTCAAGATAGTATGTGATGACCAAGGTGCTATTCAAGGAATTATCGAAAGATTGGTCATGTGAGAGGTTGATCAAGACTAAGTCAAAGAGTCAATCAAGTTGATCAACACACAAAGCGTACAAGATATACCAAGAGGGATCAAGTGATCCCATGGTATGGTAAGCATTGTCCATTACACTTTGTGTACTAAGCCGTGGTCTACGTGAGAGTTCTATGTGGGGTTAGGTATGTTCCCATGGGTTTGCATCAAGAGGAAGAACTCATGCAACCCATGGAGGATGACATCAAGTGGGGATCATCATTAAGATTGTGGTGTGCAAGTTCCAGTGGTGCATCACGAAGTGATCAAGTGCTTGAAGCTTGATGTCCTTTGTGGTGGCAATGGACTTGTGAAGATGTGTTGAAGAGTGGCTCACCCATAGTGGAGTATGGGGGCAATCAACTACTCTTCATCGAGCCAATGCAATCAAGAAAGGTGGTACAACTTGAGGAAGACAAGATCGCCATCCTCTAGCTCAAGTGAACTATGTGCAAGGCACGGGTTTTCCCTTGATAGGTTTTCTATTTTACCTGTCTCATGGTGGTAGTAGGGAGACCGGGTTATAGGATTGATTGCCGTACTATCAAGGGGGGATCTCAAGTTAGTAGCTTGATCGTATTGTTCGTATAGAGCTCAAACCATTGCATCCTTGCATCACCTTTCTTGGTTCTTGTTTGGTGTTTCTCTTTGTGAGTTTTAGAGCTTCTGGTCATCTTCATGAAAAGCTTGAGTCCATCGAAAAGGAGTTCATGTGAATCTTCTATGATGTTTTTGATGTTGGAGTTTTTGTCGGTTCTTCATTCATAGAGGTCTCACATCTCTATATATTAGGCATACTCCCTGTGCCACTTCTTACTCTAACCGTGGAGAACTTGCTATTTGGATAGTACTCATCGTCATCTATCCAACAAGCTTGAGTTTGCTCAATTCGGAGATTATATGCAGAAGTTATGGTAGTTCTGGTTTTGTTGTTGCATTTGTTTCGCTCTGGGGCTTGCTTGTTGCACACCTGCGGTAGTGCTGCTTTGGCCAGCGGTAGTACCGCTTGTAAGAGGCAACACCGTTCCCTGTCGGGCAGTTGTACCGCTTGTAAGAGGTACTTCTATTGTTCCCAGTATCGTCCTGTTTTGTGTGTCAGGTTCGACGGTAGTAGGGCGGCAGTGAATTGCGGCGGTACCACCTGTAAGTGGTAGTACCGCCCCGGTCGGGCGGTAGTACCGCTGGTGCAGTACTATCGCCGCACTCTACTCTTCCCTACCTCCTCTACTTCTGTGTTCTACTTTTCCCGCGGTATTACCACTAGGATGAGTGTAGTACCGCTCCTGCGGCACTACCTCCCCTAGTTTCCTCACCTTTGCACTATTTTCCTGGTTCTACTGCCCGAGCGGTAGTGCCTCTCCATGCAGTGGTAGTACCGCTTGTGTGCGGGCTGAGCACATAACGGTTGGATTGGGGAGGCCCTATAAAAGGGGGTCTTCTTACCCAATGAACCTTATCCTTTGAGCTCGTATTTTACCACATTGTTGACCTTCTTCGAGCTTGCTATCTCTCAATCCCTCCACGGATTCTTTCTAGTTTCGGGGGGAAAGAGAGATGAGATCTAGATCCACATCTTCACCAATCACTTTCACCTCTATGTGAGGGGAACCCCTTGGATCTAGATCTTGGAGTCCTTGGTGTTCTCCTTCTTTTTCTTACTCTCATATTCATCCATAGCTTTTGTTGCTTTGGTGGGATTTGAGAGTGAGGGACTTGGGCACTCCTTATGCCCCTTGCCATCGCATTAGTTGCATCGGTTTGAGTTCTTCACGGTGATACGTGGAAGTGAAAACTTGAGAAGCGTATTACTCTTGGGTGCTTGGTACCCTAGAGCTTGTTCCTCTTGGGTGCTTGGGCGCCCTAGATGGTTGGTGGTGCCTCGGAGCTCAATCATTGTGGTGTAAAGCTCTGGGAAAGCACCCGGGTCTCCAATTAGGTTGTGGAGATTACCCGCCCCCAAGGGTTCGGGTGACCGCCCCCAAGGGTTCGGGTGACCGCCCCCAAGGGTTGCCAAGGTGTACGGGTTCGGCCGCCCCCAAGGGTTGCCAAGGTGTACGGGTTCGGTGACCACCCCCAAGGGTTGCCATTTGTACTGGTTCAGTGACTGCCCACAAGGGTCCCTTAGTGGTATCATGGCATCTTGCATTGTGCGAGGGTGTGAGGGGATTATGGTAGCCCTAGTGGATTCTTGGGGAGCATTGTGCCTCCACACCACTCCAAACGGAGATTATCATCCGCAAGGGTGTGAACTTCGAGATACATCGTCGTCTCCGCGTGCCTCGGTTATCTCTTACCCGAGCCCTTTACTTATGCACTTCACTTTGTGATAGCCATAGTGTTTCATGTTATATATCTTGCTATCACTTAGTTGTCTATCTTGTTTAGCATAGGTTGTTGGTGCACGTAGGTGAGCCTAGTTGTTTTAGGTTTTGTGCTTGACAAATTAAACGCTAGTTTCATTATTTGTTCAAGCCTAAACAATAATTATTTTAAAGCGCCTATTCACCCCCCCCCCTCTAGGTGACATCCATGATCTTTCAACAACTAATTCTTGATGCAGGACTCTTGCCAATCAAGATGTTATTGGGACACTCCCCCACTTTGGTTCATAACAAGCACATCTCGATGGGTGACTTCCAGCGCACAAATTAAGATCATATTTGGTCCCAACACAAATACATGGTTGTAAGCATTAATACCTTATACCCGTACCTATTTGTATTATAAGTGTTGAATCACAATTTGCTTGATTGATCTAGTTAAAAGCTGTAATTGATCCTTTAACGAAAGCTTACTAGAAACCATCGCTTCAAGGGGACCTTCCTCTCATGGGTTTCATAACCCAGGGTCACCTCTGGTGAAACAGGTGCAGGATACTTTTTGTTCCTTTACCGGATCATTAAAAGGAGGTATCGGCCTTGCCCATGTCTTGAAGGTAGGGGAAGCCAACCTGAAGTACGGCCAAGGCAAGATATAACGCTGCCTCCGAAATTTTGCCAGTGGGGTTTGATGCCCGAGTCAGCGAGACGATATTTGGATGCGAGCTTGAGGTCGGGTCTAGGGAGTGTATCCTGTCATGTCCCTGCTTCGAGATTGAATCTGGTTCATGAGCAACGAAGTCTGAGGGGTCCTCGAGTCAGTCTGAAATCCAGCTCGAGAAGACAAGTTTGCCGCGAGAGTCCATGGTGTATTCTAGATTACCAAACCAAAGGGTTTGGCCTGGGGTAAGGTCCTCCACTTGGCCGAGATGACCAGTGGAGTCGGCGTGCAATACAATGCTGCCAAAAGCGAAGAGTTCGTCGGGGACGAAGGTTTCCCCGTAGTCGATCCTATGATCGATCCGAAGTCCTACCATGAAGCTCTCGCGATCACCTGGTGGGACCTGCATGGGCCACCAATGTTGGTGCTAAATCTGGCAAATTCCAGGTAGTGGATCCCAAGCTTGATGATAAGAGCTAGATGGTAACATGGAAAGTAGGGACACGGTGTCTTACCCAGGTTTGGGCCCTCTTGATGTGGTAAAACCCTACATCCCGCTTCTTATTATTGATAATTATGGGTTATAGAGTACAAATTGATCTACCTCGAGATTAAATGAGTATGTCTAAGCTCTAAACCTTGAAAAAGTGAATGTGTATGCCTCTACGAACTAAACCCTACGGCTTATCTAGATGCCAGGGATACCTAGGACTTACATAGGTCGGTTACACTGTAGGGATAAACATGCCAACTATTTAAAATATGCTTGAAGTGTACGCCAAACTTCCAGGAGATCTTTGTCTTGACTATGCCAAGTTCCAGCGCCAGCATGGCCCATCTATCAGTCTTTGGTCGGTCCTCGGCCCGGCCCATAGCTAGTGGACCGACATGGAAAACAACCCCTAATCCAGGACACCAACATAGTGGCGTTACCATGGAGACACACCCGATCAACGGCATTCCACTTGGGCTTGTCCGCTCACATGGTATGTCTACCCAATTATCTCGATCCTAATCGGCATGTGGATCTACTTACTTTTTATGTGAAAGTTGTTGTTGTGTTTACAACATTTATAATTTGGGGTTATTATTCGGGTGAAGCATGCATGTAAATCTAGCTAGGGTTCTTACTAGTAGTTCATTTCCTTCATTTTAGTGTAAGTATGCGAATGTTTAATCATTATGGCACCAATATTTAAAATGATCACCGTCTCGTATTGTACCTACTTTCAACAAGTGATAATCTTTATGCAGCAGATGCTGACATGTTACCAATGGAGTCGGAATGTTGACACGAGGCACGGTCAAGAAAACTTAATTAAGATGGCCTCAAATGAAGGAGTCATCTAGATAAAAAAATCCAGTATTGTCGATGTGATCATTTTTTAAGTTTGGGCCATCGCCATTCGATCTCGTCTCAAGGGCTGAAGTTGTGCTCGAAGTACTAGATTTTGTATGCAGAGTACTGTTCGGCCAATTAGACTTCCAAGACAGCCTCATATGAGAAACGTTTATGTATAGATTGTGTTTCTCTTGTCGAAATGATCGATTTTGATATAAATATCGTCTCATTCCGAGGTCGTATGTAGAAGTTGGAGCCAATGCATTGCGGACCTATCATGAGTAAAAACTGGCCCGAGGCATCAGACATGATGTCTCATGGGATGCGCGAGCAATTCAACCCTGAAGATAGTCTCGAATCGAAAAACATTCAACACAAAATTTGTTTGCCTCGTCGAAACGATTAAATTTTCTTTTGGGCCCATCTTCATCCGAGCTTGTATTTTGCCTGTGAAACACAAAAACCGAACTTCTGTCTTAGACAGACCTAAACCGAGTTCGGCTAATTTTGGAAGGATTTGAACGAGATTTAGAGTCCTTTTTTTGTACGGGAAGTCCAGCCGTCTCATAAATAGATGAGAGGTGACGGCCGATTGAACAACACACGATCGATCAATTCATCTACCACTTTTACCTTTTACTTTTATCTCTCTCCCTTGTTCTTCTTCTTCCTCATTCTTCATTCGTGCTTCTTGTTGTAGGGCAGCAAACCTCGAGGCCCTAGAGGCGATCAAGTGTACATAGGTCAGCCCATAGCCGTTGTGCACCCTGACGGGGTCCCTCCCAGGCGTGTGGGGTTTCAGGTCTTCAAATGCACCCGCCGGACTGCTTGCATACCGCGCTTCTGGATGGGTCTCCTTCGACGTGAGCTGCGGTCCATCCCCCCCGACGTCGAGGGTACACGGTGACGTGTTCGTGTGCGAACACACTTTTTGGTGACTCCGCTGGGGATGAAGCTTTGAATGATCTCTAGTCCGTTCTTGCTACGAAGAGATCGTCATCTAGGATTTGCAATCTACAAAGGTAATATGAATAACCAATTCCCTACTGTAGATGCAAATAATTCATATGGTGTTATTTGAGCATTGAATCTGTATACTCTATCGGCCAGCCCTAGTTTTTTCAATCATGCATCTAACTACGTGCAAAGGCCGATTCAAAGTAATTTACATGCTTCAACTTATTATGATACTAGTAACATGTACCATATGTACTCCAACTCTCACGCATTGGTAACCCCACAAATCATTATGCCGATGAATGACATGATGATTTTGGTCGATCAAGCTGAAACACCTCGTGTAGGAACTTTGTAACGCCCTCGATGCGGCTATATTTCCCACGTGTCGAAGCACGACTTAGAGGCATAACCGCATTGAAAGCAATGTCGCAAGTGAGGTAATCTTCACACAACCCATGTATTACATAAGGGAAAAAGATACATAGTTGGCTTACAATTGCCACTTCACACAATTACATTAATAAAGCATTACATCATCCAGATACAATCAAGGTCCGACTACGGAACCAAAATAAAAGAAGAACCCCAAATGCGACAAAAGGTCCCCGATCGACCCCAACTGGGCTCCACTACTGATCAACTAGAACGAAACAACACAAAGGGCAAGATCTTCATCAAGCTCCTCCTTGAGCTTGGTTGCGTCACCTGCTCGGTAACATAGGCACCTGCAAACTGGTTTTGGAAGTATCTGGTGAGCCACGAGGACTCAGCAATCCCATTACCATGGGTATCAAGACTAGCAAAGCTTAATGGGAAAGGAAGGGGTAAAGTGGTGAGGTTGCAGCAGCGGCTAAGCATAATATGGTGGCTAACCAACGCAAATAAGAGCGAGAAGAGAGCAAGCGGAATGGTCGTGAAGCTAGCAATGATCAAGAGGTGATCCCGAACACCTACTTACGTCAAACATAACACGAAACCGTGTTCACTTCCGGACTCCGAGAAGAGACCATCACGGCTACACACTCGGTTGATGCGTTTTAATTCGGATCAAGTGTCAAGTTGTCTACAACCGACATTAACAAATTCCCATCTGCCACATAACCGCGGCACGGCTCTCGAAAGTTTATACCTGCAGGGTGTCCCAACTTAGCCCATGACAAGCTCTCGCGATCATCGAAGGAATAGACCTTCACCCAGAAGACCCGATCAGTCTCGGAATCCGGTACATCAAGACATTTCGACAATGGTAAAACAAGACCAGCAAGACCTCCGGCGTCGACATCCCGATAGTAGCCACAGATCTCGCCTCGAGCCACGACCGGATGAGCACTACGTAACTAGAACCAGCCCTCAAGTTTCCACGGTGGCGCCGCAAGTGGCTCTAGTTTGGACCAACGCTAGACAAGCAATCGCCCGGGGCTATAATAAAGATGACCCTTGGGTTAATTACTCCCAAGGGAAAAATAGGTGGTGGTGAGGCAAATGGTAAAAGGCAATGTTGGGCCTTCTTTGGACAAGTTTTATTCAAAGCGAACTGTCGGGGGTCCCATAAATCACCCGACCGCGTAAGGGACGCAAAATCCGGGAACATAACACCGGTATGACGGAAACTAGGGCGGCAAAAGTGGAACAAAACACCAGGCATAAGGCCGAGCCTTCCACCCTTTACCAAGTATATAGATGCATTAATAAAATAAGAGATATTGTGATATCCCAACATAAACCCTGTCCACCATGGAGAAATCTTCAACTTCACCTGCAACTAGCAACGCTATAAGAGGGGCTGAGCAAAGCGGTAACATAGCCAAACAACGGTTTGCATAGGAAAGGTGTCAAAGGTTAGGGGTTCATGGCAATATGGGATGGCTGGACAAACAGGTAATAGGTAGCGCAGCATAGTGAAAGAACGAGGCAACTAGCATAGCAATGATAGTATTGAGATCCAGGGTAGCGGTCATCTTGCCTGAAATCCCTCAAGGAAGAAGAACGAGTCCATGAAGAAGACAAACGGGCGCAGACGAACGAATCCTCACAACTCCGGAACGAAACCGAAGCTAACGAGAGAAGCAAACCGGAAAGAAGCAAACAACATAGTAAACAACCATCGCATAAGCATGTCATGATGCACAAACAAGTATGATGCATGTCCGGTTTAATGAGGCATGTCATGGCAAAATGCAATAAACAACACTACAAATTAAGTGGAGCTCAATATGCAACGAGTTGCATATTGACGAAACACCACATCCGAGTTATTTAGTTCGCTCTCGTTTAAGCTACCCAACAATATTAAATGTTGATTAACATGGCAAGGGGTGAAGCATAACAAAACTACCTAACTAGGCAAGTTTAAATGAGGCCGGAAGAACAAACAACAATTCCGGAAGAACCTCATATGCAATTTATGAATTAGGTACTGTTCTGCCCTAAACACCATTTTAATGTTGTTAAACAGCAAAACAAAGTGCACCAAGTTAAACTAGGCATTTTTCCACCCCATTTACATATAAAGTTTATTTAAATCCGAGCTACGGTTAATTAGTTATGAATTAAATCATTTTAACTTGGCATTTGAGCAAATTTAAACAAACAGCATTTTAAACATTTTTAACATAGATGAAAATGGCATATTATGAAACTAGATGAAATTCTAAGCATTTTACATATAAAGTTTGTTTTAATCCGATGCACGGTTAATGAGTTATTAATGCATGAACATGGAGGGGTTATTTTGTAAATATGCAATCTGTGGATAATGGAGAAAATCGCAGTGCAGAAAAAAATGCAATAGGCCAAAATTGGCAGGCCCAAAAGTGCACAGGGCGAGGCTTAGGGGCTGCTCACCATTGGGCTCGGCCCATGCAGAGGGGAAGCAGGCAGTGGCCGGGATGAGCCGGGCAGTCATGGTTGGGCAGGGCACGAGGCCCACGGAGAGTCGAACGGAGGCGTCGTCCTCCTGGACCGGATCGGCCCCGAGCGGGACCAGGGGCGGCGGCAGCCGGCGGTCCACGGCGATGGGGAGGTGCTCCGGCGAGGGGCGGAGGCCGGGGAAGGCCGGAATGGGGAGATCCGAACTCGGGGATCCCAGATCCGGTGAAGTCCGGGGACGCGGAGGCCGGCGACGAGCTCGACGGCGGGGATGGCATATTCCGGCGATGGGGACCGGTGGCCCTGTGCGAGAGAGAGAGAGAGACGGGTCGAGGAGAGAGGAGGAACGGACGGGCGGCGCGACTGGCGGCGGCACCGGCGAGGCTTACCGGCCAGGGACGGAGGCAAGGCGGCGGGCGCCAGACTCGGTGACGGCGGCGCGGAGCGGCAGCGGCCGCGCCGAAGCAACGGCGGCGAGCGCTGGCACGGACCCGATCAAGCGGCGGCGGCGACGGGTCCGACCCGGCCCCATATGGGCTCGGGCGGGCTCCGCAAGGGCCTGGCGGGCTTGCGGCGGATGACGGCGGCGCCAGGACACGTGGCGGCGTCTGATAGGTGCGGGCGCGGCGGCGGGTTTCGTCCGGCGGTGGACGGACATGTCCGGCGCGGCGCGGAGGGGAAATTAGGGTTTCGGGGAGAAATTGATCCGAAAATGGAGAGGGGGAGACGTTTTTATAGGTGGAGGGAGCTAGGAGAGTCCAAATGAGGTGCGGTTTTCGGCCACGCAATCGTGATCGAACGACCGAGAGCATGGAGGGGAGTTTGGTGGGTTTTGGGCCACTTTGGAAGGGGTGTTGGGCTGCAACAAAAGAGGGCTTTACGGTTACCCGGTTAACCGTTGGAGTATCAAACTACCTCCAAATGGCACGAAACTTGACAGGCGGTCTACCGGTGCTATACCAAGGCCGCTTGGCAAACCTCGGGCCATTCCGAGAAAGTTTAACACCCGCACAAGAGAAGTCAAAAGGGGACGCCTTGGAACATAGGAGTGCCGGATTGCAAAACGGACAACGGGGAAAAGGCTCGGATGCATGAGACCAACACGTATGCAAAATGAAATGCACATGATGACATGATACGAAATGCATATGATGACATGATAAGATGCACACGCAAGCAAATGACAAGGCAACGACGGCGAATAACTGGCGAACACCTGGCGCATCGGATCCGGGGCGTTACAAACTTCCAATAGCATGCAGCACCGCGTTTCACCTTTTTATTCATCAGCAACTAATTTGCAATATACTAGTTCAACCATGCCATTGGATGGGAGAATTGGCCATGCTACTACTAGCTATTCGGCCAGTTACTCTCAACTGTCATATGCTACACCTCATGTTAGTAATTTTTCAGCACCATACACAACTGTATATGTTCATAATTCGGCTTCACACCTTCCTGGTCATAGCCGAATAAATGTAAATTTTACAGGAGCGGTTGTGCCCAATATTGTAGAAGATGAGGTAGTGGTGGCTGCATTGAAGAGTTTAGCCCAAAATAAGAGGATTAGTGCTCTTTGCCTTGAACAACATGAAAAGGGGCTATTTCGTGATTATGCGGCAATAAAATCTAGAGTTTTGCAAGAAGACGAATCTTTCTCAATTGATAAAATTGGCGAGCAAAAATATGGGTTTGCAACAATGCATATGCCTTCACCTAGTACTACATCATATTATACACCCCCTACACAATTGCAAAATTTCGGCAACACCCGTGTGTCATTGCCGAAAGAGTCTAAAAGCATTGTCGGGCAATCTTATCTGGAGTGCACTGAATTTGAGAAAAAAAATTAAAGCCAATTTTTCCTCTCACTGCCAGAAACAAACAGAAACAGAATTGGCTCAAATAAAAGAAGCATTGCCAATTGGTAGAATCAATGAAAAGAAGGATGATTCGGAATATGGAAGTTCTTCGGTTGAAAAAGCCGGATCAAGTAGTATATATTCTGAGTCCATCAAATCCAAAGAGACAAGCATTATTGAGGAAGGGCATGGCAAGCATAGCAAAACGACCATGCTTGATTTTTCTGATGTTAACAGAACCTACTTCCTGCCCTATGAGTTCCATGCCATAGAAATTGACAAGCCTCAAGGACAAGAACAAGTAGCAAAACAAAGATCGGTTGACAAAGATCTTTGAGGTAATGATGCACAGAATCAAGAAAAAGATGACGAAAAGGCGTTGGGGAGCCATCCAAAGACGGAGCAAGACAATTTTCAAGTCACACACCATCATGCTCTCCCAACATATTTGAAGAGGTATTTTTAGCAAGTAATTTACTTATATTCCGATTTGGTCATACTTTGTTGTTGATGCATCTATCAGAAAAATCTGCATCAGCAATATTGAGAGACCAATGAAGAAAGGTAATTTGTTTGTTAGCAATCAGATTGTCACAAAGCATATCGATCAACATATTGCATCATTCAGAAAGACCAATAGTGAAAAATTATTACAATCGAAGCTTTCCTTGTTGTTTTATTTAAAGTTCATATCTAATTGGGTAGCTTTGCTTGTCTCATACTTGGCTTACACTTGTTCTTAGATGAGACATGTGTGTTCTAATTATTTTTGTTTCAGAAATTTAAAGCCAAGGTTAAAATCTTTTGAGAAAACCGATGCTATTATAGTTTCTTATTTAAAGACATTGGAGATAGAGTACAAAACACGATGCATGGCCTAATGGGGGGATGCAAATATGAACCATTCGTTTGCTTACTTCCAAAGCCGTTCTCACAGAAAGACTAGCTAGAAGATAAAAGGTATACCTTCACTTCAAACATGTGTGATCAAATCTTTGATTTGGTGTTAAGAAATAATTATATTAGAATACCATGTTGAGCCATCTATCCAAAGACGAACGTACTGTAGGTTGCATCATTTGTTCAAACATAATTTTGAGGATTGCAACATGTCTCATGAAATAGCCAAATCGGCCATTGATAAAGGACGATGATTTCTTGAAACACCAAAGGATGACCAATCTATTCCGATTGATCTTGATGGCAAAAAATTTTTGCATCGGCTTCTTCAAGCTGATTCATTAAATGACGAGAAGATAAAAACAGTGGATGATGGGATCAAGTTTTCAAGTAAAGAAGTTGTTCAAGAGCACAATGAATATATTCTTGAAGGCGGGAATTCCATCAAGGTTTGACAAAAGACGCCAAGTACTAGGGGCAACAAGAAAGTTAAGAGATCAGTGCAAGCACAACCATAGGAAACAAAGGCCGAAATAAGCACCAGGTTAAGAGATCAACTATCATTTTCGCAGAGTTACTAGCTAAATATCAAAAAGCAAGTGAAGAAAAAAGTGCTTATGGGTCAAGTAGTGCAAAAGCATCAAGATCACCCCCTAGGCACAATTATGAGGATTGGTATTGGCAAAGTGGGCATTTTGATGCAACATATTCATATCCTTATTTTCGGCCGCCAATGCCAATGTCGTGGATGCCTCCCCATGCTCATGTAAATCCATATCCTTTGTGGACAGGTATGATACAAGAGCGCATTCTCCATCTTAGTTTAGACCATCTCACCAACATTGTGTAGCTCCAAGAAGGTCAAAGTTTGATGAACAATCCTATGTTAAAGACCGTTTCAATAAAAAGAAATCGGTCTGGAGCGCATGGACGAAGAAAGAGGTGGTCAAGCAAGTATACCGGGTCAAGGAAGATGGTCGTAATTGTGCTACTTCAGATATGATCTCAAATAACAAAGATCCAACTAAAGTGCTGACATTGGCTACAAAAGGCAAAGAAGTGAGGCAATCAATTGTTAAAAATCAAAGTGCCAAATCTGAAGAAAAGAAGTTGAGGGTACATAAGGCCAAAAAAGAGTTGCCATTGGTTGAAGCAGATTCATAGCCGAGGTTCCCACTCGACTTATCATATTGGCAAAAGAAGGAATTACAAAATCTTAGTGCACAAGAGCTGAAAAAGAAGAACGTGGCATGGGTTCCCAAGAGGATCAATCAAAATAAAAATGATGTGCAACTTTCTATTGCAACAAGTGTCACAAAAGTGAAGAAAGTGAAGGATGGAAGCCAAAAACAATTAAGCTGAAGGTTTGCATCACCCCCATCAAAATCTTGGGTTGGCACATCATCCACATTGGCCAAACATGTCATTGATGTCTTTGTCATGGAATTCATCCCCAGGTACGATCAGTCACCCTCCATGGGATTATTTAGATCCATGGATGCAATATAATTTCTTATATCATGAAAGAATATTACCAAATCCCTATACATTTGATTAGCTACCAGATTATTGCTGATCCAAAGGGCCGAAATATTTGATTTGTCATTTCGTTTGTTTATTTCGACTATACTTGCTTTGGTGGAGGAAGTTTACATGGACCTTATGTTAATGGATGATATTTATCCATCATCGTAAGAATATGTCAAAGCATGGCCGGTGTAGTATTGGAACATCGTCCTTAGTCAATTGGAAAGCGAGACAAGCCTTTGGTTGCCATAGATGCTACACATATTGAGGCATTCGGTGATTCATTATGAGAAGTTCAACAAATATCCAAGGGTTATCAATGTTTTGACGAATCACTTATAATTTATTTTGAGGTATGTCTAGATATAAAATTTACCAATTGGGTTGCTTTAATACTGCTCATATATCTAAACATGACAATTGGAGAGCAAATGAGTTGGCACAGCAGGCATCAGGCTACCATGTTGATCATCGTGTATTGCAATTCTATCAATAGCCGATGTTTGGTCTCACCGACATAGGTAAGGCTAAACTGAAGCCCACCGCTTCGGCAACTAATGAAATTATTATGCAGGCAAGGGCAAGGATTCGAAAAACTCATTGTTGATTACCTGCAATAACCTAGCAGAAGGGTGGACAATATGGTTCGGACGATGGCTTTGAGATACATATCTATGAAATTTTATCACCGGATTGTTAATGAAATTGAGAAGGTTTCACCCAATTTTGCATCAAGGATTCAAAGAACTAATGGCCGATATATACTTATCACCCTATCCACATGCAAAATGGTTGTCGTCTTCCTTAGAACCAACACGGTACAAGTTATTTTTCGGCATGCTTGCTTTGCCGAAAAACAGGGCGGCATGTGTTGACACCAGATTTTGGCACGGAAGAAAATGTTATTAACATGGATTCAAAGGAAGAAGTGCACTATACAAAAAAGTTCCGTAGTGTTCACATGAACATCTTTGAAGTTTGGGCCATCGCCATCCGATCTCATCTCGAAGCCGAAACTATGCTCAAAGTACTAGGATTTCATATTCCGAGTACTGTTTGACCGATTAAGCCCCAAGACAACCTCGTAAGAGAAAATGTTCAACACGGATTGTCTTCGTATCATCGAATCGATCGATTTTGATATAAAAACCGTCTCAATCCAAGATCGTATGCAAAATTTAGAGCCATCAGAGTACGGCCCTACCACGAGGCAAAATATGGCGCGAAGGATCAGACAACCAGTCTGATGGGTCGCGTGAGCTATTTGTCCCTCAAGACAGCCTCGAATGGAAAAACTTACAACCCGAAAAAGTTTCGTCTCGTCGATCCGATCGGTTTTGATATATAAATCGTCTCAATCCAAGGTCATATGCATCCTGGAGAGGCAAAACAAGATCAAGCTGAAGTTTGGGCTAGATTCGGGTTGAATCCGAATTAGACTAGAGCTAGGACTCTAGGAAGTGAATTGATATAATTTTCTTGTAAGAAAAGTATAGATGAATTCTTTGCTTGTACGGGAAGTCCAGCCGCCTTTTATATATAGTGGAGGTGACGGCCGATTGAAACAACACACAATCGGACAATCATCTACCATTTTTTTAATCTTTTATCTTCTCCCTTGTTCTTCTTCTTCCTCGTTCTTCGTTCATTCTTCTTGTGTGGGGGTTTCGGGTCCTCAAAAGCATCCGCCGGGTTGCTTGCGTACCGTGCTTCTGGATGGGTCTCTTTCGATGTGAGCTGCAACGCATCACCCTCGGTGTTGGAGGTACACGGTGACGTGTTTTTGTCCAAACAAGGATAAGATTAGTGATGGCATGAAATAGAAGGACATGTATCGGCATGAAGAGTTTTCCAACTCTATACCTCGCTTTCTCGGTCATCTCACAGATTTCCCTGTGTTCTCAGATATCAGAGGTCCCGTTCACTGTCCAAACCATCAAGAAGACCTGATAGACAGTGACACCAAAAATGAACACAAGGATGCAGATCTGGCCACCATTACATATGTAGAGGACATTGTTATTGCAAACTCTACATCTATGGTTATAATATGTTTACTTTATGTAACAATGCATACATAATGTAAATTGACTGCAGTATAATGTCTTCAACTACATTATGGCAGGAATATTATCATCATCAACCTATAGTAGTGACTAAGGCTATATATATGGTACATGAAGAGTTCAAAAAACTCACGTCTCTAACTTCATATGCACCCCCAAGCTCAAGCCGATCCAAGAGAAAGCGGGTTCAACCGGTGAGTAGTTGAACTCTTTTTTGTAAACACTTCCTTAATTAGTAGACTACCTTTCCTCACCCAACCACTGTGTACTTTGGTAGATGCATGTAAAATTTGGAATTATTTTATATGTTGTAACCTCTATAAATTCCGTCGGTAGGGAAACTTAGTATTCTCAAATGATGACATTACTGCAAGTGTTTGGCCCCAGAAAAAACAATCGGATGCGGTCATCAATGCCCTGGCAGTGCAGCAGGAACAATCAGAAGTCGTGAAGCAAGCCATGGTAAATAAGCATGATGAAGTAGATGCTATGAAGAAGGCTCTGGCATGTTAGCTGCTACAATATCAAGCTGTGAAGAAGGCTCTAGAAGAGCATGAGCTAGAACGTGAAGTTGTGAAGCATCTCATGCCAGATAAGCACCATGGCCAAGAATCTGTGAAGATTACCCTCGCAGAGCACCAAAAGAAATTAAAAGGTGTCAAGAAGGCTCTGCCAGAGCAACAGGAAAATTTGAAATTGGGCCTGTTATTCTGCATAAGCGTCTTGAATCAATGAATACTGCCCCCGTAGAGCAACAACAAGAAGATGACCTTGTAAAAAAATGCAAAGGAATTGAAAACCTTGGATCTCAAAAAGAGACTTGATGACATTGATGGATTGCCAAAGTTCATCGCCCGGAATGCGTCGCCGGGATTATATGAGATGTGAGCAATGAAACTAAGTCATATATGTCTATTTTTATACTGTGGTTGTGCCCCATGGTTGGCTATTGTAATGTCTTAGACAATTTGTTTGACAATCATTGATTTTGCAGTTTAACAAAAGCAACGAGCGCGGAATTTGGATTGACTTTGCATGAATTCATATTAAATTTATTTTGAAAAATCTATTTTATCTCATATTGCCTGCCAATTGCAATATAATACAAATTGAGCGCATCTAAATACTGTGACGGTCATGAACGGCCTCACAAGCATATGGACCCACAAGTAAGAAGCCACGTCACCCACGTATGGACCCGCTTGCCAGAATTCACCTCAGCACTAAATGGCCACACATGTCACAATTGTTGACCGTTCAAATGACACATCGTCATAGAAAATAGAATGCACGGTCCCACATGTAAGTAGTCAAGTCAGCTTCTTCTGTGCCCATATGTCAGCAGTGTTCACCGGTCAATATGGCTTAGTCATCCATAAGTATTGCACGAGCTTATGCTTTAAGATTTTGTACGAGGAGCGCTACCTGGCTCTCCCGGTTTCTCAGCTTTACTGGCTCTTACGGCGCGGAATGGGTGACGAAGATCTTGACCATGTGGGGCAATACGACCAGAGCGAAGTGCTCCACACTGGTTGGGTCAGCGTCGTGGTGGACTACGTCCAGCTTAGGAAGCAGGAGATTAGAGTCATGCGGGTTGGCGTAGAGTTTGTTGTCCAAGCAAGAGCTTGAATGCCAGCATGTCGGAGCCGGAGCTCGTTTCTGACGCCATGCTTTCACTCTTGGAGAATGGTGTGAGGTGTCTCTCCATAGAGGAGAGGAACCAAGCATGGTCGGGCATACCTGTGATCTCCACATCCATCTTGAAGCGTAGATCAATGGGCTCGGCTCGCGTGGAACGACTCCAGGGGTGGATGAGCAGGAGAAAACATCGGGAGCACATGTTTCTGAGAGCAAGACGAGCATGCACCTCGGGGGCGAGGGAACCTCATAAGGAAATCCTCTTGTAGGTGGCGGTGTATGTAGAAGTCGGCGGGGCGAGCAGGAATTGGGTGGCAAGAATGGCGGCGACCTTAACATAGGAGACACCAGAACAATTGCCGCCTAGAGTGGCGAGCAAGGCCCTCTGCTTCAAGGCCTCCTCAATAGCCATCATCTCGGCAGGCTGAGGTAGAGCAGAACGTGCCATGCAGGCGGAGAGCAAGGTGGCCGGATAGGGGAATAGCTGGCGCGTGAAGAGCTGGAAGAGAAAGATGGCGATGGGGTGCAGAAGAAGCAGGGGCATAGCAGCGTAGGCGGGAAACGATGACCGCGATTAGAAGGCCGCGGGCCGGCTCGGGCCATCAACGCTAGAGGACAATGGCATAGAGACCTAAGAGGCAGCGATGACTATGAAGGGGGGCCATGGCGGTGCTTGGCCGAGGGGCATCAGATGGGCTACGCGAGCGCCTATAACGTGTAGCATTTCTCAGCAAACCTATAACAGGTAGCATTTCTCAGCAAACGTATAGCATGCCCTAGCCTTGTGGATGTAGAACCGGCAACACTACTGTATATTCCCAACTTAGCATGCTACTGTTTGTAACCTTTAGTAAATGATACACTCTACGTCCTATGTTATAGGTTTGCTGAGAAATGCTACACCTATGGACCACATCATACGAAATTTTTACGTTACAGACATGTATGGTTGTTTTTTGTTGGATGGGAAATCATAAGGAGGGCCCATAGCTGAATTCAAGGGGAGGAGATATACCTGGCCATGGGCAGCCTGGCCCGAACAGCTCAGCCCGACCCGGCCCGGCCTAACCCTGCCCATGGGTCAAGCCCAGGCCTAGTTTTTTTGCCGAATGGCCAGGCCAAGCTCCGGTTTATCATATTTGCAATTTAAGCAAGAGGCCCGGCCAAACGCCCGATGAGCTTTTTCACTATTGGGCCAGGCTTGGGCCTAAAAACTAGGCCCAGTGGCTGGGCCGGGCCAAGGCCTAGGCCTAGGTTTTCTGCTTCGGGCTTTGTTAGGCCCGGTCTGGCCCGAGTTATGCCAGGTATAGGAGGAGAGATTGGTTAGTGTGAGGGGTCCCTAAGATGAACCCGTAACCATCCCAACTTGTTCCTCACATGGTCAGTAGTACCGGGGATACTGAGAACTCAAGAAACTGAGTTTAAGGGTGGATAACTGGGATTTTGGTTGAGTATCTTGATTGGAGTTCAACCGTGGCTAGAGTGTTGTTTCCCTCTCCATAGTGTCATTGTCCTTGAACACAATGTGAATCTTGGATTCATCGAAAGAATGTAATTACACCACATGAGCTGGAAGGAGTTCACCATTTGTTATCACAAAACTAGAGGTCACCAAGTGTGGTTCCACTCGCCAATGAGGACTACACTCTATAATACTAAACTTATAGAACTTTGGTCCATGTAATTGTCTTGTCATTAGTCGCTGAAACCCAATATGGGTATAATATGCACTTTCACCAATCCTACAATTTTGGAGCGCAATGAGTGTTTATCTTGGCAGGAAGAAGACCTTTGCCCGGCAATAAAATTTGATGTCTTTACCTAATATTAAAGGATGGAGGCTTTCATAGTTCTCCATAGGTCATCCCTTTATATCCATTGATTTTGTGTTAATGCTAAAGATAGGCGGTTGAGATTTAAAAATAGATCTACATAATGTTACGTAAAATATGAGGCACGTACACAACCCATCACGTAGGCATCTATGAAGAATCCCTTCTTTTTTTAACAGTACGGGAGGCCGATCTGCACACAAACACACATAGAAAAAATCACAACTCGGATTCGCAGCAAGAGGAGGTAGAGATAAAAGGCATAGAACACACTAAGGCAAGAACAACCAGAGGCGATTGCAGCTGCTGTGAGCACCTGAAGACAGAGGAGCACGGGCGAGTGACTCGAGGCAGCGGCCAGGAGCGAGCAGCACGTACACATCAAGGCTGAAGAGTAGGCCGTCGGGCTTGTCAGAGGCGCACGTCTACCCGGCGGACCACTCAGCTAACCATTGAGGCGCAGATAATCCTTGTGAATGGTGAGATTATCAACTAAAATGTTTCATTCTTTATTTTTCATGGAAGCAAGACACGATGATGATGGATGGAGCCGTCACACAAGACCACAGAAAATCGTAAAGATGCAGTAAACCATCGGCGCCATCGTCGTAGGGTCGTCGTGTCCTCATCAAGCTCTCCACCACAGCCGTCCAGAGCGCGACGATGACGCAGACCACTGCCGGCTACATCCACATGCCATTACTTCCAACGAGGATGCCACTTCAACATGCGGAAGCCGCTGAAGGCAAGGATGAGGAGCTCGGTGTAACGCCCCGGACACACCCGCCGGTGGTCGTTACTCCTGGCGGGATCTAGACTGGCCCCACAGATCAATACTAGTCTTTTCTGCGCACTTTGTCCTCACTCGTGCGCACCCGGGAGCAACTTCCCGGTCGGTCACCCATCCTGATACTACTCCAAGCTAAGCACGCTTAACTTTGGAGTTCTGTCCGAATGGGATCCCGGAAAAGAAGGAATTCCTTATTGATATGAGTAGTCTATCATCCCTATTAAGCCGAGCTATTACATACACCCCACTCGGAGGAACCGGCGTCCTCGTCGGCCACGAAACGTTCCCTCTTGGCACAACCGTCTCATGCATCCATCCGGTACATGTGCCATGCCGTGTGCCACGACGGGTCACAAACGTCATGAACAACATGACCGCGCACCTGTCCGCAACCATCCGTGTAACCGCGAGGGTCGGCTCGATACCAACTTGTAACGCCCGGACACACCCGCGGTGGTCGTTACTCTGGCGGATCTAGACGGCCCCACGATCAATACTAGTCTTTTTGCGCACTTTGTCCTCACTCGTGCGCACCGGGAGCAACTTCGATTGGTCACCCATCTCGATACTACTCCAAGCTAAGCACGCTTAACTTTGGAGTTCTGTCCGAATGGGATCCCGGAACAGAAGGAATTCCTTATTGATATGAGTAGTCTATCATCCCTATTAAGCCAGGCTATTACACTCGGCCCCATGGCGCCGCCTTGCCGCTTGTCGTCGGCTTTGTCACACCGGATGCCGATGAAGATGGAGACATGAAGCATGGGGTCAAGACGCACGCTCTCCACTTTATCAAGCTAGTGTAGGGTGGACTTCGTCCGGGACGGTCTGATCCATCACTTAGCCACCTTTGGACCGGTTGCCGGCGGTCCAGACCGGACCAGATCAACCACCCTGTCAGTCATTTTTTCAAGGACCGACGGGCGACGACAAAGCCCGGAATGGACCGAGCGAACCGGCCAACCACCACCGGTGGCGACCTGCACCAGTGGAGCAGCAAGGTAGGTGAGGTGTACAAGTATTGTGGCAAGGTGGGCGACATGCGGGAGCGCCGGTGGGGGAGGTGGGCGGCATGCCGTTCGAAAAGCGATGGGCCGCGCGGATGTTAGCCATGAACCTGCACATGGTTGTTCATTAGTAGTTTTTTCGGTTGCATCCAAGTAGTGTAATGCGTGCATGAGCCTACATTTTCTTTGTGAGGGCCTTGCCATGATCAGTGGATCAAACCTGACGTCAAGTTAGTCTAAAAACATAATTATTTTTTGTTTTGTTGTAAAAATAACACACATAAAGATAACATATTAGTTGAAAAAGCGAACAACATATAAGTTGACCTCGGGAGTCATGCACCATTAATAGATGTATATGGAGTACTTCACTAAGAAAATATGTATATACAACTCTGTCACATGCATGTGTACCAAATACAATCTGATTTCTTGCATAATCAGCAGCGAACAAGCAAGGATAAGTGAAGCACATACTGGCGACCCCCTCCCTCTCGGAACCCCCTCGCACCACCACCCAGGGCGACGCCAGGGGGACCTAATTCCTCACGCCGCCAACCTTCCTGAGGGAGTTTTGGATTAGGGGGTCCTCGAACATCCGGACTATGTACTTGTGCCAGACTATTGGACTATGAAGATACAAGATTGAAGACTTCCTCCCGCGTCCGGGTGGGACTCTCCTTTGGGTGGAAGGCAAGTTTGGCAATTCGGATATGTGGATTTCCTTCTCTGTAACCGACTCTATGTAACCCTAGCCCCCTCCGGTGTCTATATAAACCGGAGGGTTTAGTCCGTAGGACAAGAACAATCATAATCATAGGCTAGCTTCTAGGGTTTAGCCTCTACGATCTCGTGGTAGATCAGCTCTTGTAATACTCATATCATCAAGATCAATCAAGCAGGAAGTAGGGTATTACCTCCATAGAGAGGGCCCAAACCTGGGTAAACATTGTGTCCCCCTCCTCCTGTTACCATTAGCCTTAGACGCACAGTTCGGGACCCCCTACCCGAGATCCGCCGGTTTTGACACCGACATTGGTGCTTTCATTGAGAGTTCCACTTTGTCGTCATGGTAAGGCTTGATGGCTCCTTCAATCATCCACAAGGATGCGATCCAGGGTGAGGTTTTCCTCCCCGGATAGATCTTCGTATTCGGCGGCTTCGCACTGCAGGCCAACTCGCTTGGCCATCTGGAGCAGATCGATAGCTACGCCCCTGCCAATCAGGTCAGGTTTGGAAGCCTGAACTACACGGCTGACATCCTTGGAGACTTTATCTTTGACGGATTCGAGCCCACGACAGGTGCGCCGTACAGTCACGATGAGCATGACTTAGATTTGCCATCGGACGGTGTTCAGGAGAACACACCTGCAGCTGCCCTGGCCTTAGATCTGGAGCAGATTGTGCCATCCGAGGACGGGTGGATAGACCCCGCCAAAGAGGCCGCACACTCATCGGCGATAGAGCCGAACACAAGCTTTGCCTCCAATGAGGTCTATGACATCGGACCCTCGGAGTCGTCTCCGGCCGTAGGCTCCAAACCGCACGCATCCGTGCCTTCGAACCTGGTTGGGCACTGATCATGGAGTTTACCTCCGTGGATATCTTTCAGCACTCGCCCTTGGGAGACATGCTAAATTCGTTGAAATCTCTCTCCCTGTCAGGAGAATCTTGGCCGAACTATGTCCGGCTTGAGTGGGAAGCGGACGACGAAGAAATTCGTCCCCCACCCACCACCCACTTAATAGCCACTGGTGACGACTTAACCGACATGCTTGATTTTGACTCCGAAGACATCAACGGTATGGACAATGATGCCAGAGAAGAACAGGAACCACCGCCCAAAGGGCGCTGGACAACCACCTCATCATGCGATATATATATATATATATTATGGACACACCCAAAGAAAGCAATGGCGATGAGAAGCAATCTAAGCGTCGGCGTCAGCGGCGCCGCTCTAAGCCCCGTCATAGCAAAAATAGCAATACCAGCACAAGAGACAATAGCACTCCGGATGACGCCGAAGACGAAAACAATCCCGCCCAGCCAAGCTTCCAGCAAACCGGACGGGAGGATGGGCAAGCTAGCCCTGATAAACAGGCAATGGATGGAGACTCAGAGGATGAAAATTACATGCCCCTCTCCGAAGACGAGGTAAGCCTCGACGACAAAGAATTCATCGTGCCTGAGGATCCCGTCAAGCAGGAGCGCTTCAAGCGCCGGCTTATAGCCACTGCAAAAATCCTGAAGAAAAAGCAACAGCAGCTTCAAGTTGATCAAGATCTGCTAACTGATAAATGGACCGAGGTCCTGGCAGTCAAGGAATATGGACTCGAGCGCCCAACCAAAAGTTACCCAAAGCGCAGGTTGTTACCTCAATTCAAGGAGGAGGCACCAGAGCCTACACTACCAGTTCAGGATGCGGCTGACCGGCCACCTCGTGGCCAAGACAAAAGCGGCGTATCAGCCCGAACACCAGCCCGCACCCCGTCGCCAAACAAACAAAAATACGGAGGCCCGGGGCTACATGCATGACCTGCAAGACGAATTGGAAAACAAAGCAGGATAGTCAAGATCGATCTACAGATCACGGGGGCACGCCCCAACGCGTGACAATGGCCGCCACACCGGATATACTAAATACAAATCTGGCCGGGCCGAATACAACAGACCTGACTCAGTTGAACTGCGTCGTGATGTAGCCCGGCATAGAGGCGCCGCACACTCCCTATGCTTCACTGACGAAGTAATGGAGCATGAATTCCTAGAAGGGTTTAAGCCCGTGAATATCGAGCCCTACGATGGGACTACAGACCCTGCGGTATGGATAGAAGATTTCCTTCTCCACATTCACATGGCCCGCGGTTATGACCTACATGCCATAAAGTACCTCCCCCTAACACTCAAGGGACCGGCTCGGCATTGGCTGAATAGTTTGCCGGCAAACTCCATTGGAAGTTGGGAGAACCTAGAAGACGCATTCCTGGATAACTTCCAGGGCACTTATGTGCGACCACCGGATGCTGATGATTTAAGTCACATTACCCAACTGCCCGGAGAGTCAGCCAGGAAATTCTGGACTCGGTTCCTAACTAAAAAGAACCAAATTGTCGATTGTCCGGATGCCGAAGCCCTAGCGGCCTTTAAGCATAACATCTATGACGAGTGGCTTGTCCGACACCTCGGCCAAGAGAAGCCGAAGTCCATGGCAGCCCTAATGACACTCATGACCCGCTTATGTGCGGGTGAAGATAGCTGGTTGGCTCGTAGCAACAGCACAGCAAGAAACCCTGGCACCTCAGACGCCAGAGATAGCAACAGTAAGCCCCGACACAATAAACACAAGTGTCGCAATAATGGCAATAACACCGAAGACACGGCCGTCAATGCCGGTTTCAGTGGCCCCAAGTCCGGTCAGCGGAAAAAGCCATTCAAAAGGAACAATCTAGGCCCGTCTAGTCTGGACCGCATACTCGACCACCCATGCCAAATTCATGGCACCGCGGGAACACCAGCCAATCATACCAACAGAGAATGTTGGGTCTTCAAACAAACCGGCAGGTCAGGTGTCAAAAACAAGGAGAAGGGGTCGCAAAGCAATGACGACGACGAGGAGCCCTGGCCACCGAAGACAGGAGGACAAAAGAAATTTCCCGCGCAAATCAAAACGGTGAACATGATAAACGCCACCCATATCCCCAGGCGGGAGCGGATGTGTACTCTTAGGGATGACGACGCAACAGAGCCAGTCGCCCAAAAATATAAGCTATGGTCGTCCAGCTCTATCACCTTTGACCGTACGGATCGCCCGGCCAATACTAGTCAGGGCAATTCGGCCGCACTAGTCCTGGACCCAATAATTGACGGATTTCACCTCACACGAGTCCTTATGGACGGTGGCAGCAGTCTCAACCTGCTGTATCAGGACACAGTGCGTAAGATGGGTATTGATCCTTCAATGATCAAACCCACCAAAACCACCTTTAAAGGTGTTATACCAGGTGTGGAGGCCTGTTGTATAGGCTCCATCACTCTGGAGGTAGTCTTTGGACCACCGAATAATTACCGTACCGAAGAGTTAATCTTCGACATTGTCCCTTTTCGCAGTAACTATCATGCACTGCTCGGACGAACCGCGTTTGCTCGATTCAACGCGGTGCCACATTATGCATACCTTATGCTCAAGATGCCCAGCCCGTGCGGCGTCATAACAGTTAATGGCAAGGCCGAACGCTCCCTCCGCCAAAGAGTATACCGTCGCCCGACCAGTAGAAGTGCAGACTGGCATTTTTCAATCGAACCTTCATTCAATAGCCAGACTCCCGGACATAGTCGAAAGTGTCCGAACTACTATGCCGCAGGATAGCCCAGCTCATCAAGAGCTCAATTAATCACTCCGGCGAAAAGCGGAGACAATGCCAGGCCAGAGCACACAATACGATCTAACTGCCCCGCGGCACACAAACATCTTTTCGCACTTTCATTGCAGGTCCACTTTTGTGTAGGCCACCACTGGCGATATGGAAACCAGACCCATGAGGGGATGAAAATACCAAGAAAGGAAATAGCTCGATTGCGTATGGGAATCCTTAGGTATTCCTGTTGATGATTATCCGATCATTACCAGGATCCGCACACGGCTCCCCTCCCCTGATCACAGCAGGTTCTGACGTCATATTTATTTTTATCACACTATTTGTACTCTTATGCATCGACGTATTATTCAATTGCAATATGTGGCTTTATATGACGCTTACTTGTTGCTCGTTCTTATTGATATTCTTTGTCAAATGGCATCCGTACACTATGATATGTCGTAATGTGCCAGGGGCTTCGTTGTACCCATAATATGGTAATAAAGTTCGAACACCCTCACGGTCGTTCGGCACCCTGAAGTTATAGCATTATATGCATCGGCTCCGAATCATGTCTTGGGTCAATAGTTGGGTTGCCTGGCTCCTGTGCTTGCTACCCTACGTTCCGCTATATCGGCTAGGGTAGTAAAGGGAGAACTACTGCGAATGTGTCTCGATTCTTTCGGACGAGCGCCTCAGTAGAGAAAGCCGAAATTTGACTGTCATGATACGGCGAGAGCTGGTCAGCTGGTCGAGAGGTTGCAAAATCTTTAAGGATTTCTTCCGCATTATGTGATAACTAATGCAGCGTGCGATGGATCGGCTTTTCTTATGATCAGGTGCCTATAGAGCCCCTAGTGTGGTCTTCCAAACACCAGGGGCTACGCCTACCTTTCTTTTGTCAAGCTCCTATGGCTAAGTGAGAGTGATAAAGCCTTATAGTCTGATTGCCTAGTTCGTTGCGCTGAAAACCTCCTTCAAGGACCCAAAATTGGGGTAAAGAGTGCTCAGATTTATCCCGAACACCCCTGTACTTCCTACATGGGGGCAGAAGCCGATGACTGGCCAACTCTCAGGATTAACATATAAAACGGCCGCACAGGAGGAAAAACTTTCAAATAACAGTCAATAAATAATAGAAACGGCCTTGTTTAATATTACATAGGATAACATGATTGTATTCATGGGAATATAATGTCCTTGGCGCATTGCTCCGCCACAAGGCGGGATCCTTTCAGGACACTATCATAATATAACTCGGGCTTGTGGTGCTCCTTTCCCTTCGGCGGTCCTTCGGTCATCAGTCAGCATCCATCTTTGCCCAGTGCACCTTCGCGCGTGCGAAGGCCATTCGCGCACCCTCCATACAGACCGACCGCTTGATGAATTCAAGTCGAGGGCAGGCACTCACAAGCCGCTTCACGAGCCCGATGTAGCTGCTTGGAGTCAGCTCGGCAGGCCATAGCCGGATAATTAAATCCTTCATGGCTAGTTCGGCCGCCTTATGCAGTTTGATCAACTGTTTCAGCTGATTGGCAAAAGGCACCGGATACTTTGGCGCCAGATACTGTGACCAGAAGAGCTTCTCCGCAGTGCTCCTTTCTTTGGCCCGGTATAATTGGGCAGCATCAGATATGCTGTGTGGCAGCTCCGCAAATACCCTTGGAAAAATTTGAATTCAAATTAGTAAACGTGATTTTCTCGCTTCAAATACCTGCTTTGCATAGAAAAAGCCTTACCCGCCGCGATCTTCCTCGCCTCCTGGATTTCCTGCAGGGCGCCTTGGGCTTCCCCCCGGGCATCACATGCGGCTTGACGAGCTTGGGAGAGTTCGGATTCTTTCTCCATTAAACTCTGCTCCAAGTTATCGCATTTCTTCACGGCCTCTTGGAGCTCTTGCTCAGCTTCAATTACCCTGGCCTCGTGCTTTTCGCAAAGAGCCTTCTCTGCGGCTGCCTTCTTCTCGGCTTCGGCCACAGCTTTCTTAAGAGCCTCAATTTCGGCCATCACCCCTAGATCACATCATAAAAATATTTTCATCATACTAACTTATTCATTCGTGCTGAATACGAACAAGGTTTTTGCATACCTTGGTTATCCTCCATGGCTTCTTCACTCGAGGCGAGTTACGCTTGGCCCGCTCGAGACTACTGCTTGGTCAGGAGACTTCTGCGGTATGAGGCGGCGATCGCTTCTGAGCCTTTGCTTATAAAAAGAGAGGAGAGATGCCATAAAGTGAGTCTCCTGCGAACATATATTTGATCCTCTGTCTGGTTCTTTCTTTCACTGAACAGTGTATCAGGGGCTACTACCTATACTATGACACTCTTCGGAACCTCACAAAACATACCTCAAAGCCCGTTATAAGGCTGATGCAGGCTTCATTCAGTCCACTCTTAGCAGACTGAATCTTCTCAATCACCGCACCCATAAGGGCACGGTGTTCTTCAATGATGGAGGCACTCTTCAGCGCCGCCGACAAAGTATCCGGCACCTCTGGTTGGACAGAGGTTGTCGGTGGAATAGGTGCACCCCCTCTGGCCAAGGGAGGCTGCCTGCCTAATTCCGGAGCCGTATCGGTCTCCGGAATTGTGTCCGGCTGGGGGCCGAATTCGAGATAGCCCCCGTCGTCGAAATCCAAGGGAGCCTTTTCTCCCGTGTGTTCGGCCCCTGAAGTTCGACCTCCTGGCGCCGCCTTGACGATCTCCCCCCCCCTTCTTGGCCTGGGTCCCTCTGGGACGATACCTCGATGTCGTTCACGTGTTTTGGGGAAGGGGCCTTCGGGGGTGTCCCGCTGTCCATAGCATTCGAGCCCCGTAAATCCTCCGATGAGGATTGTTCAGTGCGGGACCTCGCCGGACTGCAAAAAAAAGTATGGCTCAATGATTAAAATATCATGCCATAGTGAGTTTCGATGCGCAAACGTGTTTGAATTTTATATACTCACGAGTTCACCAGGGTCTGGGCCCTAGGATCCACTCTAGGCTGCTGTAGGTAGCGGCGGTGGACTCCTCCGGAAGGGGAGTTTTCCCTTCTTAGGCGACTCGGCCTCCAAGGATGCGGAGGCCGTCCTTTTCTTTCTTCCCCTTGCTAGGGAATGGTTTTCCTCCTCTTCCTCGTCTTCTCCGGAGGAGGAGCGGGCATCGGAGTCTTCGGATATTGTGTCCGAAGTGCCGCGGCGACGAAGGCCACCCCTGGTCTCTTTGGCCTCCTTCTCGGCCTTCTTCTTCGGCGCCTTGTAGGGCGCCGTGTCACGCCCTCGATGCGGCTATATCTCCCACGTGTCGAAGCACGGCTTAGAGGCATAACCGCATGGAAAGCAATGTCGCAAGTGAGGTAATCTTCACACAACCCATTTAATACATAAGGGAAAGAGATACATAGTTGGCT
The DNA here is from genome assembly GCA_021437245.1 of Aegilops speltoides. Classification (NCBI taxonomy): domain Eukaryota; kingdom Viridiplantae; phylum Streptophyta; class Magnoliopsida; order Poales; family Poaceae; genus Aegilops; species Aegilops speltoides. The sequence continues at coordinate 176,270,311 of CM038144.1, read as the reverse complement.
TACAATCGCCACTTCACACAATTACATGAATAAAGCATTACATCATCCAGATACAATCAAGGTCCGACTACGGAACCAAAATAAAAGAAGAACCCCAAATGCGACAAAGGTCCCTGATCGACCCCAACTGGGCTCCACTACTGATCGACTAGAACGAAACAACACAAAGGGCAAGATCTTCGACGAGCTCCTCCTTGAGCTTGGTTGCGTCACCGGCTCGGTAACATAGGCACCTGCAAACTGGTTTTGGAAGTATCTGGTGAGCCACGAGGACTCAGCAATCCCATTACCATGGGTATCAAGACTAGCAAAGCTTAATGGGTAAGGAAGGGGTAAAGTGGTGAGGTTGCAGCAGCGACTAAGCATATATGGTGGCTAGCATACGCAAAGAAGAGCGAGAAGAGAACAAGTGGAACGATCGTGAAGCTAGCAATGATCAAGAGGTGATCCTGAATACCTACTTACGTCAAACATAACCCAGAAACCGTGTTCACTTCCCGGACTCTGCCGAGAAGAGACCATCACGGCTACACACTCGGTTGATTCGTTTTAATTCGGATCTGGTGTCAAGTTGTCTACAACCGGACATTAACAAATTCCCATCTGCCACATAACCGCGGGCACGGCTCTCAAAAGTTTAAACCCTGCGGGGTGTCCCAACAGCCCATGACAAGCTCTCGCGATCATCGAAGAATAGACCTTCACCCAGAAGACCCGATCAGTCTCGGAATCCCGGTACATCAAGACATTTCAACAATGGTAAAACAAGACCAGCAAAGCCGCCCGATGCGCCGACAATCCCGATAGGAGCTGCACATATCTCATTCTCAGGGCAACACCGGATGAGACATCCTACGAGTAAAACCAGACCTCGAGTTGCCCCAAGGGGGCCCCGTAGTCTACTCGGTTTGAACCAGCACTTAGACAAGCACTGGCCCGGGGGGGCTAAAATAAAGATGACCCTCGGGTTGGCCGACCCAAGGGAAAGGGATAGGTGGTGGTGAGGCAAATGGTAAAACCAAGGTTGGGCCTTCTTTGGACAAGTTTTATTCAAAGCGAACTGTCAGGGGGGGTCCCATAAATCACCTGACCGCGTTAGGAACGCAAAATCCGGGAACATAACACCGGTATGACGGAAACTAGGGCGGCAAGAGTGGAACAAATCACCAGGCATAAGGCCGAGCCTTCCACCCTTTACCAAATATATAGATGCATTAATAATATAAGAGATATTGTGATATCCCAACCAAAACCTGTCCACCATGGAGAAATCTTCAACTTCACCTGCAGCTAGCAACGCTATAAGAGGGGCTGAGCAAAGCGGTAACATAGCCAAACAATGGTTTGCTAGGAATGGTGTCAAAGGTTAGAGGTTCATGGCAATTTGGGATGGCTTGATAAACAGGTAATAGGTAGCGCAGCATAGCGATAGAACGAAGCAACTAGCATAGCAATGATAGTAGTGAGATCCAGGTAGCGGTCATCTTGCACGAAATCCCGCTAGGAAGAAGAACGAGTCCATGAAGAAGACAAGTGGGCCTTGATCGAGCGAATCCTCACAACTCCGGAACGAAACCGAAGCTAACGAGAGAAGCAACCCGGAAAGAAGCAAACAACATGGTAAACAAACAAGCATAATCAAGGCATGATGCACAATCAAGTATGATGCATGTCCGGTTTAATGAGGCATGGCATGGCAAAGTGCAACAAACAATGCACAAGTTAAGTGAAGCTCGATATGCAACGAGTTGCAAATTGACGAAACACCACATTGAGTTATTTAGTTCACTCCCGTTTAGGTACACAACAATGTTAAATGTTGATAAACATGGCAAGGGGTGTAACAAAAGTAAACTAACTATTTAGGCAAGTTTAAATGAGGCCGGGTCAACAACCAACAATTCCGGAAAATCCCCATATGCATATTTTGAATTAGCTACTGTTCTGCCCTAAAACATATTTTAAAGTTGTTAAACAGGAAAATAAAGTGGACTATGTTAAACTAGGCATTTTTCCACCCCATTTACATATAAAGTTTATTAAAATTGGAGCTACGGTTATTTAGTTATGAATTAAATCATTTTAGCATGGCATTAGAGCAAATTAATGCAAACAGCAATTTTAAATATTTTAACATGGATGAAAGTTGGATATTGTGAAACTAGATAAAATTCTAAGCATTTTACATATTAAAATCATTTTAATCCGATGCACAGTTTAAGAGTTATTAAATGCATGAAATCTAGGGGTTTTTCTGCAAATCTGTAAATCATGGATAATGCTAAAATCGCAGACAGGAAAAAAATGCTACGGGCCGAAACCGACTGGCCCAACAGGAACAGGAGCTGGGGGGGAGCTCACCGCGGGCCAAGGCCCGTTCGGAAGCAGAGGAGGCCGGCGGATCTGGCGAAGAGGAGCTGGGCCTGGCGCCTGGTCGACCCTTCGGGCAGAGTTACGACGCGTCAACGAAGCCTTGGCTGCTCGCTCGCTTCAGCAGAGCGGCGAGAGGCCACGCCGCTTGGTTGGACAGCGGCGAGGCAGCAGGAGGGCAGGATCGGCGGCGACGAGGGCGCGCGAAATCCGTCCGAATCGAGGCGAGGCGATGGGGTCGGCGTGGAGGTCAGCAGGCGAGGATCGCGGTTAGGCGCGTCGTCCTCTCTGCTCGATCTGAAGCGAAGGACGTTGATCACGGTCAACGGCGAAGCGCCGTCGTCGCCGAATCGGAAGACAGAGCGAACGGCGGCGGACTTACCGCGACAGACGACCTCCGGAAGAAGATGGCGGCGGGCGGGGCGCAGCGACTGGAGGCGGAAGAGGCCGGAGACGCAGAGCCTTGCTGGTTCGAGCGGAGAAGACGACGAACAAAGCAGGCGGCGGCGGAGCTGGGGCTTCGTGCGGTTCTGCTAGAAGAAGCGGGGAGAGATGAGAGCTCCGGAGAGAGAGATTAGAGCAGAGGAGATGAAGGAGAGGGCGCGAGGGCTAGTCGAGCGGTGATGACAAAAGGCTTCAGGAGGAGCTCCTCTCCTGGGTCGATGAGGAGGCGAGGAGGCTCGAGCGCAAGGTGGGGCTCGGGCGCGAGAGGCCCGGCGAGGACGCGGCTTTGAGGCGGAGCAAAGCGGATCAAGAGGGTCGGACGCGAGCTTGGGCTGCAGCCATCCATGGCGCTGCATTAGGAGGTCGCGAGAGAGATGTGAGGCACGGGATGTGCAGGGAAAACGGAGGAGCAGCGGCAGGCATCTCACCGGCGGCGGGAGGTCTTGTGCTCCGCGAGGTGGAACTCGGCGTGGCACACGAGGCAGACGGGATTCGGGAGGCACTAGTTGGCGAGGAGAGATCGAGGGAGTTTGGATCGAGGCGCGGGCACCTAGATCGAGGAGGAGCAGTGGGGAGAGCTGGTTGGTGGCTGGAGGAAAACGAGGAGAAGGGATCCCGAGGGATTTGGTGGAGTGGCGGCGATGAGATGGATGGGACAGCCAGCCTAAAAACTAGGGTTAGAATGATATATATAGTAAGGTATTTTGGTTTGGGGCTATCTCGTCCCTCCGATCGTGTCGGACGGGCAGAAAAATAGGCTAGGAAGCCCAAATAAGAAAACGGAGATGTTTTGTAGACGTTAGGGGATGATCCGGACCATGATGAATGACCGCCGGGTCGGGTTCAGGGGAGTTTTTGGATGCACGAGAGGGGTCTATGCACTGTGTTGAGAGGGTAGGCATTTAGATGAGAGGGGGAAAACAAAGACAAAGGGCTCTGGCAAAAAGCCACGGGGTCAAGGGTTTTGTTGGTCTCGGAGAAAGAGAGAAGAGAGGGTCCAAATGGTCTCATGAGCTGGCAAGAGAGGTTAGGTGGTCGGACAAGAGGGAAACGAAAACACGGTTGGTGCAGGAGCGGTCGGTAGCGGGCAAGGAGATTCGAGGGAAGGTGATGAAGGCAAAGGGAGAAACGACAACGACGAACGAATGCAAGTTTTTAAAATATGACGGCAACAGAATGCCGATGCAATGCGAATGATGCGATGATGAAATGCAAGACAAGAATAAAATGCAAAACAAAAGACAAAACCCAACCACGGGGAAAAATAACATATGGCATCTCCGGAAAAGGCAAGAGTTGGAGTTACGAATATGGAAAGTTGCATCCGGGGTGTTACAACACTCCACCACTACGAGAGGATCTCGTCCCGAGATCTGGGATGGCACCGGAGAGAAACGGAAGAGGAAGATGTAAAACATAGTTGCTTCTTTGACAAACGAGTGAAACCAAAGAACCTTGAGAGGTTGAACAAAATGAAAGAAAGAAAACAGCAAAGATGAACAAAGTTGAAAGCACTCTGTTAGAAAAGAGGAACAAGGGATACAACGAGAACCAAGAGATTGCAAAGACATGAATCAAGAGTTTAATGGACAAGATAGAATTCGAAACCACTCCGGTTAAACAAGATAGAGAATGGATAAGATTGATATAGTTTGAGCAGCACTCCGACTGAAAGAAAAAGGAAAACTTGATAAGATGAAAAGAACTTGAAGAGATGACACAACACTCTGGATAAATGGATAAGCATGAAAAGAACACGATCCTCACAAATCGAGATGATGAGTGAAAAGAGCAACATAACAATGCCTCCGTAACGAAAGAATAGAAGATAGATCATTGGAATAACAGAATGTAGGAGAACATGCAAACTTCTGCCACAAATGAGCTTGGAAAGCATCCTTGCAAAGAAGAATTGAACGGAGTTGTTGCAAAATCAACAAAAAAAAGCACAAGCTTGTTGTGGGCTTATGGCAAACATCTCAAAATGATGAGGTGACAACCGGCCACTAATGGAAACAATTGATTTGATTGAGAGCACCAAAGAGATGAAAAACTTCTTCACCGAGATGAGAAGGAGAAAAATTGGATCATTGATAAGCACCACAAATAGCTACATTCCTTAGGGAAGGCTTTAGGTGAAATATGACACAAGATAACTCCAACGAAGAGATTAATGGATTTAAAATACCTCATTCTTGACAACAATATGAATCATGAAACATGAAGGAAATTTTCAAGAGTGACATAACACCATCTCAAAAGATAAGATAGAAGGAATTGCACTTTGGAATGCAAGACGGAGAATACTTGAGCTTCTCAAAACAAAACAAGTGTTGGGCACCCTGTTTAATTTTGAGTATAGCTTGGCGGATCATAACTTCGCGCGAAATCTTGAAGAACAATAGAAGAATGAAAACAATCCTTGATGACCCACCATTTAGAGCCTCAATGAAGAACTCCGTTAATAGAAGGATGATGAAAAGAAAGAGAAGTTGAAAACACAAGGTGAAGCCTTGCAATGATTTAGATGGAGCTTCGCGATGATGAGAGCTTGGAACTCCCTAAAAAGAAAAGATGAAACAACTGAAACCGAGAATTTATTCATCATGAACAAACTCCGAAAGAAGGAATTGATCACTTGGATGAAACAAGAACAAGAATTATGTTATGCGTATCCTTCACCAATTTAAATTGATGACAAGCAACGGATTTGGCATACTACTTATTCTTGTAGAAAGGATTAAAAGAGATATAGCGCAAACTTGAGAAGGTATTGATGGAACCACCGGTGGGATTTGGAAACAACGAATGAATTGATATGATAACAAAGGGAGTGAAATCTTGAACGAACCACCGGTAAGATTTGGAGAACGATAGCTACAAGCTAAGAATGAAGAATTATCACATGATGGCCTTCGGAGGAAAGAAATGGAAACAACTCATGAAATGCTCCGGATGGTAAGAAAAGAGTTGTCTCAATCGAAAACAATTATGAGAGGATGGCATCAAGCTAGGACCATGAATATTCAAGAGAATGGAACAATATTTAAGAGAAATCCTTCTTCGGTCTTCAAAATCCGAGAAATGACGACAAGAAACACCACCAAGAATTATTGAGGCACACCGGAAGAATCAAAAGCGAAGAGGTTGAGCCAACTATGAAAAGAATTTGAAAGATCTTGGAGAAAATCATTTGACTGATGATAACTCATTTTTACGTCAAACTTGGAGAAGAATTTAGGATAGCTCTGGGAAAATAGAAGAGTCAAGTAAGATCCTGGGAAAAGGCCTGTGGTTTAGGGCCCACTCAAAAGAACACCGTTGAAAAGATTTAAAAGAGATGTTGCACCGGTTGAATTAAATGACTTGAATGAGATACCAATCTCGAAATATCTTGAACGGATTGAGAATGGAAGCACAAATCTTGTGAGATATCTTCAGCACTCCAGAACAAATGAATAGCAAGAGGTGAGTGATTAAGAGGTGAATCGGTATGAGAAAGCATTAGAAACAAGGAAAGGAATATGATGAATATCGAAAGCTTGAATTAAATCCACCGAAGAAGAAACAACAATGGAGGATGATGAACTTGAAGCTGTTGAGCATCTTCATGGGAAATCACCGGATAAAACATTGATTGAAAAGAATGAAGAGACTTCACATGAATAAATGGATACTTGAATAAGAAATCTGTGACCTTGAAGAAAAGGGGTGGGAGGGCGGGAAAAACAAAGGCAACTTGGAACAGATGAAATAAACACTATTGAGAAAACTTAGAATTGATCTTGCGGATGGGAAAAATCATGGGATCCACTTGAAGAGAAGCACGCCGGTTGGAAAAGAATTAACATGACGACCTCGATGCTCAAGAAGGATTGGTATTCACATAGCAATATGAGAACACCGTTTAGAAAAGGTATGGATTCAACATTTGACTTCGAAGCAACTCGAATACCACAAATAAAACAAAACAAAGGATTTGACTTGCAGAATAAGCCGGAAACAAACATATGATAGAGGTTAACCCAATCCCATATCATGCATCTGTCGGAAAGATATTCTAGGAGCTACTTGAATTCCCACCTATAAAACTCCCGAAACTTTCTGGTTATGCAATCGGTGTTAGCGTCTGAGGAAGCAATATATCTCACCCAAACTAGCAAATCCTACATCCAGCTGTATCCATCCTTCAACACATAACCAAGAAACCTTCGGAAATCGTGTACCTCAACCTTCGAAAAGCATCCGTTATACGAGTCATGGCAATACTCCGTACTCACCTCGATCTTTGGGTTAGCGGGGTTATCTCACCAACAACTGCATAAAAGAGATTTTCGATGTCGGCGTACTAAACTCAGGTAGTCCAAAACTGCAATGATAAAATTATGATGACAACACCTCAGAGCTCAACTCCCCGGGACACCTCCACTAAACCCTGGCGACGGGAGGCACCAAGACAATGTTGTCATCATAAAACCATCGGAACGATTCCAAGATACCAGCGTGATCCTAATTTTTTTAGTGAAATTTGAGAAGAGAAGAGTCAAAACTCTCGTCGGGAGACCTCACCGAGCGATTTAGGGACCGAGGAGTAAAAAAATTCCTAACTCTCCAATATATATAATCCTAAATGACTCAAAACATTTTTCTAGACACAACTCGGCCGCTAAAAACGATCAAGCAGTGGGGCTCCTAAGGTCAGGGAAGGCTCTGATTACCAACTTGTCAAGCCCTCGATGCGGCTATATCTCCCACGTGTCGAAGCACGGCTTAGAGGCATAACCGCATGGAAAGCAATGTCGCAAGTGAGGTAATCTTCACACAACCCATTTAATACATAAGGGAAAGAGATACATAGTTGGCTTACAATCGCCACTTCACACAATTACATGAATAAAGCATTACATCATCCAGATACAATCAAGGTCCGACTACGGAACCAAAATAAAAGAAGAACCCCAAATCGACAAAGGTCCCGATCGACCCCAACTGGGCTCCACTCTTGATCGACTAGAACGAAACAACACAAAGGGCAAGATCTTGACGAGCTCCTCCTTGAGCTTGGTTGCGTCACCGCTCGGTAACATAGGCACCGCAAACTGGTTTTGGAAGTATCTGGTGAGCCACGAGGACTCAACAATCCCATTACCATGGGTATCAAGACTAGCAAAGCTTAATGGGTAAGGAAGGGGTAAAGTGGTGAGGTTGCAGCAGCGACTAAGCATATATGGTGGCTAGCATACGCAAAGAAGAGCGAGAAGAGAACAAGTGGAACGATCGTGAAGCTAGCAATGATCAAGAGGTGATCCTGAACACCTACTTACGTCAAACATAACCCAGAAACCGTGTTCACTTCCCGGACTCTGCCTAGAAGAGACCATCACGGCTACACACTTGGTTGATTCGTTTTAATTCGGATCTGGTGTCAAGTTGTCTACAACCGGACATTAACAAATTCCCATCTGCCACATAACCGCGGGCACGGCTCTCAAAAGTTTAAACCCTGCGGGGTGTCCCAACAAGCCCATGACAAGCTCTCGCGATCATCGAAGAATAGACCTTCACCGGAAGACCCGATCAGTCTCGGAATCCGGTACATCAAGACATTTCAACAATGGTAAAACAAGACCAGCAAAAGCCGCCCGATCGCCGACAATCCCGATAGGAGCTGCACATATCTCGTTCTCGAGGCAACACCGGATGAGACATCCTCGAGTAAAACCAGACCTCGAGTTGCCCCAAGGGGCCCCGATCTACTCGGTTTGAACCAAAGACTTAGACAAGCAGCGGCCGGGGCTAAAATAAAGATGACCCTCGGGTTGGCCGACCCAAGGAAAGGGATAGGTGGTAGTGAGGCAAATGGTAAAACCAAGGTTGGGCCTTGCTGGACAAGTTTTATTCAAAGCGAACTGTCGGGGGTCCCATAAATCACTGACCGCGTTAGGAGCATAAAATCCGGGAACATAACACCGGTATGACGGAAACTAGAGGCGGCAAGAGTGGAACAAATCACTGGGCATAAGGCCGAGCCTTCCACCCTTTACCAAATATATAGATGCATTAATAATATAAGAGATATTGTGATATCCCAACAAAACCTGTCCACCATGGAGAAATCTTCAACTTCACTGCAGCTAGCAACGCTATAAGAGGGGCTGAGCAAAGCGGTAACATAGCCAAACAATGGTTTGCTAGGAATGGTGTCAAAGGTTAGAGGTTCATGGCAATTTGGGATGGCTTGATAAACAGGTAATAGGTAGCGCAGCATAGCGATAGAACGAAGCAACTAGCATAGCAATGATAGTAGTGAGATCCAGGGTAGCAGTCATCTTGCCTGAAATCCCGCTAGGAAGAAGAACGAGTCCATGAAGAAGACAAGCGGACGCAGTCGAACGAATCCTCACAACTCCGGAACGAAACCGAAGCTAACAAGAGAATCAACACGGAAAGAAGCAAACAACATGGTAAACACACAAGCATAATCAAGGCATGATGCACAATCAAGTATGATGCATGTCCGGTTTAATGAGGCATGGCATGGCAAAGTGCAACAAACAATGCTACAAGTTAAGTGAAGCTCGATATGCAACGAGTTGCATATTGACGAAACACCACATTGAGTTATTTAGTTCACTCCCGTTTAGGTACACAACAATGTTAAATGTTGATAAACATGGCAAGGGGTGTAACAAAAGTAAACTAACTATTTAGGCAAGTTTAAATGAGGCCGGATCAACAACCAACAATTCCGGAAAATCCCCATATGCATATTTTGAATTAGCTACTGTTTTGCCCTAAAACATATTTTAAAGTTGTTAAACAGGAAAATAAAGTAGACCATGTTAAACTAGGCATTTTTCCACCCCGTTTACATATAAACTTTATTAAAATTGGAGCTACGGTTATTTAGTTATGAATTAAATCATTTTAGCATGGCATTAGAGCAAATTAATGCAAACAGCAATTTTAAATATTTTAACATGGATGAAAGTTGGATATTGTGAAACTAGATAAAATTCTAAGCATTTTACATATTAAAATCATTTTAATCCGATGCACAGTTTAAGAGTTATTAAATGCATGAAATCTAGGGGTTTTTCTGCAAATCTGTAAATCCTGGATAATGCTAAAATCGCATGAGCAGAAAAAAACGCCACGGGCGAAACCGACCGCCCAACAGAACAGGAGCTGGGGAGCTCACCACGGCCAAGGCCCGTTCGGAAGCGAGGAGGCCGCGGATCTGGCGAAGAGGAGCTGGGCCTGGCCTTGATCGACCCTTCGGCGGGTTGACGACAGCGGTCAACGAGCCTGCTGCTGCTCGCCTCTCTCGATCTGAGAAGCGCAGAGGCCACGCCGCTTAGTTGGACAGCGGCGAGGCAGCGCGGAGGGCAGGATGGCCGGCGGGGCGCGCGAGAATCCGACCAATCCGAGGCGAGGCGATGGGGTCGCGTGGAGGTCAGCGGCGAAGAGATCAGCGGTTGACGCGCGTCGTCCTCTCTGCTCGATCTGAAGCGAGGACGTTGATGCGGTCAACGGCGAAGCGCCTTCGTCCGCCGAATCGAAGACAGAGCGGAACGGCGGCGGGACTTACCGCGACAGACGACCTCCGGAAGAAGATGGCGGCGGGCGGGGCGCAGCGACTGGAGGCGGGAAGAGGCGGAGACGCAGAGCCTTGCTGGTTCGAGCGGAGAAGACGACGAACAAAGCAGGCGGCGGCGGGAGCTGGGGCTTTGTCCGGTTCTGCTAGAAGAAGCGGGGAGAGATGAGAGCTCAGGAGAGAGAGATTAGAGCGAGAGGAGATGAAGGAGAGGCGCGAGGGCTAGTCGAGCAGCGATGACAAAAAGGCTTGGAGGAGCTCCTCTCCTGGGTCGATGAGGAGAGCGAGGAGGCTCGGGCGCAAGGTGGGGCTCGGGCGCGAGAGGCCCGGCTAGGACGCGGCTTTGAGGCGGAGCAAAGCGGATCAAGAGGGTCGGACCTTGAGCTTGGGATGCAGCCATCCATGGCGCTGCATTAGGAGGTTCTTGAGAGATGTGAGGCACGGGATGTGCGGGGAAAACGGAGGAGCAGCAGCGGGCATCTCACCGGCGGGAGAGGAGGTCCTGTGCTCGGTGAGGTGGAACTCCGGCGTGGCACCACGAAGACGACGGGATTCGGGGAGGCACTAGTTGGCGAGGAGAGATCGAGGGGAGTTTGGATCGAGGCGCGGGCACCTAGATCGAGGAGGAGCGATGGGGAGAGCTGGTTGGTGGCTGGAGGAAAACGAGGAGAAGGGATCCCAAGGGATTTGGTGGAGTGGCGGCGGCGATGAGATGGATGGGACAGCCAGCCTAAAAACTAGGGTTAGAATGATATATATAGTAAGGTATTTTGGTTTGGGGCTATCTCGTCCCTCCGATCGTAATCGGACGGGCAGAATAATAGGCTAGGGAAGCCCAAATAAGAAAACGGAGATGTTTTGTAGACGTTAGGGGATGATCCGGACCCAACGGTAATGACTGCCCGGGTCGGGTTCAGGGGAGTTTTGGGCCGAGAGAGGGTCTATACCTTGTGTTGAGAGGGTAGGCATTTAGATGAGAGGGGGAAAACAAAGACAAAGGGGTCTCGCGAAAAGCCACGGGGTCAAGGGTTTTGTTGGTCTCGGAGAAAGAGAGAAGAGAGGGTCCAAATGGTCTGCGAGTGGCAAGAGAGGTTAGGTGGTCGGACAAGAGGGAAGCGAAAACACGGTTGGTGCAGAACGGTAGCGGGCAAAGGCGATTCAAGGGAAGGTGATGAAGGCAAAGGGAGAAACGACAACGACGAACGAATGCAAGTCCTTAAAATATGACTGCAACAGAATGCCGATGCAATGCGAATGATGCGATGATGAAATGCAAGACAAGAATAAAATGCAAAACAAAAGACAAAACCCAACCACGGAGAAAAATAACATATGGAATCTCCGGAAAAGGCAAGAGTTGGAGTTACGAATATGGAAAGTTGCATCCGGGGTGTTACACGCCGGGACCAGCATCTTCGTTAGAAGTGGGCCGGCCGGTTCTTCTAGCAGTGGGGCCAGACAGTAGATCCGCCCCGCCTTCTTCATCCAGCCCTAGGAGAGTTGTGGAAAACACATTAAGCATTTCCCTCGGGTTATGCAAGTAAAACGCATGACTTACCAACATACAATGACTTACCGAACTTGCAGGACGAGACAGTTGGTACCCGCGGTCCTCGGCTGAGTCCGGCCATGATTTGACGGACTTAAAGAGCACCTTCCAGCTGTCTTTGTGCGAGGAGCCAAAGAACTCTAGTAGGGTCTGGCGCTTGGCCGGGTCGAATTCCCACAAATTGCAGGCCCTGTGTTGACAAGTAAGAATCCGGCGAACTAAAATCACCTGGACTACATTAACAAGTTTGATATTCTTGTCTTCCATATCCTTGACGCTCGTCTGGAGAACCGACAACTCGTCGGACATAGACCAGTTCAAGCCCTTCTTGGGCCAGGACGTAAGCTGCAGGGGAGCTCCGTATCGGAATTTGGGAGTTGCGGCCCATTTCATGCCGCGCGGCTCAGTGATGTAGAACCACTGTTGTTGCCATCCTTTGACAAAATCATTGAAAGTACCTGATGGCAATGTAATGTTGAGCATCTTGCTCACCATGGCACCTCCGCACTCAACGTGCTCGCCGCTCACTACCTTTGGCTTCACATTAAAAATCTTCATCCATAAGCCGAAGTGTGGCGAGATGCGGAGAAAGGCCTCGCACATGACGATGAATGTCAAGATGTTGAGGAAGGAATTTGGGGATAGATCATGAAAATCGATCCCGTAGTAATACATGATGCCGCGAATGAATGGGTGGAGGGGAAACCCTAGCCCACAGACAAAGTGAGGGAGGAATACAACCCTCTCGTGGGGTTTCGGGGTTGGGACGATCTGTCCCGCCGTCGGGAGACGATGGCTGATTTTCTTGGCCAGATACCCGGCCTCCCGAAGCTTTTTGATATCCTTCTCCCAGACGGTAGAGGCCATCCACTTGCCTCCTGCTCCGGATCCGGACATTTTTGGAGAGCCTTTGTGGGCGGAGCAGACGAATGCTTGGGTGTTGGAGCTCGAGTGAGAGAGAATGGATGAGCAGAGGAAGGAGAAGGCGTGGGTGAAAAAGGGGAATCCTTATCTCTTTATAAAGGCGGTAGAAACCCTGCGCCTCCCCACTTGCCCTATAAACTCGCTTATTCCCCAAGCGTCGTGTTGATGGCGCGGTTGGGTTACCCGTGATAAGGGGACACGATCTCTGCTTCGACAAGACGTGCCAGTAAAACTGCCTCGCAAGTTGTGCAGTAGCAGGTTGAGAAAAACAGTTCGAATAATGACCAGGCCGTACCATGATGTCACGCTATGAAAGGTTGTCAGCAGATTAGACTTCTGGAACATTGTGCTCTCTACGGTGGTATGTGGAATTCGTTTTGCAGAGCCAGACACGATTCATGTGTTCAAAATCTACCTTAGAGTACTCGGAGAAGGAACTTGCCTTGCAATGCCGAAGACAATCTGCGCGCCGGACTCATCGTCATTGAAGCCTGGTTCAGGGACTACTGAGGGAGTCCTGGATTAGGGGGTCCTCGGACAGCCGGACTATGTACTTGTGCCGGACTATTGGACTATGACAAGATTGAAGACTTCGTCCCGTGTCCGACTGGGACTCTCCTTTGCGTGGAAGGCAAGCTTGGCAATTCGGATATGTAGATTTCCTTCTCCGTAACCGACTCTGTGTAACCCTAGCCCCCTCCGATGTCTATATAAACCGGAGGGTTCAGTCTGTAGGACAAGAACAATGATAATCATAGGCTAGCTTCTAGGGTTTAGGCTCTACGATCTCATGGTAGATCAGCTCTTGTAATACTCATATCATCAAGATCAATCAAGCAGGAAGTAGGGTATTACCTCCATAGAGAGGGCCCGAACCTGGGTAAACATTGTGTCCCCCGCCTCCTGTTACCATTAGCCTTAGACACATAGTTCGGGACCCCCTACCCGAGATCCACCGGTTTTGAAACCGACACTTCCCACGAGGCAGATCGCTGCCGCCGCTGCCGTCGGCACTGGCTGCGGTGGTGGCGGCGCCCGACGCCTAAAGGGCTAGGGCAGGAGAGAAGTGATGGATCTCCCATCAGGCGGCTGGGGCGCCTCGTGCGGGGTTTTCACGCGGTAGCCACGACGGCGTCCTGGCTGCGCGGCGGTAGCCGTTAAACCCAGGGCTGGCGAGGTCCTTCGGTGGGATTCTCCGCTATGCGATGGGCGGTGGCAGTGGCCACGGATCTGGCGTCCCGGCCAAATCCGTCGTGGTTCGGCTGTGGCCGGCCGGCGGCGCGTGATGGGGCCAGGGTGGGGCGGCCAGAGGTCCTCAACCGGCTTTCCGACGGCACCATATGTCTTCATGGCGTGATCATATGAGTATGTCTAAGCTCTAAACCTTGCAAAATTGAATGTTTATGCCTCTATGAACTAAACCCTACGGCTTATCTACACGCCGGGGATACCTAGGACTTACATAGGTTGGTTACACTGTAGGGATAAACATGCCAACTATTTAAAATATGCTTGAAGTGTACGCCAAGCCTCTAGGAGATCTTTGTCTTGACTATGCCAAGTTCCAGCACCGGCATGGCCCATCTATCAGTCTTTGGTCGATCCTATGCCCAGCCCATAGCTGGTGGACCAACGTGGCAAACACCCCCTAATCCAGGACACCAACACAGTGGTTCTTGCTTCGCCACCATAGTCGTTCCGTTACCATGGAGGCGCACCCGATCAACGGCATTCCGCTCAAGCTTGTCCGCTCACATGGTATGTCTACCCAATTATCTCGATCCTAATCGGCATGCGGATCTACTTACTTTTTATGTGAAAGTTGTTGTTGTGTTTACAACATTTATAATTTGGGGTTCTTACTCGGGTGAAGCATGCATGTAAATCTAGCTAGGGTTCTTACTACTAGTTCATTTCCTTCATTTTAATGTAAGTATGTGAATGGTTTATCATTATGGCACAAATATTTAAAATGATCACCATCTCGTATTGTACCTACATTCAACAAGTGATAATCTTTACGCAGCAGATGCTGACATGTTACCAATGTAGTCGGAATGTTGACATGGTCAAGAAAACTAAATTAAGATGGCCTCAAATGAAGGAGTCATCTAGATAAAAAAATCCAGTATTGTCGATGTGAACCTTTTTTAAGTTTGGGCCATCGCCATTCGACCTCGTCTCAAGGGCTGAAGTTGTGCTTGAAGTACTAGATTTTGTATGCAGAGTGCTATTCGGCCGATTAGACTTCCAAGACAGTCTCATATGAGAAACGTTTATGTACAGGTTGTCTTCGTCTCGTCGAAATGATCGATTTTGATATAAAAATTGTCTCATTCCAAGGTCGTATGTAGATGTTGGAGCCAATGCATTGCTGACCTATCATGAGTAAAAATTAGCCCGGGGCATCAGACACGATGTCTGATGGGATGCGCGAGCAATTCATCCCTGAAGATGGTCTCGAGTTGAAAAACATTCAACCAAAAATTTGTTTGCCTCGTTGAAACGATTAAATTTTCTTTTGGGCGCATATTCATCCGAGGTCGTCTTTGGCCTGTGAAACACAAAAACCTAACTTCTGTCTTCAACATACCTAAACCGAGATCGGCTAATTTTGGAAGGATTTGAACGAGATTTGGAGTCCTTTTCTTGTACAGGAAGTCCAGCCGTCTCATAAATAGATGAGAGGTGGCGGCCGATTGAACAACACACAATCAATCAATTCATCTACCACTTTTACCTTTTACTTTTATCTCTCTCCCTTGTTCTTCTTCTTCCTCATTCTTCATTCGTGCTTCTTGTTGCAGGGCGGCAAACCTCAATGTCCTAGAGGCGACCAGGTGGACATAGGGCAGCCCATAGCCACTGTGCACCATAATGGGGTCCCTCCCGGGCATGTAGGGTTTTGGGTCTTCAAATGCACCCTCCAGACTGCTTGCATACCGCGCTTCCGGATGGGTCTCCTTCGACGTGAGCTGTGGTCCATCACCCCCGACATCGAGGGTACACGGTGACGTGTTCGTGTGCGAACACACTTTTTGGTGACTCCGCTAGGGATGAAGCTTTGAACAGTCTCCAGTCCGTTCTTGCTACGAAGAGATCGTCATCTAGGGTTTGCAATCTACAAAGGTAATATGAATACCCAATTCCCTACTGTAGATGCAAATAATTCATATGGTGTTATTCAAACATTGAATGTGTAAACTCTATCGGCCAGCCCTAGTTTTTCAATCATGCATCTAACTACGTGCAAAGGCTGACTAAAAGTAATTTACATGCTTCAACTTCTTATGATACTACACTACAAAAAAAATACACATCTGTGATGATACGTGTTTGTCACAGTAGGTCGCGTTTTTTGTCATGCATGTACATCCATGACGACTTTATGATAGAATCAAGATAGTCATACCTGTGCTGTCGTAGAAGTGTTCCATGACATTACCAAAATTATCATCACGGAAGTGTCCACTTCCATGATGATAAATCGCGCGTCACAGAAGTGCTTTCGTCAAGGGTGACCGACACGTGGCATCCACCGTAACGGAACGCTGTTAAGCTATCGGGTCGGGTTTTGGATCCGATAACCTGTTAAGAGCCCCGACCAATGGGGATTTTCCACATGTAAGATCATCATTGGCTGGAGGAAACACGTGTCGGCTCATCGTTGGGACAGATGTCATCCACTCATTGGACGGAAGGCGCCTATGATACGTCGACACGTGGCACGGCCCAACAGAGGCCCATTCCTGTGAAAAGGTCGACCCGTTTGACTTGGTCAAAAGGTGGCGGGCCGGCCCATGGAAAGCCTGTTAATGGCCTGTTCTCATATATCCCATTTACAGCCCGCTAACCCAAGGCCCATTACACCCTATCCGAATTAGGCCCGATGGCGTCATCCGGCCATCAATATGATTCCACTGTTTTCTTCGGCCCATGTATGGCCCATGACGCGTCTTCGGCCCATATGAGGCCCTTTGTAACTCTTCGCCTACTAACGGCCCATGGTGAAACTGGCCCGTAATGAACAGTGTATCACTTTACACCCATTAATGGCCCGTGGTGAAACTGGCCCGTAATGAACAGTGTATCACCTTAAACCCATTAACGGCCCATTATTCCATTGGGCCGTTTCAAGTCCATGTTAACTTTCGGCCTTCTCAGAGCCCATTTATTCTTGAGCTCATTTCCAGCATTCATTTACTTACGGCCCGTTACTGTCATTTTCTGCTTGTGGGCCAAATTCAGCCCGTGGTTACAGGCGGCCCATTCGTGGTCCGTTAATACGTTGGGCCGTTTTCATAGCATCATCAAATACGGCCTATTAACGATGGACCGTTATGGTCGGCCCATGAACGGACGATTCCAACTCTAGCCCGTTTACGTCCATAATGCGGTCTGTTTGGCCCATGTTTGTGTCGATCATCTGACCCGTATAAGGCCCATTGATGATCTGACCCTTGAAGGCCCATTGTTTCTATGGCCCGTAGAAGGCCCATTGTTTCTACAGCCCATAGAAGGCCCACTGTTTCTACGGCCAGTAGGAGGCCCAGTGTCACTACAGTAAATATTAGCCCATGGTTATTGTGGCCTTTGTTTTAAAAAATAGGTTATTGCAGCCACTAGCAAACCGCAGAAAAAGAACTGCATTGACTACAAGCAAACAAATAAACAAGACAACAAGGAAATAAATAAGCAAGCAACTAACGCTAGGCTATCACGGCTATTACACGTATGACATCCACCGGGGATCAAAGTTCGCCACCAGTGCAAATATAGGGAACAAAGCAGCATATCATATACACTGGTTGTCAAAGTTGGCGACCAACGCAAATAAACACCGTAGCAAAACAAATCCAGAACTGAAACCACTTGAAAGATCTCAAGAAGCAATATCACAGGTACCCATAATGTCGGCAAGATGCTTAGCAAGCTTATTAACTTTCTCTTGTTTGGCGCTTAAATCCTCCAGTAGCTTGTTGTTGCACCAGAAATACGATCTGAATTTCGAGGACTCAAGAAGACGAACCGATTCAGCAAAGCGAGTTCAAGAGCTTGTGCGCAGAGAGTGGCGATAAATCGAACACTACATCAAGACAGGAGTTTTGGGTTCTCTCACCGCCGCCAAGATAGTTTTTATCAGCTTTCTTGAAGACCAATAGGTATGTCTCACTATCTTGAACCTTATCTGCATTACTTCCTTTACCATTGGATAACGCGGCTCGTTTCTCCAATATTTTGTCCGCATTCTAAAAGAGAAACAAGCGCACACATCACATGTTTACCATGTTGTATATGAAACTCATTTTGGTAAATGAGTTCAGTAGTAAAGTGGACAGGATAACAGCATGAAACAAACATATATCTATGTACCATGGTCACTTTATGGTCTATATCATTCTAGTTTTTGTTGCAAAATCAAGACAGAGACACAGTTCAAATAATATTTGTTCAAGACAAAGCAGAATAGACAGAATATAAGTGTGGGTAACTATAGAGCAATAAAAACACTTGTAATGTGCATGACATGAGAACATAACTGTTTATTCAATTGAAACTGAAATCAAGATAGAGCAACAGCAAACCAGTTAAAGAAATAGGTTTTAAACATACCTGTTGCGCCATTGGAGTTTCAATTCCATCCTTCAAATTTCAAAATAGTTGGTATGAGTAAATATAGTAATGCAAGAGCAAAGGAGTATGAACCATAGCTACAGAACCTGACCTGAGAACAAATCTTCTTCTCCTTTAAGCGTTGAGTTGGGATTCGGAGTGGTGGTCCTCGTGCTTTGGGCACTGCGGTTCCCTTAGTAACTGCTCGTGTTTGGGTGCTCTGTGGTGGAGACGGTGCTGTGTCAACTAGAACTGAGCTACTATCTGCCGGGGTTGGGGTTGGAAGGGGTGTAGCTGGTTCTCTGTCCAACTGGGTATGGTTAAAATCTGCAGGAGTCTGGGTTATGTGTGGTGGATCTGGTCCTTGGGCAAGTACAACCGTAGTTCTATCTGCATCAACTGGTAGCACTATCTTTTTTGATGACCGTGTTGTTACTCCCTTAGATACTACCATCACGCTCTCCAATTCAATTGGCTGATAAACAAGAAAAGTAATTGGAAGTATAGACATTGTATGATAGACAGGTGCAATGGATAATGGGGAATAAAAGAGGGCATGAAATAATTCATATTTATGTTGTCTAACCAAACAGGATAGCACGACACAATATCACATATATGATGGCTAACTAAACAGGATAGCATGACACAATTTCACATTATGATGGCTAACTAAAAAAGATGGAAAGACATAGTTCAAAATATGAGACTATGTAAACAGGATGACATGACATAACTATATAATGTGTTTATTAAATAGGTTGGCATGCCATAATTCACATACATTCACAGATAGAATGCCATAATTCAAAATATGATGACTGTAAACACTAAACAGGATGAGACAATATAACTATATGATGTCTTTATTAAATGGGTTGCCATGCCATAATTCAGATAGATGATGTGAATGTACTATGTAAACATGATGGCATGATATAATTCAAATATATGATTTATATAGTAAGCAAGTAAGGAGATGGCAATCCATATATGATGTAAAAACTAAGCAATGCAAGACAACATGCATGACATGGGTAATATAACCCTGCCAAGTTTGAGCATAGACCTCAGGGGGGAAATAGGAATGGTCATCAGTCTCTGAATACTCCTCTGAGGAGCTCTCTATAACCAGCAAGATGTCTTCTTTAGCAGGTAACATTATCTGCTCTGAATACCTTGTTTTCACTCCAGATACTTCCATCACCGCTTCAAATGGCTGATGCACAGGAAGAGTAGTTGAATATACATACGTTGTCGACAAATGGAACACGTAATACAAAAAAATGATAGCATGATATTATTCACATACATGATGATTGGCTAAATAGCATGGCATTGCATAATTCACATATATAATGCCTTTGCAACAAGATAGCATTGTATAATTCACATATATAATGTCTTGCAACAAGATGGCAATGCATAATTCACATATATGGTAATTAGACACTGAACAGGTGGGATTCACACAAAGCATGTCTAAACTAATCAAATGACATAGCAATGCGAGACACCATACGCACAATATGAGCAACATAACCCTGCCAAGTTAGAGCATACACCTCGGGGGGAATAGGACTGGTCATCTATCTCTGAATCCTCCTCTGCGGAGCTATCCGTAACCAGCAAGATATGCGCTTCGTCGGATAGCATAGTCTGCTCTGAACACCTTGTTTTCACTCCAGAATTTGCCATCACCATGTCAAATGGCTGATGCACACGAAGAGCAGTTGAATGTACTAATATTGTTGACAAAATGTAATATGTAACAGAAAAGAAGGATGGCTTGATATAATTTACATATAAGATGACTGGTGAAGCAGGATGGCATTGCAAAATTCACATATATGATGCCTGTGGTGTTGCATAATTCACATAAATGATGAATAAACTAAACGGATGGCATTCGCACAAAGGATGTCTAAACTAAGCAGATGATGTATTTGATGTATAAAGTAAGCAATGCAAGACACCATATGCATTATATAACCAACATCAGCATGCCAAGTTAGGCGAAGACCTCGGGGTAAATAGGAGTTGTCTTCTCATTCGAATCCCCTCGAATGTATATCTTCCTCTCGATTACAATCCAAAATGCATGGAGGGGGCTGCCTTTGCACTTACCATGGAGCGATGTCTGCATGAAATTTATTACCATGCAAGGCTCGTCTCTTTTGCTCTACATGTTCAGTTCCATTGTTTACAATAACTGTCATGCATAGGAATAAAACATAGTGAGATTATGTAAGGAGTGCATGCAGAAATCCAGAGTGATGGTAAAAACCTGTGGATAGACCCAAAACCAATAATAGCAGGCAGATAATGGCTTCAGTTAAAAATACAGATAATGACTTCTTTATTATTTGTTTCCCACCCAACATGAAACTCATAGTAGACACCGGATATTAACCAGATAGTAGATAGATACTATTGATAGCGGCCCCGATATGTACCCCACAACCATTTAAAACTCAAGTTTGACCATTAGTTTGGGCCGACTCGAGTCTAATCGGTGAACAAGACGATAAAGTAGCATGTAATATTAAGTGATGCATAACGTAAGCAGACATGAAAGAGTGCGACCTCTCTTGCGGACCCATGTAGTCCTCGAGGTCATCTGCTCAGTTGATGATGGTAATGCAGTTTTCATGGCTGCCGGCGGCAGGGAAGAAGATCTCGAGGCGGCGAAAGACGATCTGAGGCGGATCCTCGCTGTGCCGGACCCTTCTGCTGTTGGAGCGATCGAGCTGGGGTGGACGATGGCACAGCGGAGCGGGACAAACCACGCAAGGTTTTCTTTGACAACTATCTGTAAGAGAAGTAATTCTGTAAGGGCTCGTTTGAATTGGAGGATTCCAAAAATGCAGGGATAGGAAATAGACAGGAATAGGATAGGAATGCACGTGCAAAACAGAGAATTTAAAAACACAGGATTTGTGCCAATCTGGGTGTTTGATTCACAACAATTGAAAGATCACAGAATGCAAAGAAGCATGGTGAGATTAAGTCAAACCGCAAGAAAATGTACGGTTATAATGCTATTATGCTACTATCTCTTAGTCTTGTGCTTCATGAATAGGAATTTGAAAAGGAGGACAAGTGAAAATTAAAATTCCTACGTTTTTTCTTTCAAGGAGACACTAAAGGAACAAATCCATGTGCTCAATGGACAATATATATAACATGTAGAGTAAAAAAGAGATGCAACAAGTGTACAACCTCTTTGACGAAGCCATGTTGATCTCAGCTGATTGGGTTGGCCGGTGAGGATGCTCCGGCTAACTTAGCTGTCGGAGGAGGGGAAGAAGATCTTAGGCGTCTGGAGATGCAGCCCGAGGTACTGCTCCGCTGTGATGGAGGGTTTCATCGTTGCAGCAGCTCCGGTGAGTTGTACGACGCCGAGGCTGAAGCAGGACAAGAGAGACAACAAACAACGTTAACCTGAGTGGAATTCTAATAGCATCTCCAATACATGAAGTAAAATACATAACCACAAAGTGCTAGATGTAAAATACATCAGCCGCTCATCTCTGAACTTAACTGTCGAAACTGAATTTAACTGTCGAAACTGAACTTAACTGTCGAAACTGAACTTAACTATTGAAACTGAATTTTGCTGTCGAAACTGAATTTTGCTGTCGAAACTGAATTTTGCTATCGAAACTGAACGCAGTATCAAGGTGAGGCTACACATCGGTCGACTGACTTTTTCATCTCTGGTCAGTCGATTTTGCAGCTGTTGGATCTGAAATCAAGGGCCTGCAGTTCATCTTCAACCTCCACCCCCGAGCCGCCACCACCACCGCCAAACAGCAGCCCCCGCCGCCACAGGCAGCAGGCCGTCGCCGCCCGCCCGCCAAAAACACTCCCCACCGCCGGTCCGCTGCCGCCTGCCATCCTCTAGCCCCCCGTCTTGAGCTTTTCTCCAGCGATCCCCACGCCACCGCCCCGCCAACGCCCCTCCACCGCCGGCGACCATCACCCCCACCCTGAACCCTAAGATAGATAGTGGGTTACCTCTCCGTGAGCCCCCCTCCCAGCTGCGGCTGGTTCTTCCTTCACCCCGCGAGCCCCCCCAAATCGATGACCCAAAAGCCGATTCAGTCGACTGAAGTGTAGCTAAATCGGAGCAGCATCGCAAGCAAGAGCAAGAGCGAGAGCGGAAGCACGAGCAAGAGCAATAGCAAGAGCGCCCCAGGCAGGGGACCGAGAGAAAGAGCAGAGCAGTAGCGCAAGCGAGAGCTAAAGCAACAGCAGCTCCTACTGATGTGGACGTCGCCACCGAGGGAGCTACACCGTGGAGGAAGTGGCCGACGATCCCGCCGTGGATGGAGCCGCGCCGTGTCAGCTCGGGACCAAGCGTTGGCAGCACCGTGAGATCGAATCAAGAAGAAAATGCGGCGATTAGTGTACAACCTCTTTGGTGGCGCCGATTAGGCCGTAGCTTCATCCGAGGAAACGGTGATGATGATGCTCTTCCAGTGGTGCAGGTGAAGACGGCGGTGTGGGAATGGAGGTGGCGCGAAACACGAGGGGAACATCGGGGCAGCTCCTTGGAGGTGGATGATCGGGTGACTGAACCGGTGGGACGACGAGATCAACGACGGATCCTCATCCGGTACGGTGGATGGGGGACGTCGAGGTGTTGCTGTGGACGACGTCGTCGGGGAAGAGGCTCCGGCTAGGTGGCGGACGGAGCAGGGTGTGGGGTTTCGTCGCAGGTTTTCGCGGCCTCGGTGTACGAATGGGTGGGTGGATGGGATGGCAGTGGGGAACCATGGCTTAGAGAAGCGCTTGTCCAAAATGCGGGGTAAGTTACAAAAGTACCCCCACCGATTTGAGGAGGTTCTTTCGGTTCAGGGGTACCACGGGCATTTCACGTGTCGGGATTTAACAGGAAGTGAGAGTTCTCGCGCGCGTTGTAATTTCGGAATAGCAAGGCGCGGTTTGAGATGGAGGGAGTTGTCGGAGCACAACGAGACAAAGATATATCTTAAATATTTTGGGCTAACAAGGCGCGGGTTGAAATTTCCGGACAAGCCTAACATGTACTGTACCAAATCAATGCGCACTACAAATGTCATTCAAAACTTTGAATTCATGTTATGTTCAATTAAAGTATTTCGCTACGTGTATAATGCATCCAACCTACTACTCAAATCAACATTTTAGTGCATTCCAAACGTATATACTACCGCTTCAATATGAACTAAATTTGAATTCGTTTCTCTATTTGAATAAGATCTACAGTAATGATTGTTGTGAAGTCAAAGCATTTGAATTCGTTTCTCTATTTTGATAAGATCTACAATCATCATTATTGTCAAGTTAAACCATCATTTGTGTATTATCTTCACAGCACACCACATGATTAGTCTCGAGTTATATATGAACTATGTGTACTATATGAACTCGAACTCGATTTTTTGAATCCACTCTATTTTGATTTCAAATCACATTACATTTCTAGCTCTAGCTAGATCTTCATAATCTAAACCATGTCTCATATGTATAATGTGTTTATCGCATTATGTATGGTGCCCCGCCCCCTACGCCTACAAGTATTTAGATGTGAGTTGCAAACACCACACATTACCACAAATTCAAATAAAACGTGAGAATGTTCGATATATAGTATTGTTTAGATTGCTTGATATTTAGTTGTAAGCTGCAAACGCCACACATTATCACAAATTCAAATAAAATGTGAGATTGTTTGATGTATAGTATGGTTTAGATTGTTCGGCATTTAGCTGTGAGTTGCAACGCCATGCATTATCACATTATGGTATAACATGTGCACAACACGTGTATCACCGCTATATTCATGCATGCAATGTTTAAAACACTATGATCTCCTATTCAAATATATGAATCCGCTTTAGTATCAAATTATGATCTTTGTTAGTCTCTTACACCCACACAATCCTCTAACCTTTGTAACTACCACTAACTTTCTCTCGTGCATGCACACGCCCTCCTCGCCCTCCCCCTCCCTCGGCATTCTATCCACCAGGCACATTCATATTTTTTTCTTTAGGTCGTTCTCCCAGAGTATCCACAACTCCTTTACGACACACACCGATCGATAAACCTCTCCAGCGATGCCTGCCTACAACATACACACACACCTTCAATATCCTCCTTTATGTGTCCTTGCCTCGTGTCGCTCATACGGTCACACACACGTGTAAACTCTCGCCCCTCTTTTTATCGATCTCACAACCGCACACTCCTCCCCTATCTAGCTAGTAGTTGGGCCTCTCGCACCACCTCCTAGCTCCATTCTCTTTGTCTATCCGTCTCGCTGGGCCTTATTCGCCTCTAACAAATGGACGTACACCGACCGATCTCTCGCTATACATATAGCTAGCTAGGTCCTTATAACTCGTTTTTACCCACGCGTCAATAGATCTACCTCATTAGTTGTGTCTCTCTCTTCCTCCGACAAACAACAATTGATCTACCGATCTAGTTAGGTTTGCTTACCAAACACATGGTTCCCCTTCATCATCCATGGATGCATCCCGGCAGCACACACAGAAACACATCCCCACTCTTATTGATAACATTGCAGTTCCACCCTCAGTTTGTCTAGTAGGCCTCTCCCACCATCTTCCAGAAGCAACTCCATCACCCATCCAGCACTCTACCCCTCTCCCTCCCTCTCTCTCTCCTCTCTCTCTCTGTCCCATCATATTTCCAGTCCTTCAGTTATGTATGGATGTCAACCGATCTCCCTCAAGACATAGTTGGGTCTCTCCTTCTCAACACATATACGAGTCGTTCTACCTCTATAGTTAGGCCTCTGCCTACCCCTCCCCCACCCCCACCCCCCCCCACACACACACACACACCGATACATCGAGCGCTCTAGTCATGTCTCCCTGCCACACACAAACTTGACATGTGCCCTCTAACGTTCCGGTAGGCTAGTCGCCCTATATCTTTGACTTGCACACACACACAATTTCGATGGCTCTCTTCATCGATCTTGCACCCACCCACTTGATCCTCTCTTTGACTCTATTGATAGCTATGACCCCTCCCTCTATTCTCGTGGATTGCCCGACCCTCTATGTATGATATGGATAGGCCTCCATTTCACAAACATTGCATGCAAAATTTTGTTTGAGATGTCATCGACACATATTCCCACAAATAATTCACGAAATCAACCCCCCACCCCACCCCCACCCCAAAACGAAAAACACTCATGAACGCGGTTTGTATCTCTCACACACACACGTAGGTGGAGGACGTGCACGAAGAGAAGAGGTGCATGCACGACGCACGTAGTCCCGTCTCTTTCCCAACTACACCCGCGCGGGTACACGGTGGAGCTCATTTCTGTATGAAAAAGGCAGCCCACATGGTAATTTAGCACGTGTACTGGTTGTCCACTTGGTGGAGGGAGGATCGTCTACCACGGGTGAACAAACAAATTGCGACTTGACGCGTTATGTTAAATTAAAAAAAGAGGCAAACCATGTGGGGCCTACCTTAGAGGCAAGGCTCTATACACTGGAGTACTTTTGATGTATCCAGTCAACTCGTAGAATGAGGAGAAGCTTGCTTAGTACGCCGTCTCCCCATACACGGGCGCGGTGGCTCGCCGGATGAGGTGAAGCTTGCTCCGCCTTCGCCCGCTCCTCGCCCATGCGTGCGGTGGCTCGCAGAGACGAGGAGAAAAATTACTACTCCCTCTGCTTACTCCTCGTCCCTACTACCTTGGTTATAGAGATTATATCATATTGTTTGGAATATGTATGTCCTTTAGTAGATTTCAATATGAACTACTAGTACATACTCCAAACACCGATGTATATAGACGTATTTTAGAGTGTAGATTCACTCATTTTGCTCAGATGTAGCACTCTCCTCGCCCTCGACCCTCGCCCGTGCAGGACGTGCAGCAATTCATTCGGTCTCATATAGCGAACGATATATCTTTGACTACCATTATTGCTCGACTTCAAGAGGCGAAGAGCCAATCGCAAGGTTAATATTTTGGAGAAGCCAAGCGCAAGGTTATAGGAGAACGAGTAGTAGGTGCCGCGTCATTTATAAATGAAGTTTTTTTCTTGATGTACGTCACGCAATATGATAGGTTCATATGGAGAGAAAAGGAAACCGCTCCACTATATACATAGTCGACGGGCCAGCCTACACGGTTGCTTGTCGGGTTGCTCTTCTGCACTCTCGGCACAAAACGACTGTGGCCACATCTCTAACATCCCGGTGGATCATGTCCGCTTGGGGAAGGGGTGGATGCTTAGTGTAGATGCGGTGTCCGTCGCCGATGGCGAAAACCCACTGTCGGCACGTCCCGATCAGGGGTCCCCGCCGTTCTCTCTCGCAAAGCCGGTGAGGTTGCCTTCGTCCCTTGCTCACTGCCGCGACGTGGGCAGTTGCCGCCTCCCGCCACCCTCCTCAAGGTTGAGCTATGTCCCTTAGGTACAACTCCCTTTACAGCCGGCTTGCACCACTACTCCAGCTGCCCACATCACTCCATGTGGATATTTCTCTACTTCTTTGCCCCGCACATACCTCTACTGGCTTCTCGTCTCAGATTTGTGATGAGTTTATGTATCATCAACTAGTCCCAGTAATCTTATTCTAATCACGCTTCTTCAATTTCTTTGCCACATGGATGCTCATCTCGATTTTGGTGAAACTGCACAAATTGATCCGATGGTCAAAAGGTTGCAAACTTCATTTATTAGGAAGCTCGAACGTTACCAGCAAATTGAAGCCTGGTCAGGGTTCACGGTTCAAGGGCTAGGGACTGCATGGATCATTTTTTTCTTTAGCTGCCTTTGTTCCAAAATAAGTGTCAACTTTAGTAGTAGTACAACTTTGTACTAAAGTTTGCACAAAGTTGAGACACTTATTTTGGAACGGAGGGAGTACATATTTGCTATGATCTGTCAATCATTGAGATGCAATAGCATGCATGCTAGTCTCCTTTGTATTTGATGAAATGTTGCAACGGGCAACCTTGGACGCAAGATACATGTAACAGAAGCTGGAAGCTTCATAGCATTGTACAAATTTATCTCGCTAATAAATTACAGTACATACTATACTAGTACTTCCTCCGTTCCTAAATATAAGTCTTTGTAGAGATTTCACCATGAACCACATGTGGATGTATATAGATGCATTTTAAGTGTAGATTCATTCATTTTGTTCCGTATGTAGTTCACCTAGTGGAATCTCTACAAAGACTTATCTACTAGTAATAGCTAGCCCCCACTACTAGGAATTCTCTATCCTCTCCTTGAGCCACATCATCAAAATTAATGTAGCCGTTAGATGAACTAAATCAGTCCATAATAGCTGTCTGATCTAGACTTTGAGAGGCTCCGCACTAAGACACATGCAAGCATGCAGACATACCGTGGCATGCATGTGAGTGGGTTTTAAATCACATCAACATGTCTGCATGCAAGCATGCACCGGTAGCATGCATGTAAGTTAGCTTTTAAGCCCCATTAACATGTCAATAAGAAAAATATA
The DNA here is from genome assembly GCA_021437245.1 of Aegilops speltoides. Classification (NCBI taxonomy): domain Eukaryota; kingdom Viridiplantae; phylum Streptophyta; class Magnoliopsida; order Poales; family Poaceae; genus Aegilops; species Aegilops speltoides. Next base: position 176,242,289 of record CM038144.1, on the reverse strand, counting down.
ATCCCATTATGCAGTAGGAGTTGGCTGATCTTTTTTCCTTACGTGGGATGATCTAAATGATGATGGGAGTTTATTTAGTTTGGCTACCACATTTGTCATGCGGTTATAGAGTTTGTTTAGTTCAATGAAATCAATAATTTAGCGCAGAGAGATATACGGCTGTTCCGCGGCAACGTGCGGGGACTCATCTAGTAATATTTAGGAACGGAGGGAGTACTATGTAAAGAGTTAGGTGTCGCACGGTGATAGTGTGAGGTGGTCCATGTAATCACTGAGCCTGCGTGTTTTCACTGCTCTTGCACTCCTCCGCTGTAAGAATGGAGAAAATTGTAATCTAGTAGTAGTAGTAGTACCTCCTTTCGCCGAAAGCGTGGGACATCCAGCACTCCTACCACCTCAGTAATAAAGACCAATGAGCCGTCAAATCACATAGACCCAGGAGTAAGTTGGATGGACGAAGCAACATCACTCTTGCACCAGTGAGAGGTCGCGTCCGCTCTACCCGGGCATGAATGCGGCACCAATTCTTTGGAGCGGCGCCGACCGTTTCGGGCGGGAAGCCTTGTGAGCGATGGAGGGCTTTGGGTGGGCCAGCTGGTCGAGCGGGCGGGCGTGGCTGTCCGCATGTCCCTACCGGACACGCCGAGAAACGAGAGGATGCACCGACTCTCGCGGCTAAAATCGTACACTACACACCATCTCTCTATAGGAGTAGGTCGATCTGCCGCTCTCTCTAACACACACATGCTGTTAAACACACACATGCACACGCACGCACCTTGGTCCCATTGCACCTTCTAAAACTTATTACACCTAGACGGAGGGAGTAGTAAGTATACGAGATACGGTGGCACACTGACTTAAGTCGAATACAAGTGCCTAAAATTTGCGTGCATGTTATAATAAGGATTCACTTAAAATAGTACGTGAGCGAACAGAGGGATCAATTGGACAGTGTTCCCGAGCAGTAGCGAGATGTGTGAGGTAAGATACACTGCTGGTGCTTTTAGTTTTTCTTATTAATTTGTTTGTTTCACCCTCTGACTGGTGGGACCCAACGTACTACGTGGAGAGAGGTAAGGTGACTAAGGCTGCATTATTTCTGCACCATTGTGGATAGTCTTACCACCAAGCTACATGACACAATTATGATTGAAATCCCAATGACTCCCACACACAAAAAAACACGGCATGCTTCTCACACGAATGCAGGAATGTATAAAAGTTTATTTTCCTCTCGTTGAACATAACGGGAGGGTTGTGTAGCTGGTTAGCCTGTTCGCTCATCAAACTTGAGGTCTCGGGTTCGATAACTACACTTAAGCATAATTTGTGCCACGAGGATTCTTTTACTGGTCAAAATGGATGGATACGGAGCTATACGATCTCGTAGTGACCGTATAATCACCTCATCATGTATAAGTTGCAGCCTCGGCACTTGTTTTCTAGGGTTTGCACGCTTCACACTCTCTCTCTAGTATATATATACACGCTGGAGCCTCAGCGCTTGTAGTTGCTCTCTTCACACTCTCTCGCCCTCTCCAGATCTAAACAAGACTTCGTTGGCCTCTCTCTCCCCTCACTGCTGCTCAAAGAGCCAGCAGGATCCGTCCGCCGGGAAGGGAAGGAGGCTTAGCACTGTTGCCAGCGGCGAGGGAGGGAATCCACTACCGGCGCAGCTGTTCACTTTCACCCAGCGGTGGCGCGGGAGGGACTCTGACCCCTTCTTCTTCGCCGCCATCCCGTCGCCCACCGAACCACGCCCCAAGAACCTTAAGGTATAATTTACTTACTCCACATGCATTCTCTAGCTGCATGTATAACATGAATCTAGGACGTGGTTCAAAGAGGAAAGGAGTGGGGGAAAGTAGTGCGAAAAGTTGTATATAGCATGAATCTAGGACGTGGTTCAAAGAGGAAATGAAGGGGGAAAGTTGTATAGCATGAATCTAGGATGTGGTTCAAAGAGGAAAGGAATGGGGAAAAGTAGTGGGGAAATTTGTATCTCATAAATCTAGGACGTGCATAATGTGTAGAGGAAAATGTCCACGGCGCTGTCCCTGATGTCGTCCGGGGCCAAGCTCACGTTGGTTAATTCGGCCGTGACTTCGATGCTGATATATGCCATGTGCACGATCAAGCTGCACCCCAAAGTGGTTGAACACTTGGATAAGCTGCGCAGGTACTGCCTATGGGCGAAAAACTCAGAAGATGGTGTTAAAAACAATTCCTTGGCCGCGTGGGAGTTGGTCTGCAGGCCTAAGGATAAAGGTGGCTTGGGGATCATTGACATCAAGACGTAGAATGTGGCTCTCCTCCTGAAGCATCTATTCAAGTTCTACAATCACGAAGACGTACCCTGGGTCACCATGATCTGGGATGCATATTACACTGGCAAGATTCCGCATGTTGTTGATCCTGTTGGTTCTTTCTGGTGGCGCGATGTTCTGCAACTTTCGGACATCTTTCGTGGGATCACCACTGTCACGCTGGGGGATGGATCCTCCTCTCTCTTTTCGAAGGATGCCCGTTCGCGATCACCAAGCCCGCTCATGGAACTCTTCCTCGAGCCTTCTCTTTTGTTTGAACGAAGACGCATCATCTGGTCGATGTCCTCACGACCACGGACCCAACACTGCTCTTCCATCTACCACTGTCGCTGCAGGCCAGGGAAGAGGTTAGAGAGATACAACAGGGCTCACTGCATACAGTTTTGGATGGTGATCAATGGGACACCTGGGAATGCTCCCTCATTGGAACCTACTCCTCCAAGAAATTCTATGATCATTGCTTCAGGGAGGTAGTTGCGGACAAAGCTTTCACCTGGCTATGGAAAGCCAAATGCCCAATCAAATTCAAAATGTTCGGGTGGCTGTTACTAGTTGATCGCCTGAACACAAGAAATATGCTGAGACGTAGACACTATAATGTGACTAACAACGTCTATACCTGCATGCTTTGCCATGGCCCACCTGAGGAAACAATGGAACATCTGTTCTTTGCCTGCCCGTTTAGTTAGCGATGCTGGACAAAAGTTGGTATGCTTTGGCTAGCGATGGGGGACAGAATATATCGAATTCATGGAGGCAAAGAAAGTTGGCGTCGACCTTTGTTTATGGACATTTTTCTGATGGCAGCCTGGAGTCTATGGATGGAAAGAAACAATGTACACTTCAGAGGGATTCCACACTCTTTCGACTCATGGCTGGCTAGGTTCAAAAATCTTCTGTGCCTTTTAGTGCATAACTGTAGTGAGGGCCTTCGTCCCTACCTAAACGACTACATGCAAAGCTTGTAAACTACCTTGTAACACACAACTAGCTTTGCATTTCTTTCAAGCTTGGCCGGGGGGCCAACCAAAACCCCAATTGTAACCCTGATGTATTATCCATTGTGAGTAATAGAAAGTCAGTGGGAGCCTCTCCCACTGTCGTTAACCTTCAAAAAAAAGGACGTGGTTCAAAGAGGAAAGGAAGGGGCGAAAGTACTAGTTCAAAAAGGAAAGGAAGGGACAAGGTTGTAGAGTTTGAGCAGGACTAGATTTGCTGCGCTCACATAGGGAAAGGTGTCTAAAGATAAAAAAAACTGGGACCAACACAAATATGCTCCTTGGTTGTTTGTTCTTTGTTGCAACAGACTGTGCATGACCACAGTACATAGGTAGGGAGATGCACATGGTGCTGGAAAAGGCCCACATCCCCCTGCAACTCATTAGCTGTTGTTAATCTAAGGCCATGTTTGGTTAAAACTCCTAGTCCCTACCGCTTGGTTCGAGGACTAAACATGGACTAGAGGTTATTAAATGACATGCTAAAAGACCATGTTACCCCTAGTAATGAACTAATAGAGACAAGGTGCGATGCGTGGCAGGGGCAACTATTGGAAAAAGTTCCAAAAAGACTCCCTCGGGGTCTTCTTTCTTTAGTCCCAATGCCCACTTTTAGTCCCTAAAAGTCCCTCCTGTTTGGTTTAGATGGGACTGACATGGAGTTTTTTTAGTCCCTACACCAAAATGTCCCTGTAAACAAACACCCTCTAATAATGCCGTTGGAAAATTGATGCAATGCCACAGGTAAAAGCAAATTACATGTTTAATGAATTTTATTGTTAATATAATCTCTATGTTAATATTAATCAATGCCACCGTTTGAGAAATGCTACTGTCTTGCTTTCTTTCCCATTTAGATAAGGTTGATGCTTCTTTTTTTTGGCTTCTGTGTCATCCACCGCTATTGACCACTAATTGTTTCCTTTGCACCTCTGTGTAAACAGGGTTATCTACTTCACCTCGTTGCCATTGTGACCTTTTGTTGCCTTTGCACAAAACACTTTTGTTTTAAGAGTGTTTTGTGCAGTTCAACCAAAATGTCACAATCGACAACGTTAGCTTGATTGCTTGATCTTAGTGGAATCGCACAAGAGGAGATCTTACTTCCTATCCGTTAAAGGCTTAATTTGGTTCAGATCTTCTTCTTGTGAGTTGTTTGAATTCCGCATCATGAGAGGTCAAGACTAGCCTTCTTTCACATGATTACTAGTGTGCTTTCATATGTTGTGCTACTTGTACGATAATGTTGCTTGATTTTAGTGAACTGCATAAATAGAGACAAGACTTCCAATCAGTATGTGCACCGTAATATCCCATTGAGGTAAGATAAGGTTATTTCACAACTGTTGGCTGTATTTTGCCACTTTCAATCGAAAAATTAAGTTTAGTACTATACTTGTGCTCCCTAATTGACATGCCAAATCTTACATTGAAGGCGAAGCTTATCATTATTGAACCAAGTGATGAAGGGAAGAACAAGTGGAAGAAAAACAAAATTCAACTCCGTGCTGTAATGAAGCCTTTGGAACTATGATGACACAAGTAATGATATAGTTTTGCATCTTAATTTATTGCTATGGCTGGAACGAGCAATTGTTTTGCCACTGATTTGATGCCACTCTTAATGTAATACGTAATTATCTCTACTTGTGCAAACAGGGATCTTCTTTGAAGATACCATATATTTTAGTGGAACTGCACAAGAAGATGTTGGAAACATTAAACTAATTGAGGAGTATATAGTAAGCATGGCCACCACAGTAGATAGCAAATGATGGTTCGGAGAAGTGCTTCATCTGTATGCTCTACACAATAAGCCTCCTGACAATGGTTGGTACTCGCCCACTGATTTCATCCATATGATTGAGCTTTGTCATCTCTATTGGTGTTGTGCTACTATTTAGATACTGTCATGAAAAAGTGGTATTGTCCTTGAGAAGTGCTTCATCTGTGCTGTTTTAAATATTTCCTTTCCTTTTTTCGAGCAAACAGGGATGCTAGCATTTAGTTGTCCTCTTGTCTTTGCACAACAGGATCATCTTCCTCTGAAGAAGAATATGGAGTACGTGAAGTGACTAATTCCGATTATGCCAGGATGAAGAAGCCATGTCTATCTTCTCATCAGAAGGAGCAGTTGAAGGATGGTTAAATTACTCCCCACAAGACCAAACTAACTTCAGCTCAGAAGGACTGACAAATCTCCATTTTTTTGCTGTGATGCGCGAGTACAATGTTGTTCTAGGATTCTTTCTGGTGAGTTCCATTTTTCTAAAAGTGTGCTCTACTTGGACCATGTAGGTGCCTGTTGAAACTGTCAATTCATAGTATAGTTTGCTTTATACTAATCACTTTTTTGTATTTGTGCAAACAGGGGTGCTCAGCTTGTTTTCAATGGGAACTACACAAAATGTTCATGAATACATCGAATCATTCATTTCCACCACAAGAAAGGAGGTGCCGATAAGTTCAAGGTGTTGCAACATATAAGGCGAAATCATACAAGCTACGCGCGAATTTGGTTGATTTTGGTGGAACTGCACAAAAAGAACAGCTGGTTTATTTAGCACGAGGTCCCATGTCAATGTCTGAACTGATGGCAAACCCTGCCCATTCCACAATCGTAGGCATTTGATATTTTGGAATGGGACAACCTTGTCAAATTTTGCTCATTGATTTCAGCAAGACATGCGTTTGATATTTTTGAATGGGATGCCCTTTGCTGTCAGCAGCGTCCATCAATTTTTTTCTTTATTCTTTAGTTGTGAAGTAAATATTGCCTCTGACATGTGAGTCGCTGAGATGCATAATCATCGATTGTTTTGAATGTTGTCTATGAATTGCCGAGCCTGTGTGTTTGATTGCAATGTCTTGAAACGCTAAAAGCTGCTCAAACTCTTTGTACTCATTCATTCCTTTTACTTTGCACATTGTGAAAGTGCATACTTTTTGTATAAGATTGGTCAAAGTAGAGATACTTTGATCGCAGACAAAAACTTGTATGCGCACAAGAAAGGACCGGAGGAGTACATGTGAAACTTTGCAAACGAGGTGATCACCACAGGAATAATGCTAGTACGTATTGTTTTGCATGTTCATCCAATGCCGTGATCTGAATTGAACTAATCAAATAAATTCATTCATACATGGTCGGATTTCATATAAACATGCGGATTTCATTACATTTCATACATTCTTCAACTAAAAGGAGTGCGCTGGAGGTATAATTAATTAACCGGCTACCCACATGTGTCCCGCCGAGCCGAGCAGAAGCTTGATGACTTAATCTGCGAGTGCGATTGCGTAAATCGACATGTGGCCTGTTGGGCCCACGTGTCAGTCAGCCAACTGCACCAGCAGTTAATTAGAAGCAGTGTTCTTCTCCAGCGTAGCTCTTCGACTCCATGTCGCCGCCAAGAAGCTAACCGGCCGTCAATGGTCAACCCGCCTAGCTTGGCTTCACCCGGAGGGTAGCAGCGGTGGCCTTAGTTGGACCCGAGCGGCGGCGACCTACCGTGTTCTACTCTTCCTCGTTTTGTGTGTGGCACGGCCTCGTTGGCAGCAAGGCGGGGCCTCGGCGGAGCCGGCGATGTCCTCTATCTCATTGCCGGCGAGTGGCGCCTTAGCGGAGCGATGGAAATCCTCCCCCACGTTGCCGGAAGGGTGGGGCCTCAGCTGAGCCCGCGATGTCCTGTGCCTCGTTGTTGGCGGGGCGCGGCCTCGGCGAAGCCGGCGGTGTCCTCTGCTTCGTTGTGGACACCGCAAGGCCTCGGCGGAGCAGGGCCTCGTCGACGCCAGCGGAGCGGGGACTCGTCGGAGCCGGCATTGTCCTCTGCCTCGTCCTCGGTCTCGCCAAACAGCGCCTCGCCCGCTTCATCGCCCTCTTTGCTAGCCTCTTTGTAGGCGGCCGCAGCCTCCGCCACCGCATGCGGTACCACCAGGCCTTCGGCGGCCCTTGCGGGCGGAGCGGTATGAGTCGAGCAGCGCCTCCTGCTCCGCCCGCTCCACGGCGATCTGCTCCTCCGCCTGCAGGTGCTCCTGGAGGAGATAGTGGTTGTAGGCGGTGTCGGCCTGCGCCTCCCGGAACTGATCCTCACGCATCTGCCTCACCGTGTCCATATATTGGGCACGGGCCTCGCCGATGGTCATGGTGCAATGCACCGGCGAGGATGGCATGGAGGAGGGGGTTGGCGCCGGATCGTCGACTACCACGTTCTTCATTGGGACGTCGTCGTCCTCCGGCTGCCTGCCGGCCAGCCGGTCGGCAGCAATGGCTGCGATCTCCTTGTGGTCCGTCATCCGCCCGTCCCAAAGAGCGCTAGAGCGCGAGGAAGCCATGGTGGGCAGTAGTGGTGTGGACAGGAGAAAGGGAACGGATGTGGATGACTGCGGCTATGGCCGGCGCAGCAGTTTATATAGCAATAGTGGGCGGCGGAGGGACGGACGTATGGCGCCGGAGTAGCCGCCTCGGCAACCGCGTATCATTAATGTGGGTGGTAGATGGACGGACGAACGGCAATGGGGACCCACCAGGGCCATAGCCTCACGTACGCAGGTGCCTCCTTATTTTATATATATATATATATATATATATATATATATATATATATATATATATATATATATATATAGGACACCTTTTATATATATATATATATAGGACACCTTTTTTTTATATATATAAGGTAAACCGGTGTCAACACCCGGCAGCTGCTAACTAATCTGTGCGCAGTGCCGGTGGGAAGCTACCTATGCATGCATAACCACGTCCTAAAATCAAGGCACACGCGACCACTAGCTTCACTTAGAAAAATGGCCAGTTTGTGATGCATTTGTACGTGACGGCTAGACTATACCTTGGTCATTTTTTTAATAGTAAAACGGAGTATATTTTCAACTAAAAAAAGGGAGTATATTTCATACATATACATATGAATTTTGCGCATAGGGATTAATAGTTTGCTAGCAGTCAAGAGATATATATTTTTCCGGGGACACGAAGAGGTATATATGAAATATACTCCCCTAGGCATATCTGACAACGGTAAGAAGTATACTGTATTTTTCAAGTGTACATGCTACTGTTTTTTCCAATGGGTATATACTGCCAGCTCGCCCTTGAGTACATACATATGTACTCCATTTTTATGGAGCTTAAACTGCCGTTTTCCCAAGTAGTATATACTGCCCTTAAGTGTATATACTGCATTTCTTAAGTAGTAGATATTGACCTTTTTTAGACTGGGTATATACTGCATTTTACATACTTAGAGTATCTTTGCATACTTCCTTAGGTTGTAGTACATCATTTCAAGTGGTATATGCTGATTGCTAGTTACTGCTTGCTAATTAGCATATATTGTTAAGAGTATATACAACTTTCTTTAATTAGGAGTATATACTGCCATTTGTAATCAGGAGCGGAGCATATATACTAGTCTAGAATCAATGGAGTATATACTAGTTTTATTATGGAGAATGCACTCCTTCTGTTTTGTTATATACAAGTTTTTTTGATGGCCTTTATACCTCATTTTTTATGGAGTACATATTACTCTAAAACTTAGTATGACTGATATGAAAGATATTATAAACTAAAAAAGTGGTACAGTGTCGTTAGAAAAGAAGTACACAATATAATCGAGTATAATTAATTCAAAAGGTATATTACAGAAATGAGTAGTACAATCTATAGATTAAGAATATAATATGGGAGCATAATTCATTTTTTATACAGGTATTTTCCTACGCAGATAACAAAACAAAATTTGTCTAATTTTGCATCACGTATGTCTCGTGTTGTTCATGCATGGTTGTTGCACAGTGGATCAATCATGCATTGATCTAGATCGCCATGTCACATTGTCGAAATCCACTGCGTTGTGTAGGTGTACTCGTGTCAAGGAAAAAGCAAGCGGCTATGCATGCCATGCACGGAGAAGCGCCGGCGACGGGCGGAACACAGCTTGCATGTAGTCCAATTTCCGACTCAGATTACCTAGATCAGGCATGCATACCATATCAATTAATTAGTACAAATATTAGAGAAAACAAATTCATCTAATCTCATCGTGCAGCCGTGTTTGTCTATGAATTTGCTGATGGATTGATGTAACTCGTCACCATCAATACCGATTGGAAGAACATGCATGCATGCGAGGCACTCCCTTGATATGCTCTGTGATGCAAGTCAAAGGTGCATGCATAAAAAATATATTCATACCTAGCATCTCGTCTCCGGGATGAGCTGGCTGCCGGTGGCATCTCGCCTCCGTTGTCGCCGCACCCTGCTGGTCCTCGTCGCCGCTTGAGTTTGCCTTCGAACCGCCCAGCTCAAATCTATATTTCCTTGCTATGCGGCTACACCCAGTTTTTGGGGAGATTCTGACGTAATCTGTAGCCTGTAGGTGGCTTATCCCTATAAATATGGAACAACTTTTCAAACTGCACGTGGTCAGCAGATAATTAACTAATTATTAAAAGCTAAATGGTTTAACTTGGAGCCAACAAAGCAGCGCTGGAAAATCAAACGACACACGTGGCCTAGGAGTATTTACTCCTAGGTGTACCAACCCATTTTCCTATATATATATATATATATATATATATATATATATATTCTACAATAGCTTGCCACAGAACTAGTTAAGGTTTTCAACGGTGTAAAAGTTCTCAAAAATCCTGAAAAAAATCCTGAACCATCACATCTATAATATAACATGATCCAACGGATGGATTGAAAAAATTTGACTGCATGTATCCTGGACAAAAAGAACAAATGTTTCAATATATATTGATCCTGCAATGAGCTGAAATGCTTGTTTTTTTCGCTGAGGACACATAAATGCATATTTTCACAATCACACCGTTGGATCATCTTATTATATTAGAATGAGGCTCCCCTATTTATTTCATATTTTTTACTTAATTTTAAACCGTTAAATGTTTACCATGCCTTAACTAGTTACGTGGCAAGCTATGATAGACACAGCTTTTACCTATATATATATATATATATATATATATATATATATATATATATATATATATATAATTTATTTTGCTTCCTCCTGGTTTCCTGACATCACCATTGTCAACGTCTGTACTCCCTCCTTTCCGGTTTATAGGGCTTATCTCAAAATTTTAGTTTTTCCATTTTATAAGGCTCAATTTGGTTGTTTTCCATCACATGTTCAGATTCCAAGGTGCACTAAATCATTGCATGCAAGTATTAAGAGAAAATTGACCAATGCATGTACTTTATACATGCATGCATTGCAATTAATGCATTGATAAACATAATTTTTTGAGGACAACAAGAGCATTAATTAGGTGTTTTTGCAAAACTACAAAAAGTATTCCACCACTCGCCATCTACCTTGATTGGTGAGATTTTTGAATTGAGCACTATAAACCGAAAGGAGGGAGTAGTCAATGAACGAGAGAATTGCACAAGAAGCGGCCGACAGCTGGGACCAAGCAGCTCGAGCAGTATTTGTATTTTTGAGGTGTGAGCACTGCAGAGTTTTTCGATGTTTAGCCCAAATATTAATTTTTCTGCTCTGAACAACAACGAAAACATCGCTGCAGTATTAATCTGGCGGGCTGTGCCTCTAGCCCAAGCCGATATCCAGCCAGATATTAATTTTTTCAAGATGAAAATGGCTAGCCCAGCTATACTTTTTTAGGAATACCTAGGCAAGGTCAAGTTGTTATTCTCTGCTTGTTGGATCGCAAATCTTTCCTAAGAGGGATCCATTAGGCTTAACAAGAAAATGGGCTTTAAAAATAATAAATGGGATGTAATTATAAAAAGCTGGCAAGAATTATAAAAATGCACCAAACACGTAATTACTTTATAAAATATTATTTTGGATATTGAAAATTTTAATTTCATTAATTGTTGCGAGCGCAATGTTTTGTTGGATTTTTACGTAATATAGATTTATATTGAAATTGTATTTAATCTGACTAGAAATTTCAGGATAAAAATATTTCGGATCCCATCAAAATGTGGGGAATTTTATTGAATTCTGTTTTGCACGGTTGGCTGAAATGGGCTATACTTTTAACAAACTGTAAATGGGCTGTAGTAAATTCCATTAGAATTCAAAAATGGGCTACACATTCTTACAAATCTCAAATGGGCTATAAGTTCTCTCGCCACACACTTGGCCTTACTAAGTTGTCGCGTCCCCTAAAAAACAGAGTTGACGCATATGCAAGGCTTTGTCAACTTATAGTCAACACACGGTTCAAGCAGCAGTGGCCGTTGGATGTCCATCCAATGGATGTCGTGCTTCTTTGATAGAGGCTGAGGTGTCCCGATCTTTCGATGAGATGATAACTATCGATTTGGTGAAGATGACTTTGACGATCCGACTACAAACATGCACGACGTTGCGCCTTAGCAATCGCTAAACCAACTCCGAGAGGTTATTGACCACGCCGGAACACAATCAACCTGACCACGAAGGTCTATTCCTGCAAGCAATCGAAGAACAAGCAAGAATATGATAAAAGCAATCTGAATATTCCGAGTACATATGAACTATTGATAAAGGTGGGGATCCGTAAGAGGTCTTGGTCTGGTCGTTGGACACAAACGAAGTACACGAAGTTGCAATGGCTAACTTTTAACTAAACAAATCCCAAGGAAAAAGCTACTAGATGGATCTACTTATATAGAAGCAAGGGGTGACGGTCAAGGAGGTGGGAGAATGTCCCAAGGCAGCCTAAAACCAACCCTAGGTCGTACAAGGCTCATGGGCCCAAGTGGAGGTGACGTAACACCTTTGGACTTGTAGTTTGACTCGGATTCTGCTGCAGCGTCAGATTGTTTCGTCCATAACTCAACGCTCCGGATAGATTTTAAAGTGAATCCAATTGGTTTGGAAAGACCACAAAATTTACTTTCCTATAAAAGAAGAATCACCAAATTCGGAGTCGGTATGAAAAAGTTGTTGACGTTTTGAGCCAGGTATGTCTGTGCAGTCCGAATCTGAGTCCAGAACATGAGAGACTTGGACTCTATCTTCTCTTGGGCCAAAAATGAAGTGAGAGAACTTTTTGAACAGCAAATAAATATCTCTTTCTTCCTTATCTTCATATGTGGATTGTACAAATGTCCCATACACCTGCTGTTAGACAAAACACAAAAGTGTGTGAAGTATGTTTGTTCTGGATTACATAAATAGATTATTGAATAGTTTGCACTAGAAATCACCTGACAAATATGCATGTATGCAATATTTTTGGTCATATCCAAGGTAGTCATGTCCTCATCATCCTCCCCTTCTTGAAAATAAAGCCGTCCTCGGCGTTGCTTAATCTGAAATGTGGCTAACAAAAGAGATAAGGTGTACATGTTGTATATGTATATGTCATCCATTTTTAGTTCCCTCAATTTTTGCATATATGACACATGAATAGATGAGTAACTTGCATAGTTCGTAAAATCTAAATCCAAAAAATTAACACAAGAAGTAGAAGGCATGAAAATATTGCAACTCAGTTTGCACATATAAGTGAAGCTTTTATTCATTTCAAAAGATTGACAATGTTTATCATTAAACCATCCCAACATTGGTGAATAAACCTTACTTGCATCAAATTTACATGCTACAACATGCTTAAATAAGCAAACATGCAATAAGTCATTCAACACAGAATCATCACCAAGATTAGAGGTCATATCAAAATGAGTAAACATTGATTCTTTTGCATCAACAGTTAATTCAATGGGTGCACTCAAAATTGTTGGTATTTCAATTGTTTGATCACATGACGCATTCATGACAGTATCAAGATTCTCTAAAATAGGTGTTGTGCTGAAATCACCAGGTAACTCAACACATGATGCATTCAAGTTAACTAGGGATGCATCATTCTCATGTGAAGTAATATCATCAATATCTTTATTGTTACCTTGTCGCAAAGACGTAGATGATGTAGGTACAGACGTAGACAATACACCATACTCTTGAGATGATGTCGCGCTCACAATCCGACGTGGGGCTGCTCTAGTAGGTGCAATGGTGGAGGAACCAACCGACAGTGGTGAGCATGAACTGTAATAGTAGTTGTTGTAGTCACCCGATGCATCCTCCTGTAACTGTCTTTCAAAGGTACAAGAACGAACAAACATACCAGTAATGCAACGAGGAATATACTGAAATCTTGCCTGAATATCATGGTTCAAACCACCAAAAAATCTATTCATTGTATCATCCTCAGATTCTTCTATGTCACAATGATGCATACAAGATTTGAACTCTTGGTAGTAAGCATGCATAGTGTTGTTGCCTTGTTTAAATTTTTCAAATTTACGAAGCAATTCACGACGATAGTAAGGAGGGAAAAATTGTTGTCTCATTACATCTTTCAAATGTTTCCAAGTTGTGGGTTGGTTATCAATGTTTTTCTTACAATGCACACTCCACCAAACAGAAGCAAAACCAGTAAATGCTCTAGTGGCAACTCGTACTCTCTCAAGTTCAGAAAAGTCATGGTGACGAAAAACTTGTTCTATTTCAAGCTCCCAAGCTAGATAAATAGCAGGATTAAATCTACCCTCAAATGACGGTAAAGAGATGACCTGACCATGTGCTTGTGTGTGTTTTCCCAACTCTCGTGATGGTGAAAATGTGTCTGTCGTCCAAGAACTTCTATCTCCGGAACCTGTCATGATTAGTAGAAACAACAAACAAAATTCGAGAATAATGTTCCTATGCACTACTAGGATGTGGTTGTAAAGTGCTCACAGTAAAGCAAATATCAATATCTTAAATGTTCTTACCATGCGGCAGATGGTGACAGGGAACCAGCGCTGTCAAGTAACTCTGAAGATTGTGTAAAGTGATTGCCAGGGGAACGTATGTATACACGGTGTAGAAATATGTGGAGCTGGGTTGGCTATATATGGTAGCAAAAAATTTAGCAATAATCAATTCAAAGATGCAATGTTGAATAAGCGCTCAACGACGGTCTTGTCTTTGGTCCTAGGCTAGACCGGACTAGAGACGCGAGCCTAGAACACTAATGAGGTCACGGCGTAGCACAACTAGCATCAATGAAGGATACTAAGTAGCTCTTGACAACAAGATATAAGTGAAGATCACTGGCGACGGTGAAGATAATGATGAAAAACAAGCGCCAAGCGGGATATACAACAACTCTCTTTCCAACTTTCCTCTTGAAAAGTTTGAGACAATTTTCGATAAATTCTTTCAAAGAATGCTACTAACTCAAGCTTTCCAATGCAAAAGATCACTCAATTCGAGTTGATATGAGGAGTCAAAAATTCTAAAAGCGGCACGAAAAATTGGAACAAGCTGTGTTCACGAATTTTGGAGGGCAAAAGGACCTATTTAGAAGCCGATTTTGAGGTGTCAAATATTGAACTAGCTTCTGCAACTATTTAGATGCGGCTCGTCGCTAGCTTCAATTTGAGTACTCACGTAGCCAAAACGAACTTCGTATGAGGAAGATACACCTGTTTTACTGAACAGTGCGCAAAATAGATTCCAATCCGAATTCACGTACGAGATTGATTCTAGACAGATCCGATTTTTTTTCTTCTCTTTTTTTCTCACGCTTTTTTTCTTTTTCTTCTCTCTTTTTCTTTTTTTTTCTTTCCTTTTTTCTCTATCTTCTTTTTCTCCCTCTTTCCAAGACAAACTAGAGAAGATGCAGATTGGATCAGGCGAAGATGTGAGTGACCACAACTATGATTATGACAATGAACAGTGCGTATCACGTGGTAGAAATTGGTGGATGGGATGGTGGACAGAGGATGGGATAATGATGCAGCGGCGGCGTGACTAATGTGAACAGAACTCGAAACTCTAAAGGAACTAGACACTAAGACCAGCAACTCGACACGGCGATGCAACCGATAATTCAATAATGCAGACAATGAAAACAAAATTGCAAAGGCTCAGTCTGGCTAGGACAAAGGATGAATAGATCTAACATTTGTTTTGTGGCTTTTTCTTGGATAATAGGTAAGAAAATAAATCTAATCTAGAAAAAACTGGAAATTCTCACCGAGCAACCTGAAAACTGATACCACTTGATAGAGGCGGAGGTGTCCCGATCTTTTGATGAGATGATAACTATCGATTTGGTGAAGATGAATTTGACGATCCGACTACAAACATGCACGACGTTGCACCTTAGCAATCGCTAAACCAACTCCAAGAGGTTATTGACCGCGCCGGAGCACAATCAACCTGACCACGAAGGTCTATTCCTGCAAGCAATCGAAGAACAAGCAAGAATATGATAAAAGCAATCTGAATGTTGCGAGTATATATGAACTATTGATAAAGGTGGGGATCCGTAAGCGGTCTTGGTCTGGTCGTTCGACACAAACGAATTACACGACGTTGCAATGGCTAACTTTTAACTAAACAAATCCCAAGGAAAAAGCTACTAGATGGATCTACTTATATAGGAGCAAGGGGTGGCGGCCAAGGAGGTGGGAGAATGTCCCAAGGCAGCCTAAAACCAACCCTAGGTCGTACAAGGCTCATGGGCCCAAGTGGAGGTGACGTAACACCTTTGGACTTGTAGTTTGACTCGGATTCTGCTGCAGCGTCAGATTGTTTCATCCATAACTCAACGCTCCATATAGATTTTAAGGTGAATCCAATTGGTTTGGAAAGAGCACGAAATCTACTTTCCAAAAAAAGAATCACCCAATTAGGACTCTGTATGAAAAAGTTGTTGACGTTTTGAGTCAGGTATGTCTGTGCAGTCCGAATCTGAATCCAGAACGTGAGAGACTTGGACTCTATCTTCTCTTGGGCCAAAAATGACGTGAGAGAACTTTTTTAATAGCAAATAAATATCTCTTTCTTCCTTATCTTCATATGTGGATTGTACAAATGTCCCATACACCTGCAATTAGACAAAACACAAAAGTGTGTGAAGTATGTTTGTTCTGGATAACATAAATAGATTATTGAATAGTTTGCACTAGAAATCACCTGACAAATATGCACGTATGCAATGTTTTTGGTCATATCCAAGGTAGTCATGTCCTCATCATTCTTCTTCAATCTCGGATATTCTAGCTTCACCCGTCCAATAAATGATTCCTCCCCCTGACATCTGGGGCGCACCATTTCGGAAGCTGACCTGTGGGCCTACTAAGTTGACGTACCAAGGGTTTTGTCAACTTAGTCAATATAAACGATTTTAGCTGCAGTGACCGTACGATGTCCATCCAACAGCCGTCGTGCTTCTTCAACCTCTGGTCTTCTTGCTCCAGCTGCCCAAAGCAGCACCGGTCGTGTCGCCTACTCCTGCCTCCCTCGGTCGGTTTGTCTTTGCCATGAGGCCTCACCGCCCTACTACTCCCACCATCGCCGGCCATCCCTCCACTCACCCACACCCCCTGTTATTCTGTGGCGACGGCAGCGCAGCCAAACCAGTGAACCCTCGTACTCCTCTCCGCGTGTGCATCCACTGCCGCGTCTTCCCTGGCTCCGCGTCATCTCCTTCCTAGGCCTCGCCGTCATCCACCGTCGTGGTGCTCCCGGCGCGGCGTGGTCAACGTGGTCAAGGAACGACTTCCATCGGACGTGGACCGTGCGTGGAGAGGCTGACAGCTGGGTCCACGGCAGCCGCAAGGAAGTGCCTCCTTATTACGCACAAAATAATTATTCCTCCACCTGACAGCGGGACCCACCAGACGGGCCACCGTATTTCACGAAAAAATGATTCGCCCCCTGACTGCTCGGACCCGCCAGCTACATCTTCGCACGCAAGGAAGTGCGTTCGGGAAAAAAACGATTCACCCCCTGACTCCTGGGACCCACCAGCTATATCTTCGCACGCAAGGAAGTGCGTCCAAAAAAAAGGATTCGCCCCTGACTGCCGGGACCCACCAGCTAGCCTTCGCATGCAAGGAAGTGCGTCCGGGCAAAAAAAATGATTCACCCCCCTGACTGCTGGGACCCACTAGCTACACCTTCACACTCAAGGAAGTGCTTCCGGGCAAAAACAACAAAAACGATTCGCCCCCCTGACTTCTAGGACCCACCAGCTACATCTTCGCACGCAAGGAAGTGCCTGACAGTCAGGACCCACCTGGTCAAAGCGTATGTAGCGTTGTCACTCTGGTCGCGAATGTGTACGTACATATATACTGGTCAATGTAGAGGTGTGCACGTGTCGTAGTAGAGGCGCGCACGTAGCATGTACACGTACGTACAACGGCCAGGGTGCAAGAAAGAAAATACGGCCACGTATGTGTACATACGGGCGGGGTCTCGAACGCCTACTCGCGCATACGTACGGCCAGGGCTCGTGTACATGGCTGGGTCGGAACAGAGAAACAGCGTCGTCGTCGTGTTCATGGGGAGGCAACGGAATGCGTCATGTTCATGGGAAGGCAACGGAATGCGTCGTGTTCATCGGGAGGCAACGGAACGCGTGGGAGCCAACCGGCTGGGTCGGAACGGAATGCGTGGTCGTGTTTATCGGGAGGGCTTGGACGAAACAGGCAATGGAAACGAGGCCTGGCGTGCCGCAGAACGAAGGAAACGGCCTTGTGTTCGATCGGCCACGTTCGAAACAGGGGTCTTGTTGATCGGGAGGGGTGTGGCGTATCGCAAAACGGAGGAAACGGACCTCCTACGGTCAAAACGGGGGTCCTGTTGATCGGGAGGGTGTCTGCATCCGCAAAAACGGAGAAACGGACCTCCCACGTTCAAACGGGGTCTGTTGCTCGGGAGGGTGTGGCGTCAAGCAAAGCGGAGGAAACGGACCTCCTACGGTCGAAACGGGGTCCTGTTGATCGGGAGGGGTGTGGCGTACCGCAAAACAGAGGAAACGGACCTCCTACGGTCGAAACGGGGGTCCTGTTGATCGGGAGGGGTGTGGCGTACCGCAAAATGGACGAAACGGACTTGTGTTGGAGCTCTACAGTCGAAACGGGATTCCTGTTCATCGGGAGGGGTGTGGCGTACCGCAAAACGGGACTCCACGGGATACTGTTCATCTCCACCGTTGACCTCCTCCAGCCTCCACGGGCTACCGTCGACCTCCTCCAGCCTCCACGGGCTCCTGTTCATCTAGCCTCCACCGCGCTTCTCCACCGCTCTTCGTTCAACCACCCTCCACGGGCACCCTCCACCGCTCTCTGCTCATCCAACCCTCCACACCACAGGTCTGTTCATCCAGAGGCAACGCCACCACTCACTGTTCATCCAACCCCCCGCAACACTCACTGTTCATCCAATTGATCGGCTTGATTAGCAGCAGATGGCGAAGAATCCCTCGATCGGGTTCGATTAGCGCCATCGATCGATCGCTCGGGTTCGATGTCGTAGCTCGCAGGTCTGTCGCCGGGTTCGATTGGAGCCCAACGCCTCGCTCGGGATCAGTTAGAGCCAACGCCTCGCACACACGCGCGTACGTGTACAAGAGAAACGCGCATCACTCGGCCCCCGACCGCCC
The DNA here is from genome assembly GCA_021437245.1 of Aegilops speltoides. NCBI lineage: Eukaryota > Viridiplantae > Streptophyta > Magnoliopsida > Poales > Poaceae > Aegilops > Aegilops speltoides. Next base: position 176,223,496 of record CM038144.1, on the reverse strand, counting down.
ACCATAAGCGGGAACTCCCCGAAATTTTCCTCGCCCTCGCTTCTACCATGGTTTTTTCCATCATGGACGGCCCAAAGAATGTCATGTAGCTGCGTCTCCGGCTCGCCCAGGACGAAAAGCCCATTTTCTATCATGATTTTTTGTCATAGAAGTAGGAGCCCACCACATCTATGATCATACCAGGTTTTTTCACAATTATCGTCATAGAAGTGTCATATGTATGACAGAAAAAAAATTCGTTCGGCCCAAAATGTCACGGATGTGTCTTTTTTGTAGTGCTAATAACATGTACCATATGTACTCCAACTCTAACGCATTGGCAACCCCCACAAATCATTATGCCGATGAATGACATGATAATTTTGGTCGATCAAGTTGAAACACCTCGTGTAGGAACTTCCAATAGCATGCGGCACCGTGTTTCACCTTTTTATTCATCGGCAACTAATTTGCAATATACTAGTTCAACCATGCCGATGGACGAGAGAATTGGCCATGCTACTACTAGCTATTCAGCCAGTTACTCTCAACTATCATATGCTACACCTCATGTCAGTAATTTTTCAGCAACATGCACAACTGTATATGTTCATAATTCGGCTTCACACCTTCCTGGTCATAGCCGACTAAATTTAAATTTTACAGGAGCTGTTGTGCCCAATATTGTAGAAGATGAGGTAGTGGTGGCTGCATTGAAGAGTTTAGCCCAAAATAATAGGATTACTGCTCTTTGCCTTGAACAACATGAAAAGGGGCTATTTCGTGATTATGCGGCAATAAAAGGTAGAGTTTTGCAAGAAGATGAATCTTTTCCAATTGATAAAATTGGCGAGCAAAAATATGGGTTTACAACAATGCATATGCCTTTACCTAGTACTACATCATATTATACACCCCCTACACAATTGCAAAATTTCGGCAACACTTGTGTGTCATTGCCGAAAGAGTCTAAAAGCATTGTCGGGCAATCCTATCTGGAGTGCGCTGAATTTGAGAAAAAATTTAAAGCCAATTTTTTCGCTCACCGCCAGAAACAAACAGAAAAAGAATTGGCTCAAGTAAAAGAAGCATTGCCAATTGGTAGAATCAATAAAAAGAAGGATGATTCGGAACATGGAAGTGCTTTGGTTGAGAAAGCCGGATCAAGTAGTATATATTCTAAGTCCATCAAATCCAAAGAGACAAGCATTATTGGGAAAGGGCATGGCAAGCATAGCAAAACGACTGTGCTTGATTTTTCTGAAGTTAACAGAACCTACTTCCTGCCCTATGAGTTCCATGCCATAGAAATTGACAAGCCTCAAGGACAAGAACAAGTAGTCGAACAAAGATCGGTTGACAAGGATCTTTGAGGTAATGATGGACGGAATCAAGAAAAAGATGATGAAAAGGCGTTGGGGAGCCATCCAAAGACGGAGCAAGATAATTTTCAAGTCACACTACCATCATGCTCTCCCAACATATTTGACGAGGTATTTTTAGCAAGTAATTTACTTATATTCCGATTTGGTCATACTTTGTTGTTGATGCATCTATTAGAAAAATCTTCATGAGCAATATTGAGAGACCAATGAAGAAGGGTAATTTATTTGTTAGCAATCAGATTGTCACAAAGCATATCGATCAACATATTGCATCATTCAGAAAGACCAATAGTGAAAAATTATTACATTCGAAGCTTTCCTTGTTGTTTTATTTAAAGTTCATATCTAATTGGGTAGCTTTGCTTGTCTCATACTTGGCTTACACTTGTTCTCAGATGAGACATGTGTGTTCTAATTAGTTTTGTTTCAGAAATTTAAAGCCAAGGTTAAAATCTTTTGAGAAAACCGATGCTATTATAGTTTCTTATTTAAAGACATTGGAGATAGAGTGCAAAACACGATGCATGGCCTAATGGGGGGATGCCAAATATGAACCATTCATTTGCTTACTTCGAAAGCCGTTCTCACAGAAAGACTAGCTAGAAGATAAAAGGTATACCTTCACTTCAAACATGTGTGATCAAATCTTTGATTTGGTGTTAAGAAATAATTATATTAGAATTTTTGATCACCATGTTCAGCCATCTATCCAAAGACGAATGTACTGTAGGTTGCATCATTCGTTCAAACATAATTTTGAGGATTGCAATATGTTTCATGAAATAGCCAAATCGACCATTGATAAAGGACGATGATTTCCTGAAACACCAAAGGATGACCAATCTATTCCAATTGATCTTGATGGCAAAAAGTTTTTCGGCTTCTTCAAGCTGATTCATTAAATGACGAGAAGATAAAAACAGTGGATGATGGGATCAAGTCTTCAAGTAAAGAAGTTGTTCAAGAGCATAATGAATATATTCTTGAAGTTCTTCAAGAGCACAATGAATATATTCCATCAAGGTTGCACAAAAGACGCCAAGTACTAGGGGCAACAAGAACGTTAAGAGATCGGTGCAAGCACAACCATGGGAAACAAAGGCCGAAATAAGCACCGGGTTAAGAGATCAAATATCACTTTCGCAGAGTTACTAGATAAATATCAAAAAGCAAGTGAAGAAAAAAGTGCTTACGGGTCAAGTAGTGCAAAAGCATCAAGATCACCCCCTAGGCACAATTATGAGGATCGGTATTGGCAAAGTGGGAATTTCGATGCAACATATTCATATCCTTATTTTCCGCTACCAATGCCAATGCCGTGGATGCCTCCCCATGCTCATGTAAATCCATATCCTTTGTGGACAGGTATGATACAAGAGAGCATTCTCCATCTTATTTTAGACCATCTCACCAACATTGTGTAGCTCCAAGAAGGTCAAAGTTTGATGAACAATCCTATATTAAAGACCGTTTTAATAAAAAGAAATCGGTCCGGACCCCACGGACGAAGAAAGAGGTGGTCAAGCAAGTATACCGGGTCAAGAGAGATGGTCGTAAGTGTGCTACTTCAGATATGATCTCAAATAACAAAGATCCAACTAAAGTGTTGACATTGGGTACAAAAGGCAAAGAAGTGAAGCAATCAATTGTTAAAAATCAAAGTGCCAAATCTGAAGAAAAGAAGTTGAGGGTACATAAGGCCAAAAAAGAGTTGCCATTGGTTGAAGCAGATTCACAGCCGAGGTTCCCACTCGACTTACCGTATTGGCAAAAGAAGGAATTACAAAATCTTAGTGCACAAGAGCTGAAAAAGAAGAACATGGCATGGGTTCCCAAGAGGATCAATCAAAATAAAAATGATGTGCAACCTTCTATTGCAACAAGTGTCACGAAAGTGAAGAAAGTGAAGGATGGAAGCCAAAAAAATTAAGCTGAAGGTTTGCATCACCCCCATCAAAATCTTGGGTTGGCACATCATCCATATTCACCAAACATGTCATTGATGTCTTTGCCATGGAATTCATCCCCAGGTACGATCGGTCACCCTCCATGGGATTATTTAGATCCATGGATGCAATATAATTTCTTATATCATGAAAGAATATTACCAAATCCCTATACATTTGATTATCTACCAGATTATTGCAGATCTAAAGGGCCGAAATATTTGATTTGTCATTTCGTTTGTTTATTTCGACTATACTTGCTTTGGTGGAGGAAGTTTACATGGGCCTTATGTTAATGGATGATATTTATCCATCATCGTAAGAATATGTCAAAGCACGGCCGGTGTAGTATTCGAACATCGTCCTTAGTCAATTGGAAAGCGAGACAAGCCTTTGGTTGCCATAGATGCTACACATATTGAGGCGTTCGGTGATTCATTATGAGAAGTTCAACAAATATCCAAGGTTATCAATGTTTTGACGAATCACTTATAATTTATTTTGAGTTATGTCTAGATGTAAAATTTATCAATTGGGTTGCTTTAATACTGCTCATATATCTAGACATGACAATTGGAGAGCGAATGAGTTGGCATAGCAGGCATCCGGCTACCATGTTGATCATGGTGTATTGCAATTCTATCAATAGCATCCGAACTAAGTTGGCACAGCAGGCATCCGAACTGAAGCCCACCGCTTCGGCAACTAATGAAATTATTATGCACGCAAAAGCAAGGATTCGAGAAAACTCATTGTTGATTACCTGCATGAACCTAGCAGAAGGGTGGACAATATGGTTCGTACGATGGCTTTGAGATACATATCTATGAAACTTTATCACCGGATTGTTAATGAAATTGAGAAGGTTTCACCCAATTTTGCATCAAGGATTCAAAAAACTAATCACCGATATATACTTATCGCCCTATCCACATGCAAAATGGCTGATGGAGTGTTGTCTTCTTCATTAGAACCAACACGGTACAAGTTATTTTTTGGCACGCTTGCTTTGCTGAAAAACAGGGGGGCATGTGTTGACACCAGATTTTGGCACGGAAGAAAACATTATTAACATGGATTCAAATGAAGAAGTGCTCTATACAAAAAAGTTCTGTAGTGTTGACATGAACATCTTTGAAGTTTGGGCCATCGCCATCCGATCTCATCTCGAAGCCTGAAACTATGCTCAAACTACTAGGATTTCATATTCCGAGTACTGTTTGACCGATTAAGCCCCAAGACAACCTCGTAAGAGAAAATGTTTAACATGGGTTGTCTTCGTCTCGTCGAATCGATCGATTTTCATATAAAAATCGTCTCAATCTGAGATCGTATGCAAAAGTTAGAGTCATCAGAGTACGGCCCTACCACGAGGCAAAATATGGCGCGAAGGATCACACAACCAGTCTGATGGGTCGCGTGAGCTATTCGTCCCTCAATACAGCCTCAAATGCAAAAACTTACAACCAGAAAGAGTTTCGTCTCGTCGATCATATCGATTTTGATATATAAATCATCTCAATCCAAGGTGATATGCATCCTGGAGAGGCAAAACAAGATCAAGCTGAAGTTTGGGCCAGATTAGGGTTGAATCCGAATTAGACTAGAGCTAGGACTCTAGGAAGTGAATTGATATAATTTTCTTGTAAGAAAAGTATAGATGAATTCTTTGCTTGTACGGGAAGTCCAGCTGCCTTTTATATATAGTGGAGGTGACGGCCGATTGATACAACACACAATCGAACAATCATCTACCATTTTTTTAATCTTTTATCTTCTCCCTTGTTCTTCTTCTTCCTCGCTCTTCGTTCGTTCTTCTTGTCGCAGGGTGGCGAAACTCGAGGCCCTAGGGGAAGTCAGACCGACCTAGGCAGCCCATAGCCGTTGCGTGCCCTGGCGGGGTCCCTCCCGTGCGTGTGGGGTTTCGGGTCCTCAAAAGCATCTGTCGGGTTGCTTGCGTACCGTGCTTCTGGACGGGTCTCTTTTGATGTGAGCTGCAAGGCATCATCCTCGATGTTGGAGGTACACGGTGACGTGTTCATGCCTGAACAAAGAGAAGATTAGTGATGGCATGAAAAAGAAGGACATGTATCGGCATGAAGAGTTTTCCAACTCTATACCTCGCTTTCTCGGTCATCTCACAGATTTCCCTGTGTTCTCAGATATCAGAGGTCTCGTTCACTGTCCAAACCATCAAGAAGACCTGATAGATAGTGACACTAAAAATGAACACAAGGATGCAGATCTGGCCACCATTACATATGTAGAGGACATTGTTATTGCAAACTCTACATCTATGGTTACAATATGTTTACTTTATGTAACAATGCATACATAATGTTAATTGTCTGCAGTATAATGTCTTCAACTACATTATGGCAGGAATATTATCATCATCAACCTATAGTAGTGACTAAGGCTATATATATGGTACATGAAGAGTTCGAAAAACTCTTGTCTCTAACTTCATATGCACCCCCAAGCTCAAGCCCATCCAAGAGAAAGCGGGTTCAACCGGTGAGTAGTTGAACTCTTTTTTGTAAACACTTCCTTAATTAGTAGGCTGCCTTTCTTCACCCAACCACTGTGTACTTTGGTAGATGCATGTACAATTTGGAATTATTCTATATGTTGTAATCTCTATAAATTTTGTCGGTAGGGAAACTTAGTATTCTCAAATGATGACATTACTGCAAGTGTTTGGCCCCAGAAAAAACAATCGGATGCAGTCATCAATGCCCTGGCAGTGCAGCAGGAACAATCAGAAGTCGTGAAGCAAGCCATGGTAAATAAGCATGATGAAGTAGATGCTATGAAGAAGGCCCTGGCATGTCAGCTGCTACAATACCAAGCTGTGAAGAAGGCTCTGGAAGAGCGTGAGCTAGAACGTGAAGTTGTGAAGCATCTCATGCGAGATAAGCACCATGGCCAAGAATCTATGAAGATTACCCGCGCAGAGCACCAAAAGAAATTAAAAGGTGTCTAGAAGGCTCTGCCAGAGCAACAGGCAGAAATTGAAAGTTTGAAATTGGGCATGTTATTCTGCATAAGCGTCTTGAATCAATGAATACTGCCCCCATAGAGCAACAAGAAGAAGATGACCTTGTAAAAAAATGCTAAGGAAGTGAAAACCTTGGATCTCAAAACGAGACTTGATGACATAGATGGATTGCCAAAGTTCACCGCCCGGAATGCGTCGCTGGGATCATATGAGATGTGAGCAATGAAACTAAGTCATATATGTCTATTTTTATATTGTGGTTGTGCCCCGTGGTTGGCTATTGTAATGTCTTAGACAATTTGTTTGACAATCATCGATTTTGCGGTTTAACAAAAGCAACGAGTGCGGAATTTGGATTGACTTTGCACGAATTCATATTAAATTTATTTTGAAAAATCAATTTTATCTCATATTGCCTGCCAATTGCAATATAATACAAATTGAGCGCATCTAAATACTGTGACGGTCATGAACGGCCTCACAAGCGTATGGACCCACAAGTAAGAAGCCACGTCACCCACATATGGACCCGCTTGCCAGAATTCACCTCAGCACTACAGTGGGCACACATGTTGTCACATCCCTAGTTCTAGTAATGCCTAGTGCTAGCATCTGGTGTTGCATCATGTTTACTTTTCACAGAAAGTTGAAATGGGGATGACAGAACCCCAGCACCCCCCTGAAAACAACTAGGGTTTACTAATATTTTTCAATGAACCTGAAATGCCCTTCTAAAATGTCCATCATTTTTGTCCTGGGTTAGAAAAGTAAACATGATGCAACACCAGATGCTAGCACTAGGCATTACTAGAACTAGGGATGTAACACATGTCACAATTGTTGACCATTCAAACGACACATCGTCACAGAAAATAGAATGCCTCGTCCCACATGTAAGCAGACACGTCAGCATCTTCTGTGCCCATATGTCAGCAGTGTTGACCGGTCAATATGGCTTAGTCATCCATAAGTATTGCACGAGCTTATGCTTTAAGATTTTGTGCGAGGAGCACTACCTGGCTCTCCCGGTTTCTCAGCTTTACTAGCTCTTCCGGCGCGGAATAGGTGACGAAGATCTTGACCATGTGGGGTAATACGACCAGAGCGAAGTGCTCCACACTGGTTGGGTCAGCGTCGTGGTGGACTACGTCCAACTTAGGGAGCAGGAGATCAGAGTCATGCGGGTTGGCGTAGGGTTTATTGTCCAAGCAAGAGTTTGAATGCCAGCATGTCGGAGCCGGAGCTCGTTTCTGATGTCATGCTTTCACTCTTGGAGAATGGCCTGAGATGTCTCTCCACAGAGGAGAGGAACCAAGCATGGTCGGGCATACCTGTGATCTCCACATCCATCTTGAAGCGTACATCAACGGGCTCGACTCGCGCGGAACGACTCCAGGGGTGGATGAGCAGGAGAAAACATCGGGAGCACATGTCTCTGAGAGCAACACGAGCATGCACCTTGGGGGCGAGGGAACCTCATAAGGAAATCCTCTGGTAGGTGGCGGTGTACGTAGAAGTCGGTGGGGTGAGCAGGAATTGGGTGGCAAGAATGGCGGCGACCTTAACGTAGGAGACACCAGAGCAGTTGCCACCTAGAGTGGCGAGCAGGGCCCTCTGCTTCAAGGCCTCCTCAACAACCATCATCTCGGCAGACCGAGGTAGAGCAGAACATGCCATGCAGGCAGAGAGCAAGGTGGCCGGATAGGGGAATAGCTGGCACGTGAAGAGCTGGAAGAGCAAGATGGCAATGGGGTGCAGAAGAAGCAGGGGCATAGCAGCGTAGGCGGGAAACGATGACCGTAATTAGAAGGGCACGGGCCGGCTCGGGCCATCAACGCTAGAGGACAATGGCGTAGAGACCTAAGAGGCAGCAATGACTATGAAGGGGGGTCATGGAGGTGCTTGGCCGAGGGGTATCAGACGGGCTACACGAGCGCCTATAACATGTAGCATTTCTCAGCAAACCTATAACATGTAGCATTTCTCAGCAAACCTATAACATGTAGCATTTCTCAGCAAACCTATAGCATGCCCTGGCCTTGTGGACGTAGAACCGGCAACACTACTGTATATTCCCAACTTAGCATGCTACCGTTTGGAACCTTTAGTAAATGATACACTCAACGCCCTATGTTATAGGTTTGCTGAGAAATGCTACACCTACGGAACACATCATACGAAATTAAGTTACAGACATGTATGGTAGTTCTTTGTTCGATGGGAAATCAGAAGGAGGGCCCATAGTTGAATTCAAGGGGAGGAGATATACATGGCCATGGGCAGCTGTCACGGCCAATATGCGATACTATCCTAAAGAGACTCGAAGGTCCCACCTAGGATAGAACCGCATATTGATATGCTTTTGCAAGGTGGATATCATTACATCAACATTACATAATAAATGGGGATACATACAAAAGGCATACCATGCCACACGAATACAATATCATCTTACATAAGAGCATCATCCGACTACGGATGAAACACAAACAGAAACTCAAACGACATCCACCCTGCTAGCCCAGGCTGCCGACCTGGAACCTATCCCCTGATCGAAGAAGAAGCAGAAGAAGAACTCAACACAAGCAATCATCGCTCTCGCGTCATGATCATCGCATACCCTGTACCTGCAACTGTTGTTGTAGTAATCTGTGAGCCACGAGGACTTAGCAATCCCATTACCATGGGTATCAAGACTAGCAAAGCTTAATGGGTAAGGAATGGATAAAGTGGTGAGGTTGCTGGGATGGCTAAGCAAGTATGGTGGCTAACATACGCAAATAAGAGCGAGAACAGAAGCAAAGGAACGGTCATGAAGCTAGCAATGATCAAGAGGTGATCCTGAACTCCTACTTACGTTAAACATAACACAGAAACCGTGTTCACTTACCGGACTCCGCCGAGAAGAGACCATCACGGCTACACACGCGGTTGATGCGTTCTAAATCGTATCTGGTGTCAAGTTATCTACAACCGGACATTAACAAATTCCCATCTGCCACATAACCACGGACACGGCTTTCGAAAGATAATACCCTGCAGGGGTGTCCCAACTTAGCCCATGATAAGCTCTCGCGATCAACGGAGGACATTCCTTCTCCCAGGAAGACCCGATCAGTCTCGGAATCCCGGTTTACAAGACATTTCGACAATGGTGAAACAAGACCAGCAAAGTCGCCCGATGCGCCGACAATCCCGATAGGAGCTGCACATATCTCGTTCTCAGGGCAACACCGGATAAGTCAAGCTACGAGTAAAACCAGACCTCGAGTTTCCCCGAGGGGGCCCCGCAGGTTGCTCGGTTCGGACCGGCACTTAGAGAAGCACTGGCTCGGGGGGGCTAAAATAAAGATGACCCTTGGGTTAATTACTCCCAAGTGAAAAGTAGGTGGTGGTGAGGCAAGTGGTCAAACCAAGGTTGGGCCTTGCTGGAGGAGTTTTATTCAAAGCGAACTGTCAAGGGGGTCCCATAAATCACCCAACCGCGTAAGGAACGCAAAATCCGGGAACATAATACCGGTATGACGGAAACTAAGGCGGCAAGAGTGGAACAAAACACCAGGCATAAGGCTGAGCCTTCCACCCTTTACCAAGTATATAGATGCATTAATTAAATAAGAGATATTGTGATATCCCAACATAATCCTGTCCACCATGGAGCAATCTTCAACTTCACCTGCAACTAACAATGCTATAAGAGGGGCTGAGCAGAGCGGTAACATAGCCAAGCAATGGTTTGCTAGGAAGGGTAAAAAGGTTAGAGGCTGACATGGCAATTTGGGAGGCTTGATAAGCAAGAGATAGGTAGCGCAGCATAGCGATAGAACGAAGCAACTAGCATAGCAATGATAGTAGTGAGATTCAAGGTGACAGTCATCTTGCCTAAAATCCCGCTAGGAAGAAGAACGAGTCCATGAAGAAGATGAAGCCACGAAGATGAACCAAGCGTAGACGAACGAATCCTCACGATCGCAACGAAACAGGAACTATCGAGAAGAAGCACACAACAAGGTAAACACACCACACATATACATGACATGATGCACAACCAAGCATGACGCATGACAAAGCTACATGAAGCTACTCATGGCAAGAGATGATGGAAGCAAGAGCAACACATCAAGGCAAGTTTAAATGAGGCCGAAAACAACATATAACAATTCTGGTAAGTCCTCATATGCAAATTTAGGAATTGGTCCAGAACTGAATAAACCTTATGTTCAAACTGTTAAACAGCAAGTCAAGATGCACCAAGATGATCTACACGAGATTCTAGTCAAGTTACATATAAAGTTCAATTAGTTCGGAGCTACGGCCTAGTAGATATGAGCAAAACAAGTCAAACATGGCATTGATGCAAAATGCATACAAACATCAAGCAAACACTCTCAAACATGGATGCAACATGATAATATGGAACTTCATGCAAAATCAAGCAAGTTTCATATAGGGCACACTCAAAACGGAGCAACAGTTCAACACATACACTCTATACAAGTTTAAAGGACAAGCTGTCCAAAACAGCAACTAGGCATATTGCAAGCACCAAAACACTATGCTACACATCTCAACGTGAAAACAAAAGGCATGGGCATGAAGTACAGGTAAAGCATGACACAACATGGACACTGAGCTAACTCCAGAAATCACTAGAACATGCTCAAAAGGACATGGCAAGATTGCAAATAATAATAGTTTCAGGCTTAGCAGAAATAACATCAGGTTGCAATGTTTAGAGCTATCAAACAACATGTTACAGAAACTTAACATGGCAAACAAAGGCATGGCATGAATCTACTAATTTCATAGAATAAAAATCACTTACTAACCATGAGCCAAAAAGGCACAGAAGATATGATGGCACCCATGTAAACATGGCAAAAGATATGACAGATTCAGACATGGCAGGAACAACAATGAGTAAGCCTATTGGTGAGCTTGTACCACTCACCACAGAGCAATACGTGGCATGGAAAGGCAACCAACAGTAAGAATTCATGTTTATGAAGCTAAGCATGGCAAGAGAAAGTTCATACAGTACATGGATCACTAGCAAAGTTTATGGCAAAACTGAACTTAATGTTAATATGCTGACAGCAATATTATTTAGCAATTTGAGAGCAAGGTTACAACAAGTTATAGCAGGCTATAAATGCAACCATGGGCATGGATGGATAGAGCATTACATATATAACAAATCATCCTTAGTGAACATCTCCAGATTATGCATAGAATGACTTATAGAAGCAGATTTACATAGCATCATGACATAGCAGATTCAGACTAGTAAAACAGCAACAGCAAGTATCCTACATGAGCTCGATGCACTCAGTACAAGACTCAAAAAATACATGGATGGCATCACTGTAAAGATGGCATGATGTAGCACAAAACACATGTAGAGCTCATGCTCATAGGATGCACACACAAAATGCAACAAAAAAGACAAATCATCAAGTTATAACAGTTTCAGCAGGTTAACATCACGTAGCACTCTTTCAATGATGATTCGGGCATCAAGATGGACTCAAACAAGCATGGCACAATGGAATGAAATGAAGGTCAAGTCATGACGAACATTTTGACATACTACACGCAGAAAATGGAGCAGCATGCTAGGAGATATGGCATGTGGAACAGGGCATGAAAATACTGCAGGGAATCGGGACTTAGCAGAAATATACCCCGCGAAAACGTGGACGGGACGGTGCGGAACGGAAGGATCCGGGACGGGGGCACGCGTTTGGTTGGTGGTGGTGGTGGATCTCATCCACCCCAACTCCGGCGATGACGGCGGCGGTTCCGGCGAGGAGCTCCAGCGAGGAGCTCCGGCGAGGAGATCGGAGGAGGCGCGGGAGAAGGCCGGGGGAGGTCGGGGGCTCCGGATCCGGCGGATCCCGGCCGGATCCGAGCACCGGAGGCGGGGCGGCGACTTCAGTCGGGAGGAAGCGGCTCCGCGAGCTTCATGGCCGGAGCGCTGCAGCCTGCGCGAGGACGGCGCCGGCGGGAGCCGCAGGGCGAGGCGCGGGCCGGCGGCGGCGGCCAGGAGGTGGAGCGGAGGCCGTGGGGCGGCGGCGTGGCGGACTCGGGGCCGACCGGGGGGCGCGACGGCGGGTGAACCGGCGGCGGGGAGGCGAGGCGAGGGCGGCGCGGCGGCGCGCTGCCGCCAGCGGCGCGGAGGCAAGCGGCCATGGCGCGGGCGCGCCAGCATGCGGCGATGCGATGGGCAGGGGCGGGCCCTTCTGGGCTCACCGGGCCAGCGGCGGGCGCGGGCGGCCGGGCCACGTGGCGGCGCGGGAGAGGGCGGACGGCGGCGGTGGACATGTCCGTCGGTGGGGGTTTTTGTCCGGCGGCGCGGAGAGGAAGTAGACTAGGGTTTGGACTGCGGGAATTTCGGGGGAGGTGCACATATTTATAGGTAGAGGGAGCTAGGAGGGTCCAAAAGAGGCACGGTTTTCGCCCACACGATCGTGATCGAACGACCGAGAGGATGGAGGGGGTTAGGATGGGTTTTGGTCCACTTTGGAGGGGTGTTGGGCTGAAAGACAAAAGGGGCTTTCGGGGTTACACGGTTAACAGTTGGAGTATCAAACGGACCCCAAATGGCACGAAACTTGACAGGCGGTCTACCGGTGGTGTACGAAGGCCGCTTGGAAAACCTCGTTCCATTCTGAGAATATTTAACACCCGCTCATGAAAAGATACAAGAAGGGGACGCCGGGTGACATAGGAGTGCCGGATTGCAAAACGGACAACGTGGAAAATGCTTGGATGCATGAGACGAACACGTATGCAAAATAAGATGCACATGATGACATGATAAAATGCAACACGCAAGCAAATGACATGGCAATGACGGCGAATAATTGGCAGACACCTGGCGCATCGAAACCGGGGCGTTACAGCAGCCTGGCCCGAATAGCCCAACCCGACCCGGCCCGGCCTGACCTTGCTCATGGGTCAAGCCCAGGCCTAGTTTATTTGCTGAATGGCCAGACCAAGCTCCGGTTTATCATATTTGCAATTTAATCAAGAGGCCCGGCCCGAGGCCCGATGAGCTTTTTGACTATTGGGCTAGGCTTGGGCCTGAAAACTAGGCCCGCTGGCTGGGCCGGGCCCAGGCCTAGGCCTAGGCTTTCTGCTTCGGGCTTTGTTAGGCCCGGTCTGGCCCGAGTTATGCCCAGGTATAGGAGGAGACATTGGTTAGTGTGAGGGGTCCCTAAGATGAACCCATAACCAGCCCAACTTGTTCCTCACATGATCAGGAGTACCGGGGATACTGAAAACTCATGAAACTGAGTTTAAGGGTGGATAACTGGGATTTTGGTTGAGTATCTTGATTGGAGTTCAACCCTAGCTAGGGTGTTGTTTCCCTCTCCATAGTGTCATTGTCCTTGAACACAATGTGAATCTTGGATTCATCGAAAGAATGTAATTACACCATATGAGCTGGAAGGAGTTAACCATTTGTTATCACAAAATTAGAGGTCACCAATGGTGGTTCCACTCGCCAATGAGGGCTACATTCTGTAATACTAAACTTATAGAACTTTGGTCCATGTAATTGTCTTGTCATTAGTCGCTGAAACCCAATATGGGTATAATATGCACTTTCACCAATCCTACAATTTTGGGGTGCAATGAGTGTTTATCTTGGCAGGAAGAAAACCTCTGCACGGCAATAGAATTTGATGTCTTTACCTAATATTAAACGATGGAGGCTTTCATAGTTCTCCATAGGTCATCCCTTTATATCGATTGATTTTGTGTTAATGCTAAAGATAGGCGGTTGAGATTTAAAAATAGATCTACATAATGTTACGTAAAATATAAGGCACGTACACAACCCATCACGTAGGCATCTAGAAGAATCCCTTCTTTTTTAACAGTACGGGAGTCCGGTCTGCACACAAACACACACAAAAAAACCACAACTCAGAACACAGCAAGAGGAGGTAGAGAGAAAAGGCATAGAATACACTAACGCAAGAACAACCAGAGGCGATTGTAGCTGTTGTGAGCACCTGAAGACAGAGGAGCACGAGCGAGTGCTCCAAGGCGGCGGCCAGGAGCGAGCAGCACGTACACATCAAGGCTGAAGAGTAGGCCGTCGGGCTTGTCAGAGGCGCATGTCTACCCGGCTGACCACTCAGCTAACCATGGAGGCGCGGCTAATCCTTGTGAACGGTGAGATTATCAACTAATATGTTTCATTCTTTATTTTTCATGGAAGCAAGACACGATGATGATGGATGGAGTCGTCACACAAGACCACAAGAAATCGTAAAGATGCAGCAAACCATCGGCGCCATCGTCGTAGGGTCATCGTGTCCTCATCAAGCTCTCCAACACAGTCATCCAGAGCACAACGATGACGCAGCCCACTGCCGGCTACATCCACATGCCATGACTTCCGACGAGGATGCCACTTCAACATGCGGAAGCCGCTGAATACAAGGATGAGGAGCTCGGCACCATGACGCCGCGTTGCCGCTTGTCGTCGGCTTCGTAATGCCGGATGCTGATGAAGTTGGAGACACGGAGCATGGGGTCAAGACACACGCTCTCCAATTTATCAAGCTGGTGTAGGGTGGACATCATCCGGGCCCGTCTGATCTATCACTGAGCCACCTTTGGACCGGTTGCCGACGGTCAAAACCGGACCGGATCAACCATCCTGTCAGTCATTTTTTCAGGGACCGACGGGCGACGACAAAGCCCGGAATGAACCGAGCGAACCGGCCAACCACCACCGGCGGCGACGTGAACCAGTGGAGCGGCAAGGTAGGTGAGGTGCACAAGTATTGTGGCAAGGTGGGCGACATGCGGGAGCACCGGCGGGGGAGGTGGGCGGCGTGCCGTTCGAAATGCGATGGGTCGCGCGGATGTTAGCCATGAACCTACACATGGTTGTTCATTAGCAGTTTTTCCGGTTGCATCCAAGTAGTGTAATGCGTGCATGAGCCTACATTTTCTTTGTGAGGGCCTTGCCATGATTAGTGGATCAAACCTGACGTCAAGTTAGTCTAAAAACATAATTAGTTTTCGTTTTGTTGTAAAAATAACACACATACAGATAACATATTAGTTGAAAAAGCAAACAACATATAAGTTGACCTCGGGAGTCACGCACCATTAATAGATGTATATGGAGTACTTCACTAAGAAAATATGTATATACAACTCTGTCACATGCATGTGTACCAAATACAATCTGATTTCTTGCATAATCAGCAGCGAACAAGCAAGGATAAGTGAAGCACATACTCGCGACCCCCTCCCTCTCGGAACCCCCTCGCACCACCACCCAGGGCGACGCCAGGGGGACCTAATTCCTCATGCCGCCAACCTTCCTGAGGGAGTTTTGGATTAGGGGGTCCTCGGACAGCCGGACTATGTACTTGTGCCAGACAGCGTAGCTCCGACTTCGGCAGTAAACTACAAAGGAAACTAGGCAAGGTTGGCGTCACGGAGGATCACCGAACGAACCGCCTGTCACGTGTCATCGTATACCCCCCACCGCTGCTTTGATTTCACTGAACAAGCAGTCGAGGCACTCCCACGGACACGTAGGAGAAGAAGAGCCGACTACCATGACCAAGGCCACACCTCCGACATTGCTCACCGCCGTCATCGTTGCCACAGAAGTCACTGTGCACGTCTAGTCATAGAAAGCACCAAAGGGATCAAAGTCTTCAAGACGGCGCCCTAAAGAGGGGAACGACGTTGAACACGACGCCACCGCCCGACCCTGCAGCAGGATCTGTGTTTTCACCTGAAGGAGTTGATCCGGGATTAGTGGTTGTGAGATCCCCGACGACGCCTCCAAGGAGATAGCGATGCCCACTGGCGCCGTCGTCGCCGGCCGGCCAGCACCGGCCAGGCCTTCACCCGGAGCAGCCACTCCCGCGCAGTAGAACGAGGTCGACCCGTACCTCCATTGGACCGCGCACCGCCACACAGCAAGCACGCCACTGTTGTGCAGGGCCACCAGCTAGCCTCCCGACAATGGGCCTGCAGAGACCAGATCGGGTCTCACACCCCGTATCAACCGCGGCCGGAGCCTCCCTGCTCCAACAAGCGGTAGCTGAGCACCAGCAGTAGCCGGCAGTGCCCCTCCCGGGTCGCCAGCCATGGACGACATGGCAGATCTAGGCCCCCCGGCACTTGGCTGCCCCCTCGTACCTCGACACGCCTGTAGCATCCCCCTTGCGTGGCCACGTCCGCCGCAGCCCTCACATGCCGCCTCGCTCCTTCTAGCGCCGGATCCCGCGCACTCGAGCCCGGATCTGTAGCCTCCCCACCCATAGCCATGCAGAGCCTTCGGGCCATCCTCCTCCACGCGCCAGATCCGCGCGCAGGCCCAACCACATCGGCGCCCTCGCAGTCACGTAGAGCCATCGCTCCACGGGAGCGAGCAGCCCGCACTCGCGCCGCCCAACACGCGCTCACCACCACGCCCGCACACCCCTGCAGCACAATCCTCCCCTTCGTCGTGCGCAGGCCAGATCAGCGCGCGCCCCGCGCGAGCAGCCGTGCCACGTACTCCCTCCGTCCCGCAAGACGACTATTGCGCCGCCCGTGCGCCTGACTGGTGCGCCGGCCCGGCTCCACGCCTCCCACATGGCCGCCGCAGCCAGCCACTCGTCGCAAGCTGCCGCTGCAGCAAGCTTCCTGCCACGCGCCGCCCCAGGACACTGCGTCGCTCACACGAGCCACCGCGCCGCCATGGCCCCACCCTGTACCGTCCTTGGCAGCGTCCTCGCCAAACTGGCAGACGAGGTAGATGAGAGGGCCCCGCCGCCACCTTCACCGGAGCCGGCGCAGGCTTTGCCAGTCGCTCCTCCGGCGGCGGCGAGCCAAGGGGAGGGTGGAAAAGGGGAGTGGCGGAACCAATATAGGGTTTCCCCCGTGTCGCCAGGGAGGACGACGTGGGGGATGAGAGCTCCTCACCGAGTCACTGTTGAAAGCTTCAACCCTCTTTTTCCATCAGATCCCTTGTGGAACACTAGATCCTTTATTGGGTTCTAGTGCCAGTTTCTATACTCGGCTAATCCACCAGTATACGACGGAATCTACCTGCTCCCGCCTGCTCCCACCAACGCCCTCCGCCGGCGGCCACTCCGGCCCCATCGGCCACCTACCCACACCGGCTGCCACTCCAGCACCGGCGCCCACCCCTCCCATGCCCCCCTCCTCCTTCGCATCCCTGGCCGCTGCGGGCCGCCCCCGCGAGCGCCGCTGGCTCGAATCGAGCCCTTGTTCCGCCGAGTCTACCCATGGTGTGCAGTTCTACCGCCTCGCCCTGCGCTCGCCCGCGGCCTCCTCGCCCCTCCCTCCCCTGCACCTCGGCCCTCGCCGCCCGCCGTGCGCCCTGGCCCTCGCTCCAAGGTGCATCGGGTCATGAACGAGACCGAGGTCGACCCTGCCGTTGGCGAGGGCTGGGAGATCGCCTCCGGCCGGCGCCGCAGCGACGACCCTCCTCGACGGCCTCGCTCTCCTCCTCGCCCACGCACCCCGGCAATGAAGGAAATATGCCCTAGAGGCAATAATAAAGTTATTATTTATTTCCTTATTTCATGATAAATGTTTATCATTCATGCTAGAATTGTATTAACCGGAAACATGATACATGTGTGAATGCATAGACAAAACAACATGTCACTAGTATGCCTCTACTAGACTAGCTTGTTAATCAAAGATGGTTATGTTTCCTGACCATGAACAAAGAGTTGTTATTTGATTAACGAGGTCACATCATTAGTAGAATGATCTGATTGACATGACCCATTCCATTAGCTTAGCACACGATCGTTGAGTATGTTGCTACTGCTTTTATCCATGACATATACATGTTCCTGTAACTATGAGATTATGCAACTCCGTTTACGGAGGAACACTTTGGTGCTACCAAACGTCACAACGAATCGGGTGATTATAAAGGAGTACTACAGGTGTCTCCAAAGGTAGATGTTGGGTTGGCGTATTTCGAGATTAGGTTTTGTCACTCGATTGTCGGAGAGGTATCTCTGGCCCTCTCGGTAATGCACATCATCAAGCCTTGCAAGCACTACAACTAATGAGTTAGTTGTGAGATGATGTATTACGGAACGAGTAAAGAGACTTGCGGTAACGAGATTGAACTAGGTATTGGATACCGACGATCGAATCTCGGGCAAGTAACATACCGATGACAAAGGAACAACGTATGTTGTTATGCGGTCCGACCGATAAAGATCTTCGTGGAATATGTAGGAACCAATATGGGCATCCAGGTCCCGCTGTTGGTTATTGACCGTGAATAGTTCTATGTCATGTCTACATTGTTCTCGAACCGTAGGGTCCGCACGCTAAGGTTTCGATGGCGGTTATTATGAGTTTATGTATTTTGATGTACCGAAGAAGTTCGAGTCCCGGATGTGATCACGGACATGACGAGGAGTCTCGAAATGGTCGAGACATAAAGATTGATATATTGGAAGCCTATGTTTGGAGTTCGAATGATTCCAAGTAAACAGAATTTACCGAGTACCGGAGGTTACTGGAACCCCGGGAGGTAAATGGGCCATAGTGGGCCTTAGTGGAAAGGAGAAGGGCCAGCCCTAGGTGGTCACAGGCCCCCCCCCCTAGTCCTACTAGGACTAGGAAAGGGGCCGCCCCCTCTCTCTCTTTCCCCTCCGGGAATCCTAGTCCAACTAGGATTGGGGGATCCTACTCCCGAGGGAGTAGGACTCCTGGCGCGCCTCCTTGGCCGGCCAGCCCCTCCCCTTGCTCCTTTATATATGGGGGGCAGGGGGCACCCTAGAACACACAAGTTAGATCTACGGATCGTTCCTTAGCCGTGTCGGTGCCCCTCCACCATATTCCACCTCGGTTATACTGTCGCGAAGCTTAGGCGAAGCCCTGCGCCGTGAAACATCAAGATCGTCACCACGCCGTCAGGTCTTGACGGAACTCTCCCTCGACACTCGGCTGGATCGAGTACGAGGGACGCCATCGAGCTGTCGTGTGTCAAGAACTCGGGGCGTCGAGTAACGGCGCCGGATCGGTCGGATCGCGAGGAGAACGTCGACTACTTTCTCTACGCCAGTGATCGCTTCGCCGGGTCTACAAGGGTATGTGGACAACACTCTCCCCTCTCGTTGCTATACATCACCATGATCTTGAGTGTGCGTAGGAAAATTTTTGAAATTACTACGTTCCCCAACAGTGGCATCCGAGCCTAGGTTTTTTTATATGGTTTGATGTTTTTCACGAGTAGAACACAAGTGAGTTGTGGGCGATACAAGTCATACTACCTACCAGCATGTCATACTTTGGTTCAGCGGTATTGTGAGATGAAGCGGCCCAGACCGACATTACGCGTACGCTTACGCGAGACTGGTTTCACCGCTGCGAGCACTCGTTGCTTAAAGGTGACCGGTGGGTGCCTGCTCTCTCACTTTAGTTGAACTGAGTGTGGCTCGCCCGGTCCTTGAGAAGGTTAAACGGAGTCTATTTGACGAAGTATCGTTGTGGTTTTGATGCGTAGGTGAGACTGGTTCTTGCTTAAGCCCGTAGCAGCCACGTAAAATTTGCAACAACAAAGTAGAGGACGTCTAACTTGTTTTTGCAGGGCATGTTGTGATGTGATATGGTCAAGACGTGATGCTATATTTTATTGTATGAGATGATCATGTTTTGTAACCGGTTATCGGCAATCGGCGAGAGCCATATGGTTGTCGCTTTATTGTATGCAATGCAATCGCTTCTGTAATGCTTTACTTTATCACTAAGCGGTAGCGATAGTCGAGAAGCATAAGTTTGGCGAGACGACAACGATGCTACGATGAAGATCAAGGTGTCGCGCGGTGACGATGGTGATCATGGTGATGCTTTGCAAGATGGAGATCATGAAGCACAAGATGATGATGACCATATCATATCACTTATATTGATTTGCATGTGATGTTTATCCTTTTATGCATCTTATCTTGCTTTGATTGACGGTAGCATTATAAGATGATCTCTCACTAAATTATCAAGAAGTGTTCTCCCGAGTATGCACCGTTGCCAAAGTTCGTCGTGCCTGGACACCACGTGATGATCGGGTGTGATAAGCTCTCGTCCATCTACAACGGTGCAAGCCAGTTTTTGCACACGCAGAATACTCGGGTTAAACTTGACGAGCCTAGCATATGCAGATATGGCCTCGGAACACGGAGACCGAAAGGTCGGCGTGAATCATATAGTAGATATGATCAACATAAGATGTTCACCATTGAAAACTACTCCATTTCACGTGATGATCGGTTATGGTTTAGTTGATTTGGATCACGTGATCACTTGGATGACTAGAGATGTCTTTCTAAGTGGGAGTTCTTAAGTAATATGATTAATTGAACTTAAATTTATCATGAACTTAGTACATGATAGTATCTTGCTTGTTTATGTTTGATTGTAGATAGATGGCTCGTCTTTGTTGTTCCGTTGAATTTTAATGCGTTCCTTGAGAAAGCAAAGTTGAAAGATGATGGTAGCAATTACAAGGACTGGGTCCGAAACGAGGATCATCCTCATTGCTGCACGTAAGAGTTACGCCCCGGAGGCACCGCTAGGTGACAACTGATGCTGATGCAATGGACGATGTTAAGAACGTCTGGCGAGCAAAGCTGATGACTACTCTATAGTTCGAGTGTGCCATGCTTTACGGCTTAGAACCGGGACTTCAACGACGTTTTGAACGCGTCATGGAGCATATGAGATGTTCCAGAGTTGAAGTTGATATTCCAATGTAATGCCCGGATTGAGAGATATGAAGTCTCCAATAAGTTCTATAGCTGCAAGATGGAGGAGAATAGTTCATTAGTGAACATATACTCGTAATGTCCGGGTACTACAATCACTTGACACAATTGGGAGTTAATCTTCCGGATGATTGTGTCATTGATGTAATTCTTCAATCACCGCCACCAAGCTACAAAGGCTTCGTGATGAACTATAATATGCAAGGGTTAGTAAAGACTATGCTCGAGCTCTTCGCAATGCTAAAGGCTGCGGAGGTAGAAATCAAGAAGGAGCATCAAGTGTTGATGGTCAATAAGACCACTAGTTTCAAGAAGAAAGGCAAAGGGAAGAAGAAGGAACTTCAAGAAGAACAGCAAGCAAGTTGTTGCTCAGAGAAGAAACCCAAGTCCGGACCTAAGCTGAAATCGAGTGCTTCTCTTGCAAGCGATCGGTCCTTTGGAAGCGGAACTGCCCCAAGTATTTGGCGGATAAGAAGGATGGCAAGGTGAACAAAGGTATATGTGATATACATGTTATTGATGTGTACCTTACTAGAGCTCGCAGAGCACTGGTATTTGATATTGGTTACATTGCTAATATTTGCAACTCAAACAGGGACTACGGATTGCTTAACACCGGCAAAGGACGAGGTGACGATGCGCGTGGGAAATGGTTCCAAAGTCGATGTGATCGCGGTCGCACGCTACCTCTACATCTACCTTCGGATTAGTTTTAGACCTAAATAATTGTTATTTGGTGCTGCGTTGAGCATGAACATTATATCTGGATCTTGTTTGATGCGAGACGGTTATTCATTTAAATCGAGAATAATGGTTGTATTTATATGAGTAATATCTTTTATGGTCATGCACCCTTGAGGAATGGTCTATTTTGATGAATCTCGATAGTAGTGATACACATATTCATAATGTTGAAACCAAAAGATGCAGAGTTGATAATGATAGTGCAACTTATTTGTGGCACCGCCGTTTAGGTCATATCGGTGTAAAGCGCATGAAGAAACTCCATCTTGATGGACTTTTGGAGTCACTTGATTATGAATCATTTGGCACTTGTAACCGTGCCTCATGGGCAAGATGACTAGAACACCGCTTCTCGGTACTATGGAGAGAGCAACAGATTTGTTGGAAATCATACATCTTGATGTATGTGGTCCGATGAATGTTGAGGCTCGTGGCGGATATCGTTATTTTCTCACCTTCACAGATGACTTAAGCGGATATGGGTATATCTACTTAATGAAACATAAGTCTGAAACATTTGAAAAGTTCAAAGAATTTCAGAGTGAAGTTGAAAATCATCGTAACAAGAAAATTAAGTTTCTACGATCCGATCGTGGAGGTGAATATTTGAGTTACTGAGTTTGGTCTACATTTGAAACAATGCGGAATAGTTTAGCAACTCACGCCACCCGGAACACCACAACAGTAATGGTGTGTCCGAACGTCGAATCGTGCTTTACTAGATATGGTGCGATCTATGATGTCTCTTACAGATTTACCGCTATCATTTTGGGGTTATGCTCTAGAGACGGCCGCATTCACACTGAATAGAACACCGTCAAAATCCATTGAGACGACACCTTATGAACTATGGTTTGGCAAGAAACCAAAGTTGTCGTTTCTTAAAGTTTGGGGATGCGATGCTTATGTGAAAAAGCTTCAACCTGATAAGCTCGAACCCAAATCGGAGAAATGTGTCTTCATAGGATACCCAAAGGAGACAGTTGGGTACACCTTCTATCACAGATCCGAAGGCAAGACATTCGTTGCTAAGAATGGATCCTTTCTAGAGAAGGAGTTTCTCTCGAAAGAAGTGAGTGGGAGGAAAGTGGAACTTGATGAGGTAATAGTACCTTCTCCCTTACTTGAAAGTAGTTCGTCGCAGAAACCGGTTTACGAGACACCTACACCAAGTAGTGAGGAAGTTGATGATGTTGATCATGAAACTTCGATCAAGTTACTTCGCAGAACCTCGTAGATCAACGAGTAAGATCCGCACCGAGTGGTACGGTAATCCTGTTCGAAATCATGCTACTATATCATGATGAACCTCGAACTATGAAGAAGCGATGGTGAGCCCAGATTCCATAAAATGGCTTGAGGCCATGAAATCGAGATGGGATCCATGTATGAAAACAAAGTATGGACTTTGGTTGACTTGCCCGAGGGTAGGCAAGCAATAGAAAACAAGTGGATCTTCAAGAAGAAGACCGACGCGGTAATGTTATCGTCTATAAAGCTCGACTTATCGCAAAAGGTTTCGACAAGTTCAAGGGATTGACTACGATGAGACCTTCTCACCCGTAGCGATGCTTAAGTCCGTCCGAATCATGTTAGCGATTGCCGCATTTTATGATTATGAAATTTGGCAAATGGATGTAAAGACGCATTCTGAATGGATTTACGGAAGAAGAGTTGTATATGATGCAACGAAAGGTTTTATCGATCCAAAGGAGCTAACAAAGTATGCAAGCTCCAAATGATCCATCTATGGACTGGTGCAAGCATCTCGGAGTTGGAATAAACGCTTTGATAGTGTGATCAAAGCATTTGGGTTTGTCTGAGACTTTTGGAGAAGCTTTGTATTTACAAGAAAGTGAGTGGGAGCTCAGAGCATTTCTGATATTATATGTAGATGACATATTGCTGATCGGAAATGATATAGAATTTCTGGATAGCATAAAGGGATACTTGAATAAGAGTTTTTCAATGAAAGACCTCGGTGAAGCTGCCTACATATTGGGCATTAAGATCTATAGAGATAGATCAAGACGCTTGATTGGACTTTCACAAAGCACATACCTTGACAAAATTTTGAAGAAGTTCAAAATGGATCAAGCAAAGAAGGGTTCTTGCTGTGTTACAAGGTGTGAAGTTGAGTAAGACTCAATGCCCGAAACACCGCAGAAGATAGAGAAAATGAAAGATGTTCCTATGCTTCAGCCATAGGCTCTATCATGTATGCAATGTTGTGTACTGACTGATGTGTGCCTTGCTATAAGCCTAGCAGGAAGGTACCAAAGTAATCCAGAGTGGATCATCGACAGCGGTCAAGAACATCCCAAATACCGAAAAGGACTAAGGATATGTTTCTCGATATGGAGGTGACAAAGAGCTCATCGTGGCAGTTACGTTGATGCAAGCTTTGACACCGATCCCACGATTCTAAATCGCAGACCGGATCGTGTTTACACTAAACGGAGGAGCTGTCGGTTGGTGCGAGTTCAAACAAAGCGTCGTGAAAGGGATCTACATGTGAAGCGGAGTAGATAGCAGCTTCGAAGCAGCTAATGAAGGAGTCTGGATGAAGGAGTTCATATCCGATCTAGGTGTCATACCTAGTGCATCGGGTCCAATGAAAATCTTCGGTGACAATCTCGAGCAATTGCCTTAGCAAAGGAATCCAGATTTCACAAGAGGACCAAGCACATCAAGAGACGCTTCAATTCCATCCGGACTTAGTCCGTGGGAGACATAGAGATTTGCAAGATACATACGGATCTAAATGTTGCGAACCGTTGACTAAGCTTCTTCCACGAGCAAAACATGATCAGCACCAAGACTCCATGGGTGTTAGAATCATTACTATGTAATCTAGATTATTGACTCTAGTGCAAGTGGGAGATCAAGGAAATATGCCCTAGAGGCAATAATAAAGTTATTATTTATTTCCTTATTTCATGATAAATGTTTATCATTCATGCTAGAATTGTATTAACCGGAAACATGATACATGTGTGAATGCATAGACAAAACAACATGTCACTAGTATGCCTCTACTAGACTAGCTTGTTAATCAAAGATGGTTATGTTTCGACCATGAACAAAGAGTTGTTATTTGATTAACGAGGTCACATCATTAGTAGAATGATCGATTGACATGACCCATTCCATTAGCTTAGCACACGATCGTTGAGTATGTTGCTCTGCTTTTATCCATGACATATACATGTTCCTGTAACTATGAGATTATGCAACTCCGTTTACGGAGGAACACTTTGGTGCTACCAAACGTCACAACGTAATCGGGTGATTATAAAGGAGTACTACAGGTGTCTCCAAAGGTAGATGTTGGGTTGGCGTATTTGAGATTAGGTTTTGTCACTCGATTGTCGGAGAGGTATCTCTGGGCCCTCTCGGTAATGCACATCATCAAGCCTTGCAAGCACTACAACTAATGAGTTAGTTGTGAGATGATGTATTACGGAACGAGTAAAGAGACTTGCCGTAACGAGATTGAACTAGGTATTGGATACCGACGATCGAATCTCGGGCAAGTAACATACCGATGACAAAGGAACAACGTATGTTGTTATGCGATCCGACCGATAAAGATCTTCGTGGAATATGTAGGAACCAATATGGGCATCCAGGTCCCGCTGTTGGTTATTGACCGTGAATAGTTCTATGTCATGTCTACATTGTTCTCGAACCGTAGGGTCCGCACGCTTAAGGTTTCGATGACGCTTATTATGAGTTTATGTATTTTGATGTACCAAGAAGTTCGAGTCCGGATGTGATCACGGACATGACGAGGAGTCTCGAAATGGTCGAGACATAAAGATTGATATATTGGAAGCCTATGTTTGGAGTTCGAATGATTCCGGTAAAAACAGGAATTTATTGAGTACCGGAGGTTACTGGAACCCCGGGAGGTAAATGGGCCATAGTGGGCCTTAGTGGAAAGGAGAAGGGCCAGCCCTAGGTGGTGGCAAGCCTCCCCTTCCCTAGTCCTACTAGGACTAGGAAAGGGGCCGCCCCCTCTCTCTCTTTCCCCTCCCGAATCCTAGTCCAACTAGGATTGGGGGAATCCTACTCCCAGAGGAGTAGGACTCCTGGCGCGCCTCCCTTGGCCGGCCAGCCCCTCCCCTTGCTCCTTTATATACGGGGCAGGGGGCACCCTAGAACACACAAGTTAGATCTACGGATCGTTCCTTAGCCGTGTCGGTGCCCCCTCCACCATATTCCACCTCGGTTATACTGTCGCGAAGCTTAGGCGAAGCCTGCGCCGATGAAACATCAAGATCGTCACCACGCCGTCGTCTTGACGGAACTCTCCTCGACACTCGGCTGGATCGAGTACGAGGGACGCCATCGAGCTGTACGTGTGTCAAGAACTTCGGGCGTCGGAGTAACGCTGCCGGATCGGTCGGATCGCGAGGAGAACGTCGACTACTTCCTCTACGTTGTGATCGCTTCCGCTTCGGGTCTACAAGGGTATGTGGACAACACTCTCCCCTCTCGTTGCTATACATCACCATGATCTTGAGTGTGCGTAGGAAATTTTTTGAAATTACTACGTTCCCCAACAGGCAAGTGCCCGCAATGCCTGGGCACCGGGCACCCCCGCGGCGAGTGTCGGGGATGTGCGCTGCCGTCGATACAGGCACTTCGGCCACATCGCCCGCCTCTGCACCGTCCCACGCCCCCCTCCTCCTTGAATGACGCGCCGGCGACCAAGTGTCCGCGCCCGTCATCCCCTCGCTCCCTTGGCTCCTCGGGATCGAGCGCAGTAGGCTCACACCCACCTGCGTCCTCCAGGTCTGGCGTGCGCCTGTCCTCGTCCCCCGCCGCGACCACAACTGCCGACTCTGCCGGGGTCACGCCCTCGTCGCGGGATACATCTTCCTCCTTGATGCGCGGTTCCGCGTGGTCCAGCCCGCGCGTCGCACCGCCGCCCATGTCTGCCACCCCGCCCTGCGCCCCGCAGGCGCGGTCTGCTTCATGCCGCGCACTGCGCGCCTAGAGGCTGCCGAGCGCGCCCTCGACCTGCTCTTGTCGCCATCATGGCAGGGAACCGCTCTGGCGTCTCCGCCGACGATGTCGCGTGCGCGCGGTGTGCAAGCGCTTCCAGCTCCCGCAGTCGGCTTTCTCCGTCCACCGGTGCCGCCATGATGAGTTCCTCCTCCGGTTCCGCGACGCGGCCACCCGTGCGCTCGTCGCCGCCGCGCCTGTGTGCACTGCGAAGTTCAGGCTGATCTTGCACCCATGGAGCCGCCTTGAGGGCGCTGAGCCCGTCTCCCTACGCATCTCTATCGACATCTAGATCACTGGCATCCCCGAGCACGGCTATGACATCTCCTCCGCCGTGCAACTCCTCTCGCCCTTTTGCCTTGTCGATCGACTCGCCCCCGAGATGCTGGACGGAAGTGACATGTCCGTCTTTCGGCTGTCCGCGTGGACTACTAACCCCGACGCCATCCCGTGCGAGTCCGAGCTCCTCCTCGCTGAGCCTGGCGCGCTCGCCGACGCCAACCCCGACCTCGTTGATCGCTTCAACATCCCGATGCTGCGTTTGCCAGAGTCCATCCATGTGCGGCGCCTCGAGGATTTTCGTTTTCCCTCCCCGCCACCTCCGCCCCCGCCCACCGAGTCTGACGGCAGTGGGCATGGCTCCTCGCCGCCCCTCCCCGATGCCTGGCCTCGCCGCCATGATTTCCTGCCGTCCGCCAGTGACAGCTGCTCCCGCGGCCCCTCAGGAAGGGGCGCGAGTCCTCATCGTCGTCGCCGGCGTGCCGGGCCGCCTTTCCGCGGCTGCCAGGGCGTCCTCGGGCCCATCCTGCCACTGGCAGCGCCAGCAATGGGCCCCCTGTTCGTCAAAGGCTGTCGGGCCTGACCGCTGACCAGGGCGTCGTTTCGAGACAGCCCCCATCAGTTCAAACGGCGCCCACGATCACTTTGGCCATCTCGTGGCCCGCCAGCTGTCAGCCCCACCCACCCCAAGCCCATCGCCGCCTCCCCATTGGCGCGGCTTGCCTCGAATCCTTCCGCTCCAACGTCTTCGCATGGGCGGGACCCCCCCTCCTGGCCCTCACGCGCGGTCGGCCGCCCACGAACCGGGCCCGCCTCCACCTGCCTGCCCGCCCCCCGATGTCGCTTTGGGGACACTCCAGTCAATCCGTGCAGTGTCCTTGATTCTGGGGCCACCTGTGGCCTTCTCCCCTTTTGTCGTCCAGCCTGTCCTGCATGTCCTCACGGATCTCGCGTCTGATCCTGTCGCCACTTCGGCTACTGCTCCCGCTGCGGATTGCGAGGCCGGGCCCGCACCCC
Source organism: Aegilops speltoides (assembly GCA_021437245.1). Classification (NCBI taxonomy): domain Eukaryota; kingdom Viridiplantae; phylum Streptophyta; class Magnoliopsida; order Poales; family Poaceae; genus Aegilops; species Aegilops speltoides. The sequence continues at coordinate 176,195,346 of CM038144.1, read as the reverse complement.
CGCCCCGCTGGACCTGTCGCGCCTTTGGCCCAGGGCCCACCCGTGACCACTGATTGTGTGCCGTCTCCCGAGGCCATGCAGCCCATGCAGGCCCGACGCAGCTCCCAGCCTGCGTTTCAAATGGCGTCGCTTCCTGCACCTTCCTGATCACGTTCTGGACTATATCAACTCCATCAGAACCCGCCCTGCCCCGGTGCTCGATACTCCCTCGGTGCGCCGCAAGCGTGGAGAACTGCCGCCGAATTTCACGCCGCGCCGCAGCGGCCGACTCGCCAAGTTGGACCACGGCCTGGACTCGGAGACAAAGGCCAAGCGGGTGCTTCTCCGCCGTCTTGGTCTACTTGGGGAGGATGAGCCAATTTCCAGTGAGGCACTTGAACGCTACAGCGGGCTCTTTGCCAAGCCCCTGGCTAGTGACATCGTCCACCCCTTCGTGGGTTCTTCGGCTGGACCGTCCCCTCCGGCCTCCTCGACGGAGTGGCCCCCTGCGCCTTGCCTGGTTGAGGCATGATGCGCCTGCCCTGAGCAGCTCACTGCCCCACCCTCCCACGGATCATAACCTCTCAATAGCTTTTTGGAACGTGCACGGGCTCAATAGCCGCGCCAAACGCACGGCCGTGTGCTCCGTTGTCTCCTCGTCCGACCCTTGTATCGTGTGTTTTTCAGAAATCAAGCTGAGTTCTATCTCGTCATTGCTTGTCTCGGAGACGCTGGGCACCCCCTTTGCCGACTTTTTCTTTCTTCCGGCTGCGGGCACTCGTGGTGGTAACCTTCTAGCTTGGCGCAATGATCGCATCTCCCTCGCCAACCCCATCCTTGGGGCTTTCCATATATCTGCCACCGTCTCCACTACCATCGACGCAACCCCGTGGTGGATCACGAGGTTTATGGACCCCAAGGCACGGCTGAGAAACTGGCCTTCATGACCGAGCTCCACGATCTACGTGACATGATTGCCGGCCCTTGGCTCCTGGGCCGCGACTTCAATATGATAACTTCCTGCATGGACAAGAACAATGGCAACCTCAACTCGCGCACCATGAGATGGTTTCGCCGCTTTATCACGGATCACGCCCTGAGGGACATCTACCTCCACGACAGGAGATACACGTGGTCCAATGAGCAAAGTAACCCCACGCTTGTCCGGAATGATCGCGTGCTTTGCACCCCATCCTGGGCGACCATCAACCCTCACCACATGCTACGATGCATGGCCACGGCCGTGTCTGACCACTGCCCCCTAGTTGTGGACTGCGCCCTGCGTAGCCTCGACAAACGAAGGTTCCACTTTGAGCGCTTCTGCCCAAAGCTTGAGGGTTTCCTCGCCACTGTGGATGCTGCATGGAACTCCTTACTGCCAGATCCCGACCTATTCAGACGCATCTACGGCAAGATGAAGATCACGGCCCACCATCTCCAAAGCTAGGGGGCGCGCACCACGTGTAACATCTCCCTGCAGCTTCAGATCGCGCGCGAGATCATCTACCGCCTTGACATGGCGCAGGACACCCGACCCCTGTCCTCGGCTGAAGTCTGGCTTCGCCGAGAGCTCAGGCGCGCCTATCTCAGACTGGCCTCCCTCGAGCGTTCCATCCTATGCCAACGCGTGCGCCTTGGCTGGCTCCGCGAAGGCGACACCAACGTGGCTATCTTCAAAATCCACGTCGCTCACCATGCGTAGGAAAACCACATGGCCTCTTTCCGTGTGGATTCTCAGACCGTGTTCGATGAGGGGGCGATGGCCAAGGCGGCCTACGACCACTTCTGCTCCATCCTGGGTACTTCAACTGCCAGGGATCACTCCATTGATCTTGCGAGCATCGACCCTCGCCGCTTCGACCTCAATGACCTTGAGCACCCCTTCACCGAGGAGGAAATTTGGGTCGCCGTCAAGCTTCTCCCCACTGGCAAGGTGCCCTGACTGGACGGGTTCACTGCCGAGTTCCTGCGCGCATGTTGGCCGATCATCAAGGCCGACATTTGCGCTGCGTTCGACAAATTCTATGCCCTGAATGGTCGCGGCTTCCACAAGCTCAACGAGGCCCTTCTCATCCTCCTCCCCAAGAAGCCCGACGCGTGCACGCTCGCCGACTACAGGCCAATCAGCTTGATTCACCTACTGGCCAAGCTATTTGCCAAAGTCCTCTCCCTGAGGCTCGCTCCGAAGATGGGGAGGCTCGTATCCGCCAACCAGAGCGCCTTCATCGCTGGCCTTAGTGTGCACAACAACTTCCTTCTGGTCCAGCAAACTGCTTGCCTGCTTCACAGCTTGAAGGCCCCGAGAATTCTTCTCAAGCTCGACATCGTGAAGGCATTCGATACCGTGTCCTGGCCCTTCCTCCTTCAAACTATGCGCCACCTCGGTTTTGGGCGCCGCTAGTGCGAGTGGGTGTGCATCATCCTTTCCACGGCATCCACGCGGGTCCTCGTCAACGGCAACCCTGGGCCACCCATCGACCATGCATGCGGGCTGCGCCAGGGCGACCCCGTCTCGCTGCTGCTCTTCGCTATTACGATTGACACGCTAAACTCCCTGCTACAGCACGCGTCGCGCGCCGGCATGCTCCAACGCCTCACCAACCGGCACGCCGCGTCAAGCATATCTCAGTTCACCGATGATGTGGTGATCTTCAACCACCCAACCATCTCGGAGCTGGCCACGATCCGCGAGCTACTTCGGGTGTTCGGCGACGCCTCCGTCCTGCGCACCAACTTCCTCAAATGCTCTGCCAACCTCATCCGTTGTGACTAGGAGGTGATCACCACCATCGACTTTACGATTGGATGCGCCGTCTCTGATTTCCCCATCGTCTGTTTGGGTCTTCCCCTGTCCATCCGCAAGACCCCCTCCTCGGCATTGCTTCCCCTGGTGGACAAGCTTGCGAGGAAGCTCGCGACCTAGAAAGTTGCGCTTCTAACTCACGGTGAGCGGCTTGCCCTAGTGCGCCACGTGCTCACCGCCATGCCCATTCACATTCTCATGGCGATAGCCATCTGTCCGGCGATCCTCAAGAAAATTACACGCATTATCTAAGACTTCTTCTGGCATGGGCGTAGGGACGCCAACTCGGGATGCTGCTTGGTTGCCTAGCAGCGCGTGTGCCGCCCGGTGGAGTTCGGAGGCCTTGGCGTGAGGGATCGCCGTCTCACCGGCATTTCGCTGCGATGTCGCTGGCTATGGCTCAAGGCCATAGACCCTTTGCGCCCTTGGCACCATCTCCAGCTCCCCCGCGATGACGAGGCTGGTCGATTCTTCCGCGCTTCCACCTCATGGCAACTTGGCGATGGCAAGACATGCCACTTCTGGGACGACCACTGGCTTGATGGCCAATCTATTTCTGAGCTTGCCCCCACCCTCACCTCTCTTGTATCGTGTCGCCGGCGCCGCCGCACGCTGGTCCACGATGGGCTTGCCAACAACGCATGGATCGGCGACATCCACGACACTCTTGGGCCACTGGCGGTCACCGGGTATGTCGACATGTGGTGCAAGCTACAGCTTGTGACCCTCTCCGACGAGCTAGATCACCTCTCCTGGAGATGGACAACTAATGGAGTCTACTCCACCAGCTCATGCTACCGTGCGCTGTTCCACGGCTCCACCTCGCCACCATGCTGGAAGCTTCTCTAGAAGACCTGGGCCCCTCTTAACAACAAAGTCTTCCTCTGGCTTGCCTACCTCGACCGATGTTGGACCGCCGAGCGGCGAGTGCGCCGTGGCCTATCCACCGACCCAACCTGCATCCTTTGCGACCAGGAGGTGGAGTCTATAGATCATCTTCTCGCCGGCTGTGTGTTCTCTCGCATCACCTGGCACGAGATTCATTCTTGGTGTCGCCTAGTCGCCCTCCCGCTCGACGACGCCACGAGCTTCTTCATCTGGTGGACTGCGGCTGTGGAGGCTTCCCCTGGCTGACTGAGGAAAGGCCTCAACTCTATCATCGCGCTGACCGCCTGGGCCATTTGGAAGCATCGCAACGCGGCCATCTTCGACGGCTTACGCCCCTCCACTGAAGATCTGATCAAGACCATCAAGGATGATGCCCGCCTTTGGGCCAAGGCGGGCGCCACCGGGCTAGCTAGCATCTTACATGTAGCCTGACCTACTTGTTTTGTGGCTGAGCACCCTCCTCCCATGCTCACCGCTGCGCCCTCCCAGACGCCGGCTTGTGTATGTCTGCGAGGCCGCACCCTGTAATTCTCTGTAACAGCTACTTCCTCTTCTCTATCAATGAAATGATACGCTGCTAAGCGTATTCCCCAAAAATTTATTGGGTTCTATCAACCCATGTTCTAGGCGACGCGGGGGACGAGAGCTCCTCACCGAGTCACTGTTGAAAGCTCCAACCCTCCTTTTCCATCAGATCCCTTGTGGACCACTAGATCCTTTATTGGGTTATATCAACCCATGTCCTAAGTTTCATGTTGTGATCCTCAAATCAAGCATCTTTTTATTTTATTTTCATGAAGCGGCCGTTGTCACTTGACATAGTTCCTCGACCTCACCAATCATGCTTCATAGAAATTGATATTTTCTCCCGTTGCAACGCACGGGCATTTGTGCTATAAATACCAAAGACGAAAACCTATGATTCTCCTCCGAACAGGCATCTCCTCTCCTAGATGACGAAGCGATCGCCAACTTCATGAGGCACATTCATCCGCATACATCTTATTATGTCGCGTTGTAGCCTATATAATGTCCTGAATCTTAGAAGCATATAGTCGATCTGATCATACAGATGGCTTGCAAATTTGCCTTTTTATATTCAGATCAATGGGAGTACACAGTTCTCATATACTCCTCCGTTTCTTTATATAAGGTGTATTTGTTTTTTGATAAAATTTCCCTCCGTTTTTTCATATAAGGTGTATTTATTTTCTGATAAAATTCTTTTTTGATTAAATTTCAGAATGTAAGATGAATTTCTTATAATTTCTCATAATTTTGTTGTTATCCCTAAAAATGGGATTGCATGTATCTTTTATTTTCCTAGTCTAATTGATTTGCTTGTGACTAACCAACAAATTTGCCAAAGGTAATTTCGTCATCACATGTCCATAATTATGTGCCTCGATCACCGTGCCAAAAATAATACTCTCTCTCAGTTTACAAGGCGTGCGCGTATCCCTAGATCATCAATTTGACCAACCTAATACAAGTCAGATATTATAAAAAAATATACCAATATAAACTTCAGACGTTCAATTTTCAAACGATAATTTTTGTGTGATATAATTTATATTAGGGTGATCAAATTGACAACCTAGATATACGCGTAGGACTTGTAAACTGAAACGAAAGTAGTACACCTTACATAAAGGAACGGAGGGAGTATGTAACAACATAAATAAACACCGAAATGGCAGGAACAACAAACCCATCCTGCCTCCATTTTCCAACAAATTCACCAAAACACACAATGTTTTTGTGGTCAGCTTGCCGTGGCCTTTCCGGCAACTTTCTGGGCTATCCATCCCATCCCATCATAGAGGCCCTCACCAGTGATCGCACACGAGGCCTGTATGTGCCAGTCGTGGTTCTTTATGCTGTGGAGGGACAGGGCGTCTGTAATCTCAGCCGCCGACATGGCATCCTTGAGATCCTGCTTGTTCGCAAAAACAAGGACCACCGTGTTTTCAAGATCTGCATGTTGAATCAACCGGAAGAGCTCATCCTTGATGATGTTGATCCGAGCACGGTCGGTGCTGTCGATTACCACGATGACAGCATGAGTTCCTCTATAGTATGTCGCCCATGAAGTGCGTAGGCTTTCTTGTCCTCCTAGATCCCACACCTACTTCATCAAACATATATGAAGTTAAGTATAAATAATACAATTGCATTTACTGAAAAAACAGTTTTTTAGTGAATGTGCCACATGAATGGGTCAAACAACCTCCATAAGTCAAGAAGTAACCTTAGAACAGAATGTCCAACTTCCACAACACAAAGGCATGTTTGGTTTTGTTTGTGCCCATCTAGTTAAGCATCAAAAATTGGTCATGGGCGAAACAGGAGAATGACAAATATTGTAGTTAAATATTAGATCAGAGTTTGAACTATAGAGAATCCAAACCTGCCAAAAAATGGCGAAGCATTTCGTCATCCACAAATTTAGACTAGCATTTGGCATGTCTTAGTTTCGTGCAAGTTGCCAATTCTGTTTTCATGAAATTTGACAAGCGTGCAAGACGAATTTTGCTACCAGTCCAACTAAGAAAATGTTAGGCACTATCAAGTTTTACTAAGCTGTGGCAGTCAGACGATCGCATCTTTCCAGGAAGCAAGTGAAATTACAGATTGCTGGGATTTGTGGTAAATGATAAGTATGAACAACTCACCACATTAGACCTGGGCTAGGAATAAGCAAGTGAAGTCTTATAACTTGAAGAAAGGCAAGTGATTAAATGCATAATGGCTTATGAACACAAGGATAGTTGCTTGGGAGACTAGATAAAATTTAGACCGGCAAGTACTAAGTTTGAGCGAGAAACAAGACAGACTTGATTTGATTTCGGGTGGCATGGATGTGTTTGGTTGGTGTTAGCCCAAACTACTAGTAACTAGCTCTCACTTGTACACTTAACAGAGGAGAACTAGCTATATGTTTCAGTTTGTACGCAAGCTGCTGCCGCACACACACATGAAGTGAGGAGCTCACGTACTAGCACTAGTAGAAGAAACTGGCTTGTTGTTTTGCTATTGCTCGGAAGAGTGATGAAACTGGCTTGTTGTTTTGCTATTGCTCGGAAGAGTGATTTACAACGGAGGTGCATATGCCCTTTTATAGGGATGCTTGCAAACTTGAGGCTGTACTACATGAGCTGTAGTACTAATTCAGCTCAGCCTTTTTGACGAAGTCTAATACTAGTTCTCCACCTTAGGCTTTTTACTGGAGAAAGACTACTACTCCTCATCGTCCACTACTCAGCTCCTTTCTAACCAGAGAAAGCCTCACGTTACTTAGCTACCTCAGCTTTTGGACTGGAGAAAGCCTAGCTTAAGCAACGGCAGCTGTGTTCAATCCTGTAGACTGGGTTTGACACAACAATCTCCCCCTCAAACCTGTCGAAGGGGCTTGACGTCGACGATCCTGACCTTGTCGCGCAGTTCCTGGAACCGAACGCGACCAAGAGCTTTTGTCAGGATGTCTGCCTTCTGCTCACCTGTCCTGATGAACTCCACTATCACCGTGCCCTTCTCGACGCAATCACGTATGAAATGATAGCGGAGATCGATGTGCTTGCTGCGGTCGTGAAGCACTGGATTCTTGCAGAGGGAAATCACCGACTTGTTGTCGACGAAGATGAGCGCAGGGGCGGTGTCCTGATTCAGCGTCTCGCTGAGAAGGCGAGCAAGCCAAATGCCTTGACATGCCGCTGTAGCTGCCGCGATGTACTCCGTCTCGCTCGAAGAAGCGGCGACAACCTTCTGCCTCGCCGATTGCGGTGGACGGGACTGTTCCCAGAAGGAACAAGATGCCCGAGTGCTCTTCCGGAGTCCACGTCACCAGGGTGGTCGGAGTCGCCAGATGCCGACCAAGCTCTCGCCGTCGCCACGACGATACACACATCCATGTGTGAGCGTACCCGCGATGTACCGGAGCAGGTGCTTGACGGCAGCGAGATGATCGCTTGCCGGGGCTTCCATGAACCTACTCAGGTACCCGACAATGAACGTAATGTCCGGTCGGGTGTGCACGAGATACCTGAGGCTCCCGATGATGATGCGGTAGAGCGTAGCGTCCACCGCCTTCTCGGAGCTGTCCTTGCTGAGCTTCAGTCGTGCCTCCATTGGAGCATGCACGGCATGGCAGTCCTTCATGCCTGCCCGCTCGAGCATCTTGGCAGCGTAGGCCGCCTGCATGATCGTGATGCGACCACCCTCCTGGTTCACCTCTAGACCGAGGTAGTACCGGAGCAGCCCGAGGTCGCTCATGCTGAAGAGACGATGCATCTCTCCCTTGAAGCGTCAAACCTCTTCGGGCTCGGCCCCGGCGATGACCAGGTCATCGACGTAGATGCCGACGATGAGCAGCGTGTTCGCGGTGCCACGCGAGTACACGCCGCTTTCGAAGCGCTAGCGTGAAAACCCAAGGGATCACGAGGCTTGCATCGAGCTTGGTGTTCCACGCCTTGGGGCTTCTTGGAGACCGTCTGAGGCCTTGTGTAGCTCAGACACGCCCGCTTTCGTGGCTCTTGGCAACGAACCACGAGGTGGGAGATGTACACCTCGTTAAGGTCGCCGTTGAGAAGCGCCGACTTGACGTCCATGTGGTGTACCTCCCACCATGGTGAGCAACCACGGCAAGGATGAGCCCGACGGACTCGGCCTTGCCACCGAGCGAACTTCCTCGAAGTCCACTCCTCACGCCGCACATAGCCCTTTGTAACGAGGCGCGCCTTGTGCTTGACAATGGCGCCGTGCTCGTCCTTCTGGACCTTGAACACACACTTGAGCCCGATGGCTCGGTGCCCAGCAGGCAGTGTGGTGAGTGTCCAAGTGGCGTTGTCGTTGATCGACACCAGCTAGTCCAGCATCGCGTGGCGCCAGCAATCAGATGCAAGACATCGTCGTCATCAACGTTCTCTTCCTCAGGCTGTTGCGGTGTTGTCGCAGCTCGCCTCGCGGAGATCCCCATCTTGCCAAACACGTGGGGCGCCAGCCGTCGTCGGCGTCGAACAGCTCCGACCTTGCTGTTGGCAGGGTCACAAACTGCCTCCTGGGACCCACCTTGCTTGACGTCGGGGTGTCCGGGGACATCGTACCCGGGGTTGTGGTTTCCGGATCCACACCTCCCGGGCTTCCCGAGGTTGTAGAGTACATCGGGTACTCCACAGTGAAGGAGCTGCTTGTCAGGGCCTCTCCCGACGCCTCCCAAGTCCATCGCGCGTCTTCGTCGAAGATGACATCGCACGAGACATGCACACGCTTTGAGACGGGGTCGTACATCTTGTACGCCTTAGAGCCCGTCTCATAGCCCATGAACACCGTTGGGGTGCTCCTGTCGTCGAGCTTCTTGAGCTGTGGGCGCGTCATCTTGACGTGCCCGACGCAGCCAAAGGTGCGGAGGAAGCGTACATCGGGCTTCCTCCCATACCACGCCTCGTAAGGCGTCTTGCCGTCGATGCTCCTTGTGAAGGAGCGGTTGAGAATGAAGACGGCCGTGAGTACGGCCTCCCCCCAATACGTGCTCGGCACCTGCTTTGCCTTGAGCATGCAGCGTGCCATCCCGAGCACCGTCTGGTTCCTCCGCTCGACGACGCCGTTCTGCTGCGGCGAGTAAGGGGCTTTGAGGTGACGCCGCCTTTCTCGCGCGATGCTTGTAGAACGTGGCGACGTGAACTTCGCCGCCACGGTCCGTCGCGCTGCACGCACATACCAGGTGGCGCGACTCGACCTCTGCGCCGCTTCTTTGCGCGATGGCTCGCTCGCCTCGTCCTTGGAGACGAGGCGGCACCCACATGAACTGCTGTAGTCGCCGACGACGGCGGCAAGATGTAGCGACGCCTCTGGGCGTTCTTGGGGTGATTGGGCCACAGAGGTCCCCAGGAACCAGCTCCAAGGGTTTTTGCGCCCCATAGCGTGCCTTCTCGGGGAAAGGCAGGCGCCGCTGCTTCTCGCCAAAACACGCATCGCACAGCTCGTCGGCGTGCTTGATGTGAGGTAGCCCGCGAACGAGGTTGCCTCGCGCCATCTTCCGCAACCCGTCGAAGTGCTGGTGTCCAAGCCGGGCATGCCAACGCCACGCATCAGAGACATGGCCCACGGCAAGGCACACAGGATGCACGGGTCGAAAGAAGAGCTTGTAGAGGCGGTTTGCCGAGCGGGTTACCTCGATGAGCAGCCTCTTCTGCTGGTCGCGCCGCAGAACACCTGCGGCGGATGCCGGCGTCGAACCAGCCCTCGTCAGTCGTCCGGCTCACGACGCTGCTCTTGGCGCCGGATGAAGTAGACGTCCGTACGCATACTGTGATCACCCCCTTTGTCGGCGAAGACGACGGTCCCGCGCCCGTGGATCTCCACCACAGATCCGTCCGCGAACCGCACCTTCCCGGTGATTGAGCGGTCTAGCTTCGCGAATGCGTCGACCGAACCAGTCATGTGGTTCGTGGCGCCGGTGTCACGAAACTACCCTCACTTTGCTTGCCGCCTGCAAGCGTGGGTGTGGTCACGGCTCTCTCCTCGTTGAGGAAGACGTAGCCGCACGCACACACCATTGTCAGGGAGCCATCTCCCGTCAACACGGTGGACCCCAAACACTTTGTTGTCGGGGTGTGGCTGGCCTGAGTGTCCGTGCGCTCCTGCACGGAGTCGATGGTCGCCAGCATCATGGTCGGAGCATGGTCCACCATATGCGTCGTTGTCGCGCCAACTTGCGTGACCTCATCGGGTCCCGAGGTCATCGGGGACACCGTCGCCGGGTGTGGCTCCCCCACACCCGAGCCTTCATCGCCTCCCAGTCGACAGGCCCCGAGGTGTGGCCTGTCACTGGAGTGATGGTTCTCGTGGACGGGTTCCATGCCTCCTGCACGGAATGGGTGGTTGTCGGGGTCGTGGTCGCGAGAGACGCTAAGCTCTCCTGCACGGGCTCGACTCTTGCCAGCATCACTGCCGGCCCGCCATCCACGGCTGGGCGAGGTTTCTTTGTTGCCGCTGCTGCCGCCTCGCCAGCTTTCCTCTTGTGGCAATCCGGATCCATGACCCGGCATGTCGCGATAGCGGCGACTTACCATTGCCGCGGCGCCTCGCCTGCCGGCTTGTCTTGCGACCGCGGTTGCCGTCACCTCTCTGGGTGCGGCCTCCGCCTCTGCCGCGACCTCTGCTTCCCGTGGGGGCGCCTCCCCACTGCCGGAAGAGCCCGTCATGGCAGCTTCTTTGGCGTGCATCCCATCGCTCCCGGTGAGCGATGTTCGCCAGCAAGACGGTTGTTAACTTCGTCTACACGCCTCGACGACCTTGAGTCGCCCTACCGCTCCTCGATCGTCATGGTGGAGAGATCCACCAGCTCTCGATGGACCGAGCCGATTGCTTATACCGCCTCGGGACGACGCGGAGAAACTTGAGAATCACCATCTTGTTGTCGATGTGATCTCCGAGCGTTGCGAGCTCGTTGACAAGACCTTGCAGCCACAAGGCGAAGTCGTCGACTTGTTCACCGGCCTTGAACCGGATCTCCTCGTACTAGAGGCGCAAGGTCTGGGCCTTCAACTCCCGTACGCGCTCCACGCCGATGCGCAGAGTCTTGATGGTGTCCCATGCTTCCTTGGCCATCTCCTTGGCGCCAAGGGTGAGCACCATCTCCGGTGGGATGGAGCGCAAGATCGCCTCCATCGCCAACCGCTCCTCCTCGTACTCGACATCGCCGGTTTCCACGGCTTTCCACATATGCCGCGCCTCCATGATGACTTTCATCGGGGCGGACCAAGCGGGGTAGTTGGTCCCGTGAGAAGAGGAAGGAGGCACCGGACATGCCCACGCCTCGCCGCGGAGCGTGCCGCGCACTCACCTCCGCCTCCCGCCTCGCCATGCAGCGTCCCGTCGACGGGTCTCCTCAAATGAAGCTCGCTCGGCGGTCTTGAACTGCGTCGTCGGCGACGCCTCCTTTCGGCATATGCTTCGGCATAACCTGAGGCTCTGATGCCAATTGTTAGCCCAAACTACTAGTAACTAGCTCTCACTTGTACACTTAACAGAGGAGAACTAGCAAGATGTTTCAGTTTGCACACAAGCTGCTGCCGCACACACACATGAAGTGAGGAGCTCACGTACTAGCACTAGTAGAAGAAACTGGCTTGTTTTGCTATTGCTCGGAGGAGTGATTTACAACGGAGGTGCATATGCCCTTTTATAAGGATGCTTGCAAACTTGAGGCTGTACTATATGAGCTGTAGTATAATTCAGCTCAGCCTTTTTGACTAGATAAAGTCTAATACTAGTTCTCCACCTTAGGCTTTTTACTGGAGAAAGACTACTACTACTCATCGTCCACTACTCAGCTCCTTTCTAACCAGAGAAAGCCTCACGTTACTTAGCTACCTCAGGCTTTTGGACTGGAGAAAGCCTAGCTTAAGCAACGGCAGCTGTGTTCAATCCTGTAGACTGGGTTTGACACAACAGTTGGTGCCCAGGCCAATCCTGCTAGAATCTGATAGCCATTGTTTTGGTCAATACTGGCACCAATGTGCAATTGGAAATGGGCATACCAAAAGTTTGACAACATCTAAATAAATTTCAATTTTCTGGACATGGCCAGAAAACTAGTAGGCAACTAATGTATATATGTGAGACAGTTCCACTATTGTGTTAAATTTTGCATATGTAAAACAAGCTTGACTTTCTTTTTCATATCCAATTGGATCATTTCCTTATTGGCATGTCTGTTCCGAACTTGAACAATTTATTAGTAGGGCAAAATATGGGTGCTCAGACATGTTCTGAAACAAACTATGAAAGTAGATCAAAAAGTTCCTGCTATAGGTAGAAGGTCCTCCTTTTACTACTAGTCTGGATGGAGGTACGTGGTATGTACCATCCTCAGCAAAAGTCAGCATAGTGACATGTAAGATAGGCAAATCTAAGCTACTCAATATATCTAACAGCAAGGAATTCATTATCTGCAATTTCGCTAAAGTGTTCACATGCCCATGGAGCTATGAACGTACACAGACCTACAGAGGCAACCAAGATCGCCTGCTGCTCATCGCTGCTAGAACTTCTCAAGGAAGAAACAAATAACTCTTTTGTATCTCCTAACCCTCTTCCCGAGACCAGATCTTTAATCTCAAGGAAAAAACATACAGCGCCGGATGCATGATATGACATGCTTTCTGAGCACACGAACCATGGAGCAAGAAGCAGGATCTGAGTATACTGGCAACAGCAAATCTAGTCGCGCAAATTCGGATTCTAGCATCCAGACCGGGAGAAAAGGGAGGGGCTGGAGCGCTGACCTCGAAGCGTATATTCTTGAACACGACCTCCTCGACGTTGCTGCCGATGGTGGGCGCGGCGGTGACCGCCTCGCCGAGGTGGAGCTTGTAGAGCGTGGTGGTCTTTCCGGCGTTGTCGAGCCCCACGACCACGATCTTGTACTCCTTGGCCGGGAACATGAGAAACCAGACCCGGGACATCCAAGCCCCCATCCTTCCCCTCCCTCAAATCTGAACCTCGCTGGTGATCGGATCTACGAGGGGACAGAGAGGAGATTGAATCGGATTCGTGGAGGAAAGCGAGAAGGAAGAAGGAAAAGGTGTCGTCGCGCCACCTGCCGTCCGTGCGTGCCACAGCCGGGCTGTACCGAACCAAGACAGAAACTCGGGGGTTTTCTTTGTTTTTGTGTGAAACAGCAGGATTTGCCGTCCCTTAGGCGTTGTTTGGATAGTGAATTTTATCCATGGGTATATATAGTACGAGCTTTTAGCTGAATTTTCACAAAACCAGTTTTATAATATTTTTTAGGACAGTACTCTGCGCCGGCGCACCGGCACAGCGTTTGGGCCGGTCAAACCAGAGCCGCCGATCCGACGCAGCGAATCACGATTCTGCCCGCTTCTCCTATCGTTATCCTCCCCATGGAAAATAAAAGGAGAAAAAGCAACACCGCCGATGCTCATGGGATCCCGACGCCGGCCACTGCTCTCGCTTGGAGCACCGTTGCCCCTGCTTCGCCGCCAGCCATGAAATTTCACGCGCCGCCATGGCGAACTAAAACACCACCCGCCTTCACCGCCGACACCGCGAAAAATGCTTGCCCAAAGAAAATCAAAAGACGGTGGTAGCAATTTTAGGATGGTTCCAAAGAAAAACAAAATAGAAACAAGGGTGGTAGCAAAACTCCTTATGCTTCCAGAAGACTCGGTAGTAGCAAAAACTCGGTGGTATCAAATGGCATCTCCTAGAGTAGCAAAAATCCGACACAACAGTAGCAAAAAAAAGCCATCGCCGCTGTTGAGCAACACCGCCGTGGGTGGATGTAGCAAAAATGTCTTCGATTCAAAGAAAAACAAAATATGGTTGTAGAAAAAGACAAGAAAAACACATAGTCAAGGGGTCTCGACAACCTCATCAAAAGGATGTAACAAAAGAAAGTGCTTGCGTGAAGCAAAACCCAAAACCGTTGTAGCAAAAGTGGTACAAAAATGATTCCAAAAAAAAAACATGACAAAGAAAATTTGCTTTGTTCCAAAAAATACGAAGACGGTGGTAACAAATTAGTACACTTGGTTCCAAAAAAACAAACATGGAAGCGAGAATCGGATTGGTTCCAACAAAAACCAAGACACTGGTAGCAAAATTTAGAGGTGGTTCCAACAAAAAAAACTCGAGCCATGCCATGGTCGAGAGACATCGGCGCGTTAACGCCGCCGAACTCAAGCTGCCGAGTGAATATTCTGCAGCTCTCCATCGCCAGACGCCGATGGATGCAGCTCCACCGACAGGGCTTGTAGCACCCACCGCCACCGTGGTAGCATCTCCGGCGACGTGGTTGCAGCTCGACGCCTAACGGCCGCCGCACCTTCGGTCGAAATCCGTCGTGACCGCCTTGCTTACAAAGATCGGCCACACCCATCGCCGGTGCATGCGCTTAGGTTGTAGGTAGAAGAACAAGTCTTTGCGGCGGTGTGTGGCCAAGGAACGAAGGAAATGGGAAGAGATAAGATACAAAGCGTTGTGTGGCGAGTGAACGAGGGATGGAAAGAGATAAGATACAAGGAAAAGGTCGTTCACACGACCCACCACAACACGCATCTCGTGCAGGACTGTTTTGCTTGGAGGTGTAAAGCCAGCGTGTCACGCGGCCGGCCGAAACGTTCCGCCGGTGCCCCGGCTGGAAACGTTTCCCTATTTTTTATGGTTAACGAGTTTATAGAAAACTTTGTTTGGGTTAGCAAAAAATAGAACAGGGCTGGTACAGTTCATTGTTTGGATAGCCAACTCTTATTTTTCTTTTGCTGTCAACCCGTAAGCCCGTGACCTTCTCCTTCTTCCCCTATCGTCCATTGACGAGAGTACATGACCAAGCTCCAGATATGATTCTTTCTCCGCCTAGGCTACTGCTCGCCTCCAGTCGGGCCGCAAGGCTGTGCGTGCTATCGACCGGCTATGGCTCTTTCCATGGCACCGAGGTCGTTGCTTCCTCCCTGCACAGGCTCCACCTGGGCTGCGGCTCGCCTGCCCTCACACCTCCAGCATGTGCGGGCGGCTGCCGGCGAGCGTTTTGGTGGCCGAGGCCGTCTGTGATGCAAACGGAGCAGTCACACCCAGGCACCGCATAACTCGTGAGAGTGCTCGCCGCCGTCCACCCTGACGTCCATGGCGGTCAGCCGCGCGGCGGTGACCATGCCGGTGCCGGAGCTCAGTCCATCACCTGCCTGAAGGTCAAATTGGTGCGCTCGTCTCGTGGTCGCCAATGGAGCTATCGAAGGACTTATACTCTTCCTGGAGCAAAACTAGAGCCAATGAAATGTTGAGGAACGAGAGAGATGTGGAGAAAAGTAGTTGTATCAGTATTTGTGAAACGCGTTTTTGCAAAAACGATAAATAGTCGTTTTTCCACAAACCCGGAATCCTGGTTTTCTGGAAACTAAGTTTCCTAAATCCATGGATTAGGTGGAGTAGCCAAACAAGGTTTTATACGGTTAAACAGTTTTCCTAGTTTATAGAGATCTAGTTTTGTATATCCTTCCTATCCAAACAACGCCTTAGAGCATCTCTAGCACACGTGTATATCGCCGACCCGCAAAACTCATTTACAATTAATGTAAAACGGTTTTATGGGTCGTATCAAGCCCTCCGCCAGAGTAGAACACCGCATAGCTTAAATCAGAACCGTTATGCCACTTGGTTTTACAGTTTCCCTATGCAGTGTCTGAAGGAAATATGCCCTAGAGGCAATAATAAAGTTATTATTTATTTCCTTATTTCATGATAAATGTTTATCATTCATGCTAGAATTGTATTAACCGGAAACATAATACATGTGTGAATGCATAGACAAACAGAGTGTCACTAGTATGCCTCTACTAGACTAGCTTGTTAATCAAAGATGGTTATGTTTCCTAACCATGAACAAAGGGTTGTTATTTGATTAACAAGGTCACATCATTAGAGAATGATCGATTGACATGACCCATTCCATTAGCTTAGCACACGATCGTTTAGTATGTTGCTCTGCTTTTATCCATGACATATACATGTTCCTATAACTATGAGATTATGCAACTCCCGTTTGGCGGAGGAACACTTTGGTGCTACCAAACGCGTCAACGTATCGGGTGATTATAAAGGAGTACTACAGTGTCTCCAAAGGCGATGTTGGGTTGGCGTATTTCGAGATTAGGTTTTGTCACTCCGATTGCCTCGGAGAGGTATCTCTGGGCCCTCTCGGTAATACACATCACTAAAGCCTTGCAAGCATTACAACTAATGAGTTAGCTGTGAGATGATGTATTACGGAATGAGTAAAGAGACTTGCCGTAACGAGATTGAACTAGGTATTGGATACCGACGATCGAATCTCGGGCAAGTAACATACCGATGACAAAGGAACAACGTATGTTGTTATGCGGTCTGACCGATAAAGATCTTCGTAGAATATGTAGGAACCAATATGGGCATCCAGGTCCGCTATTGGTTATTGACCGAGACGGTCTCGGTCATGTCTACATTGTTCTCGAACCGTAGGGTCCGCACGCTTAAGGTTTCGATGGCGGTTATATTATGAGTTTATGTATTTTGATGTACCAAGAAGTTCGAGTCCGGATGTGATCACGGACATGACGAGGAGTCTCGAAATGGTCGAGACATAAAGATTGATATATTGACGGCTATATTCGGACAGGAAAGGTTCGGAAGTTTCCGGAGAAAACGGAGTGCTTGGGAGGGTTACCGAACCCCGGGAAGTTATGGGCCTTAGTGGGCCAAGAGGGAGAGAGAGGGCCGCACCGGAGGTGGCGCGCCCCCAGGGAGTCCGAATAGGACAAGGAGGCGCGGCCCCCCTTCCCTCTCCTCTCCTCTCCTTCCTTCCCCTTCCTCCTTCCTAGTTGGACTAGGAAAGGGAGTCCTACTCCCACTAGGAGGAGGACTCCCCCCCTTGGCGCGCCCCTAGGGCCGGCCGGCCTCCCCTTGCTCCTTTATATATGCAGGGGGGGGCACCCTAGAACACACAAGTTGATCCTTGAGATCGTTCCTTAGCCGTGTGTGGTGCCCCACTCCACCATAATCCACCTCGGTCATATCGTAGCGATGCTTAGGCGAAGCCCTGCGTTGGTAGAACATCAAGATTGTCACCACCTTGTCGTCTTGTGGAACTCTCCTCTCCCGGCTCTCTTGGATTGGAGCCCGAGGCGTCATCGAGCTGTCGTGTGTCAAGAACTTCGGGCGCCGAAGTAACGGCGCCGGATCGGTTGGATCGCGAGGAGAACGTCGACTACTTCCTCTACGTTGTGATCGCTTCGCCGGTCTACGAGTGCGTAGACAACACTCTCCCCTCTCGTTGCTATGCATCACCATGATCTTGCGTGTGCGTGGAAATTTTTGAAATTACTACGTTCCCCAACAAAGGTATCGAGCCAGTTTTTATGGTTTGATGTTTTGCACGAGTAGAACACAAGTGAGTTGTGGGCGATACAAGTCATACTACCTACCAAAGATGTCATACTTTGGTTCAGCGGTATTGTGAGATGAAGCGGCCGGACCGACATTACGCGTGCGCTTACGCGAGACTGGTTTCACCGCCACGAGCACTCGTTGCTTAAAGGTGACCGGCGGGTGTCTGTCTCTCTCACTTTAGTTGAACCGAGTGTGGCTCGTCCGGTCCTTGAGAAGGTTAAACGGAGTCTATTTGACGAAGTATCGTTGTGGTTTTGATGCGTGGGTGAGATTGGTTCTTGCTTAAGCCCGTAGCAGCCACGTAAAATTTGCAACAACAAAGTAGAGGACGTCTAACTTGTTTTTGCAGGGCATGTTGTGATGTGATATGGTCAAGACGTGATGCTATATTTTATTGTATGAGATGATCATGTTTTGTAACCGGTTATCGGCAATCGGCTGGAGCCATATGGTTGTCGCTTTTATTGTATGAAATGCAAGCATACGTAATTGCTTTACTTTATCACTAAGCGGTAGCGATAGTCGAGAAGCAATAGATGGCGTGAGCGACAACGATGCTACAATGGAGATCAAGGTGTCGCGCGGTGGCGATGGTGATCACGACGGTGCTTGGAGATGGAGATCACAAGCACAAGATGATGATGGCCATATCATATCACTTATATTGATTGCATGTGATGTTTATCCTTTATGCATCTTATCTTGCTTTCATTGACGGTAGCATTTTAAGATGATCTCTCACTAAAATGATCAAGTAGTGTTCTCCCGAGTATGCACCGTTGCCAAAGTTAAATCGTGCCGAGACACCACGTGATGATCGGGTGTGATAAGCTCTCGTCCATCTACAACGGGTGCAAGCCAGTTTTGCACACGCAGAATACTCGAGTTATACTTGACGAGCCTAGCATATGCGGATATGGCCTCGGAACACGGAGACCGAAAGGTCGGCGTGAATCATATAGTAGATATGATCAACATAAGATGTTCACCATTGAAAACTACTCCATCTCACGTGATGATCGGTTATGGTTTAGTTGATTTGGATCACGTGATCACTTAGATGACTAGAGAGATGTCTGCTAAGTGGGAGTTCTTAAGTAATATGATTAATTGAAATTAAATTTATCATGAACTTAGTACTGATAGTATCTTGCTTGTCTATGTTTGATTGTAGATAGATGGCCCGTCTTTGTTGTTCCGTTGAATTTTAATGCGTTCCTTGAGAAAGCAAAGTTGAAAGATGATGGTAGCAATTACACGGATCGGGTCCGTAACACGAGGATTATCCGCATTCTTTGCACGTAAGAGTTACGTCTGGATGCACCGCTAGGTGCCAACTCTTCGCCGATGCAACCGACGGCGTTAAGAACGTCTGGCGAGCAAAGCTGATGACTACTCTATAGTTCAATGTGCCATGCTTTACGGCTTAGAACCGGACTTCAACGACGTTTTGAGCGTCATGGAGCATATGAGATGTTCCAGAGTTGAAGTTGATATTCAACAGAATGCCCGGATTGAGAGATATGAAGTCTCCAATAAGTTCTATAGCTGCAAGATGGAGGAGAATAGTTCATCGGTGAGCACATACTCAAAATGTCCGGGTATTACAATCACTTGACTCAACCGGGAGTTAATCTTCCGGATGATTGTGTCATTGATGTAATTCTTCAATCACGCCACCAAGCTACAAAGGCTTCGTGATGAACTATAATATGCAAGGGTTAGTAAAAACTATACAGAGCTCTTCGCAATGCTAAAGGCTGCGGAGGTAGAAATCAAGAAGGAGCATCAAGTGTTGATGGTCAATAAGACCACTAGTTTCAAGAAGAAAGGCAAAGGAAGAAGAAGGGAACTTCAAAAGAACAGACAAGCAAGTTCTTTGCTCAGAGAAGAAACCCAAGTCTGGACCCAAACACAAATCGAGTGCTTCTATCGCAAGCGATCGGTCCTTTGAAGCGGAACTGCCCCAAGTATTTGGCGGATAAGAAGGATGGCAAGGTGAACAAAGGTATATGTGATATACATGTTATTGATGTGTACCTTACTAGAGCTCGCATGATAGTACACAGGTATTTGATCTTGGTTCTGCTGCTAATATTTGCAACTCAAACAGGGGACTACGGATTGCGAACAACGGCAAAGGACGAGGTGACGATGCGCGTGGGAAATGGTTCCAAAGTCGATGTGATCGCGGTCGGCACGCTACCTCTACATCTACCTTCGGGATTAGTTTTAGACCTAAATAATTGTTATTTGGTGCTGCGTTGAGCATGAACATTATATCTGGATCTTGTTTGATGCGAGACGGTTATTCATTTAAATCGAGAGAATAATGGTTGTTCTATTTATATGAGTAATATCTTTTATGGTCATGTACCCTTGAAGAGTGGTCTATTTTGATGAATCTCGATAGTAGTGATACACATATTCATAATGTTGAAGCCAAAAGATGCAGAGTTGATAATGATAGTGCAACTTATTTGTGGCACTTGCCGTTTAGGTCATATCGGTATAAAGCGCATGAAGAAACTCCATCTTGATGGACTTTTGGAGTCACTTGATTATGAATCACTTGGCACTTATGAACCGTGCCTCATGGGCAAAATGACTAAAACCCGTTCTCGGTACTATGGAGAGAGCAACAGATTTGTTGGAAATCATACATACTGTATGTATGTGGTCCGATGAATGTTGAGGCTCGTGGCGGATATCGTTATTTTCTCACCTTCACAGATGATTTAAGCGGATATGGGTATATCTACTTAATGAAACATAAGTCTGAAACATTTGAAAAGTTCAAAGAATTTCAGAGTGAAGTTGAAAATCATCGTAATAAGAAAATTAAATTTCTACGATCCGATCGTGGAGGTGAATATTTGAGTTCTGAGTTTGGTCTACATTTGAAACAATGCGGAATAGTTTCAAACTCACGCCACCCGAACACCACAGCGTAATGGTGTGTCCGAACGTCGTAATCACACTTTACTAGATATGGTGCGATCTATGATGTCTCTTACAGATTTACCGCTATCGTTTTTGGGTTATGCTCTTGGGACGGCCGCATTCACACTGAATAGAACACCGTCAAAATCCGTTGAGACGACACCTTATGAACTATGGTTTAGCAAGAAACCAAAGTTGTCGTTTCTTAAAGTTTGGGGATGCGATGCTTATGTGAAAAAGCTTCAACCTGATAAGCTCGAACCCAAACCGGAGAAATGTGTCTTCATAGGATACCCAAAAGAGACAGTTGGGTACACCTTCTTTCACAGATCCTAAGGCAAGACATTTGTTGCCAAGAATGGATCCTTTCTAGAGAAGGAGTTTCTCTCGAAAGAAGTGAGTGGGAGGAAAGTAGAACTTGATGAGGTAATTGTACCTTCTCCCTTATTTGAAAGTAGTTTGTCGCAGAAACCGGTTTCTGAGACATCTACACCAAATAGTGAGGAAGTTGATGATGTTGATCATGAAACTTGAGATCAAGTTACTCTGTAACCTCGTAGATCAACGAGTAAGATCCGCACTGAGTGGTACGGTAATCCTTACGGAAGTCATGCTACTAGATCATGATGAACCTACGAACTATGAAGAAGCGATGGTGAGCCCAGATTCATAAAATGGCTTGAGGCCATGAAATCTGAGATGGGATCCATGTATGAAAACAAAGTATGGACTTTGGTTGACTTGCCCGAGGGTCGGCAAGCAATAGAAAACAAGTGGATCTTCAAGAAGAAGATCGACGACGGTAATATTATCGTCTACAAAGCTCGACTTGTCGCAAAGGGTTTTCGACAAGTTCAAGGGATTGACTACGATGAGACCTTCTCACCCGTAGCGATGCTTAAGTCCGTCCGAATCATGTTAGCAATTGCGCATTTTATGATTATGAAATTTGGCAAATGGATGTAAAGACGCATTCTGAATGGATTTACGGAAGAAGAGTTGTATATGATGCAACCGAAGGTTTTATCAATCCAAAGGAGCTAACAAAGTGTGCAAGCTCCAATGATCCATTTATGGACTGGTGCAAGCATCTCGAGTTGGAATAAACGCTTTGATAGTGTGATCAAAGCATTTGGGTTCATCTGAGACTTTTGGAGAAGCTTTGTATTTACAAGAAAGTGAGTGGGAGCTCAGTAGCATTTACGATATTATATGTAGATGACATATTACTAATCGGAAATGATATAGAATTTCTGGATAGCATAAAGGGATACTTGAATAAGAGTTTTCAATGAAAGACCTCGGTGAAGCTGCTTACATATTGGGCATCAAAATCTATAGGATAGATCAAGACGCTTAATTGGACTTTCACAAAGCACATACCTTGACAAAATTTTGAAGAAGTTCAAAATGGATCAAGCAAAGAAAGGGTTCTTGCACGTGTTACAAGGTGTGAAGTTGAGTAAGACTCAATGCCCACCACTGCAGAAGATAGAGAAAATGAAAGATGTTCCTATGCTTCACCATAGGCTCTATCATGTATGCAATGTTGTGTACGGACGATGTGTGCCTTGCTATAAGCTTAGCAGGAGGTACCAAAGTAATCCAGAGTGGATCATCGACGTGATCAAGAACATCTGAAATACGAAAAGGACTAAGGATATGTTTCTCATATATGGAGGTGACAAAGAGCTCATCGTGGCAGTTACGTTGATGCAAGCTTTGACACCGATCCGGACGATTCTAAATCGCAGACCGGATCGTATTTACACTAAACGGAGGAGTCGGTTAGTGCGCTTCTAAACAAAGCGTCGTGGCGGGATCTACATGTGAAGCGGAGTACATAGCAGCTTCGGGCAGCTAATGAAGGAGTCGGATGAAGGAGTTCATATCCGATCTAGGTGTCATACCTAGTGCATCGGGTCCAATGAAAATCTTCTATGACAATCTCGAGCAATTGCCTTAGCGAAGGAATCCAGATTTCACAAGAGGACCAAGCACATCAAGAGACGCTTCGATTCCATCCGGATTTAGTCTAGGTGGGAGACATAGAGATTTGCAAGATACATACGGATCTGAATGTAGCGCACCGCTGACTAAGCCTCTTCCACGAGCAAAACATGATCAACACCAAAACTCCATGGGTGTTAGAATCATTACTATGTAATCTAGATTATTGACTCTAGTGCAAGTGGGAGATCAAGGAAATATGCCCTAGAGGCAATAATAAAGTTATTATTTATTTCCTTATTTCATGATAAATGTTTATCATTCATGCTAGAATTGTATGAACCGGAAACATAATACATGTGTGAATGCATAGACAAACAGTGTCACTAGTATGCCTCTACTAGACTAGCTTGTTAATCAAAGATGGTTATGTTTCCTAACCATGAACAAAGGGTTGTTATTTGATTAACAAGGTCACATCATTAGGAGAATGATCGATTGACATGACCCATTCCATTAGCTTAGCACACGATCGTTTAGTATGTTGCTCTGCTTTTATCCATGACATATACATGTTCCTATAACTATGAGATTATGCAACCCCGTTTGCGGAGGAACACTTTGGGTGCTACCAAACGTCACAACGAATCGGGTGATTATAAAGGAGTACTACAGTGTCTCCAAAGGCGGATGTTGGGTTGGCGTATTCGAGATTAGGTTTTGTCACTCCGATTGTCGGAGAGGTATCTCTGGCCCTCTCGGTAATACACATCACTAAAGCCTTGCAAGCATTACAACTAATGAGTTAGCTGTGAGATGATGTATTACGGAACGAGTAAAGAGACTTGCCGTAACGAGATTGAACTAGGTATTGGATACCGACGATCGAATCTCGGGCAAGTAACATACCGATGACAAAGGAACAACGATGTTGTTATGCGGTCTGACCGATAAAGATCTTCGTAGAATATGTAGGAACCAATATGGGCATCCAGGTCCCGCTATTGGTTATTGACCGAGACGGTCTCGGTCATGTCTACATTGTTCTCGAACCGTAGGGTCCGCACGCTTAAGGTTTCGATGGCGGTTATATTATGAGTTTATGTATTTTGATGTACCGAAGAAGTTGAGTCCGGATGTGATCACGGACATGACGAGGAGTCTCGAAATGGTTGAGACATAAAGATTGATATATTGGACGGCTATATTCGGACACCGGAAAGGTTCCAAGTTTCGGAGAAAACGGAGTGCCTTGGGAGGGGTTACCTGAACCCCCGGGAAGTTATGGGCCTTAGTGGGCCAAGAGGGAGAGAGAGGGCCGCACCAGAGGTGGCGCCCCAGTCCGAATAGTACAAGGAGGGGGCGCCCCCTTCCCTCTCCCTCTCCTCTCCTTCCTTCCCCTTCCTCCTTCCTAGTTGGACTAGGAAAGGAGTCCTACTCCCACTAGGAGGAGGACTCCCCCCTCCTGGCGCCCCTAGGGCCGGCCGGCCTCCCCTTGCTCCTTTATATCACGGGCGGGGGCACCCTAGAACACACAAGTTGATCCTTGAGATCGTTCCTTAGCCGTGTGCGGTGCCCCCTCCACCATAATCCACCTCGGTCATATCGTGGCGGTGCTTAGGCGAAGCCTGCGTTGGTAGAACATCAAGATCGTCACCACGCCGTCGTCGTCTTGTGGAACTCTCCTCCCAGGCTCTCTTGGATTGGAGCCCGAGGAGCGTCATCGAGCTGTCGTGTGTCAAGAACTCGGGCGCCGAGTAACGGCGCTGGATCGGTTGGATCGCGAGGAGAACGTACGACTACTTCCTCTACGTTGTGATCGCTTCCGCTTTGGTCTACGAGGGTATGTAGACAACACTCTCCCCTCTCGTTGCTATGCATCACCATGATCTTGCGTGTGCGTAGGAAATTTTTTGAAATTACTCGTTCCCCAGCAATTATGCCTTTCTGCCGGCGTTCTGAGCATAAGCTATCACGGTGTCTGCTTCTCTTTGGCGCCCACGCCGGCCCACATACCAGATGTAGTTTTATTTGAATTTGGCACATATGCCACATATGCCACTTGGACCTCCTTATAAGGGAGTTGGACTTCCCCACTTGGGGCACATATTCAGAATTACTAATTTAATATAAGAAAACTATATATGCCAGCAGCCGAGCCGATGTCTAAATTTTTGCCACGCACTACAGGTATACGAAAGGTCACACGGAAGCTGAAAAGATTTTTGCGATAGTGGAGTTCGAATGCGAACGGTGCAGCCCTTCGGCTGCTGGCTGTTTGCTTCATCTCCGTCGCTTCGTTTTGCCTCCCGTCGCTGCCCTCTCGCCTCCTTCTCTTGCGCCTATAAAAGGGAGGTCGCTCCTCTCAGAGAGACGCACCAGAACTACTTCTTCCTCTCGCCACTGGTTCCTGAACATTGCGCTGCTACTACGATCTTCCTCATCCCGGCTTGCGGTGTGCACCGCAGGTCGGGACAGTAGGCATCCAAAATTGCACCTCTTTGAGTCCTGTACGGGAGAAGGGTGATAAGGTTTTTGGGGAGCGCTCTGTGCGACTACTGACCTGTTCATCACGGATACCGATGAACACTTCCCCAACGACGACTTCCTCCCCGACGTCGACAACCTCTTCGACGACATGGCTACCGAGGATGTCGACCCCAAGTCCAGTGCCTTTGCTCCTGCTGTTGTCCCGTTCGTGTTCTTGTTTTTCCTGTTAGAGGTCCTGCCACAGTTCCTTGTTCTAGTGTTTGCCCTAGACATGTTAGGCTCTACTTCATATATGCAACTTGCTATACTGTCTGCTCTACAGATGTTCGGTTCTAGTTCATATTTGCAGATGTTATTTTCCTTCTCTCTGTCAGATCGCATGACTTGCTTTATCTCTGCTATTTTAGTCAAGCTTTATCTAGTATTTTCATTAATAAAATCATATGGTAAATTGCTCATATTTCCAACAATCCAAAAACCTTATTATAGGCAATTTACCCCAAGTGGATTTGCTGCTTCCATGAGACCTACTATGTTTGAGGGTATCCACTAGAAGAGGTGGCGCGAGAGCCGTTCTGTGGTTTCAAACCATGAGCTACTATGACGCAACTCTTGGCAAAGCTGAAGGAGAGCATGATGCTCAACAGGCACAAGTTTTTCAGAAAATGGATACTCTGTTTAAGGCTGCTCTTTTGAGTGTTCTTGGCGAGAACATAGTTGATGCTTATGCGTCAACTGATAATGGAAAAGATATGTGGGACGCACTGGAGGCCAAGTTTGGGGTCTCGGATGCTGGCATTGAGCTATACATCATGGAGCAATTCCATGATTACAGGATGACTAAAGAATGCTCCGTGGTTGAGCAAGCTCATGAGATACAGTCATTTGCTTGAGAACTTGAGCACTTTAATTGACACGGGTGCTAATGTGCATGTATACGGTGATATTTCCATGTTTTCATCTTATCAGACCGCAGGGACTTCCACCATGCTGATAGGCAACGGTTCAAGTTCTTCTGTTCGTGGTGTTGGCACGGTCGATCTGAAGTTTACTTCAGGGAAGATCGTGCGGCTGAAGAACGTGCATTATGTCCCCTTCATCAATAAAAATCTTGTTAGCGGATCTCTTCTGTGTAGAGATGGCTACAAACTTGTCTTCGAGTCGAATAAATTTGTAATATCCAAGTATGGAACCTTTGTTGGTAAAGGCTATGAGTCAGGAGGCCTGTTTCGTCTATCCTTATTAGACATATGCAATAAAGTTGTTAATCATGTTTGCAATAATAGTGAATCAAATGTGTGGCATTCACGCCTTTGTCATGTTAACTTTGGTTGCATGTCGCGACTAGCAAAGTTAAACTTAATCCCTAATTTCACCACTGTCAAGGGATCTAAGTGTCAAGTGTGTGTGTAAGCTAGGCAACCTCGTAAGTCTCATGTGACCGCGGAAAGGAGAAATCTTGCACCACTAGAGCTCATCCATTCAGATCTATGTGAAATGAATGGTGTTTTAACAAAAGGTGGAAAGAAGTATTTTATGACGTTAATTGATGACTCCACTAGATACTGTCATGTGTATCTTTTGAAATCTAAGGATGAGGCTTTGAACCAACTTGATCGAAAGATCAAGAGGCTTAGGTCTGATCGTGGTGGAGAGTATTTCTCAAATGAACTTGATTCTTTTTGTGCGGAACATGGTATAATCCATGAGAGGACGCCTCCCTATTCACCTCAGTCAAATGGGGTATCCGAAAGAAAGAACCGTACTCTAACTGATTTAGTTAATGCCATGTTAGACACATCGTGTCTCTCCAAGGCATGGTGGGGGTAGGCGATATTAACCGCATGTCATGTCCTAAACCGAGTTCACACAAAGAACAAAGAGATAACTCCATTCGAGGAATGGGAGAATAAAAGGTCAAAGCTCTCTTATCTACGAACCTGGGGTTGTTTGGCGAAAGTCAATGTGCCAATTCCAAAGAAGCGCAAGCTTGGACCAATGTCACGCCCAATATGCGACCCTATCCTAAAGGAACTCGAAGGTCCCACCAAGGATAGAAGCGCATATTGGAGACGCCTTTTGCAAGGTGGATATCATTACATCGTACCATTACATAATAGTTGGGGTTACAGACCAGAGGCATACAAAGCCACATGAATACAACAACATCATACATAAGAGCAACATCCGACTACGGATGAAACACAAACAGAAACTCAAACGACATCCACCACCTTAGCCCAGGCTGCCGACACGAACCTATCCCCGATCAAAGAAGAAGCGGAAGAAGAACTCCAAAACAAGCAAGCATTGCTCTCGCGTCATGATCATCGCATTACCTGTACCTGTAACCGTTGTTGTAGTAATCTGTGACCCACGAGGATTCAGCAATCCCATTACCATGGGTATCAAGACTAGCAAAGCTTAAAGGGTAAAGGAATGGATAAGTGGTGAGGTTGCAGCAGCGTCTAAGCATATATGGTGGCTAACATACGCAAATAAGAGCGAGAAGAGAAGTAAACGGAATGGTTGAGAAGCTAGAAGTGATCAAGGGGTGATCCTGAAACTACTTGCGTTCAAACATAACCCAAATTGTGTTCACTTCCCGGACTCCGCCGAAAAGAGACCATCACGGTTACACACGCGGTTGATGCGTTTTAATTCGAATCTGGTGTCAAGTTCTCTACAAACGGATATTAACAAATTCCCATCTGCCACATAACCGCGGGCACGACTTTCGAAAGTTTATACCCTGCAGGGGTGTCCCAACTTAGCCCATTATAAGCTCTCACGACCAACGAAGGATATTCCTTCTCCCGGGAAGACCCGATCAGTCTCGGAATCCCGGTTACAAGACATTTTGACAATGGTAAAACAAGACCAGCAAGACCGCCCGAATGTGCCGACAAATCCCGATAGGAGCTGCATATATCTCGTTCTCAGGGCCCACCGGATGAACACTACGTACAGCTAAAACAACCCTCAAGTTTCCCCGAGGTGGCACTGCAAGTGGCTCTAGTTCGGACCAACACTTAGAGAAGCACTGGCACGGGGGGTTTAAAATAAAGATAACCCTTGGGTTTGCAACCTCGAGGGAAAGTTATAGGTTGTTAGGCAAATATAAAACCAAAGTTGGTCCTTGCTGGAGGAGTTTTATTCAAAGCGAACTGTCAAGGGGGTCCCGTACACCCGGCCGCGTAAGGAACGCAAAATCAAGGAACATAACACCGGTATGACGGAAACTAAGGCGGCAAGAGTGGAACAAAACACCAGGCATAAGGCCGAGCCTTCCATCCTTTACCAAGTATATAGATGCATTAATTAAATAAGAGATATTGTGATATCCCAACATAATTCTGTCCATCATGGAGCAATCTTTGACTTCACCTGCAACTAACAACGCTATAAGAGGGGCTGAGCAAAGCAGTAACATAGCCAAGCAACGGTTTGCTAGGAAGGGTAAAAAGGTTAGAGGCTGACATGGTAATTTGGGAGGCTTGAATAGCAAGTGATAGGTAGCGCAGCATAGCGATAGAACGAAGCAACTAGCATCGCAATGATAGTAGTGAGATCCAGGGCGACGATCATCTTGCCTGAAATCCCGCAAGGAATAAGAACAAGTCCATGAAGAAGACGAATGGACAAAGACGAGCCAAGCGTAGTCGAACAAATCCTCACGGTCGCAAAGAAACAGGAACTATCCAGAAGGAGCACAACCCGGAAAGAAGCAAACCACATGGTAAACACACAACACATAAACATGACATGATGCACAACCAAACATGATGCATGACAAGGCTATATGAGGCTACTCATGGCAAGAGATGATGCATACAAGAGCAACACATCAAAGCAAGTTTAAATGAGGCCGGAAACAACATATAACAATTCTGGTAAGTCCTCGTATGCAAATTTGGTAATTGGTCCAGATCTGAATAAACCATATGTTCAAGTTGTTAAACAGCAAGTTAAGATGCACCAAGATGATCTACACGCAATTCTAGTCAAGTTACATATAAAGTTCATTTAGTTCGGAGCTACGGCCTAGAAGATATGAGCAAAACAAGTTAAACATGGCATTGATGCAAACGGCATTCAAACATCAAGCAAACACTCTCAAAACAAGGATTCAACATGATAAGATGAAAGTACATGCAAATCTAAGCAAGTTTCATATAGAGCACACTCCAAACAGAGCAACGGTGCAACACATACACTCCAAACAAGATATAACAACAATCTGACCAAAACAGCAACTAGGCATCTTGCAAGCATCATGAAAATATGCTACAACACCCCAACATGAAAACAGAAGGCATGGGCGTGATGTACAAATGAAGCTTAACAAAACATGAACACTGAGCTGTCTCCATATATCACTATAACATGCTCAAAAGGACATGGCAATAGTGCAAATAATAACAGTTTCACAGACTTGGCAGAAATTCACTGGACATGACAGAAATAGCATCAGTTTGCAATGTTTAGAGCTAGCAAACTACAAGTTACAGCAAGCTATCATGGCAAACTTAAGCATGGCATGCTAGTACTAAAGCCACTTAACAACACTTCCTTACTGAACTTATTCCAAAGATCAACATAAAACATGGTAGCGTCCATGCAAACATGGCAAGTAATATGACCAGTTCAGACCTAGTGAAAATAACAGTACATGGCAGAAACAACGATAAGTAGGCATGTTAATGAGCATGTACAACTCACCACAGAGCAATACATGGCATGACAAGGCGACCAACAGTAAGAAGACACATTTATGGAGCTAAACATGGCAATAACATAGTGATAGGGTGCACGAATCACTAGCAAAACTCATGGCAAAACTGAACTTAATGTTAACAGGCAGACAACAACATTATTTAGCAAATTTGGAGCATGATATCAACAAGATACACTAGGCTATAAATGCAAACGAGGGTATGTATGGATAGAGCATAACATGTATAACAAACCATCCTTAGTGAACATCTCCAGATTATGCATATAATGGATGGTAGCTAAAATCAAACACAACAACATGATATAGTAGTTTCAGCCTAGCAAAGTAGTAACAACAAGTATCCTAATTCACAAGCTTGATGCACTCAGTAAAAGACTCAAAAAAATACATGTATTACACCACTGTAAAGATGGCATGATGTAGCTCAAAACTCATGTAAACATCAAGCTCATAGGATGCACACACAAAATGCAATGAAAAAGACAAATCGCCAAGTTCTGTTAACAGACAGTAGTTAACATCATATAGCACTCTTGCAACGATGATTAGAGCATCAAAATTATCTCAAACAAGCATGGCACAGTGGAATGAAATGAAGAGCATCTCTCAATGAACATTTTTATATATTACACGCACAAAACAGAGCAACACACAAGAAGTTATGGCATGATGAACGGAGCACCAGAATGTAAAGTGGCGGGGACTTGGATGAAAATTACCCTCCCAAACCGGATCTAGGGTTTAGGGCACGGAGATCGAGGATGGCCGGGGCAGCTCATCGGAGACGAGGGGGACGACCGGAGGAGATGGATCCGGGCCGGACCTCACCGGATCTGACCGGATCCCGATGAGGGGTAGCACGGGGAGGCGCGGCGGTGACCGGAGAGGCATGCGGCGGCGAGGATCGACGCCGGCTACCGAGGCGGCGGGGCGAGGATGGAGGCGCGGCGGCGGCGATCGGGCGCGGCTGGGAGCCGCGATGTCTTGAACGACAATGGTCGGGCGAGGCGACGGGCATGGGCGCGGCGACTCAGAACGGCGGCGGCGGAGATCGGGCGGGCGGGCCGACTACGGGCTGTGGCAGGCCGCGCGGTAGGGAGGAGCTGGGCGGCTGACGTGGCGGTGCGGGAGTGGTGGTGGGCGGCGGCGGCGATGACGTGGCGCTTCGGGATTGGCCGGAGCGACGTGGCTGCGGGGTGGTGGACATGTCCGGTGCGGGTGGACACGTCTGGCGGCGCGAGGAAGAGGAAAGCTAGGGTTTGGACCCGAAAATGTAAGGGGAGGGGGCGTTTTTATAGGTAGAGGGAGCTAGGTGAGTCCAAAAGAGGAGCGGTTTTCGCCCACACGATCGTGATCGAACGGCGGAGGGCATGGAGGGGGTTTAGATGGGCTAGGTGGGCTGTGGGAAGAGGTGCTGGGCTGAAAAGAGAAGGGGGGTCTCGGTTAACTCGGTTAACCATTGGGGCATCAAACGACCTCCAAATGGAACGAAATTTGACGGGCGGTCTACCGATGATATGCCAAGGCCACTTGGCAAATCTCGGCCCATTCCGAGAACATTTTTCTCCCGCTCACGAAACAAGAACTGGGAGGTGCCACGAGCGCGTGCGAGTGTGGTTGGGCTCCGAACGGACAACGGAGAGAACCGGGAGGACCCGAACGGATGCAAGTTTTGAAAAACTTGCAGATGAAATGCAGATGATGACATGGCAAAATGCAGCACACAAGAAAATGACATGGCAACGATCGCGAATAACTGGAAGACACCTGGCGCATCGGATTCGGGGCGTTACAACCAAAGACTGTGGATTGTGTTTTCTTGGGATATGCTTTTCATAGCAATGGTTATAGATTCTTGGTTGTAAAATCTAAGGTACCTGACATGCATGTCGGTACGATCATGGAGTTGAATGATGTGACTTTCTTTGAAGATATCTTTCCCATGAGGGATATGGCTACCTCATCTAATCAGGAGATGCCTAGTTCATCGACTCAGGAACCAGTTACAAGTACTGAACCTGCCATTTCGACGGAACACTTTGAAAGTCCCGTGGAGGAGAACAATGAAGTTCCTACTAGGAGCAAGAGACAAAGGACTACAAAGTCCTTTGGTGATGATTTTCTTGTGATCTCATAGATAACACTCCCAGTTCTATTTTAGAGGCCTATGCATCTGAAGATGCTGACTACTAGAAGGAAGCGGTCTGTAGTGAGATGGATTCCATCATGGCAAGCGAAACTTGGGAGATAACTGATCGTCCTTATGGGTGCAAACCTATAGGGTGTAAATGGATATTCAAGAAGAAGCTTAGGCCTGATGGTACTATCGAAAAGTACAAGGAAAGGCTCGTGGCTAAGGGATATACTCAAAAGGAAGGTGAAGACTTCTTTGATACTTACTCACCTGTGGCGTGACTGGCCACTATTCGAGTACTACTTTCACTAGCTGCCTCACATGGTCTTCTCGTTCATCAAATGGATGTTAAGACTGCTTTCCTAAATGGAGAGTTGGAAGAGGAAATTTATATGGAATAACCAGATGGGTTTGTAGTAGTTGGTCAGGAAGGAGTGTGCAAGTTGCTGAAGTCTTTGTATGGACTTAAGCAAGCACCCAAGCAGTGGCATGAGAAGTTTGAAAGAACTTTAACAACTATATGCTTTGTTGTAAATGAAGCTAATAAATGTGTGTACTATCGCCATGGTGGGGGCGAGGGAGTTATCATTTGCTTGTATGTTGATGACATACTGATTTTCGGAATAAATCTGAAGGTTATTAAGGAGGTCAAGGATTTCCTATCTCGTTGCTTTGAGATGAAGGATTTAGGAGTGGCTGAAGTCATTCTGAACATCAAGTTGTTGAGAGACGATGATGGTGGGATTACATTGCTTCAATCTCACTATGTGGAAAAGATCTTGAGTCGCTTTGGCTACAGTGACTGCAAGCCCTCTCCAGCACCATATGTGTAATGCCCCGGATCCGATGCGCCAAGTGTCTTCCAGCTTTTAGTCATTGTTGCCATGTCATGTGCTTGCGTGTTGCATTTTGCCAGGTCATCATCTACATTTCATCTGCATGTTTTTCAAAACTTGCATCCGTTCGTGTTTTCCCGGTTCTCTACGTTGTCCGTTCTGAGCCCAGACACACTCGCATGCACCCGTCACCCCTCCCAGTCCTTGTTTCGTGAGCGGGATAAAAACGTTCTCGGAATGGACCGAGATTTGCCGAGTGGCCTTGGTATATCACCGGTAGACTTCCCCTCAATTTTCGTTCCATTTGGAGGTCGTTTGACGCCCCAACAGTTAACCACGTAGCCCGAAACCCCTCTCTCTTTGCCTACTAGCCCCTCTTCACTGCAGCCCATGAGCCCATCCAAACCCCCTCCATGCTCTCCTTCATTGGATCACGATCGTGTGGGCGAAAACCGCTCCTCATTTGGACTCTCCTAGCTCCCTCTATCTATAAATAGGCCCTCTCCCCCGAAAATTGCGGATGAAACCACCCCTAACCCTAGCTCCACTCCTCCACGCCGCCGGACATGTCCGCCTCCGCGCCGGACGCGTCCACTCGCCACCTCGCCTCGTCCAATAGCGAGCCACCACGTGACCCTGCCGCCGTTCTCCTCCAACCACGCGCCGCCGCGTGTCCTCCTCTCTCTCTCCTCCTCCAACCAGGGCAGGCTCGCCGGACCGAAGCGCCACCGCCCGTGCGGGCTCCTCGCCCGCGCCCGCCGCCACAGTGTGCCACCTCCCACGCCTCCTCGCGCCCGCCGCCCGTGCCTCAGCGCCCGGCCGCCCGCCCGGCGACCTCGCCTCCGCCGCCTGCTTTCGCTCGATCAAGCCGCGCCGCCGCCGCCGCCGCAGGAGCCTGGCCTCCGAGCCCAGCTCCTCCTGTCCCCGCCGCCCGAGTCGCCATCGCCGCCGCTTTTCACCTGTCGCCACTGCCACACCGCGCGCCCGCCGCGCGCGCCGCCGCCGCCATCAAGCCCGCCCTCACTGCCTCGTTGCGGGCGCGCCACCGGACGCCGGGATCCGGTGCCCCTCGGTGTATCGCGCCCAGATCCGGCAGCCGCAGCCCCAGATCCGTCCTTCCCCGGCCTCCCCGACCTCTCCCTCGACTCCGGCCGCCGTCCCCATCATCTCCGGCGAGATTCCGGCGAGATCCGCCGCCGTTGACTTTTTCCCCTCGAGGTCGATTTTATCCGTCCTGAAATTCTCATTTTATATGCACCTCTTTGACATGTCATAACTTCTTGCATGTATCTCCGTTTTGTGCGTGTAATATATCATAATGGTCATTATGAGATGCTCTACATTACATTTTATTGTGACATTCTTGTCTGAGTCTATCTTGTTGCCCTAATCATCGTTGCAAGAGTGCTATATGATGTTTACTGCTGTCTGTTAAAAGAACTTGGTGATTTGTCTTTTTCATTGCATTTGGTGTGTGCATTCTATGAGTTTGATGTCTACATGAGTTGTGAGCTACATCATTCCATCTTTATAGTGGTGCAATTCATGCATTATTTTGTGCCTTGTGGTGAGTGCATAAAGCTCGTGAAGTAGGGTACTTGTTACTGTTTTGCTAGGCTGAATCTGTTATATCATGATGCTATGTAAACCTGCTGCTACAAGTCATTCTATGCATAATCTGGAGATGTTCACAAAGGATGTTTTGTTATAAATTTCATGCTCTATCCATCCTTGCCTCGGGTTGCATTTATAGCCTGTTGTAGCTTTTTGTAATCTTGCCCTCAAATTGCTGAATAATGTGTCTGTCAGCCTGTTAACATGAAGTTCAGTTTTGCCATGTGTTTTGCTAGTGATCCATGCACCCTGTGAAATTGCTCTTGCCATTATTAGCTTCATAAATGTGTTATCTTACTGTTGGTTACCTTGTCATGCCATGTATTGCTCTGTGGTGAGTTGTACAAGCTCACCAACATGCCTACTTATCGTTGTTCCTGCCATGTACTGTTATTCTGAATCTGTCATATCATTTGCCATGTTTGCATGGATCCTACCATCTTTTCTGTTGATCTTTGGAATTAGTTCAGTAAGGGAGTTTTGCTCTTTGTCTTTAGTATTAGCATGCCATGATAAGTTCCTTTATCATGTTGTTTGATAGCTCTAAACATTGCAACCTGATGTTATTTCTGCCATGTACAGTGATTTCTGCTAAGTCTGTGAAACTGTTATTATTTGCAGTCTTGTGACCTTTTGAGCATGTTATAGTGTTTTTTGGTGATAGCTCAGTGTTCATGTGTTGGGGTGCTATAGCATACTTCCATGATGCTTGTAAGATGCATAGTTGCTGTTTTGGACAACTTGTCCTTTAAACTTGTTTCATGTGTATGTGTTGCACCGTTGCTCCGTTTTGAGCATGCTCTTATGGAACTTGCTTAGTTTTACATGTAGCTTCATATTACCTTGTTTCTTTCAAGTTGTGAGTGTGTTTGCTTGATGTTTGTATGCATTTTGCATCAATGCCATGTTTAACTTGTTTTGCTCATATCTTCTAGGCCGTAGCTCCGAACTGATTGAACTTTATACGTAACTTGACTAGAATTGCGTATAGATCATCTTGGTGGATCTTAACTTGCTGTTTAACAACTAGAACATAAGGTTTATTCAGATCTGGACCAATTTCGAAATTGGCATATGAGGACTTACCGGATTTGTTTTATGTTGTTTCCGGCCTCATTTAAACTTGCTTTGATGTGTTGCTCTTGTATGCATCATCCTCTGCCATGAGTAGCATCATTTAACCTTGTCATGCATCATACTTGGTTGTGCATCGTGCCCTGTTCATGTGTTGTTTGTTTACTATGTTATTTGCTTCTTTCCGGTTGTGCTTCTTCTCGATAGTTTCTGTTTCGTTGCGATCGTGACGATTCGTTCATCTATGCTTGGTTCATCTTCGTCCATTCATCTTCTTCATGGAATCGTTCTTCTTCCTAGGGGGATTTCAGGCAAGATTACCGTTACCCTGGATCTCACTACTATCATTTCTATGCTAGTTGCTTCGTTCTATCGCTATGCTGCGCTACCTATCACTTGCTCTTCAAGCCTCCCAGATTGCCATGTCAGCCTCTAACCTTTTTTTCACCCTTCCTAGCAAACCGTTGCTTGGCTATGTTACCGCTTTGCTTAGCCCCTCTTATAGCATTGTTAGTTGCAGGTGAAGTTGAAGATTGCTCCATGATGGACAGGATTATGTTGGGATATCACAATATATCTTGTTTAATTAATGCATCTATATACTTGGTAAAGGGTGGAAGGCTCGGCCTTATGCCCGTGTTTTGTTCCACTCTTGCCGCTTTAGTTTCCGTCATACCGTGTTATGTTCCTTGATTTTGCGTTCCTTATGTGGTTGGGTGATTTATGGGACCCCTTGACAGTTCGCTTTGAATAAAACTCCTCCAAAGACGGCCCAACCTTGGTTTTACCATTTTCCTACCTAAGCCTTTTTCCTTGGGTTTCGGAGCCCGAGGGTCATCTTTATTACCCCGGGCGGTGCTCCTCGAGTGTTGGTCCAAACTAGAGCACCGTCTTGGACCGTCCCTTGGCAACTTGGGTTATGTTGGTACTCGTATGCTTAGCTTATCTGGTGTGCCCTGAGAACGAGATATGTGCAGCTCCTATCGGGATTTGTCGGCACATCCGGGCGGTCTTGCTGGTCTTGTTTTTACCATTATCAAAATCTCTTGTCAACCGGGATTCCAAGACTGATCGGGTCTTCCTGGGAGAAGGAATATCCTTCGTTGACCGTGAGAGCTTGTGATGGCCTAAGTTGGGACACGCGTGCAGGGTATAAACTTTCAAGAGCCGTGCCCGCGGTTATGTGGCAGATGGGAATTTGTTAATGTCGTGTTGTAGATAACTTGACACTTGACTTAATTAAAATGCATCAACCGTGTGTATAGCCGTGATGGTCTCTTCTCGGCGGAGTCCGGGAAGTGAACACGGTTTTGGGTTATGCTTGACGTAAGTAGGAGTTCAGGATCACTTCTTGATCATTGCTAGCTTCTCGACCGTTCCGTTTGCTTCTCTCCTTGCTCTTACTTGCGTATGTTAGCCACCATATTTTGCTTAGCCGCTGCTGCAACCTCGCCACTTTACCCCCTTCCTTTCCCATTAAGCTTTTCTGGTCTTGATACCCACGGTAATGGGATTGCCGAGTCCTCGTGGCTCACAGATTACTACAACAAT
The DNA here is from genome assembly GCA_021437245.1 of Aegilops speltoides. NCBI lineage: Eukaryota > Viridiplantae > Streptophyta > Magnoliopsida > Poales > Poaceae > Aegilops > Aegilops speltoides. The sequence goes on along the minus strand of CM038144.1, from coordinate 176,158,399 downwards.
AGTTGCACGTGCAGGTTATGCGATGATCATGATGCGAGAGCGATGTTTGCTTGTTTTGGAGTTCTTCTTCTGCTTCTTCTTCGATCAGGGGATAGGTTCCAGGTCAGCAGCCCGGGCTAGTAGGGTGGATGTCGTTTGAGTTTCTGTTTGTGTTTCATCCATAGTCGGATGATGCTCTTGTGTATGATGATGTTGTATTCGTGTGGCATTCTATGCCTGTTGTATGTATCCCCAACTATTACGTAATGGTTTGATGTAATGATATCCACCTTGCAAAAGCGACTCCAAGATGCACTTCTATCCTTGGTGGGACCTTCGAGTTCCTTTAGGATAGGGTCGCATCTTGGGCGTGACAAGTTGGTATCAGAGCCTCGACCGATCATAGGATCCCCCCTTGATTGTTCGTAGTTGGCCATTGCCGAGTCTTGAAGAAAACTGTTTTTCAGATTCTAGTTATATCGGAGAGTAGGAATTCTTTTTACTCCTCAGCCCCTTCGTCGCTCTGGTGAGGAGTCTTGACGTAGGTGTTTTGACTTACTCCTCTTCCCCTTCAAATTTTTCTTTAGGATCACGCGGTTGGTTTCCCGCGCGTTGGTTCTCATCTCTTTTCATCCGGTGCATTTCTCGTCAAGTTGACTCGAGCCTCTTCATCGTTGCCAAGTTCAATCCTCAGTTGTCTTCTTTTTCCCACCTGCCCACCCCTTTTTCTTCTCGGAGCTGGAGTCCGTAATCGAGTATCCATACTACTCGTGCGAAGCATTTGCATTCTTTCAACCGGTGTTTCCTCTAGAAGTTATTCATCGGTTTTCCCCCTTCCAAGTTGCCTTTGTTTTCCCGCCCTACCACCCTCTTCTTCCCGGAGCCTGAGTCTGTTTTGAGCATCAATTTCATTCGTGTGGAGCCTCTTCAGTCTTCCCTCAATCATTTCAATCGGTGAATTCTCGCCTTGGTGGACATTCTTCATCTCTTTTTCTTCTCCGGTGGATTCAATTTCAATTTTCGGTAGTGATTATATTCTTTCCCTCGGCTCAAGTGTTCTCCTTGCTCGTTTGCCTCTCGCCATTCAATCATTCCGGAGTTCGGAAGACATCTCAGGAGATTCGTCTGTGTTCCAATTAATTCGAGGTTGTCACCTCATTCAAATATTTTAATTGTTCCGGTGCATCATCTATCTCTTCAAAAATCCTTTTCAACGGTGTTTTCTTTTAGTGGGCCCTAACCCACATGTTTTTTCCCAGGATCTTACCTGACTCTTATAGTTCTCTCGGAGTTATTCTCAAATTCTTTTCAAGGGTGACGTAAGAACGAATTCCATCAGTCAGATGCCTTCTCCAAGATCGTTTTCAAATTCTTTTCATTGTTGGCTCAACCTCTTCACTTTTCATTCTCCCGGAGTATCTCAGTAATTTTGGTGGTGTTTCTCGACGTCATTCTTAGCTTTGAAGATCGAAGAAGAGTTTCTCTTAAATTTTGCCCGTTCTCTCGAAGATTCGCGGTTCTAGCTTCATGTTATCCTCTTGAATTATTCCATTTGTCAGACATTCCTTTTCTTACCCATCCGGAGTATGTCAGGGAGTTGTTTTTCCATTTCTTTTCACTAGAGACCATCACTCCAGAAGAATTCTTCGTCCTCACATTTCAGCTACCGTTATCCAATTATCCCGGTGCTTCGTTCAAGTGTTCTTTAATCAGCTCATAATCTCTTTGTTATTTTGCATCTAAATCCCCTCTAGCATATTGGTTATTCTAATTCTTCCCGGTGATTCATTCTCTTTCATTAGTCATTTTTGAATTCTTACGGTGGTTCGTTCAAGATTCTTTTTATTGATTATCATACTAATTCATTCGTTCTTTCCAATCCTACCGGTGGTTCATAAAGACTTTCTCAAGTTTTGTGCTATACCCCCCCCCCCCTTAATCCTTTTTCAACAAGAATAAATAACATGCAAAATCCGTTGCTTGTCACCAATTTAATTTGGTGAGGATAGCATAACGTAATTCTTATTCTTATTTCATTGTCGTCAAGTAATCCCTTCCTTTAGAGTTTGTTCTTGAGGAATAAATTCTAGTTCCAAGTGTTTTCATCTTTTCTTTTCCTTCCTCCGCCATTTTGTCGGAACCTCCATCTAAATCACCGCTAGGCTCATCTTATTCTTTCATCCTTCATTCTATCTCATCATCCTTTTGTCATCGGAGTTCTTCCTGGTGGTTCTTCATGATTTAATCCATTCTTCAAGTGTTCATCAAGATTCTTGTTGGAGGAATTCAAGTATCTTTTCTTCTCGCATCTCGAAGTGCAAATAATTCTCCGTTTTCTCCTGAAGTGGAGTTTTGCATTTCTTCATTCTTCTCAGCTATTCAGACATTGGTTGTGGTATAATTTCACCTCCAGTTTTGAGTTGTTTTGATAAGTCCACAACAAGCTTATTCTTTCGTTGTTGATTTTCTCAACAACTCCATTCAATCCTTCCTTCTAAGTTCTTTTCATTCAATTCTTTCAATTCTTTCGGAGGCATTGCGTTGTTCATCTCATCAAGTGCCATCCCATCTTGTGGAGTTCATGTTCTATTCCTTCCATTTTCATCCGGAGTGCTGCCTAAATTCTTTCATTCTTTTTCCTTTCCTATCTTATTCCAACCGGAGTGGTTTCAGAGTATATCTTGTTTCTTGAGCTTTGCATTCTCATCATATTCGCCGTTTATCTTTTCTACCCGAGTGCTCTCGACTTTGTTCATCTTTTCTCGTGCGTTCTTACTTCACCTCTTCCTCTTTCTCTTCCGTCTCGTTCCTAAGATATTGGGACAAGATCTCTTGTTAGTGGAGGAGAGTTGTAATGCCCCGGATCCGATCTGCCAGGTGTCTTCTAGCTTTTCGGCATTGTTGCCATGCCATGTGCTTGCGTGTTGCATTTTCCCATGTCATCATCTGCATTTCATCTGCATGTTTTTCAAAACTTGCATCCGTTCGGGTTTCCCCGGTTCTCTTCGTTGTCCGTTCTGAGCCCAGACACACTCGCATGCACCCGTCACCCCTCCCAGTCCTTGTTTCGTGAGCGGGATAAAAACATTCTCGAAATGGACCGAGATTTTCCGAGTGGCCTTGGTATATCACCGGTAGACCGCCCGTCAAATTTCGTTCCATTTGGAGGTCGTTTGACGCCCCAACGGTTAACCACGTAGCCCGAAAACCCTCTCTCTTTGCAGCCCAGCCCCACTTCACCGCATCCCATGAGCCCATCCAAACCCCCTCCATGCTCTCCGTCATTGGATCACAATCGTGTGGGCAAAAACGTCTCCTCATTCGGACTCTCCTAGCTCCCTCTATCTATAAATAGGCCCTCTCCCCCGAAAATTGCGGATGAAACCACCCCTAACCCTAGCTCCAGTCCTCCACGCCGCCGGACATGTCTGCCTCCACGCCGGACGCGTCCACCCGCCACCTCGCCTCAGCCAATAGCGAGCCGCCACGTCACCTCGCTGCTATTCTCCTCCAACCACGCGCCGCCGCATGTCCTCCTCTCTCTCCTCCTGCCCAATTTCCACGCGTCCCAGGCGAGCCGCCGCCCGAGCACCGCCGCCCAGCGCAGGCTCCCTCGCCCGCCCCCGCCCGCGTCGCGCCGCCTCCCTAGCCGCCTCGCGCCCGCCGCCCGCGTCTCAGGCCCGCTTCGCGCCAGCGACTCTCGCCTCCGCCGCCCTTTCGCCCGATCAGGCCGTGGTGCCGCCGCCGCCGACCGTGGAGCCCCTCGCCCGAGCCCCCACGGCTCCTCCTGTCCCCGCCACCGAGTCGCCATCGCTGCCACGCCCTTCGCCCGTCGCCGCCGGCCACCGCGCCGCCCTCACCAGCCTCGTTGCCGGAGCGCGCCACCGGACGCCGGGATCCTGTGCCCCTCAACGTCTCGCGCCCGGATCCGGTAGTTGCAGCCCCAGATCCGTCCTTCCCCGGCCTCCCCGACCTCTCCCTCGACTCCGGCCGCCATCCCCATCATCTCCGGTGAGATTCCGGCGAGATCCGCCGCCGTTGACTTTTTCCCCCTCGAGGTCGATTTCATCATGTCCTGAAATTCTCATTTTATGTGCACCTCTTTGACATGTCATAACTTCTTGCATGTAGCTCCGTATTATGTGTGTAATATATCAGAATGTTCATTGTGAGATGCTCTACATTTCATTTTATTGTGACATTCTTGTTCGAGTCTATCTTGGTGCCCTAATCATCGTTGCAAGAGTGCTATATGATGTTTACTGCTGTCTGTTGAAAGAACTTGGTGATTTGTCTTTTTCATTGCATTTGGTGTGTGCATTCTATGAGTTTGATGTCTACATGAGTTGTGAGCTACATCATTCCATCTTTACAGTGGTGCAATCCATGTATTTTTGTGCGCCTTGTGGTGAGTGCATCAAGCTCGTTAAGTAGGGTACTTGTTACTGTTTTGCTAGGCTGAATCTGTTATATCATGATGCTATGTAAAGCTGCTGCTACAAGTCATTCTATGCATAATTTGGAGATGTTCACAAAGGTGTTTTGTTATAAATGTCATGCTCTATCCATCCTTGCCCCGGGTTGCATTTATAGCTTGCTGTAGCTTGTTGTAATCTTGCCCTCAATTTGCTAAATAATGTGTCTGTCAGCCTGTTAACATGAAGTTCAGTTTTGCCATGTGTTTTGCTAGTGATCCATGCACCCTATGAACTTGCTCTTGCCATTCTTAGCTTCATAAATGTGTCATCTTACTGTTGGTTACCTTGTCATGCCATGTATTGCTCTACGGTGAGTTGTACAAGCTCACCAACATGCCTACTTATCGTTGTTCCTGCCATGTACTGTTATTTTGAATCTGTCATATCATTTGCCATGTTTGCATGGATCCTACCACCTTTTCTATTGATCTTTGGAATTAGTTCAGTAAGGGAGTTTGTTCTTTGTCTTTAGTATTAGCATGCCATGATAAGTTCCTGTATCATGTTGTTTGATAGCTCAAAACATTGCAACCCGATGTTATTTCTGCCATGCACAGTGATTTCTGCTAAGTTTGTGAAACTGTTATTATTTGCAATCTTCCATGACCTTTTGAGCATGTTATAGTGTTTTCTGGTGATAGCTCAGTGTTTATGTGTTGGGGTGCTATAGCATATTTCCATGATGCTTGTAAGATGCCTAGTTGCTGTTTTGGACAACTTGTCCTTTAAACTTGTTTCATGTGTATTTGTTGCACCGTTGCTCCGTTTTGAGCATGCTCTATATGAAACTTGCTTAGTTTTACATGTGGCTTCATATTACCTTGTTGCTTTCAAGTTGTGAGTGTGTTTGCTTGATGTTTGTATGCATTTTGCATCAATGCCATGTTTAACTTGTTTTGCTCATATCTTCTAGGCCGTAGCTCCGAACTAATTGAACTTTATACGTAACTTGACTAGAATTGCGTGTAGATCATCTTGGTGCATCTTAACTTGCTGTTTAACAACTTAGACATAAGGTTTATTCAGATCTGGACCAATTTCGAAATTTGCATATGAGGACTTACCGAATTTGTTATATGTTGTTTCCGGCCTCATTTAAACTTGCTTTGATGTGTTGCTCTTGTATGCATCATCCTCTGCCATGAGTAGCATCATTTAACCTTGTCAGGCATCATACTTGGTTGTGCATCGTGCCCTGTTCATGTGTTGTTTGTTTACTATGTTGTTTCCTTCTTTCCGGTTGTGCTTCTTCTCGATAGTTCTTGTTTCGTTGCAATCGTGAGGATTCGCTCGCCTACGCTTGGTTTGTCTTCATCCGTTCACCTTCTTCGTGGACTCGTTCTTCTTCCTAGCGGGATTTTAGGCAAGATGACTGTTTCCCTGGATCTCACTACTATCATTGCTATGCTAGTTGCTTCGTTCTATCGCTATGCTGCGCTACCTATCACTTGCTCTTCAAGCCTCCCAGATTGCCATGTCAGCCTCTAACATTTTTTTCACCCTTCCTAGCAAACCGTTGCTTGGCTATGTTACCGCTTTGCTCAGCCCCTCTTATAGCATTGTTAGTTGCAGGTGAAGTTGAAGATTGCTCCATGATGGACAGGGTTATGTTGGGATATCATAATATCTCTTACTTAATTAATGCATCTATATACTTGGTAAAGGGTGGAAGGCTCGGCCTTATGCCTGGTGTTTTGTTCCACTCTTGCCGCCTTAGTTTCCGTCATACCGGTGTTATGTTCCTTGATTTTGCGTTCCTTATGCGGTTGGGTGATTTATGGGACCCCCTTGACAGTTCGCTTTGAATAAAACTCCTCCAGCACGGCCCAACCTTGGTTTTACCATTTTCCTACCTAAGCCTTTTTCCCTTGGGTTTCCGGAGCCCGAGGGTCATCTTTATTTACCCCCGGGCCAGTGCTCCTCTGAGTGTTGGTCCAAACTAGAGCACCGTGCAGGACCGTCCCTTGGCAACTTGGGTTATGTTGGTACTCGTATGCTTAGCTTATCCGGTGTGCCGTGAGACCGAGATATGTGCAGCTCCTATCGGGATTTGTCGGCACATCCGGGCGGTCTTGCTGGTCTTGTTTTACCATTGTCGAAATGTCTTGTAAACTGGGATTCCGAGACTGATCGGGTCTTCCTGGGAGAAGGAATATCCTTCGTTGACCATGAGAGCTTGTGATGGGCTAAGTTGGGACACCCCTGCAGGGTATAAGCTTTCGAGAGCCGTGCCCGCGGTTATGTGGCAGATGGGATTTTTTTAATGGCGGGTTGTAGATAACTTGACACTTGACTTAATTAAAATGCATCAACCGTGTGTGTAGCCGTGATGGTCTCTTCTCGGCGGAGTTCGGGAAGTGAACCCGGTTTTGGGTTATGTTTGACGTAAGTAGGAGTTCAGGATCACTTCTTGATCATTGCTAGCTTCTCGGCCGTTCCATTTGCTTCTCTCCTCGCTCTTACTTGCGTATGTTAGCCACCATATTTTGCTTAGCCGCTGCTGCAACCTCACCACTTTACCCCTTCCTTTCCCATTAAGCTTTGATAGTCTTGATACCCATGGTATGGGATTGCTGAGTCCTCGTGGCTCACAGATTACTACAACAAGAGTTGCAGGTGCAGGTTATGCGATGATCATGACGCGAGAGCGATGTTTGCTTGTTTTGGAGTTCTTCTTCTGCTTCTTCTTCGATCAGGGGATAGGTTCCAGGTCGGCAGCCTGGGCTAGCAGGGTGGATGTCATCTGAGTTTCTGTTTGCGTTTCATCCGTAGTCGGATGATGCTCTTGTGTATGATGATGTTGTATTCGTGTGGCATTCTATGCTTCTTGTATGTATCCCCAACTATTATGTAATGGTTTGATGTAATGATATCCACCTTGCAAAAGCGACTCCAAGATGCGCTTCTATCCTTGGTGGGACCTTCGAGTTCCTTTAGGATAGGGTCGCATCTTGGGCGTGACAATATGATGCTAGTGTGTTGCTTCGAAAGAATCGAAGAATTGCTAGAGACCAATTGAAATATTCTCTGATTATTGGCTTGCTTATGTATTTAACCAGTGCTACAAGACCTGGCATCTCTTTTGCTATTAGCAAACTGAGCCGGTTTGTCTCAAAACCAGGAGGTGTGCATTGGAAGAGCTGTAGAGAGAGTTTTGCGTTATTTGAATGGCACTGCGAATTATGGAATTCACTACACTGGGCACCCAAAGGTGCTTGAATGGTATAGTGACTCAAACTAGATCTCAGATGCTGATGAGATAAAGGCCACAAGCGGATATGTATTCACTCATGGAGGTGGCGCTGTTTCTTGGAAGTCTTGCAAGCAGACCATCTTAACAAGGTCAACAATGGAAGCAAAACTCACAGAACTAGAAATAGCTACGGTCGAAGCACATTGGCTTCACCGGCTCTTGAATGACTTGCCGGTTGTTGAGAAACCTGTACCGGGAATCCTTATGAACTGCGACAATCAAACTGTGATCACGAAAGTGAGCAACTCAAAGGATAACATGAAGTCATCAAGACACGTTCAGAGAAGGTTAAAGTCTGTCAGAAAAAAGAGAAACTCCGGAGTTATTGCATTGGATTGTATACAAACGTCTAAAAATCTGGCAGATCCTTTTACTAAGGGTCTATCACGTAATGTGATAGATAATGCACCGAGGGAGATGGGTATGAGACCCACAATATGAGTTGTTCACAGTGGTAACCTATTCTTTGTGATCAGAGATCCCGTGAATTAGATGTGATAGACAAGCTGATGCGGAGCATCCCTTGTCTACCCGCACCGACACTCCATCACCACCGCAAGCACCGAGTGGACCAATGACAAGATCACGTGTACGCGCCATCGAGAATGAGGTTGACCCTCTCCTCTTCGAGTTTCGTTCGGATTCACATGAGAATTGGGTTCTACCTCATAAAGACATGTTATGCATTCTAGGATACCAAGGAGATGATCGTGAGAAGGAGAAGGTGAAGGTTCGAGCACCCATGGAGCAAGAGGAGGAAGGAGAGGACAAGAAGAGCAAAGAAGAAAGCACGGAGGAGAAACCCCCTGGACACCCGGGGTGCCCGATCTCCCCAACCCCGGGTGCCCAGCCTCTCCACTTGGGAGCTGCCCCGGCCTGCCCCGGGTGCTCGGTCCCTTGGCCCCCGGGTGCCCGGGCCCTCCTCTCCCAGCCGCTGGCACCTGCTGGGTGGCGGGCATGGGACCCCTAGGTGCCCGGCCCTCCCGGCCGCCCACTGGCGCCACCCCGTGCTCGGGCTTGCGACCCAGTGCCGGGCCCCTCTAGCCGAGCCCCTGTACGGGCTGGGTGCCCGGACCCCTCGCCACCGGGTGCCCGGCCGAACCTGATGTTGGCCCCTGGCCGGTCCGGGTGCCCGGCCCCCATGACCCTGGGTGCCCGGACGACACCGAGAGCCTGCGTGCCTCCTCGGTCTTTGCCCTTGTATCACCCCTCCTCTCTCATTTCGTCCCTAAACTATATAAGGGCATCTCCTAGCTCATTTGTAGGGTTAGCAAAGTATTTAGAACACAAAAGAGGGCTTTGCTCATCTTCCTCCTCTAGGAGATCTAGACCTCCTCTTGGAGAAGCTCCTCTTGGAGATCAAGCCCTCCTCTTGGAGAAGATCCTCTTTGGATGCAAGACCTCACCTAGTGGGAAGAACCTTACCCAAGTGCTATTTTCCTTGAATTGATCTTGTAATCTTGTGGATCTCATGTATGCTACTCTAGTGGATATGATATTTGGGTTTGTTTGAGTGACTTGTGTCTTGTGTTCTTGAGTGTTCTTCCTCTTTTCCCCCTCCAAGTGTGAAAAGATCCCCTCTAGGGTTTCATCCTACAACATCTTGGTATCATGAGCAACGTTTATTCACATCTTGGTGTCCCATCCCCCCATTTGCTAGCTTGATTTTGTTGTTTTTCGTCCAAATTCGAAAATCCCCACAAAAATAGCCCCAAAATTTTTTCTTGCAATTTGTTGGATCTTGTGAGATTTGGTTGTTTTGGTCCATGGATTTGATGTTTGGCAAGTGGATCTAGCCCCTCCCCAACAACCCCCACCCTTCCCACCACGAAATCCACGGAATTTTGCATTTCCCCCAAAATTTCCGCCCAAACCGAAGACCCCCGGGTGCCCGCACCTCGAACCACTGGGCACCCGCACCCTCGAGCCATTTTGCCCAGCCGACCGCGGGCACCCGCACCTCCCGGGTGCCCGCACTTCGAATCATCCCAACACCTCCACCAATTTGGCCATAACCTCCACCTCCCAAGTCCGTTTTTCGTGTTCTTTAGCTCGTTTGGAAGCTCTTGACATCCCCCATCCACTCATCCCACTACCACCACCATTAGCACCCATCCAAAAAATCATCACAAAAACACCCACCTTCCGCATTTGATCGATTTTGAGTTGCCATTTCCATTTCCTAAGGTGTTTCGGCTACTTAGGAGCATGTGAAATCGTCATCACCATCATCGACTCAGAGCCATCTTCACCGCTAACCGTAAGAAAGGACGGTAACAAAGAGCTTGTAAGCAATAGAGTTGAGCCCTTTGCATAGTTATATCATCTTGGTCATCGCATATATAACACAGTCGGGATTGAAGACGGCACGGTTCTCTCATAGGTAGGTGCACAAGCGTATCTTGCCCATTTGACCAATCGAGCTAGTGTCTCTCGAGCATTCGCACAACAAGAGCATTTTCCGTGGTTGCACATTTTGAGCTCACTCCTTGGTTGTGCGGATCCCATCTATCTTCCGTGCGTGTGTATCTAGTGATATGGGGTCTGATCTATTTGCTTTACTTGCATTTTTGTGAACCTTCTCAACCTTATCGATATCTTGACTAACATTTGCTTCAAATTTTTGCCACCATCCTAACCGAGCTACTCCATAAGCCTCTTATTTGTAGGTGTGAGAAACAAACCCAGTTCCAATTCTCCTATTGTGGCATTACATTGAGTGACACTTGTTACATCCTCAATCCTCAGAGAAGGTAACTTTGGTCTTGTTCTCTCATTTTTCCTACTCATCCCACTTGGTTATGATGGATAGGCCAAACTCGTCATCGAACCCACTTTTCGAGGAGCAATATGATGATTCCGGCTTCGTCTCCAAGAACCACTTCTTCATCACGCAACAAGCGCTTCATCAAGAAAGCATAGCATTGGGTGAACGCTTGGAGCAACTCGCCTCCGACCTTCGTCAATCCAAAACAAGTAACCGCGACTACATCGACGAAAAGTTCAACACACAAATGGAAGAGCTCTGCAACATGATCGTGCGACGCCCGTCTTCCTCATCCTCTTCTTCAAGACGGCGCCACTCAAGTCATCGTACAAGTCGGCAATCTTCGGACTACTCCTCTTATGATGCAAGTCCTCCACGAGCTCGCTTTCCTCGACGTGATGTTTCTCAAGATCGCCAAGCACAAGAAAATCCGTTCCATGGCAATGGTTTACAAGACCGAGTTCGAGCACGTGAAAGGGTGCGACACCAAGCGCAAGAAGCAATGGAGCAAGAGCAAATACCTCCAGAAGTACCACGTCAAGTCCCTCAAGACGGTGATGCAATTTGACAAGCACAAGAGCACCGTGAAGCACAAGCCCTCGAACGTGAAGCTCAAGCACTCGAAGCACAACACACACTCAACGAGGCCACTAGAGCCGTCAAAGACTGCAACCGCCAAGTGCGAGAACAATAGGAAGCTCTTCGTCGCGAGATACTAGAAGAAGCTGCCCGACGCGAAGAGCAACAAGAAAGGCGCAACCAAGCGCACATTCCTCGCCCTCCTCCAAGACAAGAGCGACACCAAGTGGAACAAGTGCTTCAAGACCCTCCTCCATGCCAAGAGCGACATCACGAGGAATGAGCATTTGAGGACCTTCCAAGGCAAGAGCGATACGAAAACCGCTATCAAGATGAAGAACTCCGCTACGGCAAGCTCAAGTTCACCATGCCAAAGTTCTCCCGAAGCAATGATCCCGAAGAATATCTCTCTTGGGCATTGAAGGTGGACAAGATTTTTCGCCTTCACAACTACGATGAAGTAAAGAAGATCGCCATGGCCTCCCTAGAGTTCCAAGACTACGTCCTCATTTGGTGGGAACAAGTGATTGAGCGGCGACATACAAGAGGCGAACCACCAATCACAACTTGGAAGAAATGAAGGAAGTCATGAGAGCCCGCTTCGTGCCTACTCACTACACTCGAGATCTCTTCAAGAAGTTGCAACTCCTTAAGCAAGGCACAAAGACGGTGGAAGAATACTACCAAGAAATGGAGATTGCCATGATATGAGCCAATGTCAAGGAAGACGACGAGCAAACAATGGCACGCTTCTTAAACGGCCTCAACCATCCAATCAAGCGGATCGCCGACTTCCAACCATACTCAAACCTTCTCGAGCTAGTTCATCAAGCGACCAAGGCTCAGCGACAAGTGCAAGATGACCTCAAATATGCCAAGTACTCGTCCAAGACCTATGGCTCCTACTCTCAAGCGCCCGAGACTTCGGCACCTCCTACCTCAACTCGAGCATCACCAAGTACCAGCGACAAGTCAAGTTCCAAGTAAGTTGCGCCTTCCTCGACTCGTCCTCCGGCAAGCACCTACAAATCCAAGACTCCTTCATCTTCGGTGCCTTTCGATGATCCCGTCAAGACAAGTTCATTCAAGTGCTTCACATGTGGCGGCCGAGGACACAAGTCTTCCAATGCACCAACAAGCGAACAATGATCTTCAACGATGACGGCACATACGACTCGATGAGTGAAGAAGAAATGGAAGCCATTGAGCACGTGGCCATGCACCGGTGCGTGAACGAAGATGAAGATGATCAAGTATTTTGTGACAACAATTCAAGTCCCTCTCTCGTGGTGTCCAAGGTCTTGACGCTCCAACACCACCAAGACGAAGAACAACGGTGCCACATCTTCCACACCAAGGACGACATCAATGGGCGCTCCGTCAAGGTCATCATCGATGGAGGTAGTTGTCACAACTTGGCAAGTGAAGAGCTATGTTCCAAGCTGCAATTGGTCAAGAAGAAGCACCCCCGTCCCTACAAGGTGCAATGGCTAAGCGACTATGGCACTATTCAAGTGGGCACATGGTGCAAGTGTCTTTCAAGATCGGCGCATACGAGGACACCCTAGAGTGTGATGTAGTTCCTATGTCCGTGTGCCACCTTCTTTTGGGAAGACCTTGGCAATTCGACCGCGGCGTCATCCACAACGGACGAACCAACCACTATAGCTTCAAGATGAAAGGCAAGGAGTACGTGCTTCGACCGATGTCACCAAGCCAAGTGATCGCCGACAAGCAAGCTTCCACCCATCGTGGAGAATCTAGTGAGAGAGTGCACCACCAAAAAGAAAGTGAGAGCCACAAGCAAAAATTGAGCAGCTCTTCGCCAAGAGAGAAAAACTTAGTCCTCCTAGCCACAAAAAGAGAGATGAGAGAAGTGTGTGAGAACCCATCGAGTGTCATACACTTTTGTCCTCCTATGCAAAGATGAGGTGACCAAAACTAACAATCCTAATCCTCTTCCTCTAGTGTTTTCCAACTTGTTGCAGGAATTCGAGGATGTGTTTCCCGATGTGCTACCTCCCGGTATCCCTCCTCTACGTGGCATTGAACATAGGATCGACCTCATCCCCGGCGCACCTCTTCCAAACAAGGCTCCCTACCGCGTCAACCCCGACGAAACTAAAGAGATCAGACTGCAAGTACAACAACTCATCGACAATGTACATGTACGTGAAAGCTTAAGCCCTTGTGCCGTTCCCGTTATACTTGTGCCCAAGCAAGATGGTAGTTTTCGCATGTTCTCGGATTGTAGACCCATCAATGCTATTACCGTTCGTTATAGGCATCCCATTCCTCGCCTAGATGATATGCTTGATGAACTTAGTGGTGCCACCATTTTCTCAAAAATTGATCTTAAAAGTGGCTATTATCAAATCCGCATACAAGAAGGTGATGAATGGAAAATCGCTTTCAAAACCAAATTTGGCTTGTACAAGTGGTTGGTTATGCCTATGGGTTTATCGGAAGCTCCCGGTACTTTCATGCCTCTTATGCATTTTGTGCTTCGCCCTTACCTTGGAGTGTTTGTTGTGGTTTACTTCGATGATATTCTTGTTTTTAGCAAATCCATGAAAGAGCATCTAAGTCATGTTAGGGCTGTTTTACAAACTCTTCGCAAGGAACGTCTTTATGCCAACATGAAGAAGTGCACGTTTGGTGTTGACAAGCTTGTTTTCTTGGGATTCGTTGTTTCTTCCAGGGGTGTACATGTTGATGAATCTAAAATTGAAGCAATTAAAACTTGGCCCCAACCCACCAATTTGCAACAAGTGCGTAGCTTTCTTGGCCTTGCAAGTTTTTATTGTTGCTTTGTGAAAGATTTTAGCACTATTGCCGCTCCTTTGCATGCCTTGATAAGAATAATGCTCCGTTTGTTTGGGGACCTTTGCAATCAACCGCTTTTGATGAGCTCAAATCTTTGCTTACCCATGCTCTGATTGTTGCTTTACCCAACTTTGACAAAACTTTTGAGGTTCATTGCAATGCAAGTGTACCGGAATTGGTGGAGTTTTGATGCAAGAAAAGTGAGCTATTGCATATTTTAGTGAAAAACTCTCCGGTGCTCAACTCAATTACCCCATCTATGACAAAGAATTGTATGCTTTAGTGCGTGTGTTACATGTGTGGGAGCATTACCTTCGACCGCATGAGTTTGTCATACATACCGATCATGAAACACTTAAATGCCTTAAAGGTCAAACCAAGTTGAATAAACAGCATGCTAAATGGAGTGAATTCATTGAATCTTTTCCCTATGTGATAAAGTACATTAAGGGCAAAGAAAACATGGTGGCTGATGCCCTTTCCCGGAAATGCATGTTACTCACTCAACTTGAATTGAATGTAGTTGGATTTCATCATATCAAAGATTTGTACGAGGGTGATGTGACTTTTGCTACTCCTTATGCTAAGTGTGTGACGCATACTTCTTGGGAACGATATTATATCAAAGATGGTTATCTTATGATAGCTAACAAACTATGCATTCTCGAGTCTTCTCTTCGTTTGCTCCTTTTGCAAGAGGCTCATGGAGGCGGACTCGTGGGACACCCTGGATGCGACAAGACATTCGCCACGCTCTCCAAGAACTATTATTGGCCCAAGATGTTTCGTGATGTTGCCCGCTTCACCAATCGGTGCTCTACATGTTGCAAAGCTAAGTCACACTCTCAATCCCATGGTTTACATATGCCTTTACCTATTCCACATCACCTTGGGAAGACATTAGCATGGATTTTGTGCTTGCATTACCTAGGACTCAAAATGGCAAGGACTCCATTTTTGTTGTTGTGGACTGATTCTCTAAAATGGATCATTTTATCCCATGCAATAAGATAGACGATGCTTCACATGTTGCTAATCTCTTTTGTAGGGAAATCTTGAGGTTGCATGGTGTGCCAAAGACAATTGTGTCGGATCGAGACGTCAAGTTCTTAAGCTACTTTTGGAAGACGCTATGCGCCAAGCTCGGGATCAAGCTACTATTCTCCACGGCATATCATCCTCAAACCGATGGCCAAACGTAAGTCACCAACCGGACGCTTGCAACTCTCCTACGCGTGTTGATCAAGAACGACATCAAGGAGTGGGAGGAGTGCCTACCCATCGCTGAGTATGCCTACAACCGCGCAAGACACTCTACCACCGGCAAGTCCCCCTTTGAGGTTGTCTACGATTTCAACCCTTTGTCGCCATTGGACATCCTCCCTCTACCGCTTCAAGAACGAGCAAACATGGACGCAAGTGCAAGAGCCGCCTACCTCAAGAAGATGCATGAAGAAACACGTTCCACGATCGAGCGCCAAGTACAACGCCTCACCGCCAAGCTCAACATCAACAAGTCTCCGATGGTGTTCCAACCAGGTGATCAAGTATGGATACATCTCCACAAAGACTGCTTCCCCAAGGAACACAAGTCCAAGCTACTCCCGAGAGCCGACGGACCATTCAAGGCGCTTGCATGCTACAATGACAACGCCTACAAGGTCGACATCCCATGTGACAAGTACAATGTTAGCGACATCTTCAACGTCAAAGACTTGGCCAAGTACCATGGTGATGAAGAGCATGATCCGTGGACGGATCTCTCCCAAGGGTGGGAGATGATGCGGAGCATCCCTCGTCTACCCGCACCAACACTCCATCACCACCGCAAGCACCGAGTGGACCAATGACAAGAGCACGTGTAAGCGCCATCGAGAACGAGGTTGACTCTCTCCCCTTCGAGTTTCGTTCGGATTCACATGAGAATTGGGTTCTACCTCATAAAGATATGTTATGCATTCTAGGATACCATTGAGATGATTGTGAGAAGGAGAGGGTGAAGGTTTGAGCACCCATGGTGCAAGAGGAGGAAGGAGAGGACAAGAAGAGCGAAGAAGAAAGCACGAAGGAGAAACCCCCGGACACCCCGGGTGCCCGGTCTCCCCAACCCCGGGTGCCTGGCCTCTCCACCTGGGAGCTGCCCCGGCCTGCCCCAGGTGCCCGGCCCCTTGGTCCCTCGGTGCCCGGGCCCTCCTCTCCCAGCCAGCCAGCATGCAGGTGCCGGGCTGGGACCCCAGTGCCCGCCCCTCCCGCCGCCACTGGCGCCACCCCGGGTGCTCAGGCTTGGGACCACGGGTGCCCGGGCCCCCTCCAGCCGAGCCCCTGTACGGGCCGGGTGCCCGGCCGAACCTGATGTTGGCCCCTGGCCGGTTCGGGTGCCCGGCCCCCATGACCCCGGGTGCCCGGACGACACCAAGAGCCTGCGTGCCTCCTCGGGGCTTTGCCCTTGTATCCCCCTCCTCTTTCATTTCATCTCTAAACTATATAAGGGCATCTCCTAGCTCATTTGTAGGGTTAGCAAAGTATTTAGAACACAAAAGAGGGCTTTGCTCATCTTCCTCCTCTAGGAGATCTAGACCTCCTCTTGGAGATCAAGCCCTCCTCTTGGAGAAGATCCTCTTTGGATGCAAGAGCTCACCTAGTGGGAAGAACCTTACCCTAGTGCTATTTTCCTTGAATTGATCTTGTAATCTTGTGGATCTCATGTATGCTACTCTAGTGGATGTGATATTTGGGTTTGTTTAAGTGATTTGTGTCTAGTGTTCTTGAGTGTTCTTCCTCTTTTCCCCCTCCAAGTGTGAAAAGATCCCCTCTAGGGTTTCACCCTATAACACAAGTTGTTGATCAATTGAGAGGAGAGTATCCTTACTATTAACAATACCACTCCATGAAGATGCAATACTCTCCAAATCTGCATGGCAGGTTGATGTATATATTAATGTGTTCTAAGTGGCTCTTTAAGGAGAGATGTTGTCCTGCAGAACATCTTTTGAAGAACACACCTATATGAGTTTGATTGTTAAACGTTGCAATCTATGAGACTAGAATTCTCTCTAGTAAACTCATGAAAGGTCTCGGAGTATGACGCATAAGCTCCACCCGTTGGGAAGACCCACGGTAGCCCAGTACCGTCAAGGCTTTGTGTGAAGCTAGATTCGCAGAAAACTTGAAGTTCAAGGCCCAGTCCACTATTCAAGTTGCTTACTAGTGTAGCACAGAGTTCTAGGTGCAAGTTCAACTTAACAGTCTCCACTGCAGTACCGGTATATAAAACAGTGTTTTGGATCCAAAGGCAATTTTTGTGTGCCTCTGGGATCTGGTGGGGAATTGCTGGAATTTAGTCTATTTTGGGACAACCCAATAACTTTTTCAGAAATTCCTAATAAATCCTAGAGGCCCACTTACCCCATTCATGCAAGGCAAGGGATACTACTAAAGTTTAGTCCCACATTGCTAGTTTAGTGGGAGTTGGACCTCCTTATAAGGGAGGTTCCTTCCCCACTTGTATGAGCATGAGAACAAGAGGGACATCCACGCGCGCTCCTCCTCCGCCACCCCCCTCGCCGTGCCTCATCACGACGCGCCGTGGGTTGCGGGTTGCGGGAATGAGCCGAGCCGATGTCTAAATTTTTGCCACACACTACGGGTATACGAAAGGTCACACGAAAGCTGAAAAGATTTTTGCGATAGTGGAGTTCGAATGCGAATGGTGCAGCCCTTCGGCTGCTCGCTGTTCGCTTCATCTCTGTCTCTTCGTTTCACCTCCCGTCGCTACCCCTCTCGCCTCCTTCTCTTGCACCTATAAAAGGGAGGTCGCTCCTCTCAGAGAGACGCGCCAGAACTACTTCTTCCTCTCGCCACTGGTTCCTGAACACTGCGTTGCTGCTACGATCTTCCTCATCCCGGCTTGCGGCGTGCACCGCAGGTCGGGACAGTAGGCCTCCGAAACCGCACCTCTTTGAGTCCTGTACAAGAGAGAGGTGATAAGGTTTCTGGGCAGCGTTCTGCATGAATACTGACCTGTTCATCACAGACACCGACGACCTCTTCCCCAATGATGACTTCCTCCCCGACGTCGACAACCTCTTGGACGACATGGCTACCGAGGATGTCGACCCCAAGTGTTTGCCCTAGACATGTTAGGCTCTACTTCATATGTTATTTTCCTGTTAGAGGTCCAGCCGGAGTTCCTTGTTCTAGTGTTTGCCCTAGACATGTTAGGCTCTACTTCATATATGCAACTTGCTCTACTGTCTGCTCTAGAGATGTTCGGTTCTAGTTCATATTTCCATATGTTATTTTCCTTCTCTCTGTCAGATCGCATGACTTGCTTTATCTCTGCTATTTTAGTCATGATTTATCTAGTATTTCCATTAATAAAATCATATGGTAAATTGCTCATATTTCCAACAACGGCTACCCACATTGTTGTAGAAGAACTCCAAGTTCATGCCTCTATCATCTTCAAGAATCAGATTGTGAAGAATAACAACATGTCATGATGTTTTTCAAGGACTGCTTGTCCCAAAAATGAGCAGGACCACGAACAATGGCAAACCTAGATTGCAAAACCCTGAGTGCACTTTCAATGTCTTTTCGGGCTGCCTCTTGTACCCTTGTGAATTCACATTGTTTCCTAGTTTGGGGGTCTTTGATGCTCTTGAAAAATGTGCACCAAGGAGGGTATATACCATCTGCAAGATAGTACCCCTTTGTGTATGTATGCCCATTAATAGTGTAGTTGCAAGCAGGTACATCACCACTAGCAAGCCTATCAAACAAATGAGACCGTTGCAATACATTGATATCATTGAGAGTACCCAACATACCAAAAAAGCAATGCCAAATCCATAAATCCTCTGATGCTACGACCTCTAGCAAAATTGTTGCATCATGAGACTTGCCACCTTACATTTCCTCCATTCCTTCGGGCAGTTTTTCCAAGTCCAATGCATAAACTCAATGCTTCCTAGCGCGCCAAGCCAACCTCTTCTCTCACTAGATGCCATCAAATTTTTTGTGTATTCCTCGTGGGTGCCCGAAGATATTCAAACCAAAGACAAATGATCACTTTGGCAAACCTACGCACTGACTCAATTGTAATATCTTCACCAATGCGAAGGTACTCATCAGCATAGTCAGCCAGAATGCCGTACGCAATTACCCGTGTAGCTGCCGAGATTTTTTGATACACACTAAATCCCTACAAGCCCGTGACATTTCTTTTTTGAGTAAAATAACGACAATTGGCCTCGCAAACTTGAACTATTTTCACAAAGAGGGATTCGTGCATTCGGTACCTTCTCCGGAAGAGGTGCGGCGGATATGTTGGATTGTCCGCAAAGTAGTCTTGCATCAACATCTCGTTCTCGAGATGGCAATTTCGAGGAATGCAAAGATGACCGACGGTCGATCCTCGCCGTCTCTTTTGGTTCTCATCTTCGTGCTCCTTCACGGTGAGGGCCATCATCAACGTCTGCCGGCGATAGTTGACAAGCAACGTCTCAATATCCGAGTCACCCGAATCGGAAGAATCCTTGAGCAAAAACTTCTCACACAACCTCAATTCCATCTAAATTTACAAATATGTACGCCGCGTTAACCAACTATGCGTACCGCTTGGCACAAGCACAAGTACAAGTACTCACCGATGGCTCAGGGCGGTGGCTTTGCGGCGATGGATCCTGGGGCGGTGACAGTGCCTAGGGGCGGCTCGGATCAGCGGATCCGGGGAGCCCGTGAGGCAGCTAGGTGGAAGAGGGAGGCGTGCCGCCGCGGCGCGATTTCGCCCATAGATTTGGCCGGAATCGCCGGCGGCGGATGGGCGGAACCAATGGCGGGCGGCGGCGAAAGGGGGTGGGGAAAGGGCACGGGCTGAAATGTCCTTCCCGCTAATCGCTTTACTGGGATACATGGCACCGTTGGGGCGAGGCGGAAACCTCGTTTTCGCGGGTTCGAGATGGGATTTTACCGCGCCCCCAAAAAACTTTAACGGGTCAGACGCGTTTGCGGGGTCTGGACGGGCATCATTTTATGCGCGGACCCGTGTTTTGGCAGTTATTTTCTCTAGTAGACCCCGTATAATGCCGACCCGCAAAATGCGTTTATACTTCGCGAAAAACGTATTTAGGGGCCGGCGAGGACTGCGGCCGAGCAGACCCTGTAAAGTGGACCCATAAAAAAGGATTGTGAATATCCTTTTTTACGGGTCTACCAGCAGGTCTGCTTTCATTTAAACTTCAACGACCTATAAATCCGTGATTTGCATTATAATTTTGGGCACGAAAACACATTTCTTTTATTTTTTATTTTCTAGAAAGGCATTGGATACATCATAATTCACCAAATCTTTGCTAGAATAGCAAGACCAAAGAAAACAAGAACCACAATTAGGCACTTTAGAAGATATTCAACTTCCATAACTGCTCCCACTAGTTGGATCAACATCTTCTCCATGCATTCATTGTTGATCTGCAGATTCTTGATCTTACATTCTTCATTCTTCTTCTTTCATTCTAAAGAAGTAGATGTTGCTTCCCCTCTTGTTTCTTCTCTAGGTGCACATGCAGCCGCATCATTTGCCTCAATTCTAGCAACAAGTGCACACACATCTATTAAGTTTCTTTCTATCAATGAGTCGATGTATTCTTCTTCCCAAAACCAAAATGAGCATCCATCTTCCTACAAACATGACCATCTAGATAAGCTATCAAAATTGAATGAAATAGGTTGACAAAGCCGAATGAAAGCCGAATGAAATAGGTTGACAAAGCCGAATGAAAGCCGAATGAAATAGGTTGACAAAGCCGCGACCCCCCGCCGCCGATTTGCAACTTCTCGGCTGATCGCGGTAGGAGGAAGTGGTGGAGGACAATCTCGGGCGTGCGGTGGCCCGCAGGCGTGATCCCGACTACTGGTATGGCCGGAATCGTAGGTGGCGGCCCAACGACGGCCAGGCGGCGGTGGGTGTGGAAACGCGTAGGCCGAAATGTCCCTCCCACCAACCGCTGCCGCTATATATAGGGCACCGACGGGGCGAGCGAGAGAACCCGTGTTTTCGCGAGTTGGGGTGGGAATTTTGCCGCCCCCCGCAAAATTTTTACAGGTCGGACGCATTTGCGGGGTCTGATCGGGCAACATTTTTTACGTGGGCCTGTATTTTGGCGGTTATTATGCGGGTCGGGGCATTATATGGGGTCTGCTAGAGATGCTCTTAGGCATCTCAGATTCACACCCGTAAATCTCCCCCAACCGTTCGGACTGCGCTGTCGGTCTGCAGAAGCCATCCAACGCGACTCTATACCAGTCCGCGAGATGGTTTGGACGGGATTTCTCCCGCAAAACAAAGACAAAAATGGAGATGTTTGCGGGAGTCCAAGCACGCGAAATGTACGAATCCGACACCCCAGGCCCACCCAAAACCCTTCTTGACCCCATGACTCCATCCTCTCCATTTTCTCTCCTTCCTTCTTTCTCTCTTGCCGTCGCCGCCGCTCCACCACCCCGACCACCACACCACACCTCTGCCAGAAATATGTGTCTCTGTCACCTCCGGTGATCCAACAGGGCTCCCTGCCGGTTCTCCTCTATCTCTATTCAACTCCGTGTCCTCCGACCGCACCGCCAGGTACCATCCTCTACCATGCCTAACAACTATTCAATGAATCGCCGGAGCTGAAAACAGTTGTCCCTTCTTTTTTGTAGAAATGTATTCCGATTTGAAGTACATGTACAAGCAGTATGTTGAGTCGTCCGATGGCTCGTCGGACGAGGAAGAGTACTCCGATGAGATGGCGATGATGTAGGCGGTACTTGAAGACGCGGAGCGTGCGGAGGAGTATGTTCTCAATTTCAAGCGCTCGATCAAGGGTCACCGCGTGCTCAAGAGTAACAGGGCGGCAAGCATTTAACACTGATGGCCGACTATTTTCCCCCCAATGCACTCTTCCCTCACCATTTTCGCTGGTGTTTTCGGATGTGCAAGACCGTCTTCGATCGTTTGTACCATGGCGTCTGGTCCTACGATGACTACTTCATCTTGAAGAAGCACACTGTGGGAACAATTGGCTTCTCTGGTTACCAGAAGTGCACGACCGCACTCGGAATTCTTGCATATGGCACGGTCGCTGATTCATTGGATGAGTACCTACGGATGTCTGAGAGAACATGCGGAGATGCCATGGTCAGGTTTGCAACTGTAATTGTTGGGGATATGACTATTTGTGTAAGCCGCCCAGGAGGGGCCGGGTTACACCAAGAGTACTCATCAGAGGAAGCCCAAGACCAAGCGTGAAGATGGCGGTTCAACAAGGAGCTTAAGGCCCACGGGCGGCTTAAGCCCATTGTAGTAAACCGCCATGATGGCATGACTTGTAACGTAAGGTAGATTTAACTGGTCACCGAGCCGGACTCTATTTATAAACCGGCCGGGACTCTGTAAGCTGGTGGGTGTCAACCCATGTATATAAGGGGATGACCTGCTGGCAACTTAGGGCAAGAAACAACACATCGAGAACCGGGAATAGCGTGTCTCGCTCCTTGGTTATCGAAACATCAATACCAACCCAACTAGACGTAGGCCTTACCTTCACTGTAAGGGGCCGAACTAGTATAAACTCTCTCGTGTCCCTTGTCCCGATTTAACCCCTTCAAGCTTCCTAGTTGCGATGGCTCCACAACTAAGTCCTTTCACAAGGACATCTGACGTGAATATTCCACGACAGTTGGCGCCCACCATGGGGCCAACGCACGGTGGATTTGAGTGCCTGAAGGGCAGCTTCGAAGGGCTCAAGGGGTACATAGTGGGTCGGATGACCAAGAGTCGTCGCGGCAAGATCTACATCGACGACGAAGGCTGGGGTCCCGACGCCGGCTCAATTGAGTACGGATACCGGGTCCCCTTCGGCGGAATCCACGTCTTCATCGGCCGGATCGGTGAGCCGGGCCCTGAGCCGGACAACTGCACCGACCTCATCGAGACGGCTCAGCGTGCAAGGAAGACCCGGACTCAGCCGGTCATGAGGCATGCCTTCGTGGGCTGCATCCACGGAGAGGAACTTTCTAGATCTGAAGATGGGGGTGAGATGGCCGTCCTTTTAGACGGTGACTCGTCCGCCGGCTCAACAGATTCGTTGTTTCCGGTACAAGACGGCGCGCTCGGGGGCTGTTCGGATGGCATCAGTATTCCGGACCTCGATGAGCCGCCAAGATGGGCAAGCTTACGGCACTGTTAACCGCCACGGTTATCCCTGTAGATAAGGATGAGCATGACGCAGCGGTAGCTCAAGTGCGTGAGGAGATAGCCTAGGCTAAGGAGGCTTTGGCAGCTGAGGATACCAGACTAGCTGCAGAGCGGGCGGCTCTCGACGCCCGGGCGCAGCGCTTGCAGTCAGAAGCTTACCAGCTCACGATGAGCTTGAACGCATCCAATGAGGTAATGAGGAGGATACATCAGAAAACACAGTCTCGTTTACCTTAGAATTACGATCCCCGGGTTTTCTTTGCTACACCCGGAGCCGGCCCTAGTAACCCGCCAGAGGCTGATCGGCTTATGATAGCCGGAACAGGAGGACCGGCTCAGCCTCGGGATATGGTGCTGCCTCATGTGAGCATGCCACCACCGCGTCATGTGCCGATTCCACCGGGTCATTTTTCCAACCCCATGGAGAATTTAATCGCAGCTTCAGCGCGCTTAGCGTCTCTTCCTATGGAAGGTGATGACCGACGGCGGTGGAAACCCGGAGGTCGAGAGCTCCTCCAGACAGCCTCGCTCAGAGGAGACCTATTCTACAGCCGGACAGATTCACTCAACTCCCCGCCTGGTAGCACCACCGCGAGAACTGGAGCCCGAGTTACAAGAGACGATGGAGTCGAAGCTTTGTCAAGCAATGCCTAACGACGAATTCAGCCGGGGCTATAACCCGCAGACCAAGTACGTCAGGAGAATGATCACCCGGAGTATCCAATGACATCTGTTGAGGTGAGAGTAGCCACTAGAACCGGCGGTGTCCCTTGCCTGGTGCCGGCTCTGCGCGATGTACGTCTGCCCAAGGACTTCAAGGGACCTCGAAAGGTACCAAATTATACGGCCGATTTACAGCCCGGGGCATGGATCGAGAGTTATGAGATGGCCATGGACTTGCTAGAAGTCAGTGACGCGGCAATGGCTAAATATTTCACCATGATGTTAGATGGAACAACCCGGTCGTGGCTGAAAGGCTTGCCACCCAATTCCATTAGTTCATGGGGCGAGTTAAAAGCCCGGTTCATCCAGAACTTCAAGGACACCTGTAAACAATCTATGTGGATTGTGGACTTGACGGATTGCAAGCAAGAGGAAGGCGAGTCCACCACCCATTGGGTACGCCGGGTCAAGGAGATAATTCATTCTTCCAATAAGATGGACGCCGGGTCTGCAGTTCTTATGCTGTAGAAGAATTACCGTTTTGAGCCGCTGAGGATGAAACTGGGGCGCCTTAAGCGTGACCTCACAGATATGGGTACGTTGATGGCGGCTTTAGTCAAATATGCCGATTCTGATAGTACCAAGGATCCCGCGTCTGACGATGAGAAGACAGGGAAGGGAAAACGGAACGGCAATGGAAAGGGTCAGCAGCATAACCTGGGGAATCAAGGCGGCAATAAGCGTAAGGCGGACGGTAACCCGGAGTTTGTGGCCAATGCCAACGTACGAGGTAACAATCCGAGATGTAAGGGTAAGCCGCCACGATCCGGCGGGTCAGGCCCGTCACTGGAGCAATTACTCAATGAGCCCTGCCCGAGACACGGCACCCGGGAGCGGCCGGCCACACATCTATGGAAGGATTGTGCAATCATGAAAGCGTTTAAAAATTCCAACACCTTCAACGGCGGTCAAGGATCTGGTGGCGGTTCAGGGGTCAGCGGCTGTCATGGCCCGAGCGGCGGCTCAAATTTCGGTTTTCAGGGGCATCCAGGTGGCAACAGTCAGCAGCAGTCTGGTCAAGGCGGACAGCAGCAACAACAGTCGAGTTATCAAAGCCATCCGAAGCAGCTGAGTGGCGGACAGTATCATGTGTTTACCACCAGCTTGTGCAAGCGTGACCAGAAGGTTCATAAGAGGGCTGTGAATTCCGTTGAGCCGGCAATTCCTCGTTATTTAAGGTGGTCAGAGCAGCCCATCATATGGAGCAGGGAGGATCATCCTCCGCGGGTCGATAACCCGGGTCAGTTGGCTTTGGTAGTGGCGCCTCAAGTTGGTGGATATAAGTTCACCAAAGTGCTCATGGATGGAGGTAGTAGCATCAACATCCTGTACTACGAGACCTTTCAAATAAGATGGGGTTGATGATAAAATTGAGAACATCCAACACTGTTTTCCACAGAGTTGTCCCCGGTAAGTCGGCTTACCGGTTAGCGAGATTGAGTGGAGGTGGCCTTTGGAGACGAACATGACTCGAGTGAGAAGTTGATGTTTGAAGTGGTCAAAATCAGAGCCCATACCACGCCTGCTTGGACGGCCGTCTTACGCTAAGTTTATGGCCCGGCCGTGTTACGCTTATCTACAGCTCAAGATGCCGGGTTACAAGGGCACCATCACCATACATGGCAGCCAGAAGTAGCATTGAGTGTGAAGAAGGTGACGCGCTTATGCCGAGTCGGCTCAGTGCAGCAGAGGAGCTCAAATTTTATCAAGATAATGTTGACCCGCGGATATGACATCCTGAAGAAGCCAACTACTGAGCATGACCCGGCGCTGAAGTTTAAGTCGGCGGTGAGACGAAGCTTGTCGACTTTACCCCGGTGATACTTCTAAACAGTTCAAAGATCGGCTGAAGAACTTGGATCCCAAATAGGAAAGCACGCCATCGAAGTTCATCCATGAGAATCGACATCTTTGCATGGAAACCTTCCGACATGCCGGGTGTACCGAGGAACTCACGAGCACACTCTCAATATTGATCCAAAGTATAAGATTTGTCGAGCGGTTTCTTCGCTGTTTTAACGAAGAACCACGGCAAAAGCTATTGGAGAAGAAGTCGCCCGGCTCTTAGCGGCGGGTTTATCATTGAAGTTTTTCACCCGAGTGGTTGGCTAACCCGGTGCTCGTCCTCAAGAAGAATGGCACTGGAGGATGTGTGTGGACTACATGACTTAAACAAGGCTTGTCCGTGACCCTTTGCTCTCCCGTATTGATCAAATCATTGATGCTACGACGGGTTGTGAGCGTTGAGCTTTTGGATGCTTACTCCGGTTATCATCAGATTAAGATGGCAGTTAAGGACCAGGAGAAGACGGCTTTCATCACTCCGCTTGGAGCCTTCGTTATGTATCTATGCCATTTGGGCTCAAGAGTGCCCAGCAACTTATCGGCGTGTGTGCGAACTGTTTGCCGACCAAATTGGGCGTAATGTCCATGCTTATGTGGATGACATTGTGGTGAAGTCCAGAGAAAAGGAAACCTTAATATCCGACTTAAAGGAGACCTTTGATAATCTCCGGGTCTACAAGATGATGCTTAACCCGGCCAAATGTGTGTTAGGTGTTCCTGCAGGCAAGCTTTTGGGCTTCCTGGTGTCCAACAGAGGCATCGAAGCTAACCCGGAGAAGATTAAGGCAATTACCTCCCTGGCTAAACCGGCGTGCATCAATGATGTTCAATGACTGGCGGGTCACGTTGCCGCCTTAAGTCGATTCATAAGTCGGCTCGGTGAGAAAGCCCTCCCATTGTACCAGATGATGAAGAAAACTGACACTTTTGTTTGGAGTGAGGCCGCTGATGCTGCTTTTGAGGACTTAAAGAGACAATTGTCTGAGCCGCTGGTTCTTGCGGCTCCAATTGACAAAGAGCCTTTGTTGTTGTATGTGGCTGCCAATTCATGAGCCGTCGCCAAGTTAATCGTGTGGAGCGTAAGGAAGCCGCAAGGAGCATCCGTTCAACGGCGGTTTACTACATCGATGAGGTGCTCATTGAATCTAAGCAAAGGTACCAACACCGGCAAAAGCTTGTTTATGGGGTGTTCATGGCAACCGAAGTTGAAGCAAGATTTTCAAAGCCATCCTATAAGCGTGGTAAGTTACGCCTTTGGGAGACATCATTGAATGTGGAGGCCACAGTGACGAGTCGCCAAATGGGCTATTGAGCTTGGGCCTCATGGCTTGAAATACATGCCTCAGACAGCTATTAAGTCTCAGGCCTTGGTGGACTTCATCAATGATTGGACAGAGCTGCAGGCACCTGAGGAGAAGCCAGATAACACATACTGGACTACTCACTTTGACGGGTCTAGGCAGCTAGAAGGCTCGAGGGCTGGAGTGGTGTTAACTTCCCCTCGAGGTGACAAATTTTGTTATGTACTCCGGCTTATGTTTCCATGTGCTAACAATGCAGCTGAATATGAGGCATTACTCCATGGTCTCCGGATGGCTAAGGAGATGAACTTAAGTCGGGTACGATGCTTGGGCGACTCATATTTTGTGGCTCAGCAAGTGTCAGGCAAGTGGGATTCCAAAGACCCCCTTATGGCGGCTTATCGTCGTGAGGTAGATGTTGTGGCTGGTCACTTCACGGGTTATCAAGTGGAGCACATTAATCGAAGGAAGAATGAGGCGGCCGATGCTTTAAGCCGGTTGGGATCCCAACGTAAGCCGGTGCCGCCCAACACCTTTCTTGATGTATTACATAACCCTTCTGTCAAGGTACCTACCGAGGAAGACTTAGTAGTGCCAGACCCGGAGGCACAGCTGGTGGCGGCTCTTCATGTTATCCTGGATTGGATGATGCCTTCCCTGGCTTATATGACCCGGGGTGACTTACCGGAGGATGAGACATTGGCAAGACAAATCGTTAGGTGCTCCAAATCCATGACGATTGTTAACGGCGAGTTACACCACCTCAGCGTCACTGGAGCGTTTCAATGCTGTGTGTCACCTGCAGAAGGCCAAGAAATACTTCGTGAGATCCATGAAGGAGATTGTGGCCATCATGCCGGGTCAAAATCTCTCGTGGCCAAGGCTTTTCGTCATGGTTTCTATTGGTTGACGGCTCATGCTGATGCAGAGGACATGGTCAGTAAATGTGATGGGTGTCAAAAGTTCTCACGACGAGCTCATGTGCCGGCTCAAGAATTAAGGATGATCCCAATCACCGGCCGCTTGCGCTTTGGGGCTTGACATGGTTGGACCTTTCAAAAGGTCTAAGGACAAAAAGACACATCTGCTGGTGGCAGTGGACAAGTTTACCAAGTGGGTTGAGGCAGAGCCGGTCAGTAAGTGTGATGCAGCCACGACGGTTTAGTTCATGAAAAAGGTGCTCTTTCGTTTTGGTTTTCCACACAGCATTATAACTGATAATGGCACTAATCTCTCTAAGGGTGACACGGAAGAGTTCTGTCAAAGAGAACATATCCGGCTTGATCTTTCGGCTGTTGCTCATCCTCAATCCAATGGTCAAGCAGAGAGAGCTAATCAAGAGATCCTGAAAGGTATCAAGCCCCGGCTCTTGGTCCCTTTACAGCGGACTCCGGGTTGTTGGGTGGAAGAGTTACCCTCCGTGTTATGGAGCATCAACACTACGCCTAACAGATCTACGGGATTCACACCTTTCTTCATGGTTTATGGAGCAGAGGCAGTCCTACCGAGTGACATCCGGCACGACTCACCCCGTGTGGCGGCTTACGTTGAGGTAGATAACCAAAAGGTTCGTCAAGATGCACTTGACTTGTTGGACGAGGAGCGAGACTTGGCAATAGCCCGCTCCGCGATTTACCAGCAAGACCTGCGCCGCTATCACCGCCGCCGGGTTAAGAGTAGAACCTTTCAAGAAGGTGACTTGGTGCTCCGGCTCATCCAGGATCAGTCTGATATGCACAAGTTATCCCCGCCCTGGGAAGGGCCCTTTGTGGTCAGCAAGAATTTGCACAACGGGTCATATTATCTCATCGACATTCGAGAGTGCAAGGACTCATTTAAGTCGGAGGAAGAGACCCGCCGGCCGTGGAACATAGCTCATCTCCGGCCTTATTATGCTTAAGTTTCTTTTTTAAGATACTTTCTATAATGTACATATTATATAAAGCAATAAAGCAGACCTCTCGTCCTTTTTCCCATAAAGAAATGTTTCATGTTTTCTTTATCGTGATGGACATCGCCAACAGGACGGGTCATATCGACCCGCTTTCCCTTTGGTCCGGCTTATGATCATATCTGAATCTAGCCTTGGTCACTTGGGGGCTTCCTGTTCAAACATGGGTCGTATTTGAACCAAAGAGAACATAGCTGTCGATACCCACTTGATCGGCATATTGCCAAACCCACTTGGGGGCTTCGATCAAATTTGAATCATAGCTTAACCCTTTGGGTCCGACGTGGATCAGATTCAATCAGCGTCATTAAACAACTCTAATGTTCACTTGGGGGCTTCCTGTTCAAACATAGGTCGTATTCGAACCAAAGAGAACATAGCTGTCGATACCCACTTGATCGGCATCAACAAAGCCACTGGGGGCTATATGATTGTATCCGAATCTTAGCTTAACCCCTTTGGAACGGTTTTTTCTGATTGTATTCGAATCAGGAGCCTGTGAACATTTGCAAGTATGACTATTTTCACTATTCTTGAAACCCTCTTGAGGAGATGGTTTTTGATCTTTCGGGTTTTATATCAGTTATTCCAGGTTCTATCAAGGGCCAGGTAAAAACTTATATGAGCCGAAGAGGTTATCAAAAAGGGTCGCAGGTATGCTGTTATGATTATGTTTTAACTAATCATGAACCAGCTTATACATATGATTTTTTTGATCATGTCCGGGTTATCAATATTCTATAACCTGCTGGTGCAGTAAACTGTCCAGGAAGCCTTGCCTGTTTTACGTGCAGATTAAAACGGAGCAAGGAGAAATAGCAAGGAACCACTTGATTAACATAAGCAAGATGGAAATAGTACTGGCGGCTTAACAAAAGCAATAAGTACCATAAGGCATGACAAGCATCAAGGAGTTTTTCTATCCTATTACAAGACTCCCCGAGTCTGAATAAGTGAAGCATTGTTCTTTGACAAGTTATAACCCGTCTGGCGGCTTATTCCTCCCACCGGGCTTGATGACTCCGTGTTATCCTTCCCTCTCCTTCGGTTGTTGTGTCTCGAAGGTGGACGAGGCCCACCAATGCCGCCAAAAGCTTCAAATTCAGCTTCATCATCTATTAAACTGGCCGGGTCCACTTCAGGGGCAAAGGTATGCTTACGCATTGGAGGGAGCAGGCTGACTTGGTCATATGGGAAATTTGGGATTCTCTGATTCTCGCTATCATAACCCGGAGAATACTTGGTGAGATCAGTATCCTCCCCAATGAGAGTCGCCAGAGGGCGCACGACCTTGACACAGGCAGTGAAGTCTTGTTCGCCAAAAGCAGTACCGTCCTCTTTAAGACTTGGATATCCAAGAGAGAGGTCAACAAGGTCAAGCTCTGGCACCCATGCTTTTGCCCGACTCAGCGCAGCCACGGCTCCGGCTCTCGCAGATGCCCGCCTTAAGTCTTGAATACGTTGAGGTAGAACCGACAGATGTCTCGACATGTCTTGCAGGAGCCGGGGAGAGGTATTTGATAAGGCCACAGCGGTTAACGCACGCTGTGACCCGGAGTACACTTGCTCTACCAAGGTATACACCGCCTTAAGCTTGACCAACATATTTTCCTTAAGGTTGGTACTCCTGGGGCCTGCGTATTCACAGGTATTACAAGTAAGCCGGATGCAATCATTATGATAGCTCTTGAGAGATTACAATATTTTCGGGCGGCTTACCAAAGATAGCTGAGACCATTTGGGGTATGTGCCGCTTTAAGTCGGACAGCTCATTTGTTGCCTCGGCAAGAGATGCCTCCATTGCCAGCCGGGTCACTAGTGAAGCCCTCTCATCAACCCAAGCCTTCTTTTCCGATTCAAAATTTTTCTTCACTTCTCTTGTTCGAGATACTTGAATTCAAACTTGAATTGGATTTCGAGCTTCGAGCTCTTGGGTTTTCAACTGGCTCTTCAAATCGGCAATCTCCGCCTCAAATTGACTTATGGTGGCCTGCATTGACATCAGGTTATGGTAAGAATCTTGGTAAGATAACATTTAAAGTCCCAAGTAT
Source organism: Aegilops speltoides (assembly GCA_021437245.1). Classification (NCBI taxonomy): domain Eukaryota; kingdom Viridiplantae; phylum Streptophyta; class Magnoliopsida; order Poales; family Poaceae; genus Aegilops; species Aegilops speltoides. The sequence continues at coordinate 176,127,405 of CM038144.1, read as the reverse complement.
TTTACAAGTAAAGATACTTAGCACTTGGGGGCTAATGTATGTTTAAAGAATCTTTAGTCTATTTTACCAAGTCACACATATTAAGTCTCAAGCACTTTACAAGTAAAGGTACTTGACACTTGGGGGCTAATGTAACCCAAATTTAAAGTTTCATGTTGACTCCGGGTTAAACATATTCAATTTAAACCGGACAAAACTAATAGCTAGTAGATTAAGTCTACATCATATTCATTCATAAGCAATAGACTTGGGGGCTGGTACAGTAAGTAAGGTTCAAAGTGAAAGCTTAAATTTTACCTCAGATTTATGCTGTATTTGCTTCACCATGTCAATTTCTAGGTCACGACTACTATGCACTTGGTTCAGATAGCCTGAGACTATATCACCAATACTTAGGTGAGAATAGTCAGTGAGGTCTTGTTTGGACTTAAGGCACTGGGCAAACTCCTCCTTGGCGGTGCATTGAGCAAGGGCAGTAGGCCGGCCCGGTTCAACGTATTGGCTCTTCATAATTTCAACTTCCGGGTCAGCTGTCTTGACCGGGCTAGGAACTTCCGGGTCATCCGAGTGATGAATCACGTCTTCGGCAGGAGGATCAAAAGTTGGCTCTGGAATGTCAGAAGCCGGTTCAGGCGGCAGCTGATGTGTGGAGCTGTCTGGAACGGATGAGTCAAGCACCGGTTCAGTAACCACCGGGTCTTGGGACGGCTTATTCTTCTTTGCCCTCTTGCTGGGCTTTACTTGCAAGCTGTCAGTCAAGGTGAAAGGATAAGTATCAAAGTATAAGTATGGATAAACTCAAGGTAAGAAAGGTTATATTACCCGGGAGCCGTTTTGAAAGCCGGCATGTTCGACTGCATCGACTCATCAGAAGAAGGGGAGGTATCCTGATAGTTGGAATCAGATGAATTGAGAGGTTGGTGAATCAAACCCATCAAGGGTAAAACAAAACATAAGTCAGAGATAACCTCGGTCCGACGCTTCCTGGTTACATCGGGTAAGACGGAGGAAAGCTCTGCGTCCTGGTTGGCCTGAGTCTGTCGCCGGTTCTCAAGCTGCTGTTGCTTCAAAAGAAATTGAGGATCTTGGTAAGCAAGAGGGTGTGAAAACCTTACTTTCCGGGTCACCCTTTGGATTCCTTGTGTTGGCAAAGGCTGTGAGTCAGAGGAAATTATAGTTACCTCTTCGCCAGCTGCTTGGCTGTTCCTAGTATCCTCCTGAAAGGATCAAATGTCAGTAAGGTAACTGCAAAGGAGTTAAAGAAAATCAAAAAATATTACCTCTTCTTCATCTGACGAAGAGTCGTCCAATTTAAGCATGTCAGAGGTGCTAGGTTTCTTCTTTTTAGAGGTGCCCGTCCTGGCGGTTTTCCTTTTGGTCTTCTCGGCCGCCTGGGCCAGTTTTGCAGCCTCATGGTCATACTTGACCTTCCAGAAATTATCATCAGCCTGTGGAAAAAGACAAAGAATCATAAGTACCAGAAGGTAACATATTAAAGAATATTTGTGAAGACTAGTAACTTAATGCAGGAGCCGGATTCTTCTTGCAGAAGGGAAGCAAACTGAAAGTATTACTGGTTACAGTGCCTTCCTTCAATAGTGATTGGACTGTAGCATCTGCCACATCGTCTGGTAAGTCCTCAGGATTATGACGCATTGAGTCATCCTTTTCGCCTGTGTAAGTACACATTAAGCCGGAGCGGCGGCTTAATGGTAGTATCCGCCAGTGACCTGCACCGGACCAAATCAATGCCGCTAACCCATTGCCTAAGAGGGCTTTGATCTTTCGATGGTGGGGTTAAGAGGCAAAGCTCCAACAACAGCTTAACTTGTCCGGCAGAGGATGATTGAACTCAAGATGCAGGGCGCGAAAGCCAGGCAGAGGCTTCTCGTTAGCTGGAGAGGTATCTTGGCAGTAGAACCATGTCTGGTTCCAGTCTTTGGGGTGACTCGGCAGCTCAACAGAAGGAAAAGGCGCCTCCGCCATCGATTGAGATGCCGCCAAGCTCAAGACTAGGCCCGTTAGCGCGTTCATTCTGCGGTTCAAGTAAAAAGCTCTCGAACAGTAGTAGGCTTGGTTCTCTCCTAAGTAAACCTCAGAGAAGACTTGAAATTGCATAGATTGGACACGCACTGGGTCCAATGTCTTGAGGCCTCGTGTCAAAGAAATTCAGAACTTCCCGAAGAATTTTGAGACGGGAGGGCAAATCCCTGCTCATGTGGTCTGTGAAAACTACTACCTCTCCGCCTTTGGGTTGAGGTATCTCTTCAGACGGGTGAGGGGCACGATAGGACATGACCTCCTTTTTTGGCAGATGGCCAGACGCTACAAACTCGGCAAGTTTGCTTTTAGTGACTGTGGATGGAACCCAGTTGCAAGTCACAGGGGGCTTGGCCACCTTAGGAGCCATAACGACAGTGGCCTACGATAAAGTAAAAAGTTCCGGTTCAAATTTAACCTGGGAGAAATATTCAAATTTATTTAAAATAGCGGTTTAAGCAAGGGGCCTAATGATATAAGGGTGATTGTGCAGTAAAGTTTAAACCACTATCAGGATCAACAGTCATTCAAGGATTTTTTAAACCGGACACCTAGACAGTGGTGATAAAGTAAGTTTTCCAGAAGAAGCTTTCCGGGTGATAGAAACAAGTTTCACGGACAAAGCCTTTATTATGGATCAAACTATTGTTCTAAAAGAGAAAATTTTCTAGACCTCAAAACAGGGCAGAGAAGTTCATGCATTCAAAGGAGGTTTCCAAACAAGGGGAATGAGATCTATTTCTATACAAGATCAACACAAACAAGTACCGCAGTGTTTCTGCACGGTTTGTACAATCTAAACAGGCTGTGGAAGTGCAAACTAGCAAGGATCCGCATCGGGCGGTGATGAACTCGATGAACTCAGCAGAGCTTCAAGATAGATCTATGGAAGAGGAAAAAGGGGACTCACGGATGAGGATGAACCGCGGAGGCTCGCCGTCGATCTCTGATTACAGTCAGGTTGATGCAGCGGCCTGAGTTGATGAAGACGAGGGGTCGATGGAAACGGCGGCAGAGCTTGAGTGGCAAAGAAGAGAGGAAGAATACGACTGGAAGGGTGAAAAGGAAAAAACCCAAGTCATGGTTATTTATAGGAAGAACATAACTGAGACGGCGCGGGAAACGAGGAGATAACAATTATTATCCAGCGGCCCCGACGCCTCGATTTTCGGAACAGTCAGTAAAGAAGACATCCGTTGAAGGATTCGTGGAATAAAAATGAGTTAAAGGAGGATGACGTCACGCCGGTTAAGACGGATCCAAGATGACGCCATGGCGGGTTAAAAACTCTCTCAGATAGTCAAGACTCAAGATTTAATTATTTACAATATTTTTAGATTGACATGAACAGGTTCAAATCAATCCGGGGCCTAATGTTGGGGATATGACTATTTGTGTAAGCCGCCCAGGAGGGGCCGGGTTACGCCAAGAGTACTCATCAGAGGAAGCCCAAGACCAAGCGTGAAGATGGCGGTTCAATAAGGAGCTTAAGGCCCACTATGCTTAAGCCCATTGTAGTAAACCGCCATGATGGCATGACTTGTAACCTAAGGTAGATTTAATCGTCACCGAGCCGACTCTGCTTATAAGCCGACCGACTCGTAAGTCGTGGGTGGCGACTCATGTATATAAGGGACGACCTCTCGCGACTTAGGGCAAGAAACAACACATCGAGAACCGGGCATAGCGTGTCTCGCCCCACAGTTATCGAAACATCAATACCAACCCAACTAGACGTGGGCCTTACCTTCACCGTAAGGGCCGAACTAGTATAAACTCTCTCGTGTCCCTTGTCCCGATTTAACCCCTTCAAGCTTCCTAGTTGCGATGGCTCCACAACTAAGTCCTTTCACAAGGACATCTGACGTGACTATTCCACGACAGTAATGGTTGAGGTGTTCGGACCTCAGTACCTGAGAGAACCAATTGTTGCAGATGCCGAGAGGCTTCTTGCAATCTAAGAAGCAAGAGGGTGGCTAGGTTTGCTTGGATGCCTTGACGCATGCATTGGAAATGGAAGAACTGCCCGAAGGCTTTACAAGGTCAATATTAGGGTCATGTTAAGAAGAGGACCATCAGTCTTGAAGAAGTATCATCACGGGATCTTTTGATTTGCACACTTTCTTTGGCATCCCCGGGGCTCACAATGGCATCAATGTGCTGCAATGATCGCCGTTGTTTGTGAGGCTGACGTGAGAAAAAGCTCCTCGTCATTATACTGTCAACGGACATGAGTACAACATGGGCTACTATCTGGTTGACGGTATCTATCCTCCATGGGATACCTTTGTCAGCATCATCTCAAAACCAGTTGGCCAGAAAAAGGCTCACTTATCCGAAGACAAGAAGCATCTAGAAAGGATGTCGAGAGGGCATTTGGAGATCTTCAGGCCCATTTTGCAGTTGTTTGTGGACCTGCAAAACAATGGGATCTGGAGACCTTGTGAGAGGTGATGACATGTTGTGTGATCATGCACAACATGATCGTCGAGATGAGGGTGATGATGTTGCCGCAGCTCTGGAATTTGAGAACATGGGTGACCCTATCCAACTTCCGGACCCGAATCTGGCCACATTTGATGAGTTTATTTAAATGCATCAACAAATTCAGTATCGACCAACTCACGAGCAGCTCAAGGAGGATTTGATTGAGCATCGGTGGGTGGTGAAAGGGGACAACAATGTTGGGATGTAAAATATTTGAACTTTTAAAATTTAAACTAGTGCTGCATGCGACTATTTAATCTTCTATCTCCTTTGCATGTGGCTACTTGATCATGCGGACTATGAAAAAAATCTGGAAGGCCGGATATATGCGACTACGGTTGGATGGATGCCTCCCGCATCCGTGTCCATGGGCTGGTTTCCCTATCCGCGGATAGATGCAGAAGCTGTTTTGCGAATTGCCATTGGAGATGCCTTATCAACTACTTCCTCCATCCCATAATATAAGACGTTTTTGAAACCAGATCCTTTGACTAATGTAGGAACAAAGTATTGCAGATCATTTGCTACTGTCCCATGCACATCCGATGGTGGCCGGTGGAACGGAGCGAAGACAGCGCAAAAGTCGGCTCACAAAGCATGATCGAGCCCAATCCAACCCATGGGAGAGGGAAGAAAATGGTGCAAGAACAGGAAAAAGGGATCAAGGACACAGAAACGGCGTGATATCTGCTCTTTGATCTGTTTCTCAAAAAAGAAAATATGCTCTTTGATCTTGTGCGTACGTGCAAATATTCTGGCTCTCTCTTGCGGTCTTCCTCCTCAATAGCTTCAAATGACATGCTCACAAATTCATTGGTGTGGACAACACCAACGATATGCTCTCCAATGATATTATCTATTTATAACATGAATGATAGGCTCACAAATTCCTCTTATTTACATGCTCACATCATCAATGATCTACTCAATATTCCTCTAACATATTTTTATTCAGACAGGCAATATTTTTTAAAAAGCTTTTTAAAAAAAGTTCTAGTATGCTAACTTACAGCAGATGACGATCACACATGTGTGGCAGCCCTGAACGGCTGCATCATCATGGTTGTTGTGTCGTCATTGTTGTCCTTCTAGAGGCGAAAGGACGTGGGGCCGCGGCAGCCTTGCCCGGCCGCCGTGTGGCACTCTCGGAGGAGTCGCTCTGCTTCATCCTGCATCGTGCGGAGCGTCACGTGGCACCCTGGCACTGAGGTCATTGGTGGAGGTGTTACCAAGCGACCATTCCTCATAAATCTTGCAGCGCTCCCCTTTGAGGCGGTGGTTGATGTGGTCACCCATTATAGGCAGGGTCAAGGACCCATGATTTGGGACCCACATGGGGCCCATCATCATCATAGGTAGGTCCCTGGACCGTGCCAACATTTGGATGCATACACCAGGAAGTTCACTCGGACGGCTATGCGACACTCGAACGATCACACGTCGCTCGGCTGATGGACCACTGTAAGTGCATCTAGTGCCACCCCTAGTTGGTTTTGGAGTATTGACGACAAACATGATTGAGGGACTAATGTGTTTGTGAGAATTGCAGGATAACATATGTAGTAGTCCCTCATTGATTCGGTTTACCTACCATAGATGACCCCTAAAAATGTATGAAGACATTGAAGACAATGGTGGTTCATGAAGACATTCACGTTGAAGATAATGACGTGTGAAGACATTCACTGGAAGACTGTGGAGTGCGAAGACATAGTTTCTTTCATAGTTTCCTTTTCTTCCTTACTGAGTCATAGAAACCACCGTACTGTTAAGTGGGGTCCAAGTGAACAAAGTCAGAAGACTGACGTGATGCTCAACCCAAAATCCTATGTCTTTGAGTGAAGACAATGAGAGCAACTCTTATCCAGAGTTGGATGAGTCAGCTTTGCTTGCAGCCCAAGCAAAATTGTCACGTGTGTTTGAAATCCAACCATTGTACATGTGTCGGTTCCTTAGTGATCCAGGGTCATTTTGGACATATCATGTCGGGTTGCCTCCTGGCTATAAATAGCCCACCCCTACACCATAAATTGGTGGTTGCTCAGAGTTAGTGCACGACTTTTGTCGTTTGAGAGCAACCCACCTCCGAAGCCTTTGAGAGAGAGATCCTTGCGAGGATAAATCCCAAAATACCCAGAGCCAAAGAGTGTTAGGCATCACTGAGGTCTTCCGTGTGACCTAAAGACTTATTATACTTGGGTACTGTGCGTCCTCCAGCTGGTTAGGGATCACGTTCTGAGCATCCAAGAGTCATTGTGGATCGCCGGTGAACGGAGTCTGTGAAGGTTTGGAAGTCTAACTTGAAGACTTACCAGAGTGAGTGGGTGAGGACTGGGTGTCCTTAGCTCAAGGGGAATAAGGTGAAGACATGGTCTTCTGAGTTCAATCTCAGCCTCCCTAACCAGAGATACAGTTGTAACATCAACTGTTACTGGTCCACCAAATCCTTGTCTGCACCAAGATACTAGTTCTAACCCCCCACCTCCTTTACATTTTAGTTTCTCTTCGTCAAGTCATTGCTTGCTTGCCTGATCTATTTGACTTCACTGTGCAAAGACTTTTACCTGTTTGGCTTCATACTATCTTCCATTCTGATATGTTCTACCTAGCTGCTATTTGTCTTCGTGCTTTCTCTATATTGCTTACTTGATTATGGTATATCTAGAGTAGTTTATCACTTCATATCATATAGGTTCAGTATGATTGTTTGTCTTGAAAGACCTCGTGTTTTGAAGACTTTCATAAAAATCGCCTATTCACCCCCCCTCTAGTCGATAACTAGCACTTTCAATTAGTATCAGAGAAAGGTGCTCCCTTGTTCTGTGTGATTCTGTTTAATCACCTGGAGTTTTAGCTATGTCGACTGTAGGGATAATCACGGTCTCCGCTGGGTGCCCAGTCTTTGATGGCACTAATTATCCCTACTAGAAGAATAAGATGCGTATGCATCTTGAAGCCATTGAAATCAACCTCTGGTATGTCGTCAGGACAGGTGTTCCCAAGGTCGGTGAAGGTGTTACCGCTGCTAATGTTAAGAGGTTCACGCAATTGGACTCGACTGCCAAGAACATCATCTGTGGTCATCTGACCAAAGGACAATATGGCTGTGTGAGTGCTCTAGAAACTGCGATGCTAGTCTTGGACTGGCTGTCCAAGGTCAACGAAGGCGTCTCAACTTAGAGAGACTCTAGGATTGATGTTCTTCGTAATCTCTTCAACCACTTCAAGAGAAACGACAATGAGAATGTCCAGCTCACATTTGATCGCCTCACAGATATCACCAATGAGCTTCGCGCACTTGGCGCCACTGAGATACCAAGCATGAAATTGTGAAGAAACTAGTGAGATCACTTGACATCTTATTTGACACTTTGGCCCTGATGATTCAAGAATGCCCTAACTTCAAAGATCTTGATCCGCCTGACATACTTTAGAGGCTCAAAACACATGAGTTCCAGCTATCTGAGAAGATATATATATATATATATATATATATATATATATATATATATATATATATATATATATATGGCCCCAACTATGGTTGATCCTGTGCTTTGAAGGAAAAAGTCGTTTCCTCATCTGAAGAAGAATCTGAATGCAGTTCTGGTGATCCTAACGACATTTGCAAAGAACTAGCAATGCTTAGAAAGTTCTAAAAGTTCTCCAAGAAGAATCGCTTCGGAAAGTCTTCAAGATCCATCTCAAGAAATGATGAGGGTTCCTCTCATGACTACAAGAAGAGAACATGCCACAAATACAAGTAGCTAGGAAACTACATATCTAAATGTCCTTAATGGGACAAGGAAGACAAGTAAAAGAAGAATAGCAAGGAATATGATTCTGATGACAAGAAGAAGAAGAAATCCTCAAAGTCTTCTTCAAAGTCTTCATCAAAGTCTTTGTCTCACAAGCAGAGCTCATCTAGCAAGGCTCGTGCATTCATTGGCAAGGAGATGGATTCAGAGGAGGAGTCTGCTTCTGAGGATGCAGAGGTGAAGTCTGAGGAGGAGTCTGGTTCAGGCATGGCAAGCCTGGCTCTAGCTTCGACATTCATCACCAAATCCATCTTCAACACTGAAGACAATGGTCACGTTGCCGATGCTGAAGCCGATGAGGAGGATGACTCTGCTCTGACCTACTGCTTCATGGCACTGAGTGTGAATGCTTACTTTCAAACCTCTAGTGAAGATGTCTCTGAGTGTGAATCCAAACCCAACTATATAAGACACTTGCTAAAGTTGCAATTGAACAACAAACTGCTACGGAACACATTCAAAAGTTGCTAGACAGAAGCGATGACCTGTTGGACAAGGAAATGAATCAAAATCAGTCCTTAATCGAAGACATCAAAAATCTTCATGTTAAACGAGGAACTTGAAAGTCGTCATGAAACTCTCTCAGCCACCCATCAGAAGCTTTCCTACGATTATGTTCAAAGGAAGCAAGATCTAGAGAAACTGACAGCGTCTCATGAAGATCTTCAAAAGGTGAACGATTCACTACTCACTCAATAGATCAGCTCTGCTCAGGAAGACTTTGTGCCACCATGTCTAAAATGCCTTGAGCATGATAATGTTTTCTCTATTGCTGAAAGTTCTATTGCCTCTGTTGTTGCAATATCTTCAACTGCTGGTGTTGGGGATATTACCACTAGGTGTAAACCGGCCAGCTTGGGCCGAGTTAACTCCATTAGTGGTACAAGCAGAGAAAGGCCCAAGGCCTATAGTCGGTTTAGAACTTGTAGCCGTAAACCGACCTGATGTATAACTTGTATTGTAAGTTAGGAATAGAGAGATACCAACCGGGATACGAGTATGAACCGGTTGGGACTCGTCGAACCGACAGGCGCCACTGTGTATATAAGGGACGACCGGCAACGGTTCAAGGACGAGACAACCACAACTCGAGCCTAGGCGGCTTGTTTGCTCCTAGCCATCGAGACTACATCAATTCCATCACAACTAGACGTAGGCTTTACCTTCATCGGCGGGGCGAACTAGTATAAACCCTTGTGTCTTTGTGTCCGCTTTAACCCCTTCAAGTAAACCCGTAGCGATGGCTCCACGACTAAGTCCTTACGCTAGGACATCCGCCGTGACAAATCCACGACGGTTGGCGCCACCGGGGCTATCGCACGATGGTTTGACAATCTTGGAGGGCAAGCTCAAAGGACTCGAAGGCTACATCGTGGGCCGGATGACCAAGAGTCGCCGCGGCGGATCTACATCGACGACGCCGGATGGGGTCCGAGGCCGATTCAATCGAGTACGGATACCGGGTCCCTTCGGGCGGCATACACGCTTTCATCGGCAAGATCGGGAGCTCGGCTCGAGCCGACATCCGCACCGACCTCGCCGAGACGGCTCGCGCGGCGTGACCTGCCCAGTTAAACCGCCGTGAAGCATGTCTTCGCGGAGTCATCCACGAGGAGAACACGCCGCGGTCGTAACACGATAGTGAGACCGTTGTTTATTCCGGCGATGAATCTTCAACAGGAGAGACCAAATCATTGTACCAGCTGCAGGACGATATGATCGGGTGCTGTTCCGACGGCGACAGTATTCCGGACCCCCCATGCCAGTTCAACCGGGTTGGAATATTCATGGCCGGTACGCGGGCAGCGAACCACTCTTCAACCGCAGCAGCGATGCTTTCCGGATCAGCAACGGCAGCGGTAGAAGCGAAGGCGGTCGCCCGCCGGTCCAAGTTCTATCAGATCTGTTTGATGCACTAGCTGCCCTTATGGCGGAGGACAACCCGGCGGATCAGGAGGCTCATAATGCAGAAATTGCGAAGGTGAAAGAGCAGATCACGCAAGCCAAAGCGGATCTAGCGCCGAGAAGGAGCATATGGTCGCAGAGCGGGCGCTTTGGGCGCCTGTGCTTACAAACTCATGCTTGACCAGAGCGTCGCGCAGAAGTGTTGAAGCGAAGTATAGATCACGCTTTGCCGTTAGGTTTTGATCCTAGAAATCTCTTTTCGACTTCGAGCCGGACCCAAAGAATCCGCCCAGACAGGAGGTAAACCGGATTGAGGCACCAGAGCAGGAGCGACGGTCCAACCACGCTGATGGAGCCTCCTCGGCAGAATATGGTGGTTCCTCTGCCGCATCATACACCCCTGTGCCATTATTCTAATCCTATGGACAACCTTGTTGCGGCCGCCGCGCGATTGGAGGCTATCCTACCGAAGGAGATTCCCCAAGCGCTTGAGACACGCCGGTTAAGGAGTTCTCGGATCGCGCCGATCCAAACAGGAGGCGATTCATACAGCCGTGATCGGATTCATTCTACGCCTGGCAAGCCGGAGCTACAAAGCGTATGGATGAACCGCCATATCATAACGCGGGACCGCGGCGGCCCGAGGCAATCACCGATGGGTGGCGTTCGTGATGCTCGTGAAGTGGTGGACCGGGCCGCACGCAGGAGGCCGAGTTAGCGGACAGATGACGCGGGTCAACATACACCGGTTCGCCCTAGCACCTTCGACGACCAGAGCCGCATCCGCTTAGGGGCCCCCTGTTTAATTCCGCTTTCGCAATGTGCGCCGCCTAAGGACTTTAAGGGTCCACGCAAGGTGCCGAATTACACCGCTGATCTGTCCCCTGAAGCGTGGGTTGAAAGTTATGAGATGGCCATGGAGATGCTAGATGTCGATGAGACCGCGTGTGCAAAGTACTTTACTATGATGCTGGAAGGCACGGCTCCTACTTGGTTGAAGAGCTTACCGCCCAATTCTATCAGCTCATGGGCCCAGTTACGGGCCCGGTTTATTCAAAACTTCAAGGATACGTGTAAGCAGCCCAAGTCCATAGTAGACCTGGCGGCTTGTGTCCAGGAGGAAGGGGAGTCAACAACCCGTTGGGTACGCCGTGTTTCCGAGATTTTGCATTCCTCAGACAGATCAACGCCGACTCGCGATCTTAACATTAGAAGGCAATCGCCGGTTTGAGCCTTTAAAATTAAAATTGGGGCGCATGAAGCGGTTACTGAATGACATGGGAACCCTCATGGCCGCTGGTGAAGTATGCTGATTCGACAAGACCAAGGATCCCAAGGTGATGATGATGAAGCAGGAAGGGAAAGAAGAACAGCAACTCCAAGGCAAGCAAGACAAACCGGCGGGTCATGGAAAGCGGAGGCAAGCGCAAAGCGATGGCAACCCGGATTTCAGAGCCAACACTAATGTACAGATGAGGCCAGCGGCGCAGAGGCAAGGCGAATCGGGCCAAAATCCTAATACGAGCCGCTTGAATTACTTATTGAATCAACCTTGCCCAAAGCACGGACGAAGGAGTCCCCATCGAACCATCTCTCGAAAGATGCTATATTATGCAGGAGTTCAAAACTCCAATGCTTTCCGTATGACCAGGGTCGTGGCGGTTCAGATCCGGTTTCCACGGGCCGGTCACGATGGAGCTTCCTGTTCAGTCTTAATCAAGGCGGTCACAATAGTCGAATAATCGGGGTGGCAGCAACAACAATGCATCGGGTTATCGAGCCAACCAAAGCAGTTGAGTAGTGGGCGATTCATGTTTTCGTAACTAGTTTGGACAAGCGCGATCGGAAGCTTCACAAGCGAGCAAAACTCGTTGAACCGCCTTGCCGCGTTACTTACGCTGGTCGGAGCAGCCTATCGTGTGGAGCAGAGAGGACCATCCCCCCCGGGTTGATAATCCGGGCCAGCTGGCATTGGTGGTAGACCCTCAGGAGGGGGGCTATAAGTTCACTAAGGTACTTATGGATGGAGGAAGCAGTATTAATATATTATACTATGAAACTTTCCGTCGCATGGGTCTAACAGACAAGGATCTCAGACCGTCCAATACGGTGTTCCATGGCGTAGTACCAGGCAAATCTGCTTATCCTGTTGGTAAGATAGCCCTGGATGTGGCTTTTGGAGATGAGCACGATTCCCGGTCTGAAAGGCTAACTTTTGAGGTAGTAAAAATCCGGAGTCCATATCATGCTTTGTTTGGGCGGCTGGCTTATGCTAAGTTCATGGCACGACCCTGTTATATCTACTTGCAGCTCAAAATGCCGGGTTACAAAGGAACGATAACGGTGCATGGAAGCCGCCGAGTTGCTTTGGAATGTGAGGAAGGTGATGCAGCTTATGCAGAGGCGGTCTGTGCCACGGAGGAGTTGAAGTTCTACAAGGACAACGTTGATCCGGCAGATATGACCCCTTTAAAGAAGCCAACTACAGAGCATGAATCGGATCTGAAGTTTAAATCGGCGGCTGAGACCAAGCTTGTTGACTTTGTGCCAGGCGATTCGTCCAAGCAGCTTCATCGTCGGTGCCAACCTCGATCCCAAATAGGAAAGCGCGCTCATCGAAGTTCATCCATGAGAACCGGATATCTTCGCATGGAAGCCATCCGACATGCCGTGTACCGAGGAACTTGCTGAGCACACACTTAATGTGGATCCTAAGTATAAACCGTGAAACAGTTCCTCCGCGGTTTAACGAAGAAAGGCGCAGCCATTGGAGAGGAAGTAGCCGTGCTTTTGGCGGCTGGTTTTATTATTGAAGTGTTTCATCCAGAGTGGCTTGCTAATCCGGTGTTGGTCCTTAAGAAAAATGGCACCTGGCGTATGTGTGTGGACTACACAGATCTTAACAAGGCCTGTCCGGCGGATCCTTTTGCCCTCCCCGCATTGATCAGATTATCGATGCCACGGCAGGATGTGGCGCTTAAGTTTTTGGATGCGCACTGGTATCATCGATCAAAATGGCGGTTATGACCAGGAGAAAACGGCGCTTATAACTCCCTTTGGAGCCTTCGCTATGTATCTATGCCTTTTGGGCTCAAAAGCGCCTGTGCTACTTATCGGTGGTGTGTATGCAATTGCTCGCATACACGATCGGCCGCAATGTGCATGCTTACGTGGATGATATTGTGGTGAAATCAAGACAAAAGGAGACACTGGTGGACGATTTGAAGGAAACCTTCGACAACTTGTGCATTTACAAGATGATGCTTAATCCGCCAAGTGCGTTTTGGTGTTCCTACAGTGTTATTGGGGTTTCGTGTCTAACAGAGGAATTGAGGCTAATCCGGAGAAAATTAAAGCTATTACTTCCTTGGCTAAACCGAAGTGTATTAATGATGTTCAGCGTCTGGCGGGCAGAATCGCTGCGTTGAGCCGGTTTATCAGTCGCCTCGGAGAGAAGGCCATCCCCTTATACCAGATGCTGAGGAAAACAGATAATTTCGTCTGGAGTCCGGCTGCTAACGAAGCATTTGAGGATCTAAAGCGGCAATTGGCCAAACCGCCTGTTCTTGCGGCTCCGGTTGACAAGGAGCCGCTGTTGTTATATGTGGCAGCCAATGCTCGAGCAGTAAGCGTGGCCATTGTGGTGGAGCGCAAGGAGCCAGGGAAGGAATATCCGGTTCAACGGCCGGTTTATTATATCAGTGAGGTGCTTATTGAGTCCAAGCAAAGGTATCCGCATTGGCAGAAGCTAGTCTATGGTGTTTTTATGGCTAGTCGGAAACTGAAGCAATATTTCCAAGGGCACCCTATCACAGTGGTTAGTTCAGCTCCTTTGGGTGATATCATACAGAACCGGGAGGCGACTGGCCGGATTGCCAAATGGGCCATAGAGCTTGGGCCGCATGGACTAGAGTATATACCACGCACAGCAGTGAAGTCTCAAGCGCTTGTTGATTTCATTAATGACTGGACGGAGTTACAAGCACCAGAGGAGAAGCCGGATCACACATATTGGACTATTCATTTCGACGGATCCAGGCAGTTGGAAGGCTCGGGGTCGAGTCGCTTTAACTTCCCCACGAGGTGATAAGTTTTGTTACGCTCTCCGCTTAATGTTCCCTTGTACTAATAATGCAGCTGAGTACGAAGCCTTGCTCCATGGCCTCCGGATGGCTAAGGAGATGAACTTAAGCCGGTTAAGTGCTTTGGTGACTTCGGACCGTGGCTCGGCAAGTATCCGCACTTGGGACTCTAAGGACCCGCTTATGGCGCATATCGTCGAGAAGTGGATAATATTGCAGGTTGCTTCAAGGGTTATCAAGTGGATCATGTGGATCGCCGAAGAACGGCGGCGGACGCTTTAAGCCGGTTGGGTTCTCGGCAGAACCGTCCCGCCTAATGTCTTTTGGACATCTTGCACAACCCGTCACCCAGCTCCTGGTGAAGCGGATTTGGCTATTCCCGATCCGGAGGCTCGGTTGGTGGCAGATTACATGCTATTCCGGATTGACGATTCCTTTTCTTGCGTATATGACTCGAGGAGTTGCCGAAGATGAGATTCGCCGCATGATAATCCGCGCCCAAATCTATGACGATTCTTAATGGTGAGTTGCATCATTGCGAAGGTATCGTATGCGTTTCAACGTTGTGTTTCCCCGAGGAAGGCTGTGAAATCTTAAGAGAAATCCATGAAGGAGATTGTGGACATCACGCCGGTTCAAAGTCCCTGGTGGCAAAGGCGTTTCATCACGGATTTTACTGGTTGACCGCACACGCTGATGCGGAGGACTTGGTTAAACGGTGTGATGGATGTCGAATTTTCAAGGCGCATGCGCATGTACAGGCACAAGAGTTGAGGATGATCCCAATAACGTGGCCGTTTGCAACTTGGGGGCTAGATATGGTCGGGCCATTTAAACGATCCAAGGATAAGAAGACCCACCTGTTGGTGGCAGTGGACAAATTTACCAAATGGGTTGAAGCGGAGCCTGTCAGCAAGTGTGATGCGGCGACAGCGGTGCAGTTCATCAAGAAGGTGATTTTCTGGTTTGGTTTTCCACACAGTATCATTACTGACAATGGCACTAATTTATCCAAAGGTGCTATGAAAGAGTTCTGTGAGCGTGAGCACATCCGACTTGATGTATCGTCAGTGGCTCATCCCCAGTCCAACGGGCAGGCAGAACGAGCTAATCAAGAGATCTTACGAGGCATAAAACCTTGGCTTATGGTTCCGTTACAATGAACACCAGGGTGCTGGGTTGAAGAGCTACCATCGGTGCTATGGAGTATCAATACTACGCCAAACCGTCCAATCGGATATACACCGCTTTTCATGGTCTACGGAGCGTAGCGGTCCTTCCCAAAGGATATCCGCACGATTCACCCGTGTAGCGGCTTATGTTGAAGCGACAACGAGACGGCACGGCAGACGCTTTGGATCTATTGGATGAAGAGCGTGATATGGCAGCTGCTCGCTCGGGCGATTTACCAAAGAAGATCTTCGCTGTTATCACAGCCGCCGGTTAAAACCGTAACCTTTCAAGAAGGAGATCCGTGCCGCCTCATCCAAGACCGCATGACATGCACAAGTTATCCCCACCTTGGGAAGGACCTTTTGTGGTCGAAGAAGAATCTACACAACGGATCATACTATCTCGATTGATATTCGAGGCGCCAAGACTCACGTACATCAGAGGAGGAGACCAACAGGCCGTGGAATATAGCTCATCTTCGGCCTTACTACACTTGAGTCATCGGCTCAGTTTATGTACATATCATGACAATGTATATATTATCTTCGATATAATAAAAACCGGAGCCTCAGCTAAAGCGGGGTCTCTGTCTCTCTTATCATGCGTGGTTACATGGGGTGCTTCTGTTTTAAAGTGGCCTCCGGTTTACCCCTTGACATTTGTTTTTATCACTTGGGGGCTTGGTCGTGTCCGAACCAATGCAACACCTCTTGATAGGCGAAAGCCACCAGATCATTTGGGGACACGGTCACGTCTGAACCGGTCACGCCTCTTGGTCGGCCAATAGGGCCAGAGTCATTTGGGGGCTTGGTCGAACCCGAACCAATGTCATGCCACTTGGCCGGCGTACTCGCCAAGAGTCTTTTGGGGACCTAGCCGACTTGCACCATCGCTACGCCTTCGGGGAGCTTGGTTGCGTCTGACCATGGTAATGCCATCTGACCAGCTCAGTAAAGCTTTTCTTTTGCAAAGAATTATTGCCTTTGTTGCTATATTTTTCCATAATTGGGATTCGATTTTTTGTTGCGTTTTTAACCCGACAAATGTTTTTATCCGGTTCAACTGTCAGTTACACATTGACATGATACGGTTTAATCTTACGCCGGAGTTTTATCTGCCCGGTTTACTTTCTTCCTGTTAATCATCATTGAATAACAAGGGGGCTTGTGCTGATTCAAAGACGGTTTATATGGGAGTTATTCTCTCCCGCTTCGATCGGTCATGGTTTTTAAGGCCTCCGCTTCAGTTTGGCTACGCCACTTCATGCCAGCATACGGCGGTATCGGTATCACATACTTATTGGATTTCGATATATATATATTGAATACCATAAACCGGTCAAGGTGTCACCGCCACCGAGGTTCAACTTTTTCTGGTTGCAGGAAATACGAATCAAGCAAAAGTTTCACTACTTATGCACGAAGGCATATTCAGGCGGAAAGTTTTAATTAAACTTATTACAAGGCAACATGGTGCCCAAGTGAGATCATTGTTCTTTGGGTAAACCGCCAATGACAGATATTTAAACCGGCCACCGGTTCAAGCCTGCTCTTCATCTTCCGCCGCTTCACCTCTTCGTCTCTACCCATTGGCCGAAATCAACAAGGTCCAATGATTCCCATTAGCGCTTGAAAACAGCCTCTTCGTGGATCGAGAAGACGGTTCAATATCAGGAGCATAAGTATGCTTACGGATTGGAGGGATCGGATTTTCCGCTTCAAAAGTCGGGGCAGGCACTCGCTTGTTTTGGTCATTGTATTGCGCTTGGTAATGCTCCAAATCGGCTTCTTCGGCCAACTGACAAGCTAGCGGGCGTACTGCACGGTTTATAGCCCGTAAATCCTCTTCATTGAAATCAGAGCCATCTTCTTTCACACTAGGATAGCCTTGGGATGCTTCCATAGGATCAAAGTCTGGTACCCATGCCTTGGCTCGGATCAAGGCGTTGATAGCTCCGGTTCGAGCGGTAGATTTTTTCACCTCTTCAATCCGGGCAGGAAGCATGGACAGCCGGTTCAGAGTATCTTGAATCAAGGAAGGTGCCGGATTGTTATGTGACGCTGTGGTGATGATGCTGCTGGCTCGGTATACAACCGTTCTACCAAGGTATAGACAGCCTTCGCTTTTCGCACATCATTTCCTAAGTGCCCAATGCGTGTGCCTACAACAAGAACGGTTAGTTTCAAACCGAGTAATGATACAGCAGTGCAACACATCACAGCTGCTCAAAGGAAGCTTACCAAAGATTGCCGCAATCATAGAGTGTACTTGCCGCTTTACGGTGTCCGATCATCTACCACCGGTTTAAGGGCAGCTTCAGATTTTCGCCTGCTTGATCAAATTGGCCTTCTCGGTGGCCCAATCACCGTTCTTTCTTCAAGCTTTCCTTCACTTGTTCAAAGAGCGCTCAAAGCACCGGTTAACTCTTTCTTGGCCTTCTCTGTTTCGCCTGCTGGGTTTTCAAAGCTGCTTGTAAATCGGCAATCCGGTCATCTTTGATTTTCACCTCACCCTATGTATCGACAAGATGTTCAGCCAGAAATTATGAAGTCAAAGTCCCAACCACACAACACGCTTATATGCTTGACACTTGGGGCTAATGTACCTTCGATTTTTATATTGCTACTAGATGGCAAAGTCCCAAGCTCAATACAAGTATTCAACTTGGCACTTGGGGCTAATGGCTATTTGATTTACCAATGTTTCCTAAGGCAGTTTTTATTGAAGTACCGGTTTAGATATGCAGAGTTAAACCGGCCCTTGTGGTTATGCAGGCAGATTTCAAAATTGATTAAGAATATAGTCAAGTCCCGGTTTGATCAAGATTACAAACCGCACTTGGGGGCTACAAGGACCGATATATCAAGCGGTAAGAAAAGGAGTGAGTTACCTCAAACTTGTCCCTCATTAATTTGACCAGCCAGCTTCATAGTCTCGCTAGTATAAAGCCGGTTTAAATAGCCGTAATGAAGGTCTTGGGCGCTTAAAGCAGCATATGTTTCAGCTCGACATCCCACTTTCCTTTATTCAAGGTGGAAAAATCCTCTTTCACAAAGTGCGTGGTTAAGGTTGCAGATTCCCGGTTCGAGCGGCCCATACCAAGAATCACAACGCCATCATCTTTCGACTCGACGGATTGTGTGGGCGCGGCCATTTTAGTAGCAGGACTGTGAGATTTATCAAACCGGACGGTGCTGGCAGGTGGATCAGCAGAGATTGAAGTATGGACAGGCCTCTCTTCAGGAATAACCTCCTCTTGAACCGGAGGATCATTGAAAATATCTTCAGAGGCAAAATTTTCAAGATCCGGCGCTCTCTCATGATCTGAGGCGGCAGCTTCTTCAACTGTTTTGTCCAAGCGGGCCTTCTTGCTGGGTTTCAGTTTGGTTCTAAAGAGACAAAGAGTCAGGAAAAAGGCATATCCATTACAGCATATATCAGAAAGCATATGGCCGGTTTGACTTACCCGGCGGCTATCTTCAATGGTGGTAGCTGAGTGGCTGAGGATTCGCCAGAGGATGAATGGGAAGTAACCTGATAATCGGAGTCGGATGGATTAAGAGGTTGACGGAAGAAACCCGCTTTGGAATTTAAAGCAATAAAAAGGTCGGAAACCTCGGAGCGGCGCTTTCGAACCGGGCTGTTTGGTAAACCGGCAGAGGTAACTACCGCCATGTGCGGGTTGTGCGGCGAGCTTCATGTTGCAGTGTCTTCATAAGAAATTTGGGATCCAAATAAGCAAGAGGGTGAGAAAATTAACTTTCCGGTTTGCTCGCGCTAAATTTTGGTAAAGGCAAATTTGCTGAATCGAAGAGAGAATAGTTACCTCAATAATCCTGCGTTCTCGGCTTCCGCATCATCCTCGACAAGCATCATCATCAATAAGGCGGGTAAAAAGCAAGCCAAGAGAATCAAGTTCGGATTACCCACATCATCGCCAATGGCCGGGTCGATGAAGCAAAGGGTCTTTCTCTTATGGGCTGATTTCTTGACAATTTTTGTTTTGGGCCGGGTTGGCCGCCCTGCTTTCTCCGCTTTGTCTTGTGAAAGTTTCTTGCTCCAAAACGGATTAGCACCCTGGATCAGAAGTGATTAAATGTTAGATACATGAAGCAATAATAGGTTTAATGATGAAGCAATTATAAACTTACCGCAGTGGTTTGTTGGTGGTACAAGAAGGAGCTAGACCGGTTTGAGCACGAGGTGCTCCGTTCATTCAAAGATCCTTTTCACCGAGTCCGTAACTTCATCATCGGAAAGTTCGAAGTTTTGTGTGTCGGAGTGGGTCGTCGACGCTGCCAAGATATCGACACATCAAACCGAACGCCGCTCGAGGCAATATGCCCTAGGATAACCAGCGCGCGTGCAAGATCAATTCCAATAAACCGCTGGCCATAAAGGCTCGGAGCTTGGACGATTATGAGCGATTTGCTTCTATCTTTGGCACTTAATCTTTGAGGAAATGGATTAGTATTGCTTAGCCGCCCGGGCGAAAGCCGTAAGGGATTTTCATCTTCAGGAGAAGTGTCCTTGCAATAAAACCAAGTCGCATTCCACTCTTTGGGGTGAGTATGGAGTTTGACGTGGGGATAGGTGATCTCTTTCCTCTTTTGAATAGCCATACCACCCAATTCCGTATTGGGGCCATCGGTGAATTCAAGCTGACGGTTTAGGTGGAAGAGGTCTCTAAACAGTTCAACGAAGGTTCCTCTTGCGTATATACTTCAGATAGTACTTGAAAGTGGCATAAATTGGTGACGGAGTTAGGGCCAATGTCCCGGGACGGAGCTGAAAATTGGCCAACACGCCGGTAAAATTTTGAACCGGCGGTTTGAAGCCCCGCCGTGATCTCGCAAAGACCACAACTTCTCCTTCCTGGGTGTGGGAGGACATTCCTCTCGTGGACCCTCCAAAGGATCAGATCTTTGTCATCTAAAGCGCCAATCAAGACCAGATCATTCACCGCGACTCGGACGCGAGAAGGAACCCGCTTGCATTCAGACACTTGTTTGGCCATGAAAAGATCTACAAAAGTAATTGATCCGGTCAAGAGCGTGCTTGTTACAAAGTGATTGATCTAAGTTATCATAAACCGGAGGCGTCTATAAATCGGTTTCTTGTGATATGATATCAGATGGACTCTGGCGGTTCAACAAGGGGACTAATGGTGTACCTATGCCGGTTTAGCAGCTTTTTCTTATGGTGAGTTAAACCGCCTAATCTAGGCTTTGGAAATAATTGAAGCTATGGATAGTTTGCAGAAACAAGTTCCACAAGATCCCATGATAGCTACGGATCAAACGCAGTTTACGTAAAATGAAAATATTTCTCGAAGTGAAGCGTAAACGGAAGTAGACTATGAGGCGATATGTATGCGTAAGATCCATGGGCTTAAGATGAGAAAGTACAATGGATGCGAGGAATCGCTATTAATACAAAGATGATTCACAAAGGTGGTTCAAAGTTAAAAGGATAGACGGAGATGCACGAAGAACACGGTATGAAGTCGAACCCTAAAAACAGATCTAAGTCGAGAAGGGAAGAAGCTCACCGAACGGAGAAGACGCGAAAGAGGCCGCAGATTCGGTATGATCAGTCGATGCAGCGCCCAGATTTGGCGTAGATCGACGACGATGGTGGAGCTCCGTGAGCAGCGGCGCGAGGAAGACGAAGAAGAGGAGACGATGGAGGAAAGAAATGACCTTTCGTCCTATTTATAAGGCAGCCTGCTAGGTCAAGCGCGTGGATCCGTGAACCGCTATTAAAGAAGGCATTATAAAGGATCAAATTTCAGGATGACGCCATGCCGCCATTACATCGACCGTAAGTAATGACGACATGGCGTTTACTAGACAATAGAAGATGTCCAAGATGCAAGCTTTGTGAAGGATTGACATGAACTGCTTCAAATCAATCTGGGCCTAATGTTAGATATTACCACTAGGTGTAAACCGCCAGCTTGGGCTGAGTTAACTCCATTAGTGGTACAAGCGCAGAAAGGCCCAAGGCCTATAGTCGGTTTAGAACTTGTAGCCGTAAACCGCCCGATGTATAACTTGTATTGTAAGTTAGAATAGAGATACCAACCGATACGAGTATGAACCGGTTGGGACTCTGTGAACCGACGGGCGCCACTGTGTATATAAGGGACGACCCGCGACGGTTCAAGGACGACAACCACAACTCGAGCCTAGGCGGCTTGTTTGCTCCTAGCCATCGAGACTACATCAATTCCATCACAACTAGACGTAGGCTTTTACCTTCATCGAAGGGGCCGAACTAGTATAAACCCTTGTGTCTTTGTGTCCGCTTTAACCCCTTCAAGTAAACCCGTAGCGATGGCTCCACGACTAAGTCCTTACGCTAGGACATCTGCCGTGACAAATCCACGACAGCTGGTGTGGTAACTAACCCCTCTTCTAAGGATACCACTACTATTGCTGATGAAAATGCTAGGTTGAAGACATTGCTTGAAACATGCATGTACAAAAGCCTCAAAGGGATTAGACGCTATGCGATGTCCTCAAGAAACAGATTCTGAACTGAAACCCTAGGAAAGAGGCTGTTGGTTTTGAGGGGAAAATGAATGTTGATGGTTCTTACTGGAAGCCTGAGAAGTACCCCAAAACCACATGGGTTGCTGCAAAGGATCCTTCAGTGGACCCATCCAGCTTATCTGGCTTCACTTGTGCTAACCCTATTATCATTGATGAATCCTTGGACACCAATTATAAATTGTTTAAGAATCAGAATGGTGAAGTGTTTGCTAGGTTTATTGGTACTAACTATAGGAATGGGACACCTTTGAAGAAGATCTGGGTGCTCAAGAGTTGTCTTGAGAAACTTCCTGTGAATGTCATCATGACACCACCAGGGAAGAAGACAAACCCCAAACCAAAGGCTTCACGTTGCCCAAAGGCTTCATACAGACAGAGGACCTCACAAGGTCACCCTAATGCCAATGTTTTGCAGGGAAACTATCATCAAACTCATGAATATGAGCATGTTTCTTCTAGACACTATGTTCACAAATCAAAGCACTTTTCTGCATATTCTTATGAGTATTATTCACCTCCTGCAAGACTATTTGCTAGGGCTCCAAAGCCAAAGTTCTCAGATGCTGCACTTAGACTCATTACTTCTAAGCCACCCCTTAAGATGTGGGTGGTTAAGAAGAATTAACTTATGTTGTAGGGAAAGGTCTCCAGCCGAAATCACAGACTTCTGAAGACAATGCCGGGGGACCTAAAACATCTGTTGGGATGCAAGATAAAGGGCTAGAATGATCTTACCATATATTTCATCCCAGGTTTTCTTGACGAGCATCCTATCTTACGAAGCAAGAATCTTAACTTTGATAGTATGCTTGTTCGTTATATGTTTGTGCTTCACAATACTCTTGGTGAAGCCTATCCTGCTAACTGCACTGTAGGGTACGACTACGAAAGCTATTGACTGGATTATGGGCAGTGGATGTACTAGCCACATGACTGGTGATTGAAGTCTTCACATGGATTCAACCCTACGTCCATCTACTAAAAGCCACATCATGTTCGCTGACAATTGTAAAAGCAAGGTATTGGGCTTAGGTAGAGTTAATATCTCAAAGGATCAACACATGGATAAAGTGATGCTCATTGAATCCCTTGGATACAACTTAATGTCTGTCTCAATACTTTGTGATATGAACATGATTACGATATTTGGGAAATATCGTTGCCTTGTGCTTATGGAATCTGACAAATCTCCAGTCTTCGAAGGTTATCGAAGAGGTGATCTGTATATGGTAGATTTCTTCACGGGGCCACAGCTTGCGGTATGTCAGAGTGTTGGCTTTGGCATCAAAGGCCAGGACATGCAGGCATGAGGAACTTGCACACTCTCATGAAGAATAAGCACATCATTGGCATCGAGGGCATCAAGTTCAAGAAAGATCATCTATGTGGTGCTTGTGAAGCCAGGAAGATGACCAGGGCCAAACATCACTCGAAGACAATCATGACTACATCACGCCCCTTCGAGCTGCTTCACATGGACATATTTGTCCCTACTCACTACTCATCCCTTACTACCACTGCACATCTCTATGGCTTCGTTATTGTTGATGATTACTCGAGATATACCTGGGTGCACATAATTCTCTGTAAGACTGAAGTGCAGGATGTCTTCAGACACTTCGCCAATTGTGCCATGACCAATTATGGCATCAAGATCAAGCATCAGGAGTGACAATGGCACAGAATTCAAGAACACTGGCCTCGACACTTATCTTGATATATTGGGCATCACACATGAGCTCTCTGCTCCATACACACCTCAGCAGAATGGCGACGAGAGTGCAAGAAAAGAAACCTCATTCAGATGGCACGTACGATGCTTGATGAGTACAAGACTCCAAGGAAGTTCTGGCCTGAAGCCATTGATACTGCTTGCCACATCATCAACAAAGTTTATCTTCATAAGTTCTTCAAGAAGACATCCTATGAACTCCTAACTGGTAAGAAGCCAAACCTTAGTTATTTCAAAGTCTTCGGTGCTAGGTGTTGGATCAAGGATCCACATCACACTTCTGAATTTGCACCAAAAGCACCTGAAGGTTTTATGGTTGGTTACGGAAAGGATTCGTACACCTACAGAGTCTTCAACCTCTTTCACTATAAAGTGGTTGAAACTGTAGATGTGCGGTTCGATGAGACTAACGGCTTGCAAAGAGAGCACCTACCAAATGTGCTAGATGAAGTTACACCAAGTGAATCTATCAAGCTAATGGGTACTGGAGAAATCATACCCACCGAGGAATAGCCTGAGGAGGAAATTATCATTTCAGCACCTAATCAATATGAAGACAATGCTCAGTCTGAAGCCAATGCTGAAGATGAACACAACAATTAGCAAGGGCAAAATCTTTGCCCTGTTCATCCTCGGGATGCAAATGAAGTCCGGATTGAGAAGATCATCGATAGTATCAATGCACCTAGTCCCCTCACTCGATCAAGAGCTACGTAACAAGCAAAATTCTGTGGTCTTCTATATCTGAACCCAATAAAGTTGATGAAGCCTTCATGGAACCTGAATGGATTCAAGCTATGCAAGAAGAGCTTCAACAGTTTGAGCTGAATAATGTTTGGGTGCTAGTCAAACGTCCTGATCCTCGCAGGCACAATATTATTGGCACCAAATGGATCTATCGCAACAAGCAGGATAAACATGGTCAAGTCGTCAAAAACAAAGCTCGTCTCGTTGCTCAAGGTTACACACATGTGACGCCCCTGATTCAATCGTACACTAATCATGCTCGCAAACGTGTACGATCAAAATCAGGGACTTACGGGAAGATATCACAACACAACTCTAAAAGTAAAATAAGTCATACAAGCAGCATATTACAAGCCAGGGGCCTCGAGGGCTCGAATACAAGTGCTCGAACATAAACGAGTCAGTGGAAGCAACAATATCTGAGTACAGACATAAGTTAAACAAGTTGCCATAAGATGGCTAGCACAAACTGGGATATAGATCAAAAGAGGCGCATGCCTCCTACAGGATCCTCCTAACTACTCACGGTCGCGCTGCCGCCCGCACGTAGTAGTAGGCACCTCCAGTGTAGTAGGAGTCATCATCGATGGTGGCGTCTTGATCCTGGGCTCCAATGTCTGGTTGCGATATCCGAGAAGAAAAGGAAAAAGGGGGAAAAGAGGAAGCAAAGCAACCGTGAGTACTCATCCAAAGTACTCGCAAGCAAGGATCTACACTACATATGCATGGGTATATGTGTAAAGAGGCAATATCGGTGGACTGAACTACAGAATGCCAGAATAAGAGGGGGATAGCTAGTCGTATCGAAGACTACGCTTCTGGCAGCCTCCGTCTTGCATCATGTAAAAGAGAGTAGATTGAAGTCCTCCAAGTAGCATCGCATAGCATAATCCTACCCGCGATCCTCCCCTTGTCGCCCTGTGGGAAAGCAATCACCGGGTCGTCTTTGGAACTTGTCTGGTTGTGTTTTATTAAGTATCCAATTCTAGTTATCATAAGGTCAAGGTACAACTCGGGGTCGTCCTTATACCGAGGGACACGGCTATTCGAATAGATAAACTTCCCTGCAGGGGTGCACCACATAACCCAACACGCTCGATCCCTCTGGTCGGACACACTTTCCTGGGTCATGCCCGGCCTCGGAAGATCAACACGTCGCAGCCCCACCGAGGCACAACAGAGAGGTCAGCACGCCGGTCTAAATCCTATGCACGTAGGGGTCTGGGTCCATCACCCATTGCACACCTGCATGTTGCGTACGCGGCCGGTGAGCAGACCTAGCAACCTCCATTACAAAGGAAGTTGCGTTACGCGGTCCAACCCGGCGCGCGCCGCTCAATCGCTGACATCAAGAAGGCTTCGGCTGATATCACGACGTCGAGTGCCCATAACTGTTCTCGCGTAGTTGGTTAGTGCGTATAGGCCAGTGGCCAGACTCAGATCAAATACCAAGATCTCGTAAAGCATGTTATTTTGAAGTAACCGCAGACGCCGACCAGGGCCAGGCCCACCTCTTGCCTAGGTGGTCTCAACCTGCCCTGTCGCTCCACCACAAAGTAACAGTCGGGGGCCATCGGGAACCTAGGCCCACCTCTACTGGGATGGAGCCACCTGTTGTTTCAGCCCCCATATCCGAATCACTTGCAAGTACTCAACGAGCCGACCCGACTTTAGTCACCATCTGTATAGTATGTATATATGTATAGTATTTACCCATGATCACCTCCCGAGTGATCATGACCCGATAGTATTCCAAGGCAGACTGACAAGAATGTAGGGCCACTGATGATAAACTAGCATCCTATACTAAGCATTTAGGATTGCGGGTAAGGTATCAACAACTATAGCAACAATGACAGGCTATGCAACAGAATAGGAGTAAGCGGAACAGTAACATGCTATACTACTCTAATGCAAGCAATAGAGGGAGGAATAGGCGATATCTGGTGATCAAGGGGGGGCTTGCCTGGTTGCTCTGGCAAGAAGGAGGGGTCATCAACTCTGTAGTCGTACTGGTAGCAGTGGCGTCGGTCTCGTAGTCTACTGGAGAGAGGAGGGGGGAGAAACAATAAATACAGAGCAAACATAAGCATGACGATGCAAGACAAGACAATGAGCGGTGCTAGGTGTGCCCTAACGCGGTAGTAGGTGATACCGGCGAAAGGGGGAAACATCCGGGAAAGTATCCCCGGTGTTTCGCGTTTTTGGACAAATGAACCGGAGGGGGAAACTTGCAGGTTCACTATGCTAGGGACGCGGCGATTTAACGGGTTGCGTCCGGATTCGCCTCGCTGCTCGAGCAACTTTCATGTACAAAGTTTTTCCATCCGAAGTTATTTAATTATTTTATATTAATTTTAAAAGTTTTAAATCATTTTATAAATTATTATTATTATCAATTTAATCCGAAAATGGCACTACTACATCAGCATGATGTCCGCATGACGTCATCAGTCAACAGATGTGTTGACTTGGTCAAGCTGACGTGTGGGTCCCATCTGTCATTGACACATTGCCCTAACTAACAGATTAGTTAGTTTAATTAGACATTTAGGTTAATTAAGTTTAATTAGTTTAACTAAGTGGGATTAATTAAGTTAATGAATTAATTAATTAATTTAATTACTATTTTTTCTTTTTTTTAAACGTTCAAGGGGCTGGGGCCCTCCTGTCATTGGCCTAGGAGGCCTTAGCGGGCGCGTGGGCAGACGGGTGTGGGCACTGGGCGCCGGGTTAACGGGCGGAGCCCGGCTGGGCACCCGAGCGGGCGCTGGGCGCTGGACACGCTGTCATGGTCGCCGCAGACGAGCACAATGGCGGCGCGCGGCAGCCGTGTCAGCGAGAGGAGCCGCAGCCGTGCAACAGCAAGTAGTAGCGGGAGAAGCGAGGGAACGCAGCCACGGCCGCCTGAGCGGGGAGGCCGGAGCGCGCTCGGCGCGGCGGTGTGTGCGTCGCACGGCTTGAGGAGACCGAGAGAGGGACGCCCGAGGCCTCACCAGCGTTGATGGGGAGAGGGAGCGGCGAGGCACGACGTGGTCCGGCGAAGAGGAGGATGGGGACGAGTAGGCGACAGAGAGGACGACGGGAAGGCAGTCCGGCGATGGCGTCCGACGAGGTGGCAATCCGGGTGGCGCTGGCGTCGGGGTCGTGGCGGCAGTCCTCGAGCGTAGGCGCGCTCGCCGGGGCATGGCCACAGCTTGGCCAGTGGGTTGGGGAAGGCAGGCGCTGGTCAGCGGCGGCGCGAGGGCGGAGGTCGCGCCAGCTAGCGGCGGCCTTCGGGCGCTAGCGCGTCAGGAGGAGAGGGGATTCGATCCAGATCAGGAAGGAGGGGGTGGATCGGGGGGAGTTATGGGGGTCGGGCTAGGGTTTGCGGGGGACTAGGGTTAAGGGAGTGAGGGGGCCGACAGGCTGGGCCAGGTGGGCCGGCCTGGCCTGAGAGCTGGTCCGACTGGTCGAGTGGGGAGGGGGGTTCCTTTTTCTTTTTTGGTAGTTTTCTGTTGTTTTTTTTACAGTTTTACATTTAAGCTCTGGTTTGTTATTTGCTTAACCATCAAAGGAATTTTGTAAATTATGCAACTTGTCACATAATCATCATTGCATTATATAGCAATGCCACAAAAAGTTTAAGGTCTTTCGAAAAGGTTTAATTATTTATAGAAAGCGAAAAGGCCAAGTAATGTGTTGTTGCTCTACTGTTTTAATTCCTAGGGGCATTAATGGAGTTTCTAAAGTGTTGGTTTTATTTTCATAACAACTTTGGTAATTTTTGCAATATTGTGAACATTTTAGTTTTTAGTGTTTGAAAACTTTTGTTGTTGTTGTTTTATTTTAAAATTTGAATTCGAACGGGATTGAATCATCGGGAGAATAACAACAGTAACCGAGGTGATTTGGCATCATTAGGAGTGGGTTACTGTAGCTTAGTTATCCGGGCGTCACAATTCTCCTCCATTACAGGAAATCTTGTACCGAGATTTAAGCGGTGGAGTAAGGGGGAAGGTGATGGTAGCGAAAAACTAACGAGTCTTCTCGGTCTTGGCTGCCCTTTCGAAGAGGTTGATCCCTTTCGTTGATGTCTTCATTTCTCTACTTTGAGTCACCATGATCAAGTCATCATCCTTTCTTCGGGATCTCCATCGTCCTACGAACACGACCAAGGGAAAAACTCCGGAAGAACACATCTCCACAAAGCTAGGCATCTGACAGTGAACTCAATGGGAAATACACAAGGTACCCCACGAGTTGTATTTCCATGAATTCGTTGAGTGCAATATACGATGGTACCAAAGTTTCAAACGGGTAGGCAATCATTCGATGACTAGACAGAAGCTGGAATGGGGGGTTGAACAACGAGAATAACATGGTGTTTGATCCTGGATGAATAATGGTATAGCATTCCGCTCGCGAATTACATATGAAGCCAAGTGCAAAGGATACATTAGAATCCTGGTTATAAAGAAGAGTCAGGTTTCGATCCAGTGGACCTGTGGGTTACGGGCCCACCATGTGGGTTGAAAGTAGGAAGGGTGGTGACAACTTGCACAGCCGCGACAGGGAGGCATGTCAGTGAATAGCTTGCCAGCTATGCCAGCAACAATGTCGGTACCAAGGACGGGGAACGAAGAGAGCAATTTTCATGCTCGTTGAACGAGGAGAACCAATTGGCAAAGTTCTCACCCATCGGTGGTTACTGGAATGTCATCAACAATAGTAACAGGGTCTTACAGACAGAGTGGTACAACAAGGTGCTTACCTAAGCAGGGAATTATCTCTGCTCAGTTAAGTGAGATTCAGGAAAGGTAAACCAAAAGAATGGAAAGGAAAACGCGATTATCAGATTAAACAGAACAATGGAAAGGAAAATTGTGATTACACACAATTATTAGGAGTATATCCTTCCCATGGACAAGCAAAACATGGCATACAGGGTAGGAGAGAAAGTACCCAACCATTTAGATAAGAGGCAAGGATTAATCAAGATGTTACCCATACAATGGTGTTTGGATAACTGACCAAGAAACATTTAGTATCGCGCCTCCAATGTTCTTGTTGATGAGCGGGGTATCATAGTCATTCTTTGAGGTAGCAATGCTATGGTGTTTCAATCAAGGGCCAGACTTTGGATACACAAATGATCCATCAGGAGCAACTTATAAAATAAGTCTTACAATTTCCTCCAGGAAGAATGGTTATCCTTGCAAAAGAAATTATAATGATAGGTCCTCCAGCCAGGGGGTGCTAGGCATGACATCATATTACTGGGTCATCAAAGGACCAACATCATAACTCCTGAAAAGTTGTCCCAATCATATCTGATCAAGATTCAAATCCGATTGTTGCCATGATACCCCAGACTTAGGATGTCCAAGAAGAAAAGGTGCGACACAAATCGATGAAATGACATTGCAAGATTCTCGGGAAATGAACTATGGGAGCAGGTTCCTGAAACAATAGTTCATCATTAAACCAAGGAGAGGATGAGGAGGTGGCTGATGGGTTCAGCGACAATTCATCGAGAATTCCAAACGGATGGATTTCCCCAGTAATGTGAACAAGAAGATGACACTTGTCAATTCAAATGATACAATGTTGTATGCTCGAGGAAAACATACACCATCAATCACTAGTTGAAAAGTGTGCCCGAATTATGACCTTAGGCAGCAAGATCAATGTTATAGTGATGATTCAATAACCAACAGTCCAAGAACGAATTGTCGGTCGTTAACTTCAAAGCAGTAGGGTTGCTAGAAGTACAGAACTTAAGCAGCATGGTTAGCATATTGGTATCCCGGTTAAAAACAACACGGGGACCAAGGAAGAATGGTGATGGTGAGAAATATCATTATACCGAGAATTTCTAAGAGGTGGAGCAATCCCCACAACATTCTCGACAGAAAAGACAGTAATACTTCAAGGCAGAACACAACACTAGCTGGAGAGCAAGTTGTATTCATAATGTGGACAAGTTCGCGATGAAAGGAAGTCAAGGGTGTTGTCGATGATAATAAAAATCATCGAGGGCAAGGAGGGTATTTCTCATCATGAACACCGTTAACATCTCGGAAGAAGTCAAAGTGTTGAAGGTGATCCGACACATTTGCCGGGAGGTTTCGAGAGGATGCAATCAAACAACAACGGCAACAAGCAAGGGAATGACGAAGTGGCAAGTTATAGTATCAATATATAAGATGCAAGCTCAGAAACAAAGTTGCCTTTCAAGACAAGCAACATGATGTTGAAAGCTCGACGTAAGTCGTGCTCACACACTGAAGAATTTGTGCACCAGAGAAGGACGAGGTAGCACAGTTAAAGATAGCAAGACCAGGATGCAACCGATAGTCTAGGAATGACCAGATTGGATTCAGAATTTCCCAGTAAAAATACTAGGGGTATTTGATTTGTAGTGGGGAATAATTTCACTAGTCGGTGTCCTTGGTTGACAACAATCCAGGACCCGTAGACTGATTATGACCAGGAAAGACATTACTTCAACAAAGTTAGTAAGATGTGGTGCAATGGCAAGACATCTTCGAGATGCCAGGGGGTAATACTCGAAGGTAGAACATGATAGAAGTAGAACCGGGTCATTGACCTGTGACAGTAGATACTTCAACCTTGCCAAAAATAGACGAGGCACTGGAATGAATTCCCATAAGATATATTAGGTCAGGACAGGTCGGAACCATAACTGTAAGGAATCAATTCAAGAATACTGAAAGAATCATACAGCTGGATAATCATTTTGCAAGAAGCTTCCGAGACGGTCTACATCATTTTCATGGGCATGAACACTAAGTTCAAGGTCGACTCTCACTTCTTTAATGCACAACATTTCATTCACCTCTCGCTTTGATAAAACTGTAGTGTTGGAATTTTATTTGGTAGAATACCGGAAGAGTATGACTTGTGAAAACTTTCGGGGAAGGCATAGGTTCAACCCATCGGGCATCTTAGTAACATATGCCATAGGTTTCAAAAGTAAATACACAAGCTCGAAAGTAGAGCATGGTTGGCCAAGCAGAGGATACAATTTACCAAAGGCATTATGTATCAGGGGGAGGACTCACAAGGTGATTGAATATGACGGACACTATCGGATAACAATCCAACAATGGATCGGGCGATCCACAACGGAGTTGATGTGAGTATCGGTACTCACCCAGAGGAAGAAGAATGCAGAGGCATCAGATTCAAGAATCACCTGATTAGTCTGATGCTTAAATGCAAAGAAATTATGGTTTCCAAAACGAAGGATGAGAAGCAGACGCTCTGATCAAGGATGGATAAGTTGAAAACACTTAGTTGGGCAATCAATAAAGGTTTGAATTGCCGAGAACCAACTCATGTCCGGAATGACGCCTGAGCGGGAAAGATAATTTTAAAAAGGATAACCTGATGTCTGCGTGCATACGCACACATTGAATCAATAGGCTCAAAATGACTAAGACAAGGGATGTTAATGAGGACTACTAGTCATATGGAATTAACCATATTGCAAGCAGGCAAGAGTTTCAAGAGTAAGAGGCTGCAGAGGATTTTCGAAAGATGGAAAAGTATTCCGAAGAATTATGTGTGACACATGAACAATTGAGAAGAACGGAGCCTTGATATATGCGAGGAAAAACCCGTAAGGGTTTTCATGCGAAATAAAACTGCAAGACAGTAAACTCAAAGGATTCTCGGGACAACGACGAATAATTCAAGGCATCTTGTAACAACAAGAGCGACGAGGAATGATCAAGAGAATGACAAGTGCATACAGATATCCATTGGGATATATCGGTGACAGTGGATTGCAAAGGCGATGAGCACAAGGGTCTCGGGAAAATATCGAGGGATATCCTCAGAATCTTCTGACGAAGCAAGTGATCTTCCAAAATGAGGGCTCTCCGGGAGAAATAGTTACGAGAACCTATAGTTAGAGTTAGCAAAATCATTTAACCTGAATAGAAGAGAGAACAGAGTCCTAGAGTATAGACGAGGAGTAAAAGATCCTAATACCACCCAATGGCGACGTGGTCCCGTAAGCTGCACAGCCAAGTTAGTAAAAAAACTTTTTCAATGACTAGACTCAACTTTGGCCAAGGAGTTTGGAAGGGGGATTCCTACAGGCAGTCGGCTCTGGTACCAACTTGTGACGCCCCCGATCCAATCGTACACTAATCATGCACGCAAACGTGTATGATCAAAATCAAGGACTCACGGGAAGATATCACAACACAACTCTAAAAGTAAAATAAGTCAAACAAGCATCATATTACAAGCCAGGGGCCTCGAGGGCTCGAATACAAGTGCTCGAACATAAACGAGTCAGCGGAAGCAACAATACCTGAGTACAGACATAAGTTAAACAAGTTGCCATAAGATGGCTAGCACAAACTGGGATATAGATCAAAAGAGGCTCATGCCTCCTGCCTGGGATCCTCCTAACTACTCCTGGTCGTCGTCAGCGGCCTGCATGTAGTAGTAGGCACCTCCAGTGTAGTAGGAGTAATCGTCGACGGTGGCGTCTTGATCCTGGGGTCCAACGTATGGTTGCGGCATCCGAGAAGAAAAGGAAAAAGGAGGAAAAGAGGAAGCAAAGCAACCGTGAGTACTCATCCAAAGTAATCGCAAACAAGGATCTACACTACATATGCATGGGTATATGTGTAAAGAGGCAATATCGGTGGACTAAACTGTAGAATGCCAGAATAAGAGGGGGATAGCTAGTCCTATCGAAGACTACGCTTCTGGCAGCCTCCGTCTTGCATCATGTAGAAGAGAGTAGATTGAAGTCCTCCAAGTAGCATCGCATAGCATAATCCTACCCGGCGATCCTCCCCTCGTCGCCCTGTGGGAAAGCGATCACCGGGTCGTCTCTGGAACTTGTTTGGTTGTGTTTTATTAAGTATCCGGTTCTAGTTATCATAAGGTCAAGGTACAACTCCGGGTTGTCCTTTTACCGAGGGACACAACTATTCGAATAGATAAACTTCCTTGCAGGGTGCACCACATAATCCAACACGCTCGATCCCTCTGGCCGGACACACTTTCCTGGGTCATGCCCGGCCTCGGAAGATCAACACGTCGCAACCCCACCTAGGCACAACAAAGAGTCAGCACGCCGGTCTAAATCCTATGTGCGCAGGGGTCTAGGCCCATCGCCCATTGCACACCTGCATGTTGCATACGCGGCCGGTGAGCAGACCTAGCAACCTCCATTACAAAGGAAGTTGCTTTACACGGTCCAACCCGGCGCGCGCCGCTCAGTCGCTGACGTCAAGAAGGCTTCGGCTGATACCACGACGTCGAGTGCCTATAACTGTTCCAGCGTAGTTGGTTAGTGCGTATAGGCCAGTGGCCAGACTCAAATTAAACACCAAGATCTCGTTAAGCGTATTATTTTGAAGTAACCGCAGACGCCGACCAGGGCCAGGCCCACCTCTCGCCTAGGTGGTCTCAACCTGCCCTGTCGCTCCGCCACAAAGTAATAGTTGGGGGCCGTCGGGAACCCAGGCCCACCTCTACCGGGATGGAGCCACCTGTCGTTTCAGCCCCCGTATCCGTATCACTTGCAGGTACTCAACGAGTCGACCTGACTTTAGTCACCATCTGTATAGTATGTATATATGTATAGTATTTACCCGTGATCACCTCTCGAGTGATCATGGCCCGATAGTATTGCAAGGCAGACTGACAAGAATGTAGGGCCACTGATGATAAACTAGCATCCTATACTAAGCATTTAGGATTGCGGGTAAGGTATCAACAACTGTAGCAACAATGACAGGCTATGCAACAGAATAGGAGTAAGCGGAACAATAACATGCTATACTACTCTAATGCAAGCAATAGAGGGAAGAATAGGCGATATCTGGTGATCAATGGGGGGTGCTTGCCTGGTTGCCCTGGCAAGAAGGAGGGGTCATCAACTCTGTAGTCGTACTGGTAGCAGCGGTGTCGGTCTCGTAGTCTAACGTACGGGGTGGGAGAAACAATAAATACAGTGCAAACATAAGCATGACGATGCAAGACAAGACAATGAGCGGTGCTAGGTGTGCCCTAACGCGGCAGTGGGTGATACCGGCGAAAGGGGGAAACATCCGGGAAAGTATCCCCGGTGTTTTGCATTTTCGGACAGATGAACCGGAGGGGGAAAGTTCCGGGTTCACTATGCTAGGGACGCGTGGCGGACGAACGGGCTGCGTATGCGGATTCATGTCGTCGTTCTGAGCAACTTTCATGTACAAAGTTTTTCCATCCGAGTTACGGATTATTTTATATTTATTTTAAAAGTTTTAAATAATTTTATAAATTATTATTATTATTAATTTAATCCGAAAATGGCACTCTGCATCAGCATGACGTCATCAATCAACAGATGTGTTGACTGGGTCAAGCTGACGTGTGGATCCCATCTGTCATTGACACATTGCCCTAACTAACAGATTAGTTAGTTTAATTAGACATTTAGGTTAATTAAGTTTAATTAGTTTAACTAAGCGGGATTAATTAAGTTAATGAATTAACTAATTAATTTAATTACTATTTTTTTTTCTTTTTTTAAACGTTCAAGGGGCTGGGGCCCTCCTGTCATTGGCCTAGGGGCTTCAAGGCGCGTGGTACGCGTGTCTGGTACTGGGTGCGTGTTAACAGGTGGAGCCGGTGGCACCCGAGCGGCGTGGGGCGCTGGACACGAAGGCCGTGGTCGCCGGCAGACGAGCGCAACGAGGCGGGTGCGGCAGCCGGTGTCAGCTGCAGTAGTGAGCCACAGCCCTGCAACAGCAAGCAGTAGCGGGAGAAGTGGGGGAACGCAGCCACGACCGCCTGAGCGAGGAGGCCGGAGCATGCTCGGCGCGACAGTGTGTGCGTCGAACAGCATGGGGAGACAGAGAGAGGGAGGCCCGGGGCCTCACCAGCGTTGATGGGGAGAGGGAGCGGCAAGGCACGACGTGGTTCGGCGAGGAGGTGGATGGGGACGAGTAGGCGACGGAGAGGACGACGGGGAGGCAGTCCGGCGATGGCGTCCGGTGAGGTGGCAATCCGGGTGGCGCTGGCGTCGGGGTCATGGCGGCAGTCCTCGAGCGCGGGCGCGCTTGCCAGGGCATAGCCATAGCTTGGCCAGGGGGACGGGGAAGGCAGGGGCCTGTCAGCGGCGGCGCGAGGGCGGAGGTCGCGCCGGCTGGTGGTGGTTTTCGGGCGCTGGCGCGTCAGGCGGAGGAGGAGGGGGTTCGATCCAGATCGAGGAAGGAGGGGGTGGATCGGGGAAGTTGTGGGGGTCGAGCTAGGGTTTGTGGGGACTAGGGTTAAGGGAGTGAGGGGGCCGACCGGCTGGGCCAGGTGGGCCGGCCTGGCCTGAGAGCTGGTCCGACTGGTCCAGTGGGGACGGGGGTTCCTTTTTCTTTTTTGTTAGTTTTCTGTTGTAGTTTTTTTTATAGTTTTACATTTATGCTCTGGTTTGTTATTTGCTTAACCATGAAAGGAATTTTGTAAGTTATGCAACTTGTCACATAATCATCATTGCATTATATATCAATGCCAGAAAAAGTTTAAGGTCTTTCGAAAAGGTTTAATTATTTATAGAAAGCGAAAAGGCCAAGTAATGTGATGTTGCTCTACTATTTTAATTCCTAGGGGCATTAATGGAGTTTCTAAAGCGTTGGTTTTATTTTCATAACAGCTTTGGTAATTTTTGCAATATTGTGAACATTTTAGTTTTTAGTGTTTGAAAACTTTTGTTGTTTTTTTATTTTAAAAATTGAATTCGAAAAATTGAATCATCGGGATATTAACAACAGTAACCGAGGTGACATGGCATCATTAGGAGTGGGTTACTGTAGCTTAGTTATCTGGGCATCACAACACAAGTGGAAGGAATTTACTTCGATGAAACCTTTTTTTCCTGTGGCTAGGCTTGAAGCCATTCGTATACTGCTAGCCTATGCTAACCACAACAACATTCTTCTGTATCAAATGGATGTGAAGAGTGCTTTCCTCAACGACAAAATTGAAGAAGAAGTGTATGTAGCTCAACCCCGTGGTTTCGAAGATCCAAAGCATCCTGATATGGTCTAGAAACTCAACGTGGCACTGTATGGCCTCAAAACAAGCTCCTCGCGCTTGGTATGACACACTCAAAGACTTCCTGAAGAGCAAAGGCTACAAACCTAGTTCTCTAGACCCCACTCTCTTCACAAAGACATTTGATGGAGAACTGTTTGTATGCCAAATCTATTTGGATGACATTATCTTCGGTTGCACTGATAAGAGATACAGTGATGAGTTTGGGCATATGATGCAAGAGCAATGTCAGATGTCCATGATGGGAGAGCTGAAGTTATTTCTTGGTCTTCAAATCCGTCAACAGAGAAATGGCATCTTCATATCACAAGAGAAATACCTCAAAGATTGTCTGAAGAAGTTTGGAATGCAGGACTGCAAAGGGTACACGACGCCTATGCCAACCAAAGGCCAATTGGGCCCCGACGACAATGGTAAAGAGTTCGATCAAAAGGTATACCGCTCCATGATTGGTTCTTTATTGTACTTATGTGAATCTAGGCCAGATATAATGCTTAGAGTTTGCATGTGTGCCTGATTCCAAGTGGCACCAAAGGAATCGCATCACCTCGCGGTGAAGCTAATACTTTGATATTTGGCTCACACCCCAACGCTAGGATTATGGTATCCAAAGGGCTCAGAGTTTGATCTAGTTGGATTCTCAGATGTGATTATGATGGTGACAAGGTTGATCGCAAGTCCACATCTGGCACATGTCATTTTCTTGGACGATCTCTTGTCTATTGGTCTTCAAATAAGCAGAACTATATATCACTCTCCACTGCTGAATGTGAATACATTGCTGCTGGATCTTGCTGCGCTCAACTTCTCTGGATGAAGCAAACCCTCAAGGATTATGGCATCCACATGAAGCATGTGCCCCTCTAATGCGACAATGAAAGCGCTATCAAGATTGCTAACAATCCAGTTCAACACTCGAAGACAAAGCACATTCAGATCCGTCATCACTTTCTTAGAGATCATGTTATGAAGGAAGACATTGATATCATTCATGTCAACACCGAAGAGCAATTGGCAGATATCTTCACGAAGCCCTTGGATGAGAAAAGGTTTTGCAAGCTGCAGTGTGAGCTAAATATCTTAGAATCCTTGAATGTCCTGTAAATCGACACCCATCCTAACGCTTATGCATATTGATGACTTAGGTGCGCAACACACGAAGTAACGTATATCTTCAAGTCATGAAGACTTGCCCTCTGAGTGTGAATACATTAATGTGGAATTTGACTTCAGAGTGCCTGTATAATTGTGCGCTGTGCCTGGGTGTAATATTTCCTATACGGTGGGTAACGCCACCACCAACCTTTCTTGAAGATTTTTCTTTGGCGTCGTGATTGCATTATCTTCTTAATTGGTTTCTCTTCAAAGTCTATCTTCGCGATGTTAATTTGGTCTACACCGATATATATAACACCCCTTAAGACCTTATTCCAATAACACCACTCTTATTCTGCTAACACCCCAAGTGCCCACTACCTTCGTCAACCCACCCCGCCTTCTTCTCCCCGCGGCCCCGCTCCCCCACCCCACCTTCTTCCCCCCACCCACCTCGCTACCAACTACCACCACCATCTCAACCCACCCCCACTACTCCCCTGTTCAACGAAGCTCCACACTTTCGACCCCGACAACCACACAACACCACCCGCCCCGTCAACCACCCCACGCCTCCCGCCGCCGGCCCCACCCCGCGCAATCCGCCCCTAGTAACTACACCGCGCCGCCCGCCCCGGCCACCACCATGCGCCGACCCAAAAGATCCATCCCCGCGCCGCCCCGTCGTCATCCACCTACTGTCTCGTGCCGCCTCAGCTGTGCCAGCCCTCTCCACCTGCCGCAACACCTCCGTCCCGTGTCCCTCCCGGATCAGGTGATCCACCACACTGTGCCTCAACAGCCGCCGTCTTGGTTGCTCTCGATCTGTGATTCCGACATGGCCAGCAACACCCGCCGCCGCCCGGATCAGGTGGAGACGGCTTCCCCCTCCCCCACCCCACCCGCCCCATCGAGCCCCTCGCCGACGACTAGCTGCTGGTGACAAGCTATGGTTGCGCCCCGACCACCATGGCCCCAACCACCGTCTCCCCGCTCCACCCCTCCCCTGACCGAGCACCGCATCTGGCCGTGGGCTCATGGCGAGAACCCACGGATCCGGCCTCCCAGATGGTTGTGGACTACAACGACCACCGAATCCGGGGCCCTGACGACAGATTGCTCCTCCACCGTTCACCTACAACGACCACAACGGGGAGGTACCCCCTACTGCGTCAATCTAGTCCCAATGAGGAGCTCCCCTCGGGCGTCGGGCTGGGTCCTTGTCATGGCCTTGCCCGGATCCGGTGGGCTTGGGGTGTCCTCGCGTATCCAGATGACGAGTTTCCACCAGCGCTCTGAACCTTCTTGGTTTGCTCCGTCCAGTGCCCCGGCGGCGCCATGAAGTCCATTGCGTGGCGTAGCAAGACACCAACACCCCGAAAGCGTCCGGCAGATGTCGGTGCAAGCAGCCGTGCGCACAGCATGAGCAGTTCATGCGGGGTGGACGTGCTATTCGCCGCCACCACTACTGCAGTCCGCCATATGCCATGGAGTAGGTGTACTGCAATACCCGGACAACTGCACCGCATGAAGATCCTGGGCGAACTGCTCTCCTAGGTGTCCTCTAAAAGCACCGCATTTATGCAGGCATCTCCAACGTGCATTTCCCATTTGGTTCAATTGCAGCTCGGCAGCGTGTGCGTGTTTCGGTAGCTAGTAGCATTCATTTCGCTAGCCCCTAAATACATGTTATTTTTCTGTTGTTTTTTTGTGTTATCTAATTTGTGTGTGCTGTGTTGGCCCACGAGTGTGCAGTCCAGAGCTCCTCTTCTCTAGGAGACATCTATCTTGGATTCAAGACAAGGTTCACTTCGTGTGTGTGTGTGTGTGCAACTCGGTGTTCAGCACTTGTAGTTAGCTGTTGTGGAATTTGTTGCCGTGGTTCAGTTTTTTCGACCATTTGGTACACTTTGGTCTAAAAAAAGGTCTACAATGAAGGACTCTTGAGTACACTTCATTTACAAACAAGAATACATTTAAGAAAAAACATGCAAATGCAGTGCAGTTTGGTCTACAAAAAAGAGTCCACTATAAAGGACTTTTTAGCACACACATTTTACAAAAAGCATTTAAAAACTCATGCAAATGCGGTGAACTTTGGTTCTGGAAAAAAGTCCACTATGAAGGACTCTTCAGTACACTCCATTTCAAACAAAAATGTACTTCAAAACATACAAAAAAATGCAGTGCACTTTGGTCTGAAAAATCCACCGCGAAAGACTTTTCAGTACACACATTTTAAAATAAAAATGCATTTAAAATATCATGCAAATGCAGTGCGCTTTGGTCTTGAAAAAAGTCCATTACGAAGGACTTTTCACACAATCCATTTAAAAATAAAGAATGCATTTAGAAACAATGCAGCTCGCTTCCCCGTCCAATGAAGCTCACTAGCTCTCACCATGCAGCTCAGATGCATTTATAAAAAAAGTTTAAAAAGGGCAAAAAAATGATATGGTTCAACGTTTCACTTAGACTCGTGTTGCGTTTCACTTTCCCTCTTGATGTGGTTCACTTGGCCTCATCTCTGCGGTCCACTCTCATTCATAAGAAAAGAACTCATTCATAAAAATAAAATAGAAACAAGAAGAGAAGAACCATGCAGCTCGCTTTCCCGTCCGACGCAGTGCGGTTTTCAATCTGAAGCAGTGCGTCCATGTGTCTGATGCGGTTCACCCATTGATTTTGGTGTCGCGAAAAACAGAGTGTCCGCATTTTCGTACTTTTAAAACTGCTCTTAAACCGTAAGGAATTAGAGAGAGTGTTCTACATCAAAAAGTTGTGTCTCGGTGATATCTTTCTAGCGGCGTAACGTTTGAATCATTTCGACCAGTGGTTTGTAAAAATTTCACCAAAAACGGCCGCCGTCTGTCGTCGCCAGCTACACGATTTTCAAAATTAACTAAAAATTGTAAGGAATCTCAAAAACATTTCAACATATCAAACTTGCGCCTCGTCCATAGCTTTCCAACGGCGTATCGTACTCCTCATTTCGACAAATGGTTAGAAAAGTGAAGCGAAAACAGTACCGAAAATTTCAAAAAGTTAGAAAAACAGAATTCCGCGATTTAGTAAATTTGAAACTGCTCTTAAACCATAACGAATTAGAGAAAATAATAGATATTAAAAATATGTGCTTTGATGATATCTTTCCAATGGTGAATCATTTTCTTCATTCCGACGAGCGGTTTAGAAGAAATCGCGAAAAAACGCTCGCTGCCACTATTCATGGGTAGCACCATTTTCAAAACTGCTCTTAAACCACGAGGAGTCTCGAAAAGTGTTCAACATGGCGAAGTAGCGCCTAATCCATAGCTTTTTAACGGTATATTACACGCCTCGTTCCGACATACGGTTTAAATACTGGAGCAAATACAGTACCAAAAAAACACCGTGTGTAGTTTTTTTGCGACGGGAAGTTCACTCGCCTGAGTACTGCAGCACACTTGGTTCAAACAATGACGTGCACTTGCGTTGAGCGTGCAGTGCGAAAGTGTTATCAGAATAGTTATTCTGCTAATAGTAGCAGAATAGACCGGATGTATATATATCGTTGGAAAGCTCTTGACAACCATATTTCAAGTATATTGAACGTTTTTGCAAAATCATTATGGTTTAAGAGCAGTTTTGTAAAAAAACGTTTTTTCAAAACCGAAAACGTGAATCATATTTTGGACTCAATTTTCAAATGGTTTGTCAGAATTGAGCAAATAAGATAGCGTTCGAAAGCTGGTGAAAATCCGCATCTTCCATATATGTATTGTTTTTCTAATTCTATATGATTTAAAAGTTATTTGAAAAATGGTGAAATTCTGGGCGAAATGTATTTTCACGATTTTTTGCAAACGGGTTGTTGGATTAACGCAAATGATACGGTGTTGGAAAGCTATGGAAATTGCGCAACTTTTTTCTATTGAAATGTTTTTCTAATTCCTTACGGTTTAAAAATGAATTCGAATACGGTCAAATTTGATTTTGAACGCGATTTTTTTAAAAGTTTGTCGAAGTGGGGCAAATAATATACCATTGGATAGCTATCGAAAATGCAAAACTTAGTCAAGTTGAACGTTTTCTCACATTTGCAGCCGTTGAAGAGTAATTTGGATTACTGTGAGACCCATCATGGTGTTTTTCCTTCAAAAAACAGAGTACTCGTACTTATATATTTTTGTGTTTGTACTGAGGTATTTTTCACAGTAGTTTTGAATGGTTCCAAAAAAAGTACTTGAACAAATGTCTATATGGTTTTTACTGAGCGTGTTTCCACATACTAGACTTCACTTTGTATTTATTTAAAAAGTTTTCAATACGGCAAGACACATCCTGTTGTTTTCCCATCTGATAAACAAAGTACTCATACTGATATATGTGTGTGTTTGTACTGAGCTATTTTTCACAATCCGGAATGTTCAGGGGGTTGATCACTTTGAACTTGTAGAAATGTAACTTTTAGGTTTAGTTTAAAATGTGTTTCGACGTGTCATCATCACCGAACTTGCATGGTTTATATACTTGAATTGGCTGAATTTCCTTCTCCAAGAAATGTTTTTGTGTTTTGTGATAGTAACCTTTGATGCAACAATCCATACCGAATTTGATATGCCCTTTGAACGGATTATAAAATACATACTGAACTGTTGGACATATGGTAACACATGAAAACAATTACATAATCATCCACGGGTTGTACATGTTGCAAACAATTATCAAATGCTAAGCTACAGTCTGTACACTTCTTTTCTAAAATGTATTAAAAAAAGTCAGACAATCTTGTATGGAACAGAGGAAAGATTTTTGTTTGTAATACAACATAAATGCTTGCTTAAACATATGTTGCACATCCTCGCAACCGGCAGCGAAGCATGTCGTTGTACTGTCAAGGCAAGTACTAGTCGTTAGTACTAAAAAAATTGTACAAGTATATATTGCGACATTCTACTGTTCCATATCAGCAAGATATTGAAGATAAGATTCCAAACGATCGTTAGGAGCATTAGAACTCAGAGATAATAGTCATGGAGCTCCTTCAAATCGGTGGCATTGACGGGTTGTTAGAGGATGGTCGTGAGCCTGCAAATCCAGTGAGGGAACTGAAACCAGCAGTAGCAGAGTAGTTTGTCAAACCAGGATTGTGTATACACGTTTGTTGGAATGGAGCAGTGAAGTCTCACTAGCAGTACTTCTTATGTAGTAATACATGGACTTGCTGTTAAATATACATGGACCTGCTGTTAAATACACATGGAACTGGTCATTTTCTAACCTGAGAACTGCAGAAAATTAGCAAAAGTGAGCCACCAAATTCTATATAGAAGTGCAGAAATTAAGACATCAAAAGCTTAAACAAAGTAGCTGGAGTTTTTTTAACACATCAGCATTTGAACTTCTAGTTGTTCTTGTCCTCGGAACAAAGTACCTTCATTTTTAACCACCGCAAATAAACTCTTAAATACTTATGGCGAGCATATTTGAACTGATGTATCCTTTTTCTAGCTATTGAATTGCTAACCACCACAAATGAACTCTTAACTACTTATGAGTTTTTAAATGCATAATACAACGAGAAATGGGTTTCAATCATATGCTAGAAGATGCCCCATGCAAAAACTAGAAATATGAGTGAGATAGAAAGAGTTGTACAAGAGTTGTTTCAACAAGAATCTACTCAACCTACAAAGACTACACCCACCGATCCATGTACCACTCGCTCCCTCATGTCCCCAACTCCATAATATGTACTAGCAGCTAACCTTAATACCACAGACTTGTTGGTCAACATCTGCCCACATTCCACTTGTTGATGAAGCCATGAATGCGTCCCTGAGAATAAAACAGACCAGATGAGAGGACGGTAACACACGAGATTGAGTTCCGGTTCGGGTGTTTGTAAGTTAGTGCAACATGTGGCGAAGAACTGAACTCAAAAAACAAGATTATTGGAGATGGAAGAAGGCGTTAGACATCGGGTGAACCTGCTACCCCTACTCCTGTGGACTGACGGCTCCGGTGTAGTGGAGCTGATGGAGGCGTGGTTCATGAGCAGCGGCTTTGCGCACCGGGATTTGGCCGCTATAGGAGATCCGCTACCCCTACTCCTATGGACTGACGGCTCTGGTGAAGTGGAGCTGATGGAGGCGGGTTCACGACAGCAATGGCCAAGCGCCAGATTTGGCTCAGAAGATGAAGTGCAAATCACATTAAAGGTGAACTAAATATCTTCCTAGCAACCTCGTCCAATTGCATTACTCATAACATGATCTATAGAGAGACTTACATCCCAAATAAAATACATGCAGAGATGGGCGGCCACCAGCTTGTTTATATCTGAAATTTTAAGAAGCCAATGAACTTCAGCATGACAAGTAGATCAATACATCATGCAACTTATGTAGTTGCTTAACTCTAAACACATGGTCAAAATTTCAGTCACTTAAGAACTATAACAAAAAAGCATTACCACGCTGATTTACTTGTTTCACTATTAAAAATGGGCTTCAAACACAACTTCTAAGCTGACAATGCTTACTTAAAACAGAACGTGTTACTTGTGCTAACAATCCGGAAATCCAATGAACGCAAAAAACATTAGAATTATTCCGATACCTCGGGTGAATGGTTCTGCATATGTTGCTTTTTAGATGCGTCGGTTGGACTGATCTCCTTCTCCCATCTGGATGGATAAATTGTAGAACTTGCACATCGACGTCGCAAACTCTCACTTTGGATGGATCTCCTTCTTCCATTTTCACTGACAGTTGCAGAACTTCCATCAGGCAACTCACGAAACAAGCACGAATATAGCGATATCAACGAGAAATCGTGAGGGGGAGGCGTGGTCACAGCGGTGGATGAACTTGCACGAATACAACATGGAAAAGGTTATGTAATTGGACATACAACAGGCAAGTAGATGAAATGAACAGAATACAAATACCCGTTGTACTATACACAAATAACATGGAAACACAGATGAAATCTAACTTATGATTGAAGCTACTTTGTAAGTTGTACTGATCAGTACTGTTACTTTGTTGTACCAATGAGCAATAGTACTGATATAGCTAACACAGAGAAATTTTCATCTAGTGGACTTTAACATTATATTAGAAAAAGCGAGCTGCAAAATAAACAACTAGATTATAATAGAAGCATTGGCTTATATTAGAAACAACGAGCAATGAAATAAACAACCAGATGTGAATTTGTTTCAAGTCAGGTTTGCTATTTTTGAATTTGATGCATGTTGCACTATAGGACTGCTACTGGTTTGCATGTTGGACTTGAGTA
Organism: Aegilops speltoides; assembly: GCA_021437245.1. NCBI lineage: Eukaryota > Viridiplantae > Streptophyta > Magnoliopsida > Poales > Poaceae > Aegilops > Aegilops speltoides. Next base: position 176,082,419 of record CM038144.1, on the reverse strand, counting down.
CTTTTAAATTGTTTGCATAGTTTACTCCCGAAATCTCCACCACAAAAGAACACATCTGCATTACCAATCACATATAGCAAAACTGAACTTCCTGCATCTACTGTTGTTTTTACGGAGTGGACTTATTTTTTCTTATGTACTTGAACTGAGATAAACTATGCTTTGTATTTTGATGATCACACTAGCTAGGTCTGTAGAAGTTGTTCCATGAGTTGTTATGAAAGTGGAAACACAGAATCTTTTAGAGCTCAATTTCTTGTGGAGGAAGTGGAAGAAGGATTAACTAATATTTGGTCTTGGCACAGTAAATATATTTGAACCTAGACAATTTAACTGGTTGAACTGAGACAGTCAAACTAGTTAGCACATCTAGGTATAATGAGATTATTTAACTAGTTGAACTGAGACAGATTAGCACCACTAATCCACCATGTGATTTTGCCTGTAGTTTAGAAACATATACAGAAATGACTCCCATTCTAGTAGCTCAGCAAGCATCAAATTCTTCCTAAAACTTCCATTCCTGGAACGATAATCAGTGTACATTCTAACAAGAATTAACATGCTACCAAAAGGAACACACGCATACCAGTTTAGTAGCAACAATTACAATTAGCCAAGTTCATTTGTGGTAGCAGACGCACAAGTGCAGTGGCAGCTCGACGCACATACCTGCTCCACTGTTTCATGCCTCCATCTCACTACTTCCTAGTACACTGGCTGCCGACTTGATGTACCCTGCACACACACAACCAGCCACACACCTAGGACCGCGTCTTCTCCACAATTTGCACCGGCGATGTAGCAACACCGAAAAAAATCTAAAAGAGTCGTCATTGTCGTCCTCCTCGCTTGGAAGATGTACTGAAAATGCATGCTAAAGTGACCTGAAGAACCACCAATTGTTGAACTGAAATACACAAGAGAAAGAGCATTTACATCCAGGGTAACTCTATGTTACACAACAATAACTGAGCATATATGTCTATAAGTTGAAGGGTAACGAACCTCAAGATGCCATTTCCTCTCAGCCTTATACATCTTCCTTCCAACATTCATCTATTTTTGAGTTGTCGCCTTTGATTTTTTACGATCCCGCCAATGTAAAATGGACCGAAATTTCAAAGATGAACTAAAAAAGATGAACATAATTTGAGTAGATATGGATGATGGCAAATGATGAGCAGCACGTTTGCTTCTCTTCTTGGCCTAAACTATACAGAAACAAAGGATCTGCCCTGACATAGCTAATTGAGATCTCTAGCTAATTAACCTAGCCACATGCCTGTCACGCCCAATATGCGACCCTATCCAAAAGGAACTCGAAGGTCCCACCAAGGATAGACCCGCATATTGGAACACTTTTGCAAGGTGGATATGATTACATCAACATTACATAATAGATGGGGATACAAACATAAGGCATACAATGCCACATGAATACAACATCACATCATACATAAGATCAACATCCGACTACGAATGAAACACAAACAGAAGCTCAAAAGACATCCACCCTGCTAGCCCAGGCTGCCGACCTAGAACCTATCCCCTGACCGAAGAAGAAGCAGAAGAAGAACTCCAAAACAAACAACATCGCTCTCGCGTCAAGATCATCGCATAACCTGTACCTGCAACAGTTGTTGTAGTAATCTGTGAGCCACGAGGACTCAGCAATCCCATTACCATGGGTATCAAGACTAGCAAAGCTTAATGGGAAAGGAAGGGGGTAAAGTGGTGAGGTTGCAGCAGCGACTAAGCATAATATGGTGGCTAACATACGCAAATGAGAGCGAGAAGAGAAACAAGCAGAACGGTCGTGAAGCTAGCAATGATCAAAATGTGATCCTGAACACCTACTTACGTCAATCATAACACAGAAACCGTGTTCACTTCCTGGACTCCGCCGAGAAGAGACCATCACGGCTACACACGCGGTTGATGCGTTTTAATTCGGATCTGGTGTCAAGTTATCTACAACCGGACATTAACAAATTCCCATCTGCCACATAACCGCGGCACGGCTCTCGAAAGTTTATACCTGCAGGGTGTCCCAACTTAGCCCATGACAAGCTCTCGCGATCAACGAAGAATAGACCTTCTCCCAGAAGACCCGATCGGTCTCGAATCCCGATTTACAAGACCTTTCGACAATGGTAAAACAAGACCAGCAAGACCTCCGGTGCGACATCCCGATAGTAGCCACAGATCTCGCCTCGAGCCACGACCGGATGAACACTACGTACGGCAACCGACGATACCCCAAGTTGCCTAGGGGCGGCACCGCAAGTGGCTCTGGTTTGGACCAACACTTAGACAAACATTGGCCCAGGGGGGGCTATAATAAAGATGACCCTTGGGTTAATTACTCCCAAGGGAAAGGTAGGTGGTGGTGAGGCAAATGGTAAAACCAAGGTTGGGCCTTGCTGGACAAGTTTTATTCAAAGCAAACTGTCAGGGGGGTCCCATAAATCACCTGACCGCGTTAGGAACGCAAAATCCAGGAACATAACACCGGTATGACGGAAACTAGGGCGGCAAGAGTGGAACAAAACACCAGGCATAAGGCCGAGCCTTCCACCCTTTACTAAATATATAGATGCATTAATAATATAAGAGATATTGTGATATCCCAACAAAACCCTGTCCACCATGGAGCAATCTTCAACTTCACCTGCAACTAGCAACGCTATAAGAGGGGCTGAGCAAAGCGGTAACATAGCCAATCAATGGTTTGCTAGGAATGGTGTCAAAGGTTAGAGGTTCATGGCAATATGGGATGGTTTGAAGAGCAAATGATAGGTAGCGCAGCCAAGCGGTAGAACGAAGCAACTAGCATAGCAATGATAGTAGTGAGATCCAGGGTAGCGGTCATCTTGCATGAAATCCCGCAAGGAAGAAGAACGAGTCCATGAAGAAGACGAACGGATGAAGCCGAACCAACCATAGACGAACGAATCCTCACGATCGCAACGAAACAGGAACTATCGAAAAGAAGCACACAACATGGTAAACACACCACACATGAACAAGACATGATGCACAACAAGCATGATGCATGACAAGGCTACATGAAGCTACTCATGGCAAGAGATGATGCAAACAAGAAGAACACATCAAAGCTAGTTTAAATGAGGCCGGAAACAACATATAACAATTCCGGTAAGTCCTGGGACATGGGAAGATTGCAAATAATAACAGTTTCAGACTTTAGCAGAAATAACATCAGGTTGCAATGTTTAGAGCTATCAAACAACATGTTACAGCAACATATCATGGCAAACAAAGGCATGGCAGGAATCTACTTATTGCATAGATCAAAAGACCCTTACTGACCATGAGGCAAAAGGGCACGGAAAATATGATGGCACCCATGTAAACATGGCAAGTTATATTACAGATTCAAACATGGCAGGAACAACAATAAGTAGGCATGTTGGTGAGCTTGAACCACTCACCACAGGGCAATACATGGCATGGCAAGGCAACCAACAGTAAGAAGACATGTTTATGAAGCTAAGCATGGCAAGAGCAAGTTCATAGGATGCCTGGAACACTAGGAAACAATCATGGAAACATTGAACTTCATGTTAACAGGTTGACAGCAACATTTTCAAGCAACTTTGGAGCAAGATATGAACATGTTCCAGCAGGCTATAATTGCAACCAAGGGCATAAATGGATAGAGCATGACACGTAGATCAAAACATGTTTATAGGACATCTCCAGATTATGCATAGAATGATTAGTAGAAGCATGTTAACATAGCAACAAAATATAACAGAATCTATGAGGAAAACAGCAACAGCAAGTACCCTCCTTAACAAGCTCGATGCACTCAGCACACAACTCACAAAAGTACATGGTTGGGACCACTGGAATGATGGTATGGCATAGATCAACATTCATGTAGACATCAACCTCATAGGATGCACACATCAATCATGGCAAAAATGACAAAACAGCAAGTTATAACAGTTTCAGCAGATTAACATCAACATGCACTCTTCCAACAACATTTCGGGCATCAAGATGAGCTCAAATGAAAATGATGCAATGGAATGAAACAAAGTACTCGTTGAGACGAACAATTTGACATATTACCCGCACGAAACAGAGCAGCGGATGCAGAGTTATAGCATGATGAACATGGCATGATAATGTATGACTATACGGGACTTAGCAGATTTTTTGGAGGGGAAAGTCAACCTCGAGATGCACGGACTCCGAGGTTCGCCGGAGAAGATGACGGGGAGGTGGCCGGAGGGGCTTGCAGCGGCGGGGATCACCGGATCCGGAGGCGGCGCGACCGGGAGGAGGCGCGCGCGCACGGCCGGGAGACGCGCGGCGGCCGGCGGAGGCAGCAGGCCGGGCGGCGCGGCGATGGCGGGCCGAGCGCTGGGGAGCCACGGCAGCCTCGGAGGCGCGGCGTCGGGCGGCGCGGCGACGCCGGGCGGCGGGCGAGGCGCTGGGCGGCGGGCGAAGCGGCGGGCGCTGGGGCGGCGGTTCGGCGGGCCGGCGGCGCAGGCCACGCGGCAGCTTCGGGTTGGGTGAGGCGGCGCCACGGGTGACGTGTCGCGTCCTGATTGGGCGAAACGACGTGTCCGACGGATGGACATGTCTGGCGGCGCGGAGGAGTAGGGCTAGGGTTAGGGGGAAAATCATCCGCGAATTTGGACGGGGAGGGCATATTTATAGGTAGAGGGAGCTAGGAGAGTCCAAATGAGGAGCGGTTTTCGGCCACGCGATCGTGATCGAATGACCGAGAGCATGGAGGGGAGTTTGCTGGGCTTTGGGCCACTTTGGAAGGGGTGTTGGGCTGCACACAAAAGAGGGCTTTACGGTTACCCGGTTAACCGTTGGAGTATCAAACGACCTCCAAACGGCACGAAACTTGACAGGCGGTCTACGGTGCTATACCAAGGCCACTTGGCAAATCTCGGGCCATTCCGAGAACGTTTGACACCCGCACACGAAAAGAGACAAGAGGGGGACGCTGGAGGACACAGGAGTGCCGGATTGCAAAACGGACAACGGGGAAAATGCTCGGATGCATCAGACGAACACGAATGCGAAATGAGATGCACATGATGACATGATATGAAATGCATATGATGACATGGCAAAGTGCAACACGCAAGCAAATGACATGGCAACGACGGCGAATAACTGGCAGACACCTGGCGCATCGAATCCGGGGCGTTACACCACATGCCACTGATAGATCCTTCGGATCGGAGTAGGCTAGATCATCCGGTGAACCTACCTTCTCCAGGTGCAGATGAGGAACTCCCGGTGCCGTCCATGGTGACGGTTGCCGGTGATGGCAGGGAGTGGATGGCGGCGGTGTGTGGGCAGTGGCGGCGGCGGAGCTTCCCGTCACTATCAGCGCTAGACCTAGATAGGGTCGGGGTTTTCGGTGGGGAGCCTGGCAACGTGGTGAACCTCGTACTGCGTGCCGCCGGCCCCCACCTCTTTATGTAGCGCTGCGTGACAGGGGCCCGTCAACTATATTGCGGTTGGGCGCCCCCGATCAGGGCGCGGATCAGGGGTCCGGTGGGTCGTTGGGCCCACACAGGAGAGAGCAACCTAACATTCTCCCCCTTGATCTCAACTTTACTTTTAACCTTATACTTTTTAGTTTATTTGTTTCATCACATATTGGTACATAGAGCATGTTTCATCGTCACAGCTCAATTGCCGATAGAATCATTCAGCTACAACATACGTTTTGTTCAGAAACAAATTCTGTTCCTTTTGGGCCTATCCAGGAATCATAAGGCTTTCCCTTAAACCCATGCCGGCTAAGTGTTCCTTGAACACATTGGGTGGTAAGCCTTTCGTCAGCGGATTCGCAAGCATATCTTTTGTCTTTATATGCTCGAGACTTATAGTTTGATCCTGGATTTTTATCAACATAATACTTTATCTCTATTGTTTTGGCAGCGTTACTCGACTTGTTGTTGTGAGCGTAAAATACCGCGGCCTGATTGTCGCAGTACATCTTTAGTGGTTTGTGAATACAATCTACCACTTTCAAGTCGGGTACAAATTTCTTTAGCCATATCGCCTGCCCCATGGCTTCGAAGCATGCTATGAATTCTGCATACATCGTGGATGATGCAACTATCGATCGCTTGGAGCTTTTCCACGAAATAGCTCCCGGTGAGGGTGAATACGATCCCGACGTGGATTTTCTGTCATCTTTGTCCCCATAAAATCTGCGTCTGAATACCCTTTTATCTCTAGGGAATCGATCTCATGTATGTTAGCATGTAGTCCTTCGTGCCTTGCGATAACGCAATGCTTTCTTTGTCATCTTCCAAAGGCTCTATGCCCGGATTCTCTCGATATCTACCGAGTACCCGGTGATAAAGGCTAAGTCGTAGGAGTGCACACTTGTGCATACCGCAAGCCGCTAACCGCCAAGCATATGGTACTCCTTTCATTTGATCGATCTCGTCTTGGTTTTCGGGACATTGGAATTTCCCAAAACTATCGCCCTTAACTATAGGAGCAGGTGTGGCTTTACTCGCATGCATATTATACTTTTTAAGAACCTTTTCTAAATATGCTTTCTGCGATAGTCCTAAGACTCCATTATTTCTATCTCGGTGAATTTCTATGCCCAAAACATATGATGCTTCACCAAGATCTGTTATGTCAAAATTCGAGGATAAGAACTTCTTTGTTTCTTGTAGTAGACTAACATCACTACTAGCAAGCAGAATGTCATCCACATATAAGATTGGGAAAATATATTTCCCATTTTTAAACTTTGCATAAATGCAGTTATCCTCAATATTTTCTTTAAACCCAAAACTTTTAATTGTTTGATTAAACTTTAAATACCACTGCCTAGAGGCTTGCTTTAATCCATAAATGGATTTCTTTAGGTGGCATCCCATATTTTCCTTGCCTTCCATGATGAAACCCTTGGGCTGTTTCATGTAGACATTTTCTTTTAAATCTCCGTTGAGAAATGACGTCTTTACATCCATTTGATGTAACTCTAAATCGAAATGAGCAAATAATGCCATTATGATTCTGAAGGAATCCTTACATGAGACCGGAGAAAATGTCTCTTTGTAATCTATCCCTTCTCTTTGCGTAAATCCTTTTGCCACGAGTCGTGCTTTATATTTTTCTATATTCCCTTTAGAGTCATACTTAATTTTATGGACCCATTTGTAGCCTACTAATTTGGCTCCTTTAGGAATTTCCTCTAAGTCCCAAACATCTTTGGAACTCATTGATTTCATCTCGTCTTCCATTGCCTTCATCCACATCGATGAATGAGGGCTTCTCATGGCTTCTTCATATGAGGTGGGATCTTTTTCCATATGAACCATTTCTATGTTATAAACTTTAAAGTCAGTAGAAATAGCTGACTTTCTTGGTCTTGTAGACCTTCTAAGGGCCTCAGTTTCTGGCACATTCTGTGCCTCAACTTCTGGCACTTCTTCTAAAATTTGCTGCTACACCTCCCTTTCATGCTCAACAACGGGTTCAGTCGGCTCCTGACGGACGGGTCTGCCCCCATAGTTGTCATGGGTGGAGTTGCAACTGGTAGTGAGAAAAATGGCTCCTGGATCATCGGATTAGGTGCATGCACCCTCTTCTCCTCAAGATCAATTTTCCGAGCTACTAAGCTCCCCCTCATCATTTCGTCCTCTAAGAAGACTGCATGTCTCGTTTCTACAAACTTTGTATATCCGTCAGGCGAGAAACGAAACCCTTTGATCTGTCTGGGTAGCCAATGAAGTGGCAACTCACTGTTTTGGGATCTAACTTTCCAATGTTTGGATTAAACATTTTGGCCTCGTGAGGCACCCCCACACCTCAAGTGTTGTAGGATGGCACCCTTCTGTCCATAGCTCGTGCGGTGTTTTGGGCACCGACTTGCTTGGTACTCTATTGAGAATGTGAATGGCGGTTTTAAGCGCCTCCATCCATAATCCCAATGGCAAGTTGAATAACTCATCATGTCTTGCGCACCATATCCATAAGTGTACAGTTGCGCCTTTCACTACTCCATTTTGCCGAGGTTCACCCGCATTGAATATCGGGCAACTATACCGGTCTCCTGCAAGAACTTTGCAAAAGGTCCGTGGACTTGGCCATATGGAGTGTGCCGATCGTAGTACTCTCCCCCACGGTCGGACCTAACTATCTTTATTCTTTTATCATGCTGATTTTCAACTTCAGCTTTGAATATTTTAAATTTATCCAACGCTTCAGATCTTTCTTTGATTGGATAAATATATCCATAGCGAGAGTAATCATCTGTGAATGTTATGAACGAGTCATATCCATCCACACTTTTCACCGGAAATGGTCCACAAATATCAGTGTGGATGATTTCTAGTGTGCCTGTGCTATGGATTGCACATTTTTTGATTTGTTTTACGTACTTTCCTTTAACACAATCTATGCATTGTTCTAAGTCTGAAAATTCTAACGGAGGAAGAATTTCACTTTTGACTAATCTTTCTATTCTCCCCTTCGAAATATGGCCCAAGCGACAGTGCCATAATTTCGATGAGTCGAGTGTTCCTTTTCTTTTCTTTTGCTCTTTATTCGACGTGGAAACATTTTCTTTCACATTGCAAACGGAATAAACTTTTTCACGAAGTGATAACAAATAAAGCTCATCATGGAGTAAAGCATCACCCACATAAGCATTATTATACCAAATGGCACACTTGCCATGTCCAAAATAACATTCATAATTATCTTTGTCCAAACAAGAAACACTAATTAAGTTTCTATGACACGATGGAACAAATAAAACATCTCTAAGTAGAAGATTGAATCCGCCAGCTAACTCCAAGGAGATGTCACCGACAACTTCAACTTCTGCTTCAACTCCATTTACCACTTCAATGCGTCTTTCGCTTCTTAGCGTAGTTCGTGTCGAATGGAATCCCTGTAAAGAATTTGCAACATGAACAGTTGCTCCTAAATCAATCCACCAAGTGGATTTTGAAAACTTTGTATACAAGGATTCATTTACAAATGAAACTATCTTGTTACCTCTTTTTGCCATGACTGACTTCAGCCAAGCAAATAGCAGATCTTTCTTGTAATGCCCTTTTTCGCTTGCAGTGGAGACAGTTGTCTTTGTCCACTGAGAAAGGCTGTTGCTGATGCTGATGCTGATAGGGGGCTTTTCCATTCTTTGAAGGAGAACTTTTGTTGTTTTGACTATAGTTCTTTTTCTTGTAATCCTTCACATAGTTGAGTGAACCACCATGTGCGGCTTTGAGTCTATCCTCTTCTTGGACACACATTGCTATTGTCTTTTCAATGTCCCATGTTCCAGATATGTTATAGTTTACAACAAAAGTTGCAAACTCCTTTGGCGATGAAGCCATGACCAGTGGACCAGGAGCGCTGGTTTGATCTCCAGATCCACATCCACGGGCTTGAGCTTTGCTGCCATATTGCTCATCCCGAGGATGTGCTCTCTTATTCCATGACTACCACATGCAGCGCTCGTCACCAGTTTCTCTAACACTGGTGGCATATATTTTGAAGAGCCAAGAACTGGCTCTTTATCTTTGTAAGCAACTCCCTGCGGAAGTGCACTCGCAATGAAGCCCACAATGGCGCCTCAATTGTATTCTTTATAAATGCCATGCACTTTTGTTTGCATTGACCCACTTTTGGTTATCTATGAGGTAGGACTGCTCCAAAGGAGCATAGTCCCCTTCTTTTAGCCCATGCAGATCATCATCATGGCCTCTCTTCGGCTCAGTGGGTCTGACCGGCTATGGTTTCTCCACAACCCAGTCAAGATCAGCACAAACAAATGCCAGTTCAACTTTCTTCCTCCACTCAGTGTGGTTGTCACCTCTGAGTGTCGGAACTTCTTTTAGGCAACTCATCAAGTGAAAGCCTCCTGAAATCACAATTTAAGTGACATCAATAAAACAATCATACGCAATAATCTAACATTGGTCAAATTAAAACATACAATTGTCTATGCAATTAAATCCATATTACCGTTGGGCAAAATATTAGAAATAAATGCACCTTTAAATTTCAATAATAAAACATGATCATGTTATTAACAACGTTGGTCATAAAAATAACATAATCATATTCATTTTAATAATCACTTTAACATGCTCTTAAAAACTTAATGCTATGTAAACTTTTATTTTCTTTGTAAAAGAACATTAATTATTTACGCAGCGGAAAAACATGAATAAAAATTCATGATCTTTTTAATCTCTACAGAAACTTTTCTTTGACCGAATAGAAAATCATGAACTCTGTTATTTTCTTTATAAAAATTTCATGAACATTTTCTTTTACTGGACAAAAATTCTGTTCTCTGAAAGGATAAAAGAGAAAAAAAAAGTTTGCGGCAGACAGACCTAGCTGCGTCTTGGCTAAGCTGTGGCCTCAGCCAAGCAGCTGGCCATGGTGGTCGGCAGCCTCGCCCAACAGCGCCATGCATGGTCGGGCGCCTAAGCCCAATGCTCCACTTTTGGCCCAAGAGGCCTGCAACGGGTTAGGGTTTTCATCTCCACCGTCCATCACGATCCGACGGTCACCATGGCTTCATTGGGTCAAAACACCCGATCGATCCTCGATGAAAACCCTAGCCTCATTTCCCTTGGCGCGCCTCAGGCCTTTCTCGATCCGACCATGGTCACCGCACCGCGTCGGTCGCTTTACCACCGTGGCGCCCGCCCACGGTCACGGCGACGGACATCGCGCCACACGCGCGTGGGGCCGCCCTCTTGTTTTCCTTCCCTCTCCTCCTTCTAGCAACAGAGAGAGAGAGAGAAAGGTGCAGCTTATGTGCGGGTTAGATGCCCGCCGGCCGCCGGCGACGGTGGCGACGGCCACCGCGCCGCGCGCTTTCTTTTCCTCCCCCTCCTTTTGTTTTTCCTTAGACAGATAGAGAGATGTGAGGTCGAGGCTTCCTCTTCTTTTCTTTTTATTTCTTCTCTCTATCCACCGAAGCCAGTGAGAGAGAGAGATCAGCGACGCCAAAACAGAGCCCTGCTCTGCTCCTTTGTTTGATACAGCGGCGCCTCCCCCGTCCCCCTTGCCGGTGCGCGCGAGCTTCCGAAGGAGAGCGCGCCGCCGTCAAGCGGTTTGGTGGTGGTGCCCTTTGCCCCTTGCGGGGTAGTTTTCTTCGTCCCGGATCCTCGGCGTGCCGATGCGATTCGGGATCGAGAGGAACAGGTGCGGCCATGACGGCGGCACAACTTTTCTTTTAGGTTTCTTTGCCCTTCTAGGGTTCTTTGGGGGGAGGGATTTTCTTTCTGTTTCTTTGATATATTCTTTTACCGAAAATCTTAGCCTAGTATGGCCTGATATCATTGATAGATCCTTCGGATCGGAGTAGGCTAGATCACCCGGTGAGCCTACCTTCTCCAGGTGCAGATGAGGAACTCCCGGTGCCGGCCATGGTGACGGTGGCCGGTGATGGCAGGGAGTGGATGGCGGCAGTGTGGGCAAGGCGGCGGCGGAGCTTCCGTCCTTGCGGCGCTAGACCTAGATCGGTCGGGTTTTCGGTGGGGACCACGCAACGCGGTGAACCTCAGTCTTGCGTGCCGCCCCCACCTCTTTATGTAGCGCTGCGTGACAGGGGGCCGTCAACCATATTGCGGTTGGGCGCCCCCGATCAGGGCGCGGATCAGGGGTCCGGTGGGCCGTTGGGCCCACACAGGAGAGATCAACCTAACAGCCACATCCCATCACACAACACTTTGCATACACACATTTATCTATTCTCGGAAATCTTTTACTGAAGTTTGAGATTATCAGTAGTACACCCACCATACCAAGTTCCGAACTGAACCTCTTGGAGTTCAAAAGTTCAGAAACTGAACCTCTTTTGTAGTTCTCCACGTGCGCTGGGTTGTCGGGGCGGCATTCAACCGACACTCGTGGCGGACGTGAACGGCCTGGGGTGTCGGAGTTGAACAGCCTACGCGCTGAAGTGCGGGGCGCGTAGCTGGCAGGAGCCTCAGGCAGCGGCGGGGCGCGGGGTGGCCGGGCGGCGGTGGGACGTGGGCAGTGCGTGGGATGGGAGGCGGCGGCGGGGCGCAGAATAAAATAAGTGCACAAGAGATATTACTTTAGCAAGACATTTTCACGGAACAGGCAAACCAAACTTTTTCAATGAAATTTTTTAGGTTTATGTGTTCAAACTTGCAAACTTTCCGAACTAGTACTTAGCTCGCTTGTCATTTTTCACTTCACTATGGGATCAGAAGTGCACAACATATACAAATATTAACACAAGGATCAATTGGGGCAAACAACAGAACACAAAATTGAACATCAAGGAGATAAATAGCAGCAGTCTTTGAACTGAACTAAAATTCTAATTGACCTAGATTATATTTAGAAACTAAACCAAGTGTGTCATGAGTTAGTCAATGTGGAAGATCATTCCATTTGATATCTATGTCTCTCTCACACATCACCCTGCTGCAGCACACAAACGCGCACACACAACAAGTAGCTAGCAAGCAGCAGGGGCTTCAGGAAACAGGAGACATCAGCCAACAGCACACAGTACTACCATTTTCTGAACTCTCCTTTTCTTTGATCTTTTTATTCCTCGGACTTCCACCGGTGAACCCGTGAACTTATCTGCTTTTATAATTTTAACTTTTTCAGAATAGTCATACCATGTGTATACAGCAAGAGTGCCTCAGAATTCCGTACTTAATTATTTCACAACATGTCACGTATTCAGTGCAACCAAGGTAGAACGAAAAATCTAAAATCGTACTGCAGCAATATAGCGAACATATGGCGGGCATGCATTTTATGTGCTACCCACCACCCAAGGTTAATTCTCCTAAAAGAACGAGAGAAAACTAAATCCCAAATTAACATGTCAGATCAATAGATATGTTCTCAGCTTGCTGTACAAGATCAAAGCAATAAATAGGATTATTACAAAGTACTGGTTAAAGTGTGTCAACTTGCCTTAGGCACAGAGGCATCCCTGAACTTGGCCGTCCACGACAATGTACCTGAACTCGGCATAGACTGGTAGTTGAACTTGCTAAACATCCACACTAGCACCAGCAGCAGAAGCCGCGGTGTCGGTTTGGTGCTTGACATGTAATACGATCTGAAAAAACACATAAAGGTGAACTGAATTTTTTCTCTCTCAAATTTAGCTTGATCTGCTGCAACAAACCAAAAGAAACTATAGTCAGTAGGAATCAGCAAAATGAACTACAAAATTTATCTAATCAAAACTAGACGAATTAGCAAAATTGAACTATTTTTTGCATAACATAGTTGGGTTAGGAAGAAAAGCAACAAAGCAAATTTCATGGGGAATTAACCTATATTTGATTTTTGCGTACGGAAAAGAACGTCCGAACGTTTGAGACAGTAGTGTGTGAACTTCTTGATTGAGCATTTTTTCCTAATGTTTTTGTGACCGAAATATAGAAGAGTGTAAAATAGGATGTCTACTTTCCTGAACCAAGAACTTGAACTTCACGTATGCTCATGGATACTGTTCTTTTGAATTCCCTATCAAATGATTGGTTTCAGTAGCCTAAAAAACTGGCTCAACCTCATATGTACAAAACTGAATTTGGTTCGACCTTCACACTTATGAAGTTTGAACTTCACTCAAAAGCTAAATAGTTCAACCACGCACATACAAGCAGAAAACATGGCAAAATTGGTCCTGTTTAGACATATATCAAGAAAATATTTAGAGACCCCCGTTCAATTTTTTTTGTCTATGAACTACCAAGCGAGCAGCGAAAATAAATGAAGATGATGAGATGAAGAAACATGACCTTCAGGTGTTGGTGAAGAAGAACGACCGACGAGTCAGTAGCGGACTGAGGAAGAAGGCCATAGGGGAGGAAGCAGGGGGGCCGTGCCGGTGATGAGTCGGCAGCGTGGAGGACAACTTCGAGCGGCGGTCAGCAAGGGATTGGGCGATGCACAGGCGCATCACCGCCATGACCACCACATTGTGTCGCTGTCGTGCCTGTCCTCTGCATCCCTAGCGCGTGTGTTGCCGCTCCGTCCTCCGCCTCGCACCCTCACAGCAGCATGCGTAGGAACGGGAAGTGGGCTGGCGGCACACGACGGCGGGGCTAGGGGTGGCGCCGTACGTCGGCGGGGCATGGGGTGGCGGTGGACGGCGGTGGTGGCTCGCTGTAGGAGGAGACGGGATCGGGAAGTGGGCTGGATTCGCGAAGCTGCGTCGCGCGCGCCTATAGGGTCGGAGGGAGAGAGGTGGCCGGAGCAGAATGGAGACGCTGCCGACAATGGGGAGAGGGTCGGGCGGCAGCGCGCTCGAGGAGAAGGCCGGGCGGCGGTGCGGTTGGGGGGAGGCCGACGCGGCAGCGCGCTCGAGGAGAAGGCCGGGCGGCGGCGCGGGGGGAGGCCGACCGAGGCGCTGGGGGAGGAGGCCGGCCGGCGGCGCGCTGGGAGGAGGCCGGGCAGCGGCGCGGTGGGGAGGAGGTCGGACGGCGGTGGGCACGGAGAGGAGGTGGCAAGAAGGATCTGTGGGGTGGATCAGGGTAGTTTTCTTCTTTTGGGGCCGGCCGCGCCTTATAGGGACGAGGGTAACAAAATAATATTCTGTTACTAGTAACAAAATAGCCATGTCCTATATATATACAAATATATATATATATACACACACACACACACATATATATATATATATATATATATATTCATATACATATATATAATATACTAGGAAAAATGCTCATGCGTTGCAACAGCAGAAACAAACCTACACACCCCTTCCATGGAAAACAAATGATGCTCATCTCACCGCACGTAATAAGGCATAAGTTTCCATCTTTTGTTGTTCATCTATACATGGGTCTGTTTTCAACTCAGCTCCACTTCATTATACAAATCTTTATTGCGATTCCTTTCTCTATCTGATCATCACCCCTTTGCTCTACTCACCATATCTTTGACAGAACGCAAATATTATTTTTCCTCCATGATGAGGATATGACTACCTTGAATAAGACCAAAAATATTGCATACATGCATATTTGTCACGTGATTTCTAGTGCAAACTATTCAATAATATATTTATGTTATCCGGAACAAAAATACTTCACATACTTTTGTGTTTTGTCTAATTGCAGGTGTATGGGACATTTGTACAATCCACATATGAAGATAAGGGAAAAGGAGAAGTTTAGGTGCTGTTCAAAAAGTCTTCTCACGTTTTTTTGGGCCAAGAGAAGATAGAGTCCAAGTCTCTCACGTTCTGGATTCAGATTCGGACTGCACAGACATACCTGACTCAAAACGCCAACAACTTTTACATACGGACTCCGAATTGGGTGATTCCTTTTTTGTTGGAAAGTAGATTTCATGCTCTTTCCAGCACAATTGGAATCACCTTAAAATCCGTCGGGAGCGTTGAGTTATGGACGAAACAATCTGACGCTGCACCAGAATCCGAGTCAAACTACAAGTCCAAAGGTGTTACGTCACCTCCACTTGGGCCCATTGGCCTTGTACGACCTAGGGTTAGTTTTAGGCTGCCTTGGGACGTCCTCCCACCTCCTTGGCCGCCACCCCTTGCTCCTATATAAGTAGATCCATCTAGTAGCTTTTCCCTTGGGATTTGTTTAGTTAAAAGTTAGCCATTGCAACTTCATGTACTTCGTTTGTGTCCAACGACCAGACCAAGACCACTTACGGATCCCCACCTTTATCAATACTTTATACATACTCGCAATATTCAGATTGCTTTTATCATATTCTTGCTTGTTCTTCGATTGCTTGCAGGAATAGACCTTCGTGGTCAGGTTGATTGTGTTCTGGCGTGGTCAATAACCTCTCGGAGTTGGTTTAGCGATTGCTAAGGCGCAACGTTGTGCACGTTTGTAGTCGGATCGTCAAAGTCGTCTCCACCAAATCGATAGTTATCAACTCATCGAAGATCGGGACACCTCGCCTATCAAGTGGTATCAGTTTTCAGGTTGCTCGGTGAGATTTTACAGTTTTTCATAGTTTAGATCGCATCTGTCATTCATACCTATAGTCCATGAAAAAGCTACAAAAAAGTTAGATCTGTTCATCCTTTATCCAAGCCATCCGAGCCTTTGCAATTTTCTATTCGTTGCTTGCGTGGTTGAATTATCGGTTGCATCGTCGTGTCGCTTGCTGGTCTTAGTGTCTAGTTCCTTTAGAGTTTCGAGTTCTGTTCACATTAGTCACGCCGCCGCTGCATCATTATCCCTTCCGCTGTCCACCATCCCATCTATTAATTTCCACCACGTACTCGCGTTGTTCATTGTCATAATCATAGTTGAGGTCATTCACATCTTCGCCGATCCAATCTGCATCTTATCTAGTTTGTCTTGGAAAGAGGAGAAAAAAAGAGGAAAAAAAGAGAGAAAAAAAGGAAAAAGAAAAGAAAAAGAGAGAGAAGAAAAAGAAAAAAAAGCGTGAGAAAAAAAGAGAGAAGAAAAAAAAGGATCTATCTAGAATCAATCCCGTACCTGAATTCAGATTGGAATCTGTTTTGCGCACTGTTTAGTAAAACAGGTGTATCTTCCTCATACGAAGTCCGTTTTGGCCCCGTGAGTACTCAAATTGAAGCTAGCAACGAGCTGCATCTAAATAGTTGCAGAAGCTAGTTCATTATTTGACACCTGAAAATCGGCTTCTAAATAGGTCTTTTTGCCCTCTCAAGTTCGTGAACCCAGCTTGTTCCAATTTTTCAGGCCAGTTTTAGAATTCTTTGACTCCTCATATCAATTCGGAATTGAGTGATTCTTTTTGCATTGGAAAGCTTGAGTTAGTGGCATTCTTTGAAAGAATTTATCAGAAAATTGGCTCAAACTTTTCAAGAGGAAAGTTGGAGAGAGAGTTGTTGTATGTCCTGCTTGGTAGTTGTTATTCATCATTATCTTCACTACCGTTGTGATCTTCACTTCTATCTTGCTGTCAAGAGCTACTTAGTATCCTTCATTGATGCTAGTTGTGCTACGCCGTGACCTCATTAGTGTTCTAGGCTCGCGTCTCTAGTCCGGTCTAGCCTAGGACCAGCACAGTATCGTCGTTGAGCGTTTATTCAACATTGCATCTTTGAATTGATTATTGCTAATCTTTTGCTACCATATATAGCCAACCCAGCTCCACATATTTCTACACCGTGTATACGTACGCTCGGCTGGCAATCGCTTTACTCAATATTCGGAGTTACTTGACACCGCTGGTTGCCAATCACCGCCTGCTGCATGGTAAGAACTTGTAAGACATTGATATTTGCTTTAACTGTGAGCGTTTTTACCACCACATCCTAGTAGTTATAGGAACATTATTTTGGATTTTGTTTCTTGTTCTACTAATCATGACAGGATCCAGAGTCAATTCATGGGCTTTGTCGATCGCGGGAGACATGCCACCACCTATGCAAATACCACAACCGTCACGAGAGGTGCACAAACATCCAAATGCACATGATCAGGTTCATGTTTCTATACCACCATTTAATGGCCGTTTTAGACCTGCTTTATATATTGAATGGGAGTTAGACATAAATAATATATTTGCTTCCCATAATTTTGATGAACGTAAAAAAGTTACGGTTGCGGTTGGTTCTTTCACTGGTTATGCTCTAGTTTGGTGGAGTGAATATTGTCGGTTACACCCTGATTATGTACCTAATACTTGGGATGATTTAAAACATGTCATGAGAGATAGATTCGTCGATGTTTATTATACTTGTGGCATGATTAAAAAACTGGAACATTTAAAACAAGGTAGTGACACCGTAACAAAATATTATGATGATTTACAAACTACCTTGTTGCACTCATTTTTAGAAGAAAGTGAAGAAGATTTTATGGATAGATTTTGGGGAGGATTAAACCATAATATTCAGGAGATACTAATTCATGAAGAGTGTTATCCTATGGACCATTTGTTTCATCTTGCTTGCAAAGCTGAACAGGAAATAAAACGACGTGTTGCCCACAAGGAGAACAAGCGCACGGTGCACATTCCAACTGTTGATACAGATGTTTATTCAACTACTAGGCGTACTATGACAACCACATCCGTTGTTGCGAGGACTACATCATCTCCACCATGTGACACATCACCATCGAGAGTGCCTGCATCATCTGAGTTGACTATAAGAGGTAATGACAAAAGTACAGATTTTCCATTTTTACATGAGAATGATGCATGCCTAGTTTACTTGAATACATCATGTGTTGAGCTACCCACTACTTTGATCACACCACCTATTTTAGAGGATTATATTGATAATTTGACTTTACCATGTGATCAAACAACTGAAATACCAACAATTTTGAGAGCACCCATTGAATTAACTATTGATGCAAAAGAATCAATGTTTAATCATTTTGATATGACCTCTCATCTTGGTGATGATTCTGTGTCGAATGACTCATTGCATGTTTGCTTATCTAAGCATGTTGTAGCATGTAAATTTGTTTCAAATAAGGTTTATTCACCAATGTTGGGATGGTTTAATGATGAACATTGTTAATCTTTTGAAATAAATAAGAGCTTCACTTATATGTGCAAACTGAGTTGCAATATTTTCATGCCTTCTAGTTCTTGTGCTAATTTGTTGGCTTTAGATTTTATGAACTATGCAAGTTACTCATCTATTCATGTGTCATATATGCAAAAATCAAGGGAAGTAAAAATGGATGACATATACATATACAACATGTACACCTTGTCTCTTTTGTTAGACACATTTCAGATTAAGCAACGCCGAGGACGGCTTTGTTTTCAAGAAGGGGAGGATGATGAGGACATGACTACCTTGGATAAGACCAAAAATATTGCATACATGCATATTTGTCAGGTGATTCCTAGTGCAAACTATTCAATAATATATTTATGTTATCCAGAACAAAAATACTTCACATACTTTTGTGTTTTGTCTAATTGCAGGTGTATGGGACATTTGTACAATCCACGTATGAAGATAAGGGAAAAGGAGAAGTTTAGGTGCTGTTCAAAAAGTCTTCTCGCGTTTTTTTGGGCCAAGAGAAGATAGAGTCCAAGTCTCTCACGTTCTGGATTCAGATTCGGACTGCACAGACATACCTGACTCAAAACGCCAACAACTTTTACATACGGACTCCGAATTGGGTGATTCTTTTTTTGTTGGAAAGTAGATTTCATGCTCTTTCCAGCACAATTGGAATCACCTTAAAATCCGTCGGGAGCGTTGAGTTATGGACGAAACAATCTGACGCTGCACCAGAATCCGAGTCAAACTACAAGTCTAAAGGTGTTACGTCACCTCCACTTGGGCCCATTGGCCTTGTACGACCTAGGGTTAGTTTTAGGATGCCTTGGGACGTCCTCCCACCTCCTTGGCCGCCACCCCTTGCTCCTATATAAGTAGATCCATCTAGTAGCTTTTCCCTTGGGATTTGTTTAGTTAAAAGTTAGCCATTGCAACTTCGTGTACTTCGTTTGTGTCCAACGACCAGACCAAGACCATTTACGGATCCCCACCTTTATCAATACTTCATACATACTCGCAATATTCAGATTGCTTTTATGATATTCTTGCTTGTTCTTCGATTGCTTGCAGGAATAGACCTTCGTGGTCAGGTTGATTGTGCTCTGGCATGGTCAATAACCTCTCGGAGTTGGTTTAGCGATTGCTAAGGCGCAACGTCGTGCACGTTTGTAGTCGGATCGTCAAAGTCGTCTCCATCAAATCGATAGTTATCAACTCATCGAAAGATCGGGACACCCTCGCCTCTATCACTCCACCAACACTTAAAGGACGTAAGGAATGTTTTTTAGCAGAGTGCAAACATTGCCGCATCATATTAATCTTTAGCCAAGACAAATATACTCAAATGGGGTTGATGACCTTATGTTTTTCTATACCAAATCATCCACAATATTGTTTCTTCTACTGTTTTTTAATAAATAAAAATGGACAAGAGGAAAAAGAGAAAGAATGCATGCATTTGTTGCCTTAACTTAGGAAGGGAGTCAAAATATCCAAGGGACAATGGCGTAACACTAATTCACAGACAATTTCTAATCCTACACAACTGCTATATCATTATATATTTCGAAATCATCCCAATCTTCTTTATAGTATGATGTTCAAGGCAGACTATAGTTTCATATACATAATTGATGATCTGTAACATACAGAAGAAATTGACTTCCATCAATTTTCTGTTGTAGCCGGGTAGTACTTTACCTTTTCATGATCTAAGGTGTAACCATTAGAAGCAAGTCTCAACAGGCCAATTCTATGTTCCTAAGCAGAATAACATTTACTTAGCACAACTTAACATCCACGACAACATCAATGACCCCCTCCGTACAGTCTAGACCTGTCATATATGCAGACACCGAAATAGATAGATAAAGCTTCCCCAAAGACATATGACTCTGATTCACTCATACTTGAGAGAACTGCAAGTATATTATGAAAGTTTGCTCTCTTGATTAGGCAGCCTAATCAAAATGTACATGTATATCTGGCTGTTTGGGATTTGTCAAAGAGCACAATTAACGTGGTTTGAAATGTTATGCCAAATAAGTGAGCAAACCGCCCTACAAGAGATAGATAATTTGTTATATTATTTAGCAGAACATAATATAAATGGATGCAGTTTCCAACTTTTACCAGTTGTCACCAATGAGGTTTACCCTGAGCTAGCACCTTGAGACAAACCTGAATCATTAGAGCCACTATGAAATTTTAACTGTTTATAGCAACATGATACATATTGTTTTATGATGTCCAATACACATGGGATACTGCGAAATAACAAATTATTCCTCATCATCAACATGTGCATCAAACATGACGTCCCTGTGTGGGCTCTCACCCTCTTTCTCAGTTTCTTGCCTTGTCTATCCTTCCCACTTGAATGAAATTTCACCCGCAAAATAAATCATAGTGAGCATCGTATTTTAATTTTGTTTAAACCTAAAGTGAGCATCTTATTGCATGCTAATAAGAATATCCGCATTGATATGCAATGCATCTCAAATGGAGTATCATATCAAGCTTGAAGCCAAGGTTAATTACAGCGAGCGTCTAAAAAAGGTTAACTATTTGTTGAGTACAATTAGTCCATGTAGGTTAAGCGACACATACTGATACATTAACATGTAGTGGAAACAGGCAAAAGTGTCTCAAGTTGTTGTCTACTTCGAGCTACTTGCTACCCACCATTGATTGATGAATACATCATTTTTCTTACTGTGTACAAGACGGTTCAGGTGTTTCATCATCTTTGCTTGCAACCTATAAGATGCCCCTGGTCCCAGGCCATTGATCATGGCAGAGGCAGATGTAGTCAACAACTTCTTGGACACGAACAATCTGGCTGCACAAGAACAAAGATACACACACATCAATGTGCAGAACATCATATTGAAATTTGTACAAAAGAACAACCAAAATTGCACAAATATCACGCACCAAGTTTAGAAACACGCTGCACAGGAGCCGAGTGAATCGTTTGAAGCAGAATTTTGGGCTCAAGCATTGAGGCCAAACATTAATTTTGCAACCCAGGAAAGGGAAACTGTGAGCAAGATAGAGGAGCATCAATCCAGCTCTTTCTACGGATGGGAACCGACTAAGATATTGGGAGAAGGTGAGATGTTTGAAGAATTAAGGTGAGGATTAGTTACAGACCTCCACTCCAATTTCTTCAGACAACTGTGAGCAGAATGCATGTGGCAGGGGATGGGGATAGGCACTGCCGCCTCGCGACCTCAGGCCAATCTGCCGTACCCGTCACCAACAGCCGCGTCATTGGTGCGCCACCCCTGGACCGTCTCACGGCAACTGAGACCACATCTGGTGAACTACGTATCTTTTCAGCATACCAGCGACGCACATCCGCAGCAACCGGACGCGGATCCCCTACAGGGGGCTCATCCGCCTAAGGTAACGGCTTGACATTTCCACCAGGGCTCGCCTATGGCCTGTAGATCTTGATTCCGAATTCCGATTTAGCGGTGAGGTGAGGAGCGGCAGTGGCGGTGTGCCGTCTTCCTGTGAACAGAGGATGAAGGGATCGGGTGGCGGTAGTTCATTGGGCCGCATGGGCCAGAACAATTTGACCAGGCATCTGTCGGGAAGGATCGATCATGGGTGCTTGATGAAAAAGAGCTTGGGAACTTTACTTTAGTACCACCTTGTGTATATGTTTTAAATTCAGAGTGAAAGCGTAAACTTATGGGAAGAAGCGTATTATGACGGTGAACCCATGGAGTCAATCCCTGCTTTATTATTAGGGACTAGCACACATGCCCGTGCGTTGCAACGTGAAAGAAAAAAAATAAATTTTGCGATGGATCAGCTCTCAAACACGTACTATTAATAATACATGCTGAGTGTGCAACCCGACCACTGGCATATTGCGGCTCACTGATTTGAACTCGTAAGGATAAGCCTAACAAAATGACACGGAAAGATCATGCGAGAACGACATTCTGATGGCCACATAAAACATTGATTGAAACGCATGTGCTTCACCGAGGAGCGAATACCAATTTTCACGAAGCAGGCTTGGCCATATTATTGAGACACACATCATAGCTCGGGGCTTGACTGATTTTGGACTGGCCAAACAATCTGGTGTTGGCGGAGGTCACAGCCATCCCCTTCACTATCCAGTTCTTTGGATCTTTTGTGACCTTGACGCGAGTGAGTATGGTGGCTGGGGGTGGCAGAGATAATCTTATACTCGTGCATGATAAAGTCTTTGCTAAGCTCATCGTGTCAAGGTAGAAGGTGAGGTTATACCACTTATACTTGATGTCCACCTCAACCGTCGCTGTTGGGGTGCACCAGAGTGACGATCGCAAAGTATTCTGCCCCTGCCAGTTGCCACCTTGACTATGCAATTTTAATGGTACCCAAGGAAGAATACTTCGTCAGTGTTGTCAAGATCTTGCTTTTGTCCCCTCGCAAAAAAAAGATCTTGCTTTTGTAGGAGCTCCCATGGCAATATGCTTCTTGAGGCGTCGGCAATGAGACGTGAGCATGCTGTTTGGGGAGGTTGCACACACGGGGAGGAGGAACTACCCAAACCGACGTTCATAATTTAATGTTACTATTCTTTTGCTTGAAGCAATTGGAGATAAAAAGATAAAATTGGTTGTATTTTAAATACAAATGATCTGACAATTCGTATTTTTTGCTTGCAGATGTTTTTGTTATAATGTGGAATTGTATGATATGTTAATCATAATAGAAAATAGAAACTGAAAGGCAAACTCTATCGAAAAGATATGGTTGACTGTTTGTTTTACTTTTGTTTCAGGATATGGGTGCGTGTGCATCCCATTAATATGTGGATAACTCATCACAAAATGAATAACTCACATGTGCATCTCTCATAGAGCACGCGGCCCTCCTCCAGCACCGAGCTCGCCTCCAAAGCTTCCATCTCGTTGGTTCGGCGGGGGAGCTGTCCTGACTGGGGCGATGAGTCCATCGTGATACTGCAGTCACCCATCCTGCTACTGCATAGTGTGCCTGCCTGCACGCTCCCACGATGGTGCCCAGCTCACGCCTGCCTTAAAGGAATTCCTTGGTGTGTTAATTGGTCTCTGGAGTGTCATCGTCGCCGCCCATGACGATTTCTTGTGAACTGGGGATGCAAAATTAAGCACGCGAATATGAATTTCATGGTGTAGGAGGAGACCTCGTGAGACGGCGATGGTAGCGGTCGGCCAAGCTTTGTGTGCCCATGCTCGTCGTCGGGCTCCATGATTTGGTCTCATGTGCTGTAGTGCCTAGGGTACCGAGTGCTCGCCGTCCGGCAACACGGCACGACGTGCACGGGGCGATGCAGGCCAATCCCACCCAGATCGAGACCATAGGCCGTGCATGGAAGTAGTAGAGGAGGAGGCTTAGTTGCGGCTGTATTTATTGCAGGAGGGTCGGCCGTGGCTGGGTGTATTTGTGTCGTTCATGGTAAGTTGTGGCACCGTATTGTATTAGGACTTTGCTACGGGCTGTGGCTTTGCGTGCACGTATCAGTTTTTTGTCGAGCGCTAACGCACAAAGCTGGAAAAAAAGTCACGTTTGTTTCTGTTACCCATCTTTTTTTATGCTCCCAGGAACAGGCCCATTAGCCCTCGATGTGGCCTAGGGAGTCTGCCGGGGAAGGAAGCAGGTGCGATCGTTTGATACACCCGATGTGGTTCCTCGAATTAGTACCACCTCGCTTATAGTTTTAAATTTAAACCGAAAGCGTAAATTCACATGAAGAAAGCGTATTGTGTCGGTGAACCCGACAAAGTCAATCCGTGCTTTATTATTAGGGAGATTAGGGATAGATATATATATATATATATATATATATATATATATATATGTGTGTGTGTGTGTGTGTGTGTGTGTGTGTGTGTGTGTGTGTGTGTGTGTGTGTTGTAACGCCCCGGATACAACTTTCCATATTCGTAACTCCAACTCTTGCCTTTTCCGGAGATGCGATATGATATTCCCTTCGTGGTTGGGTTTTGTCTTTTGTTTTGCATTTTGTTCATGTCATGCATCTCATCTCATAGCATCATGCGCATTGCATCTGCATGTTTTCATAAAATTTGCACCCATTCGTAGTTGCCGCGTCCCCCCTTGTTTTGGTTGACCGTTCCGAGGCCAATCAGGTTTTCGCTTCCCTCTTGACCGTGCCCACCTAACCTCTTGCCAGCTCGCAGCCCCCTCGCGCGCGTGTCCGAAACTCCCCCGAACCCTACCCGGGCTGTCGTCATCGTTGGGTCCGGATCATCCCCAAACATCTACAAAACATCTTCGTTTTCTTATTTAGACTCCCTATATATTTATTTCTCGACCGTCCGATTAAAATCGGAGAGACCAAATACACCTACCTAAAAATCCACTTGCTATATATAAGACCATCACCTACCAAATCATCCCAACCCTAATTTCTAGGAGGTTTGTCCCCATCGCCGCCGCCGCTCGGTCTCGATCCACCTCGGGATCCCTTCTCCTTGTTTTCCTCCACCCACCAACAGGAGCCTGAGCTCCGTCTTCCCGACCCCGAGCATTCGATCCATCTCGCCTCTGCCTCCTCCTCCAAATCCGATCGGGAGAGGAGCTCCCGATCTGAAGTTCCTTGCGCCCGCGGTCCAGCGCGCCCGTGCCCAAGGCCTCGCCTCTTCCTCCTCTGCCCGACACCTACCGTCCCCGCCATGGACTTGGAGCTTGCCTCCTCGCGCCCATCTCTGCCTGATTCTGTAGCAACCTCGCCGGAGACCAGTGCCGCTCCGCCTCGTCACCAACTCCGGTCACGGCTCCGCCCCGCTCGCTGTTTCTCCTTCCCGTCTCTTCCCCCGTTCCCTTTGGATCCCGCTCTCACCTGCTCTCTCTTCTCCAGGAAACCCACAGGAGCATCGTCCTCTTGTCGCTGCCGCCTTCCGTTCCTCGCCACCGCGCCAGTAGCCGCCGCTGCCGTGGTCTTCTGTACCACCCGTCCGTCGCACCCGGCTTCCGTTCGCCTCCATGCCGTCCTCGTCGCCAAACCCTGCTGGCGTCGTTGCGCCCCTGCTTCCTCTGCTTCGAGGACGAGTCAGCGCCCGCTTGACCACTGTATTGACCGTGCAACAAGACGCGTCAGCATCGCCTGCCTGCGTGGGCCCAGATCCGCAGGAGGCCCAGCGCGCCCGGCCAGCCCCGCCGGCCTGCTCCACCATGCCCTACCGCCGGCCGCCTTCCCGTCTGGGCAGAGCCCATGGGTGAGGCCACCCCAGCGCCTTTTTTTTTCATCATGGCCTAGCCAGCCTGCCAGCGTCTATTTTTTTCAGCGTCAGAGAATTTGTCTAATTATCCAGTGTTTTACTGTTTTGCAGAAAAACCCTCATGATCATGCATTTAATACCTCCACAACCGTGCATCGGATTAAAATGTTTTAAATATGAAAAATGCTTAGAATTTCATCTAGTTTCACATTATGCCACTTTCATCCATGTTTAAAATGTTTAAAATGCTGTTTGTTTAAGTTTGCCTAAATGACATGTTAAAATGCTTTATTTCATAACTAAATAACTGTAGCTCCAATTTTAATAAACTTTATATGTAAATGGGGTGGAAAAATGCCTAGTTTAACATGGTCCACTTTATTTTCCTGTTTAACAAACTTAAAATATGGTTTAGGGCAGAACAGTACCAAATTCAAATATTGCATATGAGGATTTTCCGGAAATGTTGTTTGTTGTTTCCGGCCTCATTTAAACTTGCCTAAATAGTTAGTTTACTTATGCTTCACCCCTTGCCATGTTTAATAACATTTAATATTGTTGGTACATAACCGAAAGAGCACTAAATAATTGATGTGGTGTTTCGTCAATATGCAACTCGTTGCATATTGAGCTCCACTTAACTTGTAGTATTGTTTGTTGCACTTTGCCATGCCATGCCTCATTAAACCGGACATGCATCATACTTGTTTGTGCATCATGCCATGTTTATGCTTGTGCATTTACCATGTTGTTTGTTTCTTTCCAGTGTTGCTTCTTAGTTCCAGTAATGTTGCGATCGTGAGAATTCGTTCGACTACTCCCGTTCGTCTTCTTCATGGACTCGTTCTTCTTCCTAGCGGGAGTTCAGGCAAGATGACCGCTACCCTGGATCACACTACTATCATTGCTATGCTAGTTGCTTCGTTCTATCGCTATGCTGCGCTTCCTATCACTTGTTCTTCAAGCCTCCCAAATTGCCATGAACCTCTAACCTTTGACACCCTTCCTAGCAAACCGTTGTTTGGCTATGTTACCGCTTTGCTCAGCCCCTCTTATAGCGTTGTTAGTTGCAGGTGAAGTTGAAGATTGCTCCATGATGGACAGGGTTATGTTGGGATATCACAATATATCTTATATTATTAATGCATCTATATACTTGGTAAAGGGTGGAAGGCTCGGCCTTATGCCTGGTGTTTTGTTCCACTCTTGCCGCCTCTAGTTTCCGTCATACCGTGTTATGTTCCCGGATTTTATGCTTCCTTACGCGGTCGGGTGATTTATGGGACCCCCTTGACAGTTCGCTTTGAATAAAACTCCTCCAGCAAGGCCCAACCTTGGTTTTACCATTTGCCTCACCACCACCTACTTTTCCCTTGGGAGTCGCTCTCTCAAGGGTCATCTTTATTATAGCCCCCCCGGGCCAATACTTGTCTAAGTGTTGGTCCGAACTAGAGTCCTTTGCAGCGCCCCCTCAGGGAAACTTGAGGTCTGGTTTTAGTTGTACGGAGTGCTCATCCGGTGTTGCCCTGAGAACGAGATATGTGCAGCTCCTATCGGGATGTCGGCGCATCGGGCGGCTTTGCTAGTCTTGTTTTACCATTGTCGAAATGTCTTGTAAACCGGGATTCTGAGACTGATCGGGTCTTCGTGGGAGAAGGAATATCCTTCGTTGATCGCGAGAGCTTATCATGGGCTAAGTTGGGACACCCCTGCAGGGTATTATATTTTGAAAGCCGTGCCCGCGGTTATGTGGCAGATAGGAATTTGTTAATGTCTGGTTGTAGATAACTTGACACTTGATCCGAATTAAAACGCATCAACCGTGTGTGTAGCCATGATGGTCTCTTTTCGGCGGAGTCCGGGAAGTGAACACGGTTTCTGGGTTATGTCTGACGTAAGTAGGAGTTCAGGATCACCTCTTGGTCATTGCTAGCTTCACGACCGTTCCTTTGTTTCTCTTCTCGCTCTCATTTGCGTATGTTAGCCACCATATATGCTTAGTCGCTGCTGCAACCTCACCACTTTACCCATTCCTTTCCCATTAAGCTTTGCTAGTCTTGATACCCATGGTAATGGGATTGCTGAGTCTTCAAAGATTTTCCTCTCTTTGATGTCGATATTATCAACAACTTCATTGATGAGTGGTTTGAAGAAACCTCCCTCAACATTGATGATTTGCAGCTGCCAATTGACATCAGCGTTACATCTTAGGGCTGCATAGCCAAGGAGCTTGCTATTGGTCAAAAGATTGTTGAGCTGAAGAACAAGATAGACCATGAGAAGGCCCTGTTCAAGAAGCATATGGCCAAGCTCAGTATCACTGAGGTGCAAAACTTCAAGCAAATGATGATTGACCTTAATGCTGAGTTCCAAAAGAAACGAGATGAAGCCAAAGGCTCTCATGAGTGCATGAAGTACTATGCTGAGAAATGTGTCCAGGCACACAATGAGGTTGTGAAGAGAAAGGCCATTGGTCGTCCTAGCATTGACCCCTGAATGGCCGCAAAGAAGCCTAAGAAGCCTGTTGAAGCTGAACCCGAAGCCCCAAGGCAGGAAAGACCAAGCATTATCTTCCCTGCCAGCATGACTGGCTCAAAGCCAAAGGTCCCTTCAGCAGATTTGGAGCAACAGAAGACTAAGCTGGCCGAGGCTGAAGCGAAGAAGAGGAAGCATTATGACACTTCTGATGCTGCTCCATCCAAGAATAAGTTGAAGACAAAGTTGATTCCCAACCTAGTATCATCGCGAAGAAGCCCAAAGCTGGACCAAAGCCTGAAACTGAGTGCTTACACTGCAAAGGAAATGGTCACTCGAAGCGGAAATTGTTGGGGAACGTAGTAATTTCAAAAAAAAATCCTACGCACACGCAAGATCATGGTGATGGCATAGCAACGAGAGGGGAGAGTATTGTCCATGTACCCTCGTAGACTGTAAGCGGAAGCGTTATGACAACACGGTTGATGTAGTCGTACGTCTTCATGATCCGACCGATCCAAGTACCGAACGTACGGCACCTCCGAGTTCAGCACACGTTCAACTCGATGACGATCCCCGGGCTCCGATCCAGCAAAGCGTCGGGGATGAGTTCCATCCGCACGACGGCGTGGTGGCAATGATGATGTTCTACCGGTGCAGGGCGTCGCCTAAACTCCGCGATGGTATGACCGAGGTGGAATATGGTGGAGGGGGGCACCGCACACGGCTAAGGAACGATCCGTAGATCAACTTGTGTGTCTATGGGGTGCCCCCCCGCCCCCGTATATAAAGGAGCAAGGGGGAGGCCGGCCGGCCCTTGTGGGCGCGCCAAGGAGGAGGAGTCCTCCTCCTAGTAGGAGTAGGACTCCTCCTTTCCTACTCCTACTAGGAGGGGGAAGGAAGGAGGAGAGGGGGAAGGAAAGAGGGGCGCTGCCCTCCTAGTCCACCGGACCAAAGGGAGAGGGGGCACGCGCCCACCCTGCCGCTCTCTCTTCCCAAGAAGGCCCATGTGGCCCATTAACTCTCCCGGGTTCCGGTAACCTCCCACTCCATTTTCTCCAAAACGCCCGAACACTTCCGTGTCCGAATATAGTCGTCCAATATATCAATCTTTATGTCTCGACCATTTCGAGACTCGCGTCATGTCCATCATCACATCCGGACTCAACAAACTTCGTACATCAAAACTTATAAACTCATAATAAAACTGTCATCGTAACGTTAAGCGTGCGGACCCTACGGGTTCGAGAACTATGTATACATGACCTAGAA
This sequence comes from Aegilops speltoides, assembly GCA_021437245.1. Taxonomy (NCBI): domain Eukaryota; kingdom Viridiplantae; phylum Streptophyta; class Magnoliopsida; order Poales; family Poaceae; genus Aegilops; species Aegilops speltoides. Next base: position 176,052,923 of record CM038144.1, on the reverse strand, counting down.
CTATTCTCGGTCAATAACCAATAGCGGAACCTGGATGCCCATATTGGTTCCTACATATTCTACGAAGATCTTTATCGGTCAAACCGCATAACAACATACGTTGTTCCCTTTGTCATCCGTATGTTACTTGCCCGAGATTCGATCGTCGGTATCCAATACCTAGTTCAATCTCATTACCGGCAGGTCTCTTTACTCGTTACGTAATGCATCATCCCGTAACCAACTCATTGATTACATTGCTTGCAAGGCTTATGGTGATGTGCATTACCGAGAGGGCCCAGAGATACCTCTCCGACAATCGGAGTGACAAAACCTAATCTCGAAATATGCCAACTCAACATGTACCTTCGGAGACACCTGTAGTACTCCTTTATAATCACCCAGTTACGTTGTGATGTTTGGTAGTACCCAAAGTGTTCCTCCGGTAAACGGGAGTTGCATAATCTCATAGTTACAGGAACATGTATAAGTCATGAAGAAAGCAATAGCAATATACTAAACGATCAAGTGCTAGGCTAACGGAAGTGGTCATGTCAATCACATCATTCTCCTAATGATGTGATCCCGTTAATCAAATGACAACTCTTTTGTCCATGGCTAGGAAACATAACCATCTTTGATAAACGAGCTAGTCAAGTAGAGGCATACTAGTGACACTATGTTTGTCTATGTATTCACACATGTATTATGTTTCCGGTTAATACAATTCTAGCATGAATAATAAACATTTATCATGATATAAGGAAATAAATAATAACTTTATTATTGCCTCTAGGGCATATTTCCTTCAGTCTCCCACTTGCACTAGAGTCAATAATCTAGTTCACATCGCCATGTGATTTAACACCAATATTCACATCTGTATGTGATTAATACCCATAGTTCACATCATCATGTGATCAACACCCAAAGGGTTTGTTCACATCGCTATGTGATTAACACCCAAAGAGTACTAAGGTATGATCATGTTTTGCTTGTGAGAGAAGTTTAGTCAACGGGTCTGTCATATTCAGAGCCGTATATATTTGGCAAATATTCTATGTCAATAATGCTCTACACGGTGCTACTCTAGCTAATTGCTCCCACTTTCAATATGTATCCAGATTGAGACTTAGAGTCATCTGGATTGGTGTAAAAGCTTGCATCGTTGTAACTTTTTATGACGGGCTCTTTTATCACCTCCATAATCGAGAAACATCTCCTTAGTCCTCACTAAGGATATTCTTGACCGCTGTCCAGTGATCTACTCTTAGATCAAAATTGTATTCCTTTGTCAAACTCAGAGCAAGGTATACAATAGGTCCAGTTCACAAGATAGCATACTTTATAGAACCTATGACTGAGGCATAGGGAATGACTTTTCATTCTCTTTCTATTTTCTGCCATGGTCGGGTCTTGAGTCTTACTCAACTTCACACCTTTGCATCACAGGCAAGAAATCCTTCTTTGACCATTCTATTTTGAACTATTTCAAAAATTTATCAAGGTATGTACTTATTGAAAAAGTCTTATCAAGCGTGTTGATCTATCTATATAGATCTTGATGCTCTATGTGTAAGCAGCTTCACCGAGGTCTTTCTTTGAAAAAACTCTTGTCAAACACTCCTTTATGCTTTGCAGAATAATTCTACATTATTTCCGATCAACAATATGTCATTCACATATACTTATCAGGAGTGTTGTAGTGCTCCCACTCACTTTCTTGTAAATACAGGCCTTTCCAAAAGTCTGTATAAAACCATATGCTTTGATCAACTCATCAATGCGTATATTCCAACTCCGAGATGCTTGCACCAGTCCATTGATGGATTGCTGGAGCTTGCACACTTTGTTAGCATCTTTAGGATTGACAAAACCTTCTGGTTGCATCATATACAACTCTTCTTTAATAAATCCATTAAGGAATGCAGTTTTGACATCCATTTGCCAGATTTCATAAAATGTGGCAATTGCTAACATGATTCGGATAGACTTAAGCATCGATACGAGTGAGAAAATCACATTGTATTCAACATCTTGAACTTGTCGAAAAACCTTTTTGCGACAAGTCGAGCTTTGTAGATAGTAACACTACTATCAACGTCAGTCTTCCTCTTGAAGATCCATTTATTTTCTATGGCTTGCCGATCATCGGGCAAGTCCACCAAAGTCCACACTTTGTTCTCATACATGGATCCTATCTCGATTTCATGGCCTCCACCATTTGCGGAATCTGGGCTCATCATCGCTTCCTCATAATTCATAGGTTTATCATGGTCTAGTAACATGACTTTCGTAACACGATTACCGCACCACTCGTGTGGACCGTACTCTGAAGACCTACGAGGTTCAGAGTAACTTGATCTCAAGTTTTATGATCATCATCATTAGCTTCCTCACTAATTGGTGTAGGAATCACTGGAACTGATTTCTGTGATGAACTACTTTCCAATTCGGGAGAAGGTACAAATTACCTTATCAAGCTCTACTTTCCTCCCACTCACTTCTTTCGAGAGAAACTCCTTCTCTAGAAAGGATCCATTTTTAGCAACGAATATCTTGCCTTCGAATCTGTGATAGAAGGTGTACCCAACAGTTTCCTTTGGGTTTTCTATGAAGACGCACTTCTTCGATTTGGGTTTGAGCTCATCAGGATGAAACTTTTTCACATAAGCATCGTAGCCCCAAACTTTAAGAAACGACAACTTGGGTTTCTTGCTAAACCACAGTTCATATGGTGTCGTCTCAACGGATTTAGATGGTGCCCTTTTAACGTGAATGCAGCTGTCTCTAATGCATAACCCCAAAACGACAATGGTAAATCAATTAGAGACATCATAGATCGCACCATGTCCAATAAAGTACGGTTACGACGTTTGGACACACCATAACGTTGTGGTGTTCCAGGTGGCGTGAGCTGTGAAACTATTCCACATAGTTTTAATTGAAGACCAAACTCGTATCTCAAATATTCGTCTCCGCGATCAGATCGCAGAAACTTTATTTTCTTGTTACGATGATTTTTCCACTTCATTATGAAATTCTTTGAACCTTTCAACTATTTCAGACTTATGTTTCATCAAGTAGATATACCCATATCTGCTCAAATCATCTTGTGAAGGTCAGAAAATAACGATACTTGCCACGAGCATCAACACTCATTGGATTGCATACATCGGTATGTATTATTTCCAATAAGTCAGTAGCTTGTTCCATTGTTCCAGAGAACGGAGTTTTAGTCATCTTGCCCAAAAGGTACGGTTCGCAAGCATCAAATGATTCATAACCAAGTGATTCCAAAAAATCCATCTTTATGGAGTTTCTTCATGCGCTTTACACCGATATGACCCAAACGGCAGTGCCACAAATAAGTTGCACTTATCATTATTAACTTTGCATCTTTTGGCATCAATATTATGAATATGTGTATCACTACGATCGAGATCCAACAAACTATTTTCATTGGGTGTATGACCATTGAAGGTTTTATTCATGTAAATGTAACAACAATTATTCTCGATTTTAAATGAATAACCGATTGCAATAAACATGATCAAATCATATTCATGCTCAACACAAATGCCAAATAACATTTATTTAGGTTTAACACTAATCCCAAAAGTATAGGGATTGTGCGATGATGATCATATCAATCTTGGAACTACTTCCAACACTCATCGTCACTTCCCCTTCAACTAGTCTCTGTTTATTTTGTAACTCCTGTTTCGAGTTACTAATCTTAGCAACCGAACAAGTATCAAATACTCAGGGGCTACTATAAACACTAGTAAGGCACACATCAATAATCTGTATATCAAATATACCCTTGTTCACTTTGCCATCCTTCTTATCCACCAAATATTCAGGGCATTTCCGCTTCCAGTGACCATTTCCTTTGCAGTGTAAGCACTCAGTTTTAGACTTTGGTCCAGCTTTGGTCTTCTTCACGGGAGTGACAACTTGCTTGTCTTTCCACTTGAAGTTCCCTTTCTTTCCCTTTGCCCTTCTCTTGAAACTAGCGGTCTTGTCAATCATCAACACTTGATGCTCTTTCTTGATTTCTACCTTCGTCGATTTCAACATCACGAAGAGCTCGGGAATCGTTTTTGTCATCCCTTGCATATTATAGTTCATCATGAAGTTCTAGTAACTTAGTGATGGTGAATAGAGAATTCATCAATCACTATCTTATCCGGAAGATTAACTCCCACTTGATTCAAGCGATTGAGGTACCTGCATAATCGAGCACATGCTCACTAGTTGAGCGATTCTCCTCCATCTTTTAGCTATAGAAATTGTTGGAGACTTCATATTTCTCAACTCGGTATTTACTTGAAATATTAACTTCAATATCTGGAACATCTTATATGGTCCATGATGTTCAAAACGTCTTTGAAGTCCCGATTCTAAGCCGTTAAGCATGGTGCACTAAACTATCAAGTAGTCATCATATTGAGCTAGCCAGACGCTCATAACGCCTCAGATCCGCTTCCTCTGCAATAGGTCTGTCACCTAGAGGTGCAGAAGGACATAATACTTCGTGCAAAGAATGAGGATAAACCTCGGATCACGGATCCAATCCGCATCATTGCTACTAACATCTTTCAACACAGTTTTCTATGAACATATCAAAATAAACATATGAAAGCAACAACGCAAGCTATTGATCTACAACATAATTTGCAAAATACTACCAGGACTAAGTTCATGATAAATTTAAGTTCAATTAATCATATTACTTAAGAACTCTCACTTAGATAGACATCACTCTAGTCCTCTAAGTGATTACGTGATCCATATCAACTACACCATGTCCGATCGTCACGTGAGATGGAGTAGTTTCAACGGTGAACATCAATATGTTGATCATATATACTATATGATTCACGTTCGACCTTTCGGTCTCCGTGTTCCAAGGCCATATCTGTATATGCTAGGCTCGTCAAGTTTAACCCGAGTATTCCGCGTGTGCAACTGTTTTGCACCCGTTGTATTTGAACGTAGAGCCTATCACACCTGATCATCACGTGGTGTCTCAGCACGAAGAACTTTCGCAACGGTGCATACTCAGGGAGAACACTTCTTGATAATTAGTGAGAGACCATCTTAAAATGCTACCGTCAAACAAAACAGAATAAGATGTATAACAGATAAACATCACATGGAATCAATATATGTGACATGATATGGCCATGATCATCTTGCGCCTTTGATCTCCATCTCCAAAGTACTGTCATGATCTCTATCGTCGCCGACACGACACCATGATCTTCATCATCTTGATCTATATCAATGTGTCATCACATGGTCGTCTCGCCAACTATTGCTTTTGCAACTATTGCTATCGCATAGCGATAAAGTAAAGCAATTATTTGGCACTTGCATCTTTATGCAACAAAGAGACAACCTTAGGGCTTCTGCCAGTTGTCAATAACTTCAACAAAACATGATCATCTCATACAACAACTTATATCTCATCACGTCTTGACCATATCACATCACAACATGCCCTGCAAAAACAAGTTAGACGTCCTCTACTTTGTTGTTGCAAGTTTTACGTGGCTGCTACGGGCTGAGCAAGAACCGTTCTTACCTATGCATCAAAACCACAACGATAGTTTGTCAAGTTGGTGCTGTTTTAACCTTTGCAAGGACCGGGCGTAGCCACACTCGGTTCATCTAAAGTTGGAGAAACAGACATCCGCTAGTCACCTGTGTGCAAAGCACGGCGGTAAAACCGTCTCGCGAAGCGTCTGCGTAATGTCGGTCCGGCCGCTTCATCCAACAATACCGCCAACCAAAGTATGACATGCTTGGTAAGCAAGATGACTTGTATCGCCCACAACTCACTTGTGTTCTACTCGTGCATATAACATCAACGATAAAACCTAGGCTCGATACCACTATTGGGGAACGAGTAATTTAAAAAATTCCTACGCACACGCAAGATCATGGTGATGGCATAGCAACGAGAGGGAGAGTATTGTCCATGTACCCTCGTGACCGTGGCGAAGCGTTATGACAACGCGGTTGATGTAGTCGTACGTCTTCACGATCCGACCGATCCAAGTACAAAACTGCATTCCTTAATGGATTTATTAAAGAAGTGTTGTATATGATGCAAACAGAAGGTTTTGTCAATCCTAAAGGTGCTAACAAAGTGTGCAAGCTCTAGTGATCCATCTATCTACTGGTGCAAGCATCTCGGAGTTGGAATATACGCTTTGATGAGTTGATCAAAGCATATGGTTTTATACAGACTTTTGGAGAAGCCTGTATTTACAAGAAAGTGAGTGGGAGCTCTGTAGCATTTCTAAAACTATATGTAGATGACATATTGTTGATTGGAAATGATATAGAAATTCTGGATAGCATAAAAGGATACCTGAATAAGAGTTTTTCAAAGAAAGATCTTAGTAAAGCTACTTACATATTGAGCATCAAGATCTATTGAGATAGATCAAGACGCTTGATAAGTTTTTTCAATGAGTACATACCTTGACAAGTTTTTGAAGTAGTTCAAAATGGAACAGTCAAAGAAAGAGTTCTTGCCTGTGTTGCAAAGGTGTGAAATTGAGTAAGCCTCAAATCCCGACCATGGTAGAAAATAGAAAGAGAATGAAAGTCATTCCCTATGCCTCAGTCATAGGTTCTATAAAGTATGCCATTCTATGGACCAGACCTATTGTATACCCTGCCCTAAGTTTGGCAAGGGAGTACAATAGTGATCTAGGAGTAGATCACTGGACATTGGTCAAAATGATCCTTAGTGGAATAAGGATATGTTTCTCGATTATGGAGGTTCGTCGTAAAGGGTTACATCGATGCAAGTTTTGACACTGATCCAGATGACTCTAAGTCTCAATCTGGATGCATATTGAAAGTGAGAGCAATTAGCTAGAGTAGCTCTGTGCAGAACATTGTAGACACAGAATATTTGCAAAATACATACGGCTCTGAATGTGACAGACCCGTTGACTAAACTTCTCTCACAAGCAAAACATGATCATACCTTAGTACTCTTTGGGTGTTAATCACATAGCGATGTGAACAAACCCTTTGGGTGTTGATCACATGACGATGTGAACTATGGGTATTAATCACATACAGATGTGAATATTGGTGTTAAATCACATGGCGATGTGAACTAGATTATTGACTCTAGTGCAAGTGGGAGACTGAAGGAAATATGCCCTAGAGGCAATAATAAAGTTATTATTTATTTACTTATTTCATGATAAATGTTTATTATTCATGCTAGAATTGTATTAACCGGAAACATGATACATGTGTGAATACATAGACAAACTGAGTGTCACTGGTATGCCTCTACTTGACTAGCTCATTAATCAAAGATGGTTATGTTTCCTAGCCATGGACAAAGAGTTGTCATTTGATTAACGGGATCACATCATTAGGATAATGTCGGCGTTCTAGGAACAGGGGTACCCAGACTTGCTCGCTCATGCGGCCGCAGCGGGCTCAAGGAGTGGCTCAAGACGCCCATCTTCAAAGAACACATGCTCAAGACCCTCGCGAGGGGCCAAGCCTTGTGGGGCGGACGATAGGAGGCTTCCTCGGGCGCAGCCTCGTCAGGCTGCCTCGCGAGGAGGCGAAGAGATAAAGGCGAGGTACCTCACGAGGTGCCCATGATGCAAGCCATGATGACCAAGGCCAGGCGGGCGCCAGGCGGGCGCCGGCCTGCGTAGAGTCCTTGTTTCCTCTTTGGTGCAAAGGGGGCAAGCGCAGGCAGGAGTATCAAGCAAAGGCAACCATTTCGGTGCAACAAGACCAAGACCAGCAGGACGGCAGAATGGAGGTCATCATGGATCCCAAGCCGGCGTCAACGTTAGGGTCTATGGCAGGCGATGACCAACTTTAGTCAGGATAAGTGTACTAGATGTTCCCCTTCAAAATGGCCAACTGTTGGCGCCCTTCCCGCTCGATATTTGGGAAGAGGCCCAAGGCCTCCACCTATAAATAGGACTAGCCACCCTCAGGGTAGGAGGATCGAAAGAACGAGGATAGAGAGATAGAGATAGAGAGAGAGAGAGAGAGAGAGAAGCGACTGAACTCCCCCTAGCAGTTCATCGCACCAGCCAAGAACAGACCCTCGCGAGGCTGTTCTTCCCTGTACTATTCATCATCAGCCCCAGAGGCAATCCACACACCACACACTGGAGTAGGGTGTTGCACCACAATGATGGCCCGAACCAGTATAAACCTTGTGTCCTCTGTGTTGTTCTTCGTAGTTTAGATCCTTGCGAGGCGACGAGACACGGGTAGGCGAGGTGTGATTCCACGCACCCTAGAGTTCAACCTTGAGGGTCAGCCGAACCCGAATTCGACATTTGGCACGCCAGTAGGTGCGCCGAATCTGCCTTCCGTCGCCTCGTGTTTCGCCGCCGTCAGATCCATGTCGATGCTCGCCGAGCTCGCGCGCCGAGCGCCGGGCCGCTCTCGCCACTGCCGCTTCAGACGGGTTCGCTGCCGGCGCCCCACTGCTTCTCCGTCGCGCCGCCGTAACGCCGCCACCGCCCGGCGGGAACGAGCAGCAGGCAAGATCCTCAGATCCTTCGGTGCGGCGAGAAGGCCGCACCGCCACCCCGTCGCCGACTCTAGCCGGTTCTCGCCCCACGCCTGTCAAGGCCTTACAGATGCAAGACGCCACAGCAGCTCCTGCACGGAGCTCCTGCACTACCGCCCCATCGACGACCTCACGACGAGTGGCTTGCCCGATCACCGAAAGCTTCGTCGCCATTGGGGCTCCCTCGCCATCCTCTCATCGCATCGCCCGCCTCTGCTGGGCGATGAAGTTCCGGGGGCGCCTCAGCCTCCTCCCGCTCAAGAAGGCGCCTTGGCCCCAAGGAGCATGGCCCCTGGGCGGAACCCACATCGTCCGCGCGCCAGACAAGAAGAGAAGAGCTGCCAAGTGATCCTCGTCCCCAAGAAGCTGCCCGTGTGCTCCCGCACCGCCCGCACGTCGCGCCTCCTCGCCCAGCGCCAAAGACCCTGCACATCTCGGCAGCAAGACGGAGACCCACAAGATCAAGCTCTCCGTCACCAAAGGGCTCCTCCTGCCATCGCAGCTGCCGCGCGCTTCTCACCGAAAGCCGCAGCTGCGTGGCTCGGCGGGCAAGTTCAAGCGGATCTGCCTCGCCACGATGGCATGGATGACCTGCTGAGTTTCTCCAGCTTCACGAGCTGGGCATCAAAGCCGCCAACAGGACGAGAAGGTCATGGCAAACTAGTTCCCCATGGCGCCTAAGGACGGCGCCGCACACTGCTCTCGAACTCGCTCTCGCACAATCTCCTCCCAGGATGAGACGCGCACCATCTATCGCCAACTTCCAAGGCACACGCGATCGACCTCCACCATGAGCGACTTGCGCCGCATCAAGCAGCAATGGGAGAGACCTTGCAGAAGTTCATCCAGCGCTTCAACAAAGCCGCCTTTAAGATCCCTAAGGTGTCCGAGGAGGCCATCATCTCAGCCTTCTCCGACGGGCGTAAGTGACGCTAAGATGAAGGAGGAGCTTGCAATCCATGAGGACCGTGCACTTCCTCGAGCTGTTCAATTTGGCGACCAAGTGCGCTTAGGGCTGAGGAAGGGCGCCTTTCCTCCTCGAGCTGCCAACCGCCGATCCGAAGAGAAGAAGCCCAAGGCCAAGGACGGAAGCGCATGGGGCTGCCAGACGGCAGCAGAATCCGACACCAAGCGAGGCAGGATCAGCTTGAGTCATCCAAGGGCAGCCGGTATCGCATGTACCACGACCTCCACACCCACAACACCAACGAATGCCAAGAGCTCGGGGCCGTGGGGGCGTGCGTGGCCGGGCCGACGCCTGAGCCCAAATGACCGGGCTATGGCCGAGGAGGAGGAAGAGGTGGAGGACGTTGGGAAGACTGTGGCCTCGCCAAGGGTGGCGTGACTGACCACGAGGACCGGGCAAGGACCAGCCTCGTGAGGGAGGTTGGAGGACCCACCTCGCGAGGGGGTTGGAGGGATCAGCCTCGCGAGGATCACCCACAAGGCAATTCGGGCCTCCCTCATCTGCCACCACAGCCGAGGAGGAATGAAGACCATCATCAGGACGAGGGGGCTGGAGGCTTCAAGGAGCCGCACGCGATCGCTTGCGTCTTGGGCGGCGCTCAAGCCCCGGCCTCTCAGTGCATCTTCAAGCAGTTTGCTCGCGAAGTGAATGCAGTCCTCCCCAAGCTTGAGGCCACACGCCCTCTCAGGTGGTCAGCGTGTGCCATCACGTTCAGCTCAGCGGATCAGCTCAAGTGCGCGGCCACAGCCGGAGTCCTCCCGATGCTTTGTTGCCCAATCATCAGCAACGTGCAAGTCACCAGGACCCTCATCGATGGCGGAGCAGGGCTCAATGTCCTATCTGTCGAGACGTTCAACAATATCCAAGTGCCCTACAATCAGCTGCAGCCAACTAAGCCTTTCTCAGGAGTCACTGATGGTTCCACGGTTCCGATAGGGCAGGTACGCCTTCCTGTCACCTTCGGGAAGCGCGACAACTACCGCACCGAGCTCATTGACTTTGATGTCGCTCACATTCGCCTTCCGTACAATGCCATCCACGGGTACCCAGCCCTGGCCAAGTTCATGGCCGTGACTCATCACGGCTACAATGTCCTCAAGATTCCAGGAAGCGGTGGAGTCATCACGGTGCCTTGTGAAGAGAGGGACGCTTTGTGTTCTCCGAACGCGCCTTCCAAGCCGTGATCAATTGAAGACCCAGATCACAGAGCGGAGGCTTCCCAAGGCTGCTCCTAAGAAGAAGACATCGCCTGCTCGACCTCGGGGCAGGCCCTCGTGGTCCGTGACTGCTCAGGGGCGCCTTCTGTCAGATAGGAAGGCGCGCCGACGCCTCTTCGAGCAAGGCTCGGGACTCTCTCCGGAGGGCCATCGACTTTGCTAAAATCACGAGGGAGGCGCCGGGCACCACTTGGGGCGTGCTTCAACGACGCTTTCCTCAGAAGGAGCAAGTCGAGGAAGGCCAAACCCTCGGAGTTCGCCAACAGATCATTCAGAGCTGCAGGAGTCAAGAGTCATGAGGGGCAGCCGCCGCTACCCGCCAGAGCTCCCCATCCAGTGAGGATGGTGGGCTGCGCGTCTGCATCGACATACCAGACTCAACCGAGCCGCCTCAGAGCGCCTGCCCTCACGCGTGGGGCGCCAAGGTCCACCCCACGCCTATGTTCGCATGCCTTACATACCGCCAAACGCGGCCGCTGTAAGGCCAAGACCTCATGAGGAGCATCTTGGAGGCTCAAGCGGTTAGGCATTCCACAGTCCCGGCGGAGATGGAGATGGTCCGTGAGGAGCCGACAGCGCCCCTGGAGCCTCCCGAGGCTCCTGGGCCTGGGGGCTCGTGAAGATCGACTTCAGCCAGGCCGCCGCCGCTTCTTCAAAGATCCCTTTGTCTTCAGCGTCATCAGGTGACATCCTTCGAGTTTTGTTTTCAGCTGGGAGCGCCCCCCCAGGGCTGCATCATTCCCAGGCTGCGTGGGTCCGTCCCTGCGGCATGTATCCCTTTAGTTCATGTTTTCGGTTTACTTTATCGGGGGTGCCCCTCGGGCTGCATTATCCCCAAGCCACCGGGCCGCACCCAAAGGGCACGATTCCTCTCGCTTATTCTGTTGTGCGTTTGACCCGTCATGATTGTTATTTGATGCCGTCTGCGGCACCCTTCTTCCTTCATGCCGGCCGCTTGCACGTTAAAGGGGGGGGTACCTGAGCAGCGCGACTCATGGGCTCTTACTGGCTCTCCAGCCCTCACCCTCTGGCCTTCTCCACGGCATCGCGACCTTTCATACCAGCGACGGCTGAGCCCGCTCGAGGGCCAGGATCCGAGGACGTAGAGCGCCGACATCTGACCAAATCTGTTAGGAACACATCACAAGTAAAGGCCCAGAGCCAGGCGCAACGCGCCTTGAGGTAGGGCCCCGTGAGTCCCACGCTGGCTCATGGGTGCCCAGATACACCTTGCCAGGCCCTACCGTGCCAGCCACGTGTCAGTGCGGGGCTGTACACGCCCCGGGGGCTCCTCCCGGAGGGGAACCCCTCCCACGCACCAGTGGAAGCACCATGTCTGCGGCTTTGCCGACGACACCGCCGAGGAGCGGCTATGCCTGCACACATACGGAAGCGCTTATGTCGCGCAGGTGATAAGCAACTGAGGGTGGCCCCCAACCGCATCAACCTCAGGGAGCCCAGAGCTCAGTGTTCGGCCCCATTGTAACGCCTCCCCTCGGGAGCGCCGCGCAAGGGGGCTGGGCACGGGGGCTACGCCTGGGTCACGCCCAGGCGCACGCCACCCAGCTAGGCCCCTCGGGCCCGGTTCGTCGCACGCCTCTCCCCGAGTGGAGCCAAGGTACGAAGGCCGTTTGAACATCAAGGGGGACTCCTGAGCATCGCGACTCAGGAGCCTAACTAGTCACGTAGCCCCTCACCCCTTAGTTACGAAAGGCTAACGGCGGTTGAGGTATGCGCGGGGCCGGGCTCTACCGACGTAGAACGGTAAATTTTCTCATACATCTCACCTCCCTACTTGTTGTTCGTAAGGTTAAGGGGACTCTGAGCATCGCGACTCAGAGCCTAACTTGTCACGTAGCCCTCACTCCTTGGTCCCGGCCCTGGTTTCCGGCTCGGGCTAACGGCGGCCGAGATATGCTGGGGCGGCTCACGACGAGAACACAAGCAAGTAGGAAGGAAAAGCGCAAATCTCAAGGAATTCAAAAGCAAACATTACAGTCCATAGAGTGCTTTGACAATGCCAAACATTAGTTTAAATGCTCCATGAGGCATGATGCATGTTGCAGAGCTAAAAGCAGGACGGAGCCGTGAAGGGTCACTTTCGGTGGTGCCATTGTCGCGACGGAGCTGCGCTGGGCGGCTTACCCTCGTGGAGCCTCAGAGCGGCAGCGCCGCTTCGCTTGGTGTCAAGGCCTGAACTTCACCAAAGAGCCTCCGCCGACCCTTCACGGCCTCAAAGCAGACAGCAAGCAAGCTCGCCGCCACGGGCTCCAAAGAGGCTATCAAGGTCAACGCCGAGGTCATGAAGGTAGACGTGGTGAAGACGCTGCGGCCGCGGAAAGAAAGGACACGCTACGGCCTCAGCCATTGGGCCAAGGCCAAGGGCGACATCTTCGAGGGCGTGGACCAGGAAGGGAAGCAACTTGGCAGGGCCGTCCTCGGCGCCGGCCAGCGGGCTCTCTAGGCCGCTGTCATAAAGTGACTTCAGCAAGCTGCGAGCCTTCTCCTCCAGCTTCACGAAGGCCACGCGGTCCTCGGCCAGGACCCGCGCCTTGTCGTCCAGCTCGATCCTCTTCGCCTCCAACGCCTGCTCTAGCGCGCTTAAGCGGCCATGGCGCTCATCAAGCTTGGCATCCCGGTCCTTGGCAGCCGCCTTGCGAGCCTTCATGTCTTCCTCCTTCTCTTGGCGGACACGGGCCTCCTTGGCAAGCTGGTCGCGCAGGCCTTGCAGCTTGCTCTCCAGCACCTTGTAGCGACCCTGGACATCCGCAACCTCAACCAAGGCAGCGTCGCGAGCTGCCTTCGCCTCAAGGATGGCTTGCTTCTCCTCATCGCAAGCCGTCGCGGCCTCGAGCCGCGCTTGGATCAAGCATTGAGCGAACCCACCGGAGGCCAGCCCAGCGCCTGCCACCAAGCGAGGGTCGGCGCCCAGAAGATCTTTCTGCAGACGGTTCAGCTCAGCAGTAGCACGATCCAGGACAGTAGAAGGAGTCGGAGAGATGGCAGTTGGCGGAGTAGGGGGAGAAGACGGCAGCGTAATCACGACACCATGAGTGCGGACCTTCGCTACCTGGATGATCAAGGGCAAGGGCGCTGTGCAAGGACACCTCGGGAGCGCTTGGGACATGGGGGCTGAGCTCGCCCTAGCTAGCCCCGCCAGGCCTCGCGAGGATGACCGGGCAGGGCAGGCCCGCGTCTTGCCGCCCCCTTCTCCCGCAGATGGAGGTGCTGCCCCGGACGAAGCCTCAGGAGCCCCCTTTAGCTTTTTCGCCGTAGGCACCGACCTAGCCCAGGAATATGGACGTCAAGCCTCAACAACGAAGCAAGAAGCAAAACGAGAATCAAGCACTTACTGGTCATCGCTCGCGGACTCAAGCAACCTCCGGCCGAACTTGAAGCCCGAGAGCCGGCTGCTGGGATCAACCTCAAGAGGCTCGGGAGCAGGAGGCGCGTCTGCAGATCGCCGAGCCGGAGGAGCACTCCACGAGGAACCAGCCCGGCCCCGCCCTTCTTCGGGATCGTGGGCGAGCTCTGCCACCTCGCTGCCGCCATCCTCGCTGCCATCCAAAGATGAGACGGCGGGCGCGGACCTGCGCCGAGGAGGGGTGCTCTGACTCCCTGCCGGTCACCTCGTAATCGGGCTCCTCTTCCCGGTCCTCTTCTTCCTCCTCTCCGCCGAGTCACCGGAGGACACGCTGACCGCCGCCAGGCCGCCAGTCCTCGGAACCTCCGCAGTACAGTGCCCGCCCCGCCGAAAGCGGGCATGGAGTTCACCACCTGCTCCCAATCCTCCCAAGGAACAGGGCATAGGAGCACCTTCCGCCTCGCCACGCCACCCCAACCAAGGATTGAGGACCGCGCCAGATCTTCGCCGGCCAGACTTGAGTTCGGTGAAGGGCGGCATCAGCCCCCCCGAGCCTCCACAGCGGAAGCGAGTGTTCCCGGAGCGGAGCCACCCGGTGCTCCAGGAACTCCCTTAGGAGTGACACCCCGGTCAGCTTCGCCGTCACCATGTTGTCCGGCCACAGGTCCGCGTCCATCCTCTCCAGCACTGGCTTCGCGCGGGGATCAACGAGCTCTGCACGGTACCAAGTGTCAACAGACTTGGGCTGCCCCGTGGGCGGAATCAGCCGGGAGTGGATGCGCCCAGCATCCACCATGACCCACTTGCTCCTGAAGCCCTCGATCCTCTTCCCGGGCTTCGAGATGGCATTGGAACTGCCATATCCGACGAATCTCGCGCACGCGGCGATGGGGCCGCGAGAGACCCAGAGGTAGAAGTAATGGCACAGCAAGGCCACCAAGGGCCTTACCCCAACATGGGCCTCGCAGTAGTAGGCGAAAATCGCCAGGAGAAGAACAGAGTTGCGATGGAGGTGCAGAGCTTGCAAGTTGTAATGGTGGAGAACAGAAAGGAAGAACTCGGAAAAGGGGGGCACCAGACCAGCGGCGATGGCGCTCACGAAGAGCGGGTAGAAGGTGCTTCCCCTGCCCTCAGGAAGGGCGGAGCCAACCTTGAGTGCAGCCACCTGCTGTTGCTTTGTGCCGCCATCATCCGCGCGCGTCGAAAGCAAGGTTCTTCTCCGACACATTCGGAGGATCCAGAGCGGGCGCGTACCATGCTCCGGCTGGGGTCTGGCGAGGCGCCATGCCTTGCTAGGATGCAGAGTTGGAGTGGATCTGGGGATTTCGGAAGCAAGAAGGATAGGAGCGAGAAAGGGGATCTGGGCAGTGAAGGAGAAGGTAAGGAAGGTAAGCCTAGGCGGGCACCGCTCTTTTGTCAATTTGTGCAGTTGCCAAGGCGTCGCGGGGGAGCCAGGGCGCACATGTCCAATCAACCGCCACGCGGTGCCCAAGGTCGCAGGCTGATGGGACCCACGACGCCAGACTTGCCCTTCGCTTCACCGCTAAGCTGTCCAGCGCGCTTTGGGCCCGAGGGCTATGTCGGCGCTTACGGGAACGGGGTACCAGACTTGCTCGCTCGCGCCTGCGGCGTGGTTTCAAGGAGGGCCCAAGACGCCCATCTTCATCAACACATGCTCAAGACCTCGCGAGGGGCTAGATTCATGGGCGGACGACAGAGGCTTCTCGACAGCCTCGTTAGGCTGGCTCGCGAGGAGGCGGAGAGATCAAGGCGGGGTACCTCACAAGGTACCCATGACGCAAGCCATGACGACCAAGGCTAGGCGGGCGCCAGGCGGGCGCCGGCCTGCGCAGAGTCCTTGTTTCCTCTTTGGTGCAAAGGGCGCAAGCGCAGGCAGGAGTATCAAGCAAAGGCAACTATTTCGGTGCAACAAGACCAAGACCAGCAGGACGACAGAATGGAGGTCATCGTGGAGCCCAAGCCAGCGTCATCGTCAGGATCTTTGGCAGGCGATGACCAACTTTAGTCAGGATAAGTGTACTAGATGTTCCCCTTCAAAATGGCCAACTATTGGCACCCTTCCCACTCGATATTTGGGAAGAGGCCCAGGGCCTCCGCCTATAAATAGGACTAGCCACCCATAGGGTAGGAGGATTGAAAGAACGAGGATAGAGAGATAGAGAGAGAGAGAAGCGACTGAACTCCCCCGAGCAGTTCATCGCACCAGCCAAGAACAAACCCTTGCGAGGCTATTCTTCCCTATACTATTCATCATCAGCCCCAGAGGCAATCCACACACCACACACTGGAGTAGGGTGTTACACCACAATGGTGGCCCGAACCAGTATAAACCTTGTGTCCTCTGTGTTGTTCTTCGTGTAGTTTGGATCCTTGCGAGGCGACGAGGCACGGGTAGGCAGTAGTTGTGATCTCCGCGCGCACCCCAGAGTTCGAACCTTGAGGGTCTGCCGGAACCCGAAATCCGACAGAGAATGATGTGATTGACTTGACCCATTCTGTTAGCTTAGCACTTGATCGTTTAGTATGTTGCTATTGCTTTCTTCATGACTTATACATGTTCCTATGACTATGAGATTATGCAACTCTCGTTTACCGGAGGAACACTTTGTGTGCTACCAAACGTCACAACGTAACTGGATGATTATAAAGGTGCTCTACAGGTGTCTCCAAAGGTACTTGTTGGGTTGGCATATTTCGAGATTAGGATTTGTCACTCCGATTGTTGGAGAGGTATCTCTGGGCCCACTTGGTAATGCACACCACTATAAGCCTTGCAAGCATTGTGACTAATGAGTTAGTTGTGGGATGATGTATTACGGAACGAGTAAAGAGACTTGCCGGTAACGAGATTGAACTAGGTATTGAGATACCGACGATCGAATCTCGGGCAAGTAACATACCGATGACAAAGGGAACAACGTATGTTGTTATGCGGTTCGACCGATAAAGATCTTCGTAGAATATGTAGGAGCCAATATGGGCATCCAGGTTCTGCTATTGGTTATTGACCAGAGAGGTGTCTTGGTCATGTCTACATAGTTCTCGAACCCGTAGGGTCCGCATGCTTAATGTTCGTTGACGATATAGTATTATATGAGTTATGTATGTTGGTGACCGAATGTTGTTCGGAGTCCCGGATGAGATCACGGACATGACGAGGAGCTCCGGAATGGTTAGGCCAAGGGGTCAGGCCCAAAGGGCTATAAGTCGGTGCAAAAGGAGTTTTTTGGAGGCCAAGGGGCCAAACGCCGGAGACCGTGGCGTCTGGCACTGGGCCACATGCCGAGGCCCATGGCGTCTAGGCCAGACGCCAAGGATTGTGGCGTTTGGTCCTGGAGTCCAAGTGGGACTCTTGCCTTTCGGGCAAAACCGACTTTGAGGAGGCTTTTGCTCCAAGTTTCGACCCCAGGGCTCAACATATAAATAGAGGGGCGGGCCTAGCACCAAAGACACATCAAGAAACACCAAGCCGTGTGCCGGCAACCCCGTCCCCTCTAGTTTATCCTCCTTCATAGTTTCCGTAGTGCTTAGGCGTAGCCCTGTGGAAATTGTTCTTCACCAACACCGTCACCACGCCGTCGTGCTGCCGGACCTCATCTACTAATTCGCCCGTCTTGCTGGATTGAGAAGGCGAGGACGTCATCGAGCTGAACGTGTGCAGAACTCGGAGGTGCCGTGCATTCGTTACTTGGATCGGTCGGATCGTGAAGACGTACGACTACATCAACCGCGTTGATAAACGCTTCCGCTTAGCGATCTTCAAGGGTATGAAGATTCACTCTCCCTCTCGTTGCTATGCATCACCATTGTCGGTGTCAAAACCGGCGGATCTCGGGTAGGGGGTCCCGAACTGTGCGTCTAGGCGGATGGTAACAAGAGACGAGGGACACAATGTTTTTACCTGTGTTCGGGCCCTCTCGATGGAGGTAAAACCCTCGCCCCGCTTGATTAATATTGATGATATGGGTAGTACAAGAGTAGATCTACCACGAGATCAAGGAGGCTAAACCCTAGAAGCTAGCCTATGGTATGATTGTTGAGATGTAATGTGTGTCCTACGGACTAAGGCCCTCCGGTTTATATAGACACCGGAGAGGCTAGGGTTACACAGAGTTGGTTACAATGGTAGGAGATCTACATATCCGTATTGCCAAGCTTGCCTTCCACGCCAGGGAAAGTACCTTCCGGATACGAGCTGGCGTCTTCAATCTTCTATCTTCGTAGTCTTGGAGTCCGGCGGATATTGATAGTCCAGCTGTCCGGACACCCCTTAGTCCAGACTCCTCAAGAGCTCCTCGAACCAGTCTTCAATGACGATGAGTCCGGCGTATAATGTTCGCATTGCAAGGCGGGTTCCTTCCTTGAATAATCTTAGAGAAGATGATGAACACCAGGATAGTGTCCGCTCGCAAAAATAATTTCCACGCTCCACCGTCAGAGAGAATAAAACATATACACCGATTCAATCTGGCCGACGTATGCGCGCGGCCATCACACCGCTACCAAGCCCTTGTTTGAATTGTTTTACTTATTCCACCTCAGACGCTTAGCAAAGCGGTTTCCTTAGCACGCCTTGTCGAGCGGTAGATCGTGTCCCTTTATTCCGGATCCTCATCAATACGCAAGGGGTAACCCAACTGCTCCTGCCGCCACGCCTCCATCGAAGGGGAATCCTAAACGGTCTCGAGACGGCCCTTGGTATTTCTTCCCTTTATAAGAGGACCAAGGCCTGTCCTTGTCTTTCAACCTCGTGATCGAATCTTTCCTCCGCCTCCCGCCCAACACCTAGAGCTTCAGATTCAATACTTCGGATCCACAACAATGTCCGCTCCGACCTCCAGGGGCAGGCATGCCCTCCTCCGCCACGGAGGAGGACATATTGAAGTTGCGAGAGGCCAAGCACCGCCTACGAGGTTTCGCCTGAGTTGCCTGCCCAGGGCAGGCCGTGCCAGCCCCCGATCCCGCGAATACGCTGCCAGATCTCACCTCCGCCGGGATTGGGCTTCCCGACGGATCCCTTCGTGAGAGGGCTCCTGTTCTACTACGGGCTGGACTTCCACGACTTGGCTCCGAGTCCATCCTCCACATCTCCGCATTCATTATTGTTCATGAAGCCTTCCTCCGCGTCATCCCCACTTCGCCTGTGGCTGAAAACATTTAAGGTGGAGCCAAGATGATCGGGGCGCTAAGCGAGTCGGCGGGGCGACCATAAGCAAGAAGGCCGATGCCCCGTGGCTCAAAGGTTCCTTCCAAGAGGAACTGGGATTGTGGCAGCAGGAGTGGTTTTACATCATCGCTCCAAGGGGCGCAAGCAAAGCCGCCGCCTCCTTCCGCCTGGGACCTCCACGGCATTTGATGTCGTGGGTCAACCAAGGGCTCAACTGGGGCCGCCCAGGACGTGCCCGCACCGCAGGCCGGATTCAAGACCTCCGAGCAAGGGAGATCGACCAGGTCAAGGTGATGCAGTCATGCTAATCGTGCACCTCCTACCTCGCAAACGCCGCCCTTCCGTCTATGGGAGTTCAATCCGAGGGACCTCGATTCTCCAGCATTTTATGGGTGCGACACCCATGGAGATGTACAAGTTGTTCTTCGGACCGCAGGTGGCGTGTCCGGATTCGACCGAGGACGCAGGCCTAAGCCGCGATCACCCGGATACTCAGGTAAATAGCTCAGAGCCCAGACATTCTATTTGTATGCCTTTCAAAAGTTTGTCTCCTCACCCTTTGTTCTTCTGACAGAATGGGTGGCGCGATCAAGGCTGATACGGTGTCCGGACCCCCCTGAGACCGTGACCGAGCCCGTGCTGGTCAGAATGTAGGAGGTTGTGCCCATAGAGGGGGGCGACGGGGGAAATAAAGGAGCTAATACTTCGCCCAAGGGGGTGACTGAAGAGGAGGGAACCAAGGATCCCTCCCTTCAGAGGGAGAAGAGGACCGCCTCAAGATCCGGAGGTCAAAGCCCTAAGCGTGGGAAGAAATCTCACCGGTCCGCGTCCCGGAGAGAATCCGACGCGCAATCATCGCCAAGGACCAGCCTCCAACGAGCCGTGAGTATGAAAGAGGAAGTTAATTAATAAGGAGTACCTTCGTTTATGCTTCAGAGGTAACGAAATATTTATATCGCAGTTCGGATCTGCAGCTGTCTCGAATGAGTTCATCCTCGGGGACCTTCTTCCGAGATGATGGAGAGCGATCGCCTCCGTCTGCAGCGCCGCCAGATGAAGCAAAGCGAGCCCAAGTGTCGCCACGGAGGGCGCCCCCAGTCCGGAGGGGCCAGAGTTCGCACCCAGCGAAGCCGGCCGGAGAATCAAGAGTCTCGCTTGAGAGGGCGCCCATTTCGAAGATCACCGTGCGTTAATGCGTATGGTGATTGGAAGGATTTCGCCGGTGAAAGCGGGTTGCGTGACGCCGCTATGAGCTTGCTTGACGGGTTTTGAGGTATCTGAAAATAACGCACCTTTGTTTTTTAACAGTTGTGCATATAAAAATCGCCTCAGATAGATAGTAGCCCCGAGACTCGGTAGGTTGTCGAAGACGACAGCGTGCCGAGGATCGAAAATCTCAACATCTCAGGTAATGAATACCGCTGTTCTGATACAGGTGGCGGATAGTCCGGGGGCCAGCCGGACTAATGATTTTGCCGAATTGAGTCGACAACTTGACGTGGCAGATGCTGACATCGCACTTGTCAATCAGCGACTTGACGAGTCGCAAGGTAAATAAATTCTCCGCAGCCGCTTTATTGAGTGGGTCAAAGCCCGCCTCTGATAAGTTATATGCTGTTTATACAGACAATGCTGCTGCTGTGGAGAGCCTTCGGGCCGAACTTGCTCTAGCTAAAGAGCAAGCCCGAAGGAGTGACGCGGCTGCCGCGAGGGCGGCTGCAGAGTTGAAGGCGAAAAGCGCGCCTTGCCCTAGCAGGGGCGGAGGTGGCAATTGGCCAAGAAATTAAAGGATGCTACCGACCGCAATGAGGCTCTTGAAAAGGAGCGCTTATCGGAGCGGGAAGACCTGAAGAAGGCCACCGCCGAAGCCAAGGATGCCCACTCTGCAATGCGGGCTATGAAGGAGGAGCTGCGCCAAGCAGGAGAGATCGCGGCTGGCAAGCCTTTTCTGATGCCTCGCTGGTTTATGGATGTCAAGTACGCTCAATTTGAGCGGCAGTGGAGTTCGGAGGATCCGTATATGGACTTGGCTGCGAGTGCAGCTGATGCCGTTAAGCACTTTCGGAGCCAAGGGGATCACGAGGCGGAAGAGTTGTATTGGTCTCAATTTCACCGTCCGGATCGCCCTCTTCCGCTGACGGACATGTTGGCCGAATGGGCCGAACTAAATAGACTGTCCGGACTGGCCATGACTGACATCGTGGCCCATGTCTGGCCAGAGAGGTCCAAGGCGACGAGCTACTTTGGCTTATTGCAGCAATTCCTTGGGGCGGTGCCGCATATAAAGGAAATGAAGCGGTCGGCCTGCATCGAGGGCGCGCGGATGGCTCTTGCCCGTGTGAAGGTGCATTATCCCGAGATGGATGCCACCGCCGTTGCCGCCCGGGGTCCGGATGAAAGCCGGCTCCCTGCCGAGCACTACTTCGGAGAAGTCATGCGCGGTGCTCGTAAAGTAGAGGCGCAGTGCTCAAAGAATGTAACATTCAAATGAACGCAGTACCTTGTAAATCAATGATTATAGTTTGAATGCTTTTTATACTTGTGCTTCCAAGTAGTAAAACTTCTCCTGTGCGGCCGTTTAAGTATACTTGTGTATAACCTGAAAGATGCAGTCTTCGGCTTCAGCCCCCTCGCACAAGGTGCTGGGGTGTTCGCAAAATAGCGTGTTTTCACACTTAATCCGATGTCTCGGTCCTATTATAAGGAGGTCGTAGCGTAGCGAACGAGGCAATCCGGACTATAGTGCTTTATCTCTTTAAATTAGCCAATGGAGCTCGAGGGTGGGGCTACGATATAGCCCCTGATGACACCGCACATCTCCGTACTCGGGGTGCGTATGTGCCTGACCGGGAAACGGTCCTTCGTCAAAGCGGGGAATTCTAAAAATTCCGATAGTCGATCAAGTGGTGACGGACTCTCGCTATATCATGACAGATTAGTTTTGGCTTTCATCGAGGTGCTCGCCCAATTAACTGGGGCACAATCGCAGTAGTTCTCCTGGTGCCGCGTTAGCCGGGTGATACGGAACGTAAGGCAGCAAAACACAGGAGCCGGGCAAACCCAACATTTGACCAAAGACATGATTCGGAGCTGATGCATATAATGCCTAACTCGAGACGCCGAACACTCCCGAAGGTGTTCGGACTTTATGATAATGGGCAGAATTATGCCCTAAGCCCCTTGTGTCCAGGTACGGGCATGGTCTTCTGACGCGGCCGATGCCAAAGCGTCAGGCTCCGCTTTGGCTATAGGAAGGAGCCAAGGGAGAGTAACAACAAGAGACAGTAATAAAAAGGTCTACGCAGGGTCTTAATCTGAAAAGAATCCTTGCAACGGGTCCCTACTGCACGTCTGCGCCTGTGTCTCCTTGCCTTTGTTATCCTGGACGGGTACGCACGTTGTTCATCTGTAGAAAGAGAGGAACGCTTAGTTTTAGAAACAGTTCGTGCGAAAAATATGCAAAAGAAGAAATATAAATAATTAAAGCAAGGTTTATATGAAACCGCGATCGGTTGTGCGCGCAGCCCCCTGTGGAAAGGGTATGCGGCTAGGGAGCCCCTAGCCTGCTGAGTCCGGATTCGTCTATCCGAGTCCGGGGTCTTTAAATGACCCTCGCACTGAAATGGCGCCATGTGGACCGGGCATCTTAAGTGTAAGAGACGCGTAATGCGGTATGGCGTTGAAGCCAACAAAAGCCTTTCGTCCCAATAGTGCTTGATATTCACTTTTCAATGGGACGATATGAAAAATTATTTTTTTGCGTCGAATGTTGTTCGGTGATCCGAACACGACTTCTAGTAATATCGAGCCTGTGCACTTGGCGTAAGGGCCTGGCATCACTCCTTTGAAGGAAGTGCGGCTATGTCGAATTTTGGTAGGGTCTATCCCCATCCGACGGATTGTGTTTGAATATAGCAGGTTTAAGTCGCTGCCTTCGTCCATTAGGACGTTTGTGAACTGTAATCCGTCTATGATTGGATTCAATATCAGGGGAGTCCTTCCTGCGTTTAGAACGCTTCTGGAATAGTCCAGGTGGTCAAAAGTGATTGGTTTTGATATCCAATCTCTATGGTTTGCTGGGCTGGACCGTGCGAAGCTCTTTTTAGAAAGTGCCGCCTTTGTTTTTCGTGTCCTCGCCGCGAAGTGAGTTTATTGCTGACCCCTTGTGGGAAAGTCTTTTGTTTTCCGATGCCCGCCGGGCGGGTTTATCTTCTTCGCTGACGCGCCGAGCCCCTTGTGTTCGGCGTTTAATCGGCCGGACTGTTTGAAAACCCAACAATCCCTGTGGGTGTGATTTGCGGGCCTTCCGGGGGTACTGTGGATTTGACATATCCGACCCAGAATTTTATGTAGGTTAGACAGTTCGTCACTGTCATCCTTGAGGGGCTGAGTTTTATGATTGGGCCGCGAGTTTTTGAATCCGGCGTTAACTGCCATGCTCTTTTGGCTTTTCTCTTTGTTCCGGCGCTGCTCTTTTCTGCGCCGTGATGTTCCGTTTCCATCTCTTGTCTCGGATGTACTTGGGTCGCTGGTGCTGCTTCTTGCTAGCCAGCTATCCTCCCCCGCACAGAAGCGGGTCATGAGGCTTGTTAATGCGGTCATTGTCCTCAGTTTCTCTTGACCGAGGTGTCTGGCAAGCCATTCATCTCGGACATTGTGCTTGAAAGCTGCTAAGGCTTCAGCGTCCGGACAGTCGACTATTTGGTTCTTTTTGGTAAGAAACTTGTTCCAGAATTTCCGCGCTGACTCTCTGGGTTGTTGGGTTATATGACTTAGATCGTCTGCATCCGGAGGACGGACATAGGTCCCTTGAAAATTTGCTCTAAATGCTTCCTCGAGCTCTTCCCAACTTCCAACAGTGTTTTCTGGGAGGCTTTTGAGCCAATGACGAGCTGGCCCTTTGAGCTTGAGGGGGAGATATTTTATGGCGTGGAGATCATCTCCTCTGCCATGTGTATATGCAATATATAGTCTTCTATCCGACTCGAGGTCTATTGTTCCATCGTGGCTTCTATGTTTATGGGTTTAAACCCTCGCTGGGAACTCATGATCCAAAGACTCGTCTGTGAAACATAGTGGGTGTGCGGCGCCCCTGTACTTGTATGTGCCGCTATCATCGGGCACTTGACGTGTTGCTTTGCTTCTTGGGGCTTGTTTGGGTCCGTAGATGGACCTGGCTGGGCCGTTGGACGGTGGGGGCTCTATGGCCTCCTCGTCGAATTCGTGAAGCAGCTTGCGCTTCGGGTAGCTCTTCGATTGGTGGCCGTTGCCGTATTTATCTGCGGTTTTGAGTACTTTGCTCCATCTTGTCTGGAGCGCGTCTTCTGCTGTTTTGAGCTTCCGCTTTTCCTTCTTCAGGCTTCTTGCTGTAGCGATGAGCCTGTGCTTAAAAAGCTCTTGTTCGACGGGGTCCTCGGTAGCGCAATTAAATAAATCCACCGAGGCTTGTTTCGTCTTGGAGGGAGGTACATAGCTTTGATCCTCAACCTTTTCTTCCGCCGCCTTTCGTGAGGGCTTGCTTCGCATCCTCCCGCGCCGAGTCATCTTTGGAAGGGTTGTCTTGACACTCTTTGGGGTATTGTTATTTCCTGTGCCGGGATCTATATTCTTGTTGTGGCTGGATTTAGAGCGGCGCCGCTGACGCCGGCGTTTGGGCTGCTTCTTTAGAGAATCTTCCTCCGCTGCTTTTTCGCCATCCCCTTCTTTTGGGGTATCCACCATGTAGGCGTCAGATGACGAGGTGGCCCTCCAGCGCCTCAGGGCGCTGGTCTCTGTTCGCCTCGGCATCGCCGTCCATAGCGTCGATGTCGCCGGAGTCAAGTCTAGCATGTTGGTTAAATCTTCGGCGATGGCTATAATGTGGGTGGTGGGTGGGCTCTGAATTTCTTCGTCATCCGAACTCCAACCGTCCTGGCCATAGTCCGGCCAGGATTCTCCTGATAGCGAGAGATGCTTCAGAGAATTCAGGATATCGCCAAAAGGCGAGTGCTGGAAGATGTCCGCGGCGGTGAATTCCATAACCGGCGCCCAATCCGGATTGATCGGTGGGGGTGCGGGAGGCTCGGAGTCCGGCGAGGAGTCCGGCGCCTCGGGATCACGAGTTTCGTAGGGGACAAGATTGGTGTTCGGCTCCATCGCCGTGGATGTTGAAGCCCCCAGGGCGGCATCTATCCACCGGCCCTCGACATGGGCAATCGGTTCCAGGCTAGTGGCCGGAGCGAATCCGAGTGCGGCCACCAAAGCACTGTCCGGCGGCAGAGCTAGATCATGCCCATCGTGATAGTGCGGCGCGCTTGGCTGTGGCTCGAGTCCGTCGAAGATCAAGTCTCCGTGGTTATCGGCCGTGAAGTTCAAGCTTCCGAATCTGACCTGACGGCCAGGGGCGTAGCTTTCGATCTGCTCCAGATGGCCGAGAGAATTGGCCCGCAGTGCAAAGCCGCCGAATACAAAGATCTATCCGGGGAGAAAAGTCTCACCCTGGACAGCGTTGATGGTTGTAGATGCCATCGAGCCTATCGGTGACGACACAGAGGAACTCTCAATGAAAGCACCAATGTCGGTGTCAAAACCGGCGGATCTCGGGTAGGGGGTCCCGAACTGTGCGTCTAGGCGGATGGTAACAAGAGACGAGGGACACAATGTTTTTACCCAGGTTCGGCCCTCTCGATGGAGGTAAAACCCTACGTCCTGCTTGATTAATATTGATGATATGGGTAGTACAAGAGTAGATCTACCACGAGATCAAGGAGGCTAAACCCTAGAAGCTAGCCTATGGTATGATTGTTGAGATGTAATGTGTGTCCTACGGACTAAGGCCCTCCGGTTTATATAGACACCGGAGAGGCTAGGGTTACACAGAGTCGGTTACAATGGTAGGAGATCTACATATCCGTATTGCCAAGCTTGCCTTCCACGCCAAGGAAAGTACCTTCCGGATACGAGCCAGAGTCTTCAATCTTCTATCTTCGTAGTCTTGGAGTCCGGCGGATATTGATAGTCCGGCTGTCCGGACACCCCTTAGTCTAGGACTCCCTCAACCATGATCTTGCGTGTGCGTAGGATTTTTTTTGAAATTACTACGTTCCCCAACACGTGTCGCCCAGATGAAAGCCTGGTTTGACGAGGCTCAGGAAGATCTGAGGGCCTCCCAAATCCAACTGAGCAAGCGCCAGCGGGACCTTCTTCTGAAGCAGGCCGATTTCGACAAGCCATAGGAGGTGGCAAAGGCCAAGGCTGCCAAGGACGAGTCCGACCAAACACAACGCCGCATCTCACTCAATGTCCAGGAGGAGGACTTGGTCGTTCGCGAGGCGGTGCTTGCCGCCACGCTTCACGCCAAGGATGAGGAGATCGAGAAGCTCATTGTGCAGCGGACCCAAAACCTGGCATGGAAGCACCAGGAAGCGCTTGATGCTCTGGCCCTTGACCATGCTGGCAAGCTGAAGGAGGCCGTCGACCGCGCTGAGGTGGCAGAGGCGGCTAGGATTGAGCTGGCTGGCAAGGTGGAAAAGCTGGAGGCGAACCTGGCAGAGCTCACCAAAGAGATCTCCACGCTCAAGGACAAGAGAGAGAAAGCTCTTTATGACCTGGCGGGGATGCAGGCCACCATATCTGACAAAACCAAACTACTCTCCAAGGCCAACGAGTCCATTGAGGATCTGAAGCTGAAGCTGGATAGCCAGGAGAAGATGCTCTCGGAGTCCTAGGCTTGTGAGCAGATCCTGGCCAAGGATCTTGCGGACGAGCAGCTGCTACTACGGACTGCCGCCTCTTCCCACAACAAGCTTGTGGAGAGTATGAAGCTTTGGACCAGCCACCTTGTGGACATCGCGAAGAAGCTCACTACGCAGCTGACTACCATGGGCATGCCAAACTTCAGGTTCTCCCGCGAGACGAATGTGGCCAAGAGCGCCAGGCTGTCCCTGTTCTTCGAGCGTGTCCTTGAAGCCCTGAAGCTGCTCCAATCCACCAGGGAAGCCTACCTGGCCGAGGAGTCCTAACAGCTTTGCCGGGATGCCTCGATCAAGGTGCTCACCAAGGTGGCGCATTGGAACCCCAGCGTCGACTTTGCTTAGGCGCTCGACAGCTTGCCAGAGGACATCGACCGTCAGGTGCTCGAGGAGCGCATCGAGCCCATCATCAGCCGTGTCAGCGGAGTCGCAAGGCTGGAGGGCTAGCGCCGGGATTAACTGCTTCGTTCCTTGTAGTTGCTCCGAGTTCATACCCAAGACAGATTATCTTAAGTTAGAATCACAACAACTTTTGATGTAATATAACTTTTGTTCTACTTTGAACTGGTTGCATGTTATCTTCCCGTTTTAGTTCATCCTTGTATTTTCTGCAACCTACGCTTAGTTGGATAGGCCTGCCGGCATGTGCACCCCTTGCCGTAGGCGCTAGAAGGACGAATCCTTACAGCCCACGGAGGGCGTCGACGCCAGTAGGTTGTTGTAAATATGCCCTAGAGGAAATAATAAATTAGTTATTATTATTATATTTCCTTGTTCATGATAATCGTTTATTATCCATGCTATAATTGTATTGATAGGAAACTCAGATACATGTGTGGATACATAGACAACACCATGTCCCTAGTAAGCCTCGAGTTGACTAGCTCGTTGATCAATAGATGGTTACGGTTTTCTGACCATGGACATTGGATGTCGTTGATAACGGGATCACATCATTACGAGAATGATGTGATGGACAAGACCCAATCCTAAGCCTAGCACAAAGATCGTTTAGTTCGTATGCTAAAGCTTTTCTAATGTCAAGTATCATTTCCTTAGACCATGAGATTGTGCAACTCCGGATCCGTGGGAATGCTTTGGATGTACCAAACGTCACAATGTAACGGGTGGCTATAAAGGTACACTACGGGTATCTCCGAAGTGTCTGCGGGTTGGCACGAATCGAGACTGGGATTTGTCACTCCGTGTGACGGAGAGGTATCTCTGGGCCCACTCGGTAGGACATCATCATAATGTGCACAATGTGACCAAGGGGTTGATCATGGGATGATGTGTTACGGAACGAGTAAAGAGACTTGCCGGTAACGAGATTGAACAAGGTATCGGGATACCGACGATCGAATCTCGGGCAAGTACTATACCGCTAGACAAAGGGAATTGAATACGGGATTGATTGAATCCTCGACATCGTGGTTCATCCGATGAGATCATCGTGGAACATGTGGGAGCCAACATGGGTATCCAGATCCCGCTGTTGGTTATTGGCCGAAGAGTTGTCTCGGTCATGTTCGCATGATTCCCAACCCGTAGGGTCTACACACTTAAGGTTCGTGACGCTAGAGTTGTTATGGGAAATAGTATGTGGTTACGAAGGTTGTTCGAGTCCGGATGTGATCCCAGACGTCATGAGGAGTTCCTAATGGTCCGGCGGTGAAGATCGATATATTGGACGAAGGGTATTGGAGTCCGGAAGTGTTCCGGGGTACCGTGCTATGGCAAGATGACCGAAAGGTGTTTGGGATCCCGACAAGTGTTGGAGGCCTCATGGGCCAAGGGAAGGGGCAAACCAGCCCACTAAGGGGTGGTGCGCCTCCCAGCCCCTCTCACGTAACCGTGGAGAGGTGGGGCGCCTCCCTAGGGCAGCCCCTTCCCGGCTTGGGGGCAAGTTTCCTAGGGGTGGGGCGCCCAAACCCATCTAGGGTTTCCCCTGTGGCTGCCGCCCCTCCCCTAGGGAACCCTAGGGCGCCTCCTCCACCCCCCTTACCCCTATATATAGTGAGGGAGAGAGAGGGCAGCTGCACACCCAAGTTCTGGTGCAGCCCTCCCCCTCTCCCAAGTCCTCCTCCTCTCCCGCGGTGCTTGGCGAAGCCCTGCAGGATTGCCACGCTCCTCCACCACCACCACGCTGTCGTGGTGCTGCTGGACGGAGTCTTCCCCAACCTCTCCCTCTCTCCTTGCTGGATCAAGGCATGGGAGACATCACCGGGCTGCATGTGTGTTGAACGCGGAGGTGCCGTCCATTCGGCACTAGGATCATCGGTGATTTGGATCACGACGAGTACGACTCCATCAACCCCGTTCACTTGAACGCTTCCGCTTAGGGATCTACAAGGGTATGTAGATGCACTCTCCTTCCCCTTGTTGCTAGATTACTCCATAGATTGATCTTGGTGTTGCGTAGAAATTTTTGAATTTCTGCTACGTTCCCCAACAGTGGCATCATGAGGTAGGTCTATGCGTAGTTTCTATGCACGAGTAGAACACAAGTTGTTGTGGGCATTGATCTTTGTTCAATATGCTTACTGTTACTAGTCCAATCTTGTTTCGACGGTGAGGGAGTCCTGGACTAAGGGGTGTCCGGACAGCCGGACTATCAATATCCGCCGGACTCCAAGACTACGAAGATGGAAGATTGAAGACTCCGGCTCGTATCCGGAA
The DNA here is from genome assembly GCA_021437245.1 of Aegilops speltoides. Classification (NCBI taxonomy): domain Eukaryota; kingdom Viridiplantae; phylum Streptophyta; class Magnoliopsida; order Poales; family Poaceae; genus Aegilops; species Aegilops speltoides. The sequence continues at coordinate 176,023,212 of CM038144.1, read as the reverse complement.
GGTACTTTCCTTGGCGTGGAAGGCAAGCTTGGCAATACGGATATGTAGATCTCCTACCATTGTAACCGACTCTGTGTAACCCTAGCCTCTTCGGTGTCTATATAAACCGGAGGGCCTTAGTCCGTAGGACACACATTACATCTCAACAATCATACCATAGGCTAGCTTCTAGGGTTTAGCCTCCTTGATCTCGTGGTAGATCAACTCTTGTACTACCCATATCATCAATATTAATCAAGCGGGGCGTGGGTTTTACCTCCATCGAGAGGGCCTGAACACAGGTAAAACATTGTGTCCTCGTCTCTTGTTACCATCCGCCTAGACGCACGTTCGGGACCCCTACCCGAGATCCGCCGGTTTTGACACCGACATTGGTGCTTTCATTGAGAGTTCCTCCGTGTCGCCACCGATAGGCTCGATGGCATCTTCAACCATCAACACCGCCCGGGGTGAGACTTTTCTCCCGGACAGATCTTTGTATTCGGCGGCTTTGCATGCGGGCAATTCTCGGCCATCCGAGCAGATCGAAGCTACGCCCCTGCCGTCAGTCGATTCGAAGCTTGAACTTCACGGCCGATGACCACGGAGACTTGATCTTCGACGGACTCGAGCCACAGCCAAGCGCGCCGCACTGTCACGATGGGCATGATCTAGCTCTGCCGCCGGACGGTGCTTTGGTGGCCGCACTCGGATCCGCTCCGGCCACTGGCCCGGAGCCGATTGCCCATGTCGAGGACCGGTGGATAGACGCTGCCCTGGGGGCTTCAACATCCACGGCGATGGAGCCGAACACCAATCTTGTCCCCTGTGAAATTCGTGATCCCGAGGCGCCGGACTCCGAGCCTCCCGCACCCCCACCGATCAATCCGGATTGGGCGCCGGTTATGGAATTCACCGCCGCGGACATCTTCGGCTTTTCGCCTTTTGGCGATATCCTGAATTCTCTCAAGCATCTCTCGCTATCAGAGAATCTGGCGGACTATGGCCAGGCGGTTGGAGTTCAGACGACGAAGAAATTCAGAGCCCACCCACCACCCACTTTATAGCCACCGTCAAGATTTAACCGACATGCTAGACTTCGACTCGGCGACATCGGCGCTATGGACGACGATGCCGAGACGAAACGAGACCCAGCGCCACGAGGCACTGGAGGGCCACCTCGTCATACGACGTCTACATGGTGGATACCCCAAAAGAAGGGATGGCGAAAAAAGCGGAGGAAGATTCTCTAAAGAAGCAGCCCAAACGCCGGCGTCAGCGGCGCTGCTCTAAATCCAGCCACAACAAGAATATAGATCCCGGCACAGGAAATAACAATACCCCAGAGAGTGCCGAAGACAACCCCTCCAAAGACGACTCAACAGCAGAGGATGCAAAAGCAAGCCCTCACAAAAGGGCGGCAGAAGAAAAGGTTGAGGATCAAAGCTATGTACCTCCCTCTGAAGACGAAACAAGCCTCAGTGACGACGAATTCGTCGCGCCCGAGGACCCCGTCGAACAAGAGCTTTTTAAGCACAGGCTCATCACTACAACAAGAAGCCTGAAGAAGGAAAAGCGGAAGGTCAAAACAGCAGAAGACGCGCTCCGGACAAGATGGAGCAAAGTACTCAAAACCACAGATAAATACGGCAACGGCCACCAATCGAAGAGCTACCCGAAGCGCAAGCTGCTTCACGAATTCAACGAGGAGGCCATAGAGCCCACACCGTCCAACGGCCCAGCCAGGTCCATCTACGGACCCAAACAAGCCCCAAGAAGCAAAGCAACACGTCAAGTGCCCGACGATAGCAGCACATACAAGTACAGGGGCGCCGCACACCCACTATGTTTCATAGACGAGGTGCTGGATCATGAGTTCCCAGCAGGGTTTAAACCCATAAACATAGAAGCCTACGATGGAACAACAGACCCTGGAGTCTGGATAGAAGACTATATATTGCATATACACATGGCCAGAGGAGATGATCTCCACGCCATAAAATATCTCCCCCTCAAGCTCAAAGGGCCAGCTCGTCATTGGCTCAAAAGCCTCCCAGAAAACACTGTTGGAAGTTGGGAAGAGCTCGAGGAAGCATTTAGAGCAAATTTTCAAGGGACCTATGTCCGTCCTCCGGATGCAGACGATCTAAGTCATATAACCCAACAACCCAGAGAGTCAGCGCGGAAATTCTGGAACAAGTTTCTTACCAAAAAGAACCAAATAGTTGACTGTCCGGACGCTGAAGCCTTAGCAGCTTTCAAGCACAATGTCCGAGACGAATGGCTTGCCAGATACCTCGGTCAAGAGAAACCGAGGACAATGACCGCATTAACAAGCCTCATGACCCGCTTCTGTGCGGGGGAGGATAGCTGGCTAGCAAGAAGCAGCACCAGCGACCCAAGTACATCCGAGACAAGAGATGGAAACGGAACATCATGGCGCAGAAAAGAGCAGCGCCGGAATAAAGAGAAAAGCCAAAAGAGCACGGCAGTTAACGCCGGATTCAAAAACTCGCGGCCCAATCATAAAACTCAGCCCCTCAAGGATGACAGTGACGAACTGTCTAACCTACATAAAATTCTGGGTCGGATATGTCAAATCCACAGTACCCCCGGAAGGCCCGCAAATCACACCCACAGGGATTGTTGGGTTTTCAAACAGTCCGGCCGATTAAATGCCGAACACAAGGGGCTCGACACGTCAAGCAAAGAAGATAAACCCCGCCAGCAGGGCACCGGAAAACAAAAGACTTTCCCACAAGGGGTCAAAGCAGTAAACTCACTTCGTGTGAGGACACGGAAAAACAGTGCGACACTTTCTAAAAAGAGCTTCGCACGGTCCAGCCCAGCAAACCATAGAGATTGGATATCAAAACCAATCACTTTCGACCACCTGGACTATTCCAGAAGCGTTCGAAACGCGGGAAGGACTCCCCTGATATTGAATCCAATCATAGACGGATTACAGTTCACAAACGTCCTAATGGACGGAGGCAGCGACTTAAACCTGCTATATTCAAACACAATCCGTCGGATGGGGATAGACCCTACCAAAATTCGACATAGCCGCACTTCCTTCAAAGGAGTGACGCCAGGCCCTTACGCCAAGTGCACAGGCTCGATATTACTAGAAGTCGTGTTCGGATCACCGAACAACTTTCGACGCGAAAAATTAATTTTTCATATCGTCCCATTTAAAAGTGAATATCAAGCACTGTTGGGACGAAAGGCTTTTGTCCGCTTCAACGCCATACCGCATTACGCGTCTCTTACACTTAAGATGCCCGGTCCACATGGCGCCATTTCAGTGCGAGGGTCATTTAAAGACCCCGGACTCGGATAGACGAATCCGGACTCAGCAGGCTAGGGGCTCCCTAGCCGCATACCCTTTCCACAGGGGGCTGCGCGCACAACCGATCGCGGTTTCATATAAACCTTGCTTTAATTATTTATATTTCTTCTTTTGCATATTTTTCGCACGAACTGTTTCTAAAACTAAACGTTCCTCTCTTTCTGCAGATGAACAACGTGCGTACCCGTCCAGGATAACGGCGCAACGGAGACACAGGCGCAGACGTGCAGTAGGGACCCGTTGCAAGGATTCTTTTCAGATTAAGACCCTGCGTAGACCTTTTTATTACTGTCTCTTGTTGTTACTCTCCCTTGGCTCCTTCCTATAGCCAAAGCGGAGCCTGACGCTTTGGCATCGGCCGCGTCAGAAGACCATGCCCGTACCTGGACACAAGGGGCTTAGGGCATAATTCTGCCCATTATCATAAAGTCCGAACACCTTCGGGAGTGTTTGGCGTCTCGAGTTAGGCATTATATGCATCAGCTCCGAATCATGTCTTTGGTCAAATGTTGGGTTTGCCCGGCTCCTGTGTTTTGCTGCCTTACGTTCCGTATCACCCGGCTAACGCGGCACCAGGAGAACTACTGCGATTGTGCCCCGGTTAATTGGCGAGCACCTCGATGAAAGCCAAAAACTGATCATCATGATATAGCGAGAGTCCGTCACCACTTGATCGACTATCGAATGTTTAGAATTCCGCTTTGACGAAGGACCGTTTCGGTCGAGCACATACGCACCCAATGCGGAGATGTGCGGTGTCATCGAGGGCTATATCGTAGCCTCACCCTCGAGCTCCATTGGCTAAGTGAAAGAGATAAAGCACTATAGTCCGGATTGCCTCGTTAAGCTCGCTACCACCTCCTTATAACAGGACCGAGGCGTCCGGATTAAGTGTGAAAACGCCGCTATTTTGCGAACACCCGGCACCTTGTGCGAGGGGTGAAGTCAAGATCGCATCTTCGGGTTATACACAAGTATACTTAAATGGCCGCGGAGAAGTTTTACTACTTGGAAGCACAAGTATAAAAAGCATTCAAACTATAATCATTGATTTACAAGGTACGCGTTCATTTGAGCGTTACATTCTTTGAGCATCGCCTCTACTTTCTGAGCACCGCGCATGACTTCTCCGAAGTAGTGCTCGGCAGGGAGCCGGCTTTCATCCGGACCCCGGGCGGCAACGGCGGTGGCATCCATCTCGGGATAATGCACCTTCACACGGGCAAGAGCCATCCGCGTGCCCTCGATGCAGGCCGACCGCTTCATTTCCTTTATATGCAGCACCGCCCCAAGGAATTGCTGCAATAAGCCAAAGTAGCTCGTCGCCTTGGACCTCTCTGGCCAGACATGGGCCATGATGTCAGTCATGGCCAGTCCGGACAGTCTATTTAGTTCGGCCCATTCGGCCAACCTGTCTGTCAGCGGAAGAGGGCGATCCGGACTCTGGAATTGAGACCAATACAACTCTTCCGCCTCGTGATCCCCTTGGCTCCGGAAGTGCTTAAGGCATCGGCCGCTTTTCGCAGCCAAGTCCATATACGGATCCTCCGAACTCCACTGCCGCTCAAATTGAGCGTACTTGACATCCATAAACCGGCGACGCATCAGAAAAGGCTTGCCAGCCGCGATCTCTCCGGCTTGGCGCAGCTCCTCCTTCATAGCCCGCATTGCAGAGTGCGCATCCTTGGCTTCGGCGGTGGCCTTCTTCAGGTCTTCCCGCTCCGATAAGCGCTCCTTTTCAAGAGCCTCATTGCGGTCGGTAGCATCCTTTAATTTCTTGGCCAATTCGTCCACCTCCGCCCTGCTTAGGCAGTGCGCCGCCTTTTCGGCCTTCAACTCTTCGGCCGCCCTCGCGGCAGCCGCGTCACTCCTTCGGGCTTGCTCTTTAGCTAGAGCAAGTTCGGCCCGAAGGCTCTCCACAGCAGCAGCACTGTCTGTATAAACAACATATAACTTATCAGAGGCGGGCTTTGACCCACTCAATAAAGCGGCTGCGGAGAATTTATTTACCTTGCGACTCGTCAAGTCGCTGATTGACAAGTGCGATGTCAGCATCTGCCACGTCAAGTTGTCGACTCAATTCGGCAAACTCATTAGTCCGGCTGGCCTCGGACTATCCGCCACCATGTCGAGCGGCGGTATTCATTACCCGAGATGTTGAGATTTTCGATCCTCGACGCAGCTGTCGTCTTCGACAACCTACCGAGTCTCAGGGGCTACTATCTATACAGGGTGCATTTTTTATATGCACAACTGTTAAAAAACAAAGGGGTGCGTTATTTTCGCATACCTCAAAACCCGTCAGCAAGCTCATAGCGGCGTCACGCAACCCACTTTCAGCTGACGAAATCCTTCCAATCACCATACGCATTAACGCATGGTGATCTTCTGAAATGGACGCCCTCTCAAGCAGACTCTTCAGTTCTCCCGGCCGGCTTCTGCTGGGTGCGGAACTCTCTGGCCCCTCCGGACTCGTTGACGCCCTCCGTGACGACACTTCGTGCTCGCCTGCTTCATCTAGCGGCGCTGCAGACGGAGGCGTATCGCTCTCCATCATCTCCGGAAGAAGGTCCCCCGAGGATGAACTCATCTGAGACGGCTGCAGATCCGAACTGTGATATAAATATTTGATTACCTCTGAAGCATAAACGAAGGTACTCCCTTATTAATTAACTTCCTCTTTCATACTCACGGCTCGTTGGAGGCTGGTCCTTGGCGATGATTGCGCGTCAGATTCTCTCCGGACGCCGGACCAGTGAGGATTTCTTCCACGCTTAGGGGCTTTGACCTCCGGATCTTGGGAGGCGTCCTCTTCTCCCTCTGAAGGAGGGATCCTTGGTTCCCTCCTCTTGATCGCCTTGGGCGAAGTATTAGCTCCTTTATTTCCCCGTCGCCCCCCCTCTGGGCGCAACCTCCAACATTCTCGACCAGCACGGGCTCCAGTCGGTCTCTGGGGGGGCCGACACCTTATCAGCCTTGATCGCGCCACCCATTCCTGTAAAGAACAAAGGGTCGAGAGGCGAACTTTTGAAAGGCATACAAATAGAATGTCCAGCTCGAGCTATTTACCCGAGTATCCGGCGATCGCGGCTTAGGCCTGCGTCCTCGGCGAATCCGGACACGCCACCTGCGGTCCGAAGAACAACTTGTACATCTCCATGGGTGTCGCACCCATAAAATGCTGGAGAATACGAGGTCCCTCCGGATTGAACTCCCATAGATGGAGAGGACGACGTTTGCAGGGTAGGAGGTGCCTGATTAGCATGACCTGCATCACCTTGACCTGGTCGATCTCCCTTGCACGAGGTCTTGAATCCGGCCTATGCAGCGGCACGCCCTGGGCGGCCCCAGCTGAGCCCTTGGTTGACCCACGACATCGGTTGCCGTGGAGGTCCCGGCGGAAGGAGGGCGGCGGCTTTTGCTTGTCGCCCTTGGAGCAATGATGTAAAACCACTCTGCTGCCACAATCCCAGCCTCTTGGAAGGAACCTTGAGCCACGGGCATCGGCCTTGTTGCTTATGGTCGCCCGCCGCCTCCGCTTACGCCCCGATCATCTTCGCTCCACCTTAAATGTTTTCAGCCACAGGCCGAAGTGGGGGATGACGCGGAGGAAGGCTTCGCAGACAATAATGAATGCGGAGATGTGGAGGATGGACTCCGGAGCCAAGTCGTGGAAGTCCAGCCCGTAGTAGAACAGGAGCCCTCTCACGAAGGGATCCGTCGGGAAGCCCAATCCCCGGCGGAGGTGAGATACGAAAACGACGTATTCGCCGGGCTCGGGGCTGGCACGGCCTGCCCTGGGGCAGGCAACCTGTGCGAAACCTCGTAGGCCAGGTACTTGGCCTCCCGCAACTTCAATATGTCCTCCTCCGTGACGGAGGAGGGCATCCACCGGCCCTGGAGGTCGGAGCCGGACATTGTTGTGGATCCGAAGTGCTCGAATCAAGCTCTAGGTGTTGGAACCGGGAGCGGAGGAAAGATTCGATGCGAGGTTGAAAGACAAGGACAGGCCTTGGTCCTCTTATAAAGGGGAAGAAATACCAAGGGCCGTCTCCGTGACCGTTTAGGATTCCCACTTCGATGGAGGAGGCGTGGCGACGGGAACGGTTGGGTTACCCACGCATGTATTGATGAGGATCCCGGAATAAAGGGGACACGATCTCTGCTTCGACAAGACGTGAAAAGGAAACCGCTTCGCTAAACGTCTGAGGTGGAATAAGTAAAACAATTCAAACAAGGGCTTGGTAGCGGTGTGATGACGCCACGCATAATACGTCGCCAGATTGAATCGGTGTATATGTTTTATTCTCTACTCGATGTGGAACGTGGAAATTATTTTTGCAGAGCCGGACACTATCCTAGTGTTCATCATCTTCTAAGATTATTCAAGGAAGGAACCCGCCTTGCAATGCGAACATTATGCACGCCGGACTCATCGTCATTGAAGACCGTGCGAGGGCTACCGAGGAGTCTGGACTAAGGGTGTCCTGACAGCGGACTATCAATATCCGCCGGACTCCAAGACTACGAAGATAGAAGATTGAAGACTCCGGCTCGTATCCGGAAGGTACTTTCCTTGGCGTGGAAGGCAAGCTTGGCAATACGGATATGTAGATCTCCTACCATTGTAACCGACTCTGTGTAACCCTAGCCTCTCCGGTGTCTATATAAACCGGAGGGCCTTAGTCCGTAGGACACACATTACATCTCAACAATCATACCATAGGCTAGCCTCTAGGGTTTAGCCTCCTTGATCTCGTGGTAGATCTACTCTTGTACTACCCATATCATCAATATTAATCAAGCGGGGCGTGGGTTTTACCTCCATCGAGAGGGCCCGAACCTGGGTAAAAACATTGTGTCCCTCGTCTCTTGTTACCATCCGCCTAGACGCACTGTTCGGGACCCCCTACCCGAGATCCGCCGGTTTTGACACCGACAGACGGTATTGTGGGATGAAGCGGCTCGGACCGACCTTACACGTACACTTACGTGAGACAGGTTCCACCGACTGACATGTACTTGTTGCATAAGGTGGCTAGTGGGTGCCAGTCTCTCCCACTTTAGTCGGATCGGATTCGATGAAAAGGGTCCTTATGAAGGGTAAATAGCAATTGACATATCACGTTGTGGTTTTTGCGTAGGTAAGAAATGTTCTTGCTAGAAACCCATAGCAGCCACGTAAAACATGCAAACAACAATTAGAGGACGTCTAACTTGTTTTTGCAGGGTATGCTATGTGATGTGATATGGCCAAAAAGAATGTGATGAATGATATGTGATGTATGAGATTGATCATGTTCTTGTAATAGGAATCACGACTTGCATGTCGATGAGTATGACAACCGGCAGGAGCCGTAGGAGTTGTCTTAATTTATTGTATGACCTGCGTGTCATTGAAGAACACCATGTAAATTAATTTACTTTATTGCTAAACGCGTTAGCCATAGAAGTAGAAGTAGTCGTTGGCGTGACAAATTTATGAAGACACGATGATGGAGATCATGATGATGGAGATCATGGTGTCATGCCGGTGATGATGATGATCATGGAGCCCCGAAGATGGAGATCAAAAGGAGCAAAATGATATTGGCCATATCATGTCACTTTTGATTGCATGTGATGTTTATCATGATTTTGCATCTTATTTGCTTAGAACGACGGTAGTAAATAAGATGATCCCTCATAATAATTTGAAGAAAGTGTTCACCCTAACTGTGCACCGTTGCGAAAGTTTGTTGTTTCGAAGCACCACGTGATGATCGGGTGTGATAGATTCTAACGTTCACATACAACGAGTGTAAGCCAGATTTACACACGCGATACACTTAGGTTAACTTGACGAGCCTAGCATGTACAGACATGGCCTCGGAACACAAGAGACCGAAAGGTCGAGCATGAGTCGTATGGTAGATACGATCAACATGAAGATGTTCACCGATGATAACTAGTCCGTCTCACGTGATGATCGGACACGGCCTAGTTGACTCGGATCATGTAAATCACTTAGATGACTAGAGGGATGTCTATCTGAGTGGGAGTTCATAAGATGAACTCAATTATCCTGAACATAGTCAAAAGATCTTTGCAAATTATGTCGTAAGCTCGCGCTTTAGTTCTACTGTTTAGACATGTTCCTAGAGAAAATTCAGTTGAAAGTTGATAGTAGCGGTTATGCGGACTAGGTCCGTAAACTGAGGATTGTCCTCGTTGCTTCGTAGAAGGCTTATGTCCTTAATGCAGCACTCAGTGTGCTGAACCTCGAACGTCGTCTGTGGATGTTGCGAACATGTGACATACACGTTTTGATAACTATGTGATAGTTCAGTTAAACGGTTTAGAGTTGAGGCACCAAAGACGATTTCGAACATATGAGATGTTTCGAGGGCTGAAATTTGGATTTCAGGCTCGTGCCCACGTCAAGAGGTATAAGACCTTCGACGATTTTCTTAGCCTGCAAACTAAGGGAGAAAAGCTCAATCGTTGAGCTTGTGCTCAGATTGTCTGAGTACAACAATCACTTGAATCGAGTGGGAGTTGATCTTCCAGATGATATAGTGATGTTTCTCCAAAGTCATTGCCACCAAGCTGCTAGAGCTTCGTGATGAACTATAACATATCAAGGATAGATATGATGATCCTTGAGATATTCGCGATGTTTGACACCGCGAAAGTAGAAATCAAGAAGGAGCATCAATTGTTGATGGTTGGTGAAACCACTAGTTTCAAGAAGGGCAAAGGCAAGAAAGGATACTTCATGAAACGGCAAATTAGCTGCTGATCTAGTGAAGAAACCCAAGGTTGAACCCAAACCCGAGACTAAGTGCTTCTGTAATAAGGGGAACAGCCACTGGAGCAGAATTACCCTAGATACTTGGTAGATGAGAAGGCTGGCAAGGTCGATAGAAGTATATTGGATATACATCATGTTAATGTGTACTTTACTAGTACTCCTAGTAGCACCAGGGTATTAGATACCGGTTCGGTTGCTAAGTGTTAGTAACTCGAAATAAAAGGCTACAGAAGAAAGGAGACTAGCTAAAGGTGAGCCGATGATATGTGTTGGAAGTGTTTTCCAATCTTGATGTGATCAAGCATCGCACGCTCCCTCTACCATCGAGATTGGTGTTAAACCTAAATAATTGTTATTTGGTGTTTGCGTTGAGCGTAAACATGATTGGATTATGTTTATCGCAACACGGTTATTCATTTAAGGAGAATAATGGTTACTCTATTTATTTGAATAATACCTTCAATGGTGTTGCACCTAAAGTGAATGGTTTATTGAATCCCGATCATAGTGATACACATGTTCATGCCAAAAGATATAAGATAGTAATGATAGTACCACCTACTTGTGGCACTGCCATGTAAGTCGTATAAAACGCTTGAAGAAGCTCCATGTTGATGGATCTTTGGACTCACTCGTTTTTGAAAAGTTTGAGACATGCGAACCATGTCTATTGGTGTATATGCATGAAGAAACTCCATGCAGATGGACAGTTTGGACTCACTTGATTCTGAATCACTTGAGACATGCAAATCATACCATATGGGCAAGATGACTGAAAGCCTCGGTTTCAGTGAAATGGAACAAGAAAGCAACTTGTTGGAAGTAATACATTTTGATGTGTGCAGTTCAATGAGTGTTGAGGCACGCAATGGATATCGTTATGTTCTTACTTCACGGATGATTTGAGTAGATACTGAGTATATTTACTTGATGAAACACAAGTCTGAATTATTGAATGGTTCAAGTAATTTCAGAGTGAAGTTGAAGATCATCGTGACAAGAGGATAAAATGTCTATGATATGATCACAGAGATGAGTATCTGAGTTACAAGCTTTGGCACGCAATTAAGACATTGTGGAAATTGTTTCACAATTAATACCGCCTGGAACACCATAGTGTGATGGTGTGTCCGAACATCATAGTTGCACCCTATTGGATATGGTGCATACCATGATGTCTCTTGTCGAATTACCACAATCGTTCATGGGTTAGGCATTAGAGACAACCGCACTCACTTTAATAGGGCACCACGTAATTCCGTTGAGACGACACTGTTTGAAATATGGCTTGGAGAAACCTAAGTTGTTGTTTCTTAAAAGTTTGGGGCTGCGACGCTTATGTGAAAAAGTTTCAGGTTGATAAGCTCGAACCCAAAGCGGATAAAATGCATCTTCATAGGACACCCAAAACAGTTGGGTATACCTCCTAATTCAGATCCGAAAGCAATAGGGATTGTTTCTTCAATCGGGTCCTTTCTCGAGGAAAAGTTTGTCTCGGAAAGTTGAGTGGGAGCATGGTGGAGACTTGATGAGGTTATTGAACCGTCACTTCAACTAGTGTGTAGCAGGGCACATGAAGTTGTTCCTGTGGTGCCCACACCAATTGAAGTAGAAGCTTATGATAGTGATCATGGTTTCGGATCAAGTCACTACCGTACCTCGTAGGGTGACAAGGATGCGTACTACTTCAGAGTGGTACAGTAATCCTGTCTTGAAGGTCATGTTGCTAGACAACAATGAACCTACGAGCTATGGAGAAGCGATGGTGGGCCCATATTCCGACAAATGGTTAGAAGCCATGAAATCCGAGATAGGATCCATGTATCAGAACAAAGCATGGACTTTGGTGGACTTGCCCGATGATCGGCAAGCCATTGAGATAAATGGATCTTTAAGAAGAAGACGGACGTGGACGGTAATGTCACCGTCTATGAAGCTCAACTTGTGGCAAAGAGTTTTTTCACAAGTTCAAGGAGTTGACTACGATGAGATTTTCTCATCTGTAGCGATGCTTAAGTCCGTCGGAATCATGTTAGCATTAGCTACATTTATGAAATTTGGCAGATGGATGTCAAAACGAGTTTCCTTACCAGTTTTAGTAAGGAAAGGTTGTACGTGATACAATCAGAAAGATTTTATCGGTCCTAAGGATGCTAAAAGGTATGCTAGCTCCAGCGATCCTTCCATGGACTAGAGCAAGCATCTCGGAGTCAGAATATGCGCTTTGATGGAATGATCAAAGATTTTGGGTTTGTACAAAGTTTATGAGAAACTTGTATTTCCAAAGAAGTGAGTGGGAGCACTATAGAATTTCTGATGAGTATATGTTGCTAACATATTGTTGATCAGAAATGATGTAGAATTTATGGAAAGCATACAGGGTTATTTGAAAAGTGTTTTTCAATAGAAAACCTGGATTAAGCTGCTTGAACATTGAGCATCAAGATCTATGAGGATAGATCTTAATGGTACTTTCAAATGAGCACGTACCCTTGACATGATCTTGAAGGTGTTCAAGATGGATCAGTCAAAGAAGTAGTTCTTGCCTGAGTTATAAGGTATGAAGTTAAGACTTAAAGCTTGACCACGGCAGAAGAGAGAGAAAGGACGAAGGTCGTCCCCTATGCTTAGACGTAGGCTCCATAGTATGCTATGCTGTGTACCGCACCTGATGTGTGCCTTGCCACATGTCTGGCAAGAGGGTACAAAGGTGATCAAGGAGTGGATCACCAGATAGCGGTCAAAATTGTCCTTGGAGTAATAAGGACATGTTTCTCGATTATGGAGGTGATAAAGAGTTCAGCGTAAAGGGTTACGTTGATGCGAGCTTTAACACCTATCCGAATGACTCTGAGTAGCAAAACGGATACGTATAGTGGAGCAACCATTTCGAATAGCTCCAAGTGGAGCGTGGAAGCAGCATTTACAATATGACCTAGAGATTTGCAAAGTAAATACGGATCTGAATGTTGCAGACCCGTTGCCTAAAACCTCTCTCTCAAGCAAAACATGATCAAACCCCAGAACTCATTGAGTCTTAATCACATTATGATGTGAACTAGTTTAGTGACACTAGTAAACTCTTTTGATGTTGGTCACATGGCGATGTGACCTGTGAGTGTTAGTCACATGGCGATGTGAACTAGATTATTGACTCTAGTGCAAGTGGGAGACTGTTGGAAATATGCCCTAGAGGCAATAATAAATTAGTTATTATTATTATATTTCCTTGTTCATGATAATCGTTTATTATCCATGCTATAATTGTATTGATAGGAAACTCAGATACATGTGTGGATACATAGACAACACCATGTCCCTAGTAAGCCTCTAGTTGACTAGCTCGTTGATCAACAGATGGTTACGGTTTCCTAACCATGGACATTGGATGTCGTTGATAACGGGATCACATCATTAGGAGAATGATGTGATGGACAAGACACAATCCTAAGCCTAGCACAAAGATCGTGTAGTTCGTATGCTAAAGCTTTTCTAATGTCAAGTATCATTTCCTTAGACCATGAGATTGTGCAACTCCGGATACCGTAGGAATGCTTTGGGTGTACCAAACGTCTACAACGTGGCGGGTGGCTATAAAGGTACACTACGGTATCTCCGAAAGTGTCTGTTGGGTTGGCACGAATCGAGGCTCGGATTTGTCACTCCGTGTGACGGAGAGGTATCTCTGGGCCCACTCGGTAGGACATCATCATAATGTGCACAATGTGACCAAGGGGTTGATCACGGGATGATGTGTTATGGAGCGAGTAAAGAGACTTGCCGTAACGAGATTGAACAAGGTATCGGGATACCGACGATCGAATCTCGGGCAAGTACTGTACCGCTAGACAAAGGGAATTGAATACAGGATTGATTGAATCCTCGACATCGTCGTTCATCCGATGAGATCATCGTGGAACATGTGGGAGCCAACATGGGTATCCGGATCCTGCTGTTGGTTATTGGCCAGAGAGTTGTCTCGGTCATGTCTGCATGATTCCCGAACCCGTAGGGTCTACACACTTAAGGTTCGGTGACGCTAGAGTTGTTATGGGAAATAGTATGTGGTTACGAAGGTTGTTGAGTCCGGATTTGATCCGGACATCATGAGGAGTTCGGAATGGTCTGGCGGTGAAGATCGATATATTGGACGAAGGGTATTGGAGTCCGGAAGTGTTCCGGGGGTACCAGGCTATGGCCAGCATGACCGAAAGGTGTTTCGGGAGCCCCAGCAAGTGTTGGAGGGCCTCATGGGCCAAAGGGGAAGGGGCAAACCAGCCCACTAAGGGGTGGTGCGCCCCTCCCAGCCCCTCTCACGTAACCAGGAGAGGTGGGGGCGCCTCCCCTAGGGCAGCCCCCCTTCCCGGCTTGGGGGGCAAGTTTCCTAGGGGGTGGGGGCGCCCAAACCCATCTAGGGTTTCCCCTGTGGCCGCCGCCTCCCTAGGGAACCCTAGGGCGCCTCCTCCACCCCCTTACCCCTATATATAGTGAGGGAGAGAGAGGGCAGCTGCACATCCAAGTTCTGGCGCAGCCCTCCCCCTCTCTCAAGTCTTCCTCCTCTCCCGCGGTGCTTGGCGAAGCCCTGCAGGATTGCCACGCTCCTCCACTACCACCACGCCGTCGTCTTTGCTGCTGGACGGAGTCTTCCCCAACCTCTCCTCTCTCCTTGCTGGATCAAGGCATGGGAGGCGTCACCGGCTGCATGTGTGTTGAGCGCGGAGGTGCCGTCCGTTCGGCACTAGGATCATCGGTGATTTGGATCACGACGAGTACGACTCCATCAACCCCGTTCACTTGAACGCTTCCGCTTAGCGATCTACAAGGGTATGTAGATGCACTCTCCTTCCCCTCATTGCTAGATTACTCCATAGATTGATCTTGGTGTTGCGTAGAAAATTTTGAATTTCTGCTACGTTCCCCAACATAGGTTACCCTGCCGCTCTTGGCGCAGTCACCTGAACTGTCGAGCGGACTCGAAGCAGAACAGGGGCGCTGTTGATTACGGCAAGGTACCCCACCATTCTTAGCAGAGCGCAACACCCGAACTGTTGAGCGGACTCGAAACAGAACAGGGGCGTTGCCAATCGCGGCAGGGTTCCTTTTGCATGCAGGTTCTCCATACAAGGACTGAAACCATCGAGGGGGATAACCTTATAAAAAGGAAGAATTACTCAAAGTTTAGTTGACTTAGCTTTTTGTTGCTGTGCGAATCGTCGTTGCGGCCGCAGACGCTGCCGCTCGCCCGGCCCTTCGCACCAGGGTGACACGGACGGCCTCGATCGGGCTGGCCGCTGCGGTCTTCTTCTTCTTTGGAGCCATGGTGACGAAGAAACCACTGTACTAACTAACAAACTAGATTCTCACAACTAAATCCCCCTACCTGGCGCGCCAAAGATGTCAGGGAAACCGATCACCTATGGGGTCACAAGGATCCCTTCTACGTTCGGCCGGGGATTAGGCGCACGAAGAGCACGTCGAGCCGTTAGCACACATGGGATTTTTTTTATCCAGGTCCGGGCCGCAAAGATGCGTATACCCTAGTCCTGCTTGTCTTGTTATATGTGTGTTCTTGAGATTTTGAACTAGCTACGCTGCGTGCTTTGTCCAAAAGTCTGAATCCTCTCTCTGTATGCCTCGTGCCTCCTTTTATATGTAAAGGGGTTGCCACAGTGGCACACAGGAGGTGGCGAGCTACAGTTGTATGAGCTTATCGCTCCATCAAATTAGGACAAGCGCATTTGATGCGTTGCCTATGTGTCCTCTCGCTTTATTGGGGATGGCAACAGAGGCCATCTCATCCTTTGCGGCTCCTCCTCGCCTTGACGCGCGTCCAGGTTGACAAGGCATGCAATGCCACGCTGGCTAACTAGCTGCTGCGTTGGCACAATGGTAAGCTCCCACGAAGATCTTCATGCCGCCATGCAGGCGCCTGCTTAGCTGGCACGCCTATCATCGCACTGGAGTGGTGGTGAGGTGGCGAAACCTTGTCGGGCGCGGGTCTGGCCACGGCCTAGCAGTCGTACCCGGCAAGGCTTGCCAGGGGCCTTGGAGTCGTCCCCGACAAGGTTCTTGCCAGGGGTCTTCGTCTTCTGGTCCCACGTGGATCCGTGGGCTGTCAATCTTTATGTGGATTTGCATGCTATCGAGCATGCGCTTTCCAGATCTTGGTCTTAACGTTGTCGATGGTGTCAGAGCTCTCAGCCCCAAGGGTGATGGTCTTGCTGGTGTTGGTGTAGGTTACCCCGGCAAGGCCCTTGCCAGGGGCGGTCAAACTTTCCCCTCGCCCCTCGTGCTTCGAGTGCCTGTTTTGGAAGTCTTCGGGCTTTGCTTTCCCCTGCCTTACCAGGCCCTACCGCAGGCGTGGCTGCGACTGCCCGTGCACTAGTAAGGGGTACAGAAGTGCCCATACTTTTATACACTGACATGGTGATCTTGTTACTGTCTGGTGGCCAATATTGACACCACCCACTGCTCCTGGTTCCCAATATGACTATCATGTGGAGCAAAGGCCTCAGACACAGAAGCCAAAGCCCAGGTTGCCAAGGCTTCCAAGTGTTGTCACTACACACGGCTCATTCAGTGTGCTCTGCTTAAGAGAGCACAACACTTTCTTTGACAAGGCCAAGAACCCCTACAAGAAGCCAAAGATCTCATCTGATAGGTTCTAGTGCCACCAGCAAAGGAGCTACTATTCAAGCTTTCTCTACAATCAAGACTTGATTTTACCCCACAAACGTCTTGACTGTGATGCCATTGCTGGGCTGCCATGTCTTGAAGAAGCCCTTGATTGCTTCCGCAAAGTTGGTCTGCTCCCATTTGTCATCGACAAAGAGCACTAGAATGAAGAGCTTCTTCTGCAATTCTATGCTACTCTACACATATCAGGCTAAAACAGATATCCGAAGACATGGGTCCTTGAGTGGATGTCCAGGGGTGTTCATCATGAAGCTAAAGCTCAAGATATCATCGAGCTCACTTCCCTGTCCACTCCTGGTGATCTGTATGAGCTAGGTTGTCAGCGCCATGTGCAATAACTGCAGAGTGTCTTCCAGAAGCCTGAGCCCAATATGAGTCAAATGCTCAGCATGATGAAGCCTTAGCCAATTGATGTTGAATATTGATACGTCTCCAACGTATCTTCTTTTCCAAACAGTTTTGCCCTTGTTTTGGACTCTAACTTGCATGATTTGAATGAAACTAACCCGGACTGACGCTGTTTTCAGCAGAACTGCCATGATGTTGTTTTATGTGTAGAAAACAAAAGTTCTCGGAATGACCTGAAAACCCACGGAGGCACGTTTTGGAAAATATAAAAAATAATGGTGAAAGAATCAAGACCAGGGGGACCACTCCCTGTCCACGAGGGTGGGGGCGCGCCCACCCCCCTGGGCGCCCCCCCTATCTCGTGGGCCCCCTGAGGCTCCACCGACCTCAAATCCAACTCCATATATTCCGTCTCACGGAGAAAAAAATCAGAGAGAAAGTTTCATCACATTTTACGATACGGAGCCGCCGCCAAGCCCTAATCTCTCTCGGGAGGGCTGATCTAGAGTCCGTTCGGGGCTCCAAAGAGGGGGATTCATCGCCGTTGTCATCATCAACCATCCTCCATCACCAATTTCATGATGCTCACCGCCATGCGTGAGTAATTCCATCGTAGGCTTGCTGGACGGTGATGGTTTGGATGAGATTTACCATGTAATCAAGTTAGTTTTGTTAGGGTTTTATCCGTAGTATCCACTATGTTCTGAGATTGATGTTGCTATGACTTCGATATGCTTAATGCTTGTCACTAGGGCCCGAGTGCCAAGATTTCAAATCTGAACCTATTATGTTTTCATGAATATATGTGTGTTCTTGATCCTATCTTGCAAGTCTATAGTCACCTATTATGTGTTATGATCCGACAACCCCGAAGTGACAATAATCGGGATACTTCTCGGTGATGACCGTAGTTTGAGGAGTTCATGTATTCACTATGTGTTAATGCTTTGGTCCGGTTCTCTATTAAAAGGAGCCCTTTATATCCCTTAGTTTCCGCTAGGACCCCGCTGCCACGGGAGGGTAGGACAAAAGATGTCATGCAAGTTCTTTTCCATAAGCACATATGACTATATTCGGAATACATGCCTTCATTACATTGATGAACTGGAGCTAGTTCTGTGTCACCCTATGTTATAGCTATTACATGAGGAATCGCATTCGACATAATTATCCATCACTGATCCAACGCCTACGAGCTTTTCACATATTGTGTTTCGCTTATTTACTTTTCCGTTGCTACTGTTACAACTACTACAAAACTGCTATCTTTACTTTTGCCACTGTTACCTTTATTATCATACTACTTTGCTACTAAATACTTTGCTGCAGATACTAAGTTATCCAGGTGTGGTTTAATTGACAACTCAACTGCTAATACTCAATATATTCTTTGGCTTCCCTTGTGTCGAATCAATAAATTTGGGTTGAATACTTTACCCTCGAAAGCTGTTGCGATCCCCTACACTTGTGGGTTATCAAGACTAATTTCTGGCGCCTTTGCTGGGGAGCATATCTCTATTCTTTGAGTCACTTGGGATTTATATCTGTTGATCACTATGAGGAACCTGAAAGACGAAAGAACCAAGATTTTGCCCTCAACTACGAGGGGAGGTAAGGAACTGCCATCTAGCTCTACACTAGATTCTCCTTCTGTTATTAGTAAGCTTGCGACACCTAAACCTGCTACTGCTATGAATTCTGATATGTTGCATGTTATTGATGATGCCACTTCTGCTATGCATGATACTTATGATGAAACTACTTCTGTACGTGATACTACTTTGCCATTAGGTGAATTTCTTGATGAACAACTTGCTAGGGTTAGAGAGAATGAAATTATTGAAGATGCTATTATCGATGATAGTGATGATGAAAGTTCTCCCCTTGATTATGACTTACCTGTTGTTCCTGAGGGTTATGTTATGGAAGAGGAAGCTGCTAGAGCTATCTTTGCTTGTAAAGATAGATATGATCTTAAGAAATTATTAGCTAAATGGAAGCAGGAGTCTCTTAATTCTAGAATGAAACCTGAGCCTGCTTTTGCTACTTCACCTATCTGTGTTACTGATAAGGATTATGAATTCTCTGTTGATCCTGAGATTATTACTTTAGTTGAATCTGATCCTTTTTATAGCCTTGAATCTGAAACTATTGTGGCACATCTTACCAAGTTGAATGATATAGCCACCCTGTTTACTAATGATGACAAGTCTCTTTATTATTATATCCTTAAGATATTTCCGTTCTCATTAAAGGGTGATGCTAAGACTTGGTTTAATTCTCTTGCTCCTGGTTGTGTGCGTAGTCCCCAGGATATGATTTATTACCTCTCTGCTAAATATTTCCCTGCTCGTAAGAAACAAGCTGCCTTTCGGGGAATATATAATTTTGTGCAAATCAAAGAAGAGAGTCTCCCACAAGCTTGGGGGACGCTTATCCGATTACTTAATGCTTTGCCTGATCATCCTCTTAACGAAAATGAAATACTTGATATCTTTTATAATGGACTAACCGATGCTTCCAAGTACTACTTGGATAGTTGTGTTGGCTGTGTTTTCAGGGAAAGAACAGTCGACGAAGCTGAATTACTATTGAATAATATGTTGACTAATGAAAATAATTGGACTCTCCCTGAGCCAATTCCTGAGTCAATTCCTGAACCAATTGAGCCAACTCCTGATCCCATTCCTAAACCCACTCCGAAGAAGAAAGGTGTTCTATTTCTCAGTCTTGAAGATATGCAAGAGGCAAAGAAATCAATGAAAGAAAAAGGTATTAAAGCTGAAGATGTAAAGAATTTACCACCTATTGAAGAAATACATGGTCTTAATATACCGCCTATTGAAGAACCACATTGTCTTGATAACCCGACACATGTAGTAAAGGTAAATTCTCTCTATAGATATGATAAAGTTGAAATCCCCTCTACTTAATTTCATAGCCCATGCTTAGATGAATTTGATGACTTTATGGGTAGACAAGAAAGTTTTAATGCTTATGTTGGTAGAGAATTAAAGAATAATGCTTTCAAGATAGGGCGCTTGAGTGATTATATGGCTAGAGTTAAAGGTGAACTTAAACTCATTAGCAAATATGCTTCTATGGTTGCTACTCAAGCTGAGCAAGTACTTAAAGCTCAAAATGATTTGCTCGATGGATTAAATAATAAACCTGACTTTGCTGTTAGAGTGGCTACTAGAACTGGTAGAATGACTTGGGAACCTTTGTATCCTAAAGGCCACCCTAAGAGAATCGAGCAGGATTCTTAGAGAAATAATTTAGAGGCACCTAGTTCTTCTAAAAAGAAGAAAAAGAAAAACGATAGAACTTTGCATGCTTCTAGTGAACCTATTGTAGATACACGTGAGAATCCCAATGATATTTCTATTTGTGATGCTGAAACTCAATCAGGTGATGAACATGAACCTAGTGATAATGTTAATGATAATGTTCATGATGATGCTGAACCTAGCAAAAATAATGAGGTAGAAATTGAACCTGCTGTTGATCTTGATAACCCACAATCAAAGAATCAACGTTATGATAAGAGAGATTTTGTTGCTAGGAAGCACGATAGAGAAAGAGAACCATGGGTTCAGAAACCCATGCCCTTTCCTCCTAAACCATCCAAGACAAAGGATGATGAGGATTTTGAGCGCTTTGCTGAAATGATTAGACCTATCTTCTTACGTATGCGCTTAACTGATATGCTTAAAGTAAATCCTTATGCTAAATATATGAAGGATATCATTACAAACAAAAGAAAGATACCGGAAGCTGAAATTTCCACCATGCTTGCTAATTACACTTTTATGGTGGAATACCAAAGAAACTTGGAGACCCCGGGGTACCAACCATACCATGCTCCATTAAAAGAAATTATGTTAGAACTGCTTTATGTGATCTTGGAGCCGGTGTTAGTGTTATGCCTCTCTCTTGATATCGTAGACTTGAATTGAATAAGTTGACACCTACTGAAATATCTTTGCAAATGGCTGATAAATCAACTGTTATACCTGTCGGTATTTGTGAGGATGTGCCTGTTGTGGTTGCAAATGTCACTATCTTAACGGACTTTGTTATTCTTGATATTCCCGAGGACGATAGCATGTCGATTATCCTTGGTAGACCCTTTTTGAATACTGCAGGGGCTGTTATTGATTGCAACAAAGGCAATGTCACTTTTCATGTTAATGGTAATGAGCATACGATACACTTTCCGAGGAAACAATCTCAAGTTCATAGCATCAATTCTATTGGAAAAGTTCCAACTATCATTATTGGAGGTTTTGAATTTCCTCTCCCTACTGTCAAGAAAAAGTATGATATTCTTATTGTTGGGGATGTTCATATCCCCGTTGAGGTAACTTAGTGTTATTCGAAATTTCTTCGGTTCCGTGTTATTTGGAATGAGTTTGTTAACAAGACCTGATCAACCTTGTTAGTCGATTCATTTTGATGATCATGAGATGGATGAAACTAGAAGGCACAACCTTCTGTACCCTCTTTTTATTTTCTGTTATTTAGAATAAATAAAGCAAAAATAGTATTATCTGTCTGTTTTCTGAATTATCCATGCAATAAAAAAATATCCCGAAAATAAAAGTGCTCCAAATGCCCTGCAAATTTAGTATGATTTTTTATGGAATATTTCAGGATTTCTGCAGGAGGGGCAAGCACCAGGCCACGAGAGTGGAGGGCGCGCCCACCTTCCCTGGGCGCGCCCCTGGTGGCCCCCCTCCAGTCATGCCATCACCCACACACTCCATCTTCTTCCCAAAAAAATCCCCATCCAGCTCAAGCACGAGTTCTAGCTCATTTTGTTGCGACTTTTGATCTCCTTGCTCAAAGCTCCATCCACAAAACTGCTTTGGGAGATTGTTGCTTGGTATGTGACTCCTCCATTGGTCCAATTAGTTTTTGTTCTAGTGCTTTATTCATTGCAAATTTTTGCTGCATAGGTGACCATGTTCTTGAGCTTGCATGTTAAATTTATGAGGTCCTAAGTAATTCTAATGCATGATATAGGCTCTAGGCACTTGTAGGAGTAGTTGCTACCAATCTTGTTTAGTTTTATTCACTTTTATTTTGAAAATTTCAGAAAATGTTAAGGAGATTTTTGAGGGGCTCTTCTAGCCAAGGCTCCCAGGAAAAACAAGCTAAAGAGAAGGAAAAGGCCAAGTATAATCTTCCTCGCATAGCGGAAGTACGACCGTGTGAATGGCCATGCGATAATTTCTTGAGGGAAGGTGGAATTTATGAAGACTTTTATTCCTTGATTGAAAATGCAGGCCTCACCGACTTCTTCCGCGACCGGATCGATCAGTATCTCTTACTCACCAACAAAACTTTTATTATTATCCTAAGAAGTCACCGCCTTCAGTAACATTTCATTTATATGATGAATTCAGGGAAATGTCTTTACGTGATTTTTGTGCGGTATGTAGGATACCCTTTGAGGGAAAATTAGATGAACCCCATCGTAAAGATGTGGATGGCTTTGTTAACACTATCACTGTAGGGGATCCAAAGAAGGGTTCCGATGCGAGAATCTCTAGTATACACTTTCCTGTTTTACGCTACTTTGCCATATTTGCTAGTAGATGCTTGATTGGTCATGGAAATAGTGGAAACTTCAATGTTCCTGATATTATTATTCTTCACCATGCCTTGTTTGGAGATAATAGTTTTATTATGGGTGCCGTTATTGCTAAACGGCTAAGCCTTAGTCGTACAAAAGGCCCCATCTTTGGAGATTACAAGAGCATGGTAGCGCATGCGTTTATTGTTGACAACAAAGATAGGATGCTCTTGTATAACCTGAGATTTAATAAGAAACACAATGAGACTATTATTTTGCCTGCGCCTCTGTTGTTTGATTTGATTGCAGATAATTTTCTTGTCATGCCGGAAGCGGTGTATGCTCATCGAGACCAAGCATCCACTCCAGAACCCGAGCCTGAGCCGGAACCTGCACTGGACCCTTATCGTGCATCATCTTACCAGTGGGACCTGGAGATGGCCAACCAGTGGTATCCTGATTACACCTCCCAGTACACCGGAGAGAGTAGCAGCGGTCCTTGGCATTAGACCAACTTAGGCCAAAAGCCTAAGCTTGGGGGAGTACGTATTTCTCACCAACTTTACATTCATGTTCACACACTATTCTAGCTGTCGGTGCTCATACTCTTTCATTGTATTATCCATGTTAGTTTAATTTTCTTTTTCTCGCTTTCTTTTTGTGCGTTTGATAAACCTTAAGAAAAACCAAAAAAAATAGTTAGTTTAATTTCCATGCTTGTAGTAGAAATTAAAATGAAAACCCAAAAAGATTTCTCGTTCTTCTTTTTACTTGTTGGGAGCTCTCCCATGTAAATAGTTTATTTTCTTTTCTTTTCTTTGGGGGTCGAGAGTAGAAGACCATATTGAAAATGTTTAGTGGCTCTCGTATGCATGATTGTTTATTTAAGTTAGAGCCCAAATTACTTTGTCTTCTCTCTTGAGTTGAATGCTTGCAGATTCCAGCTTAGTCCAATGCACGTGCACTATTATTATTATACAGATCGTTCGGTCGTGCAAGTGAAAGGCAATAATGACGATATATGATGGACTTATTGAGATGAGAAAAGTTGGTATGAACTCGACCTCTCTTGTTTTTGTAAATATGATGAGTTCATCATTCCTGATTCAGCTTATTACGAAGTAAACATATTTGCAATGACATTTAGAGATTATAGTTGCTTGTGCCATGCTTGATTAGCTATGAGTTATAATGGTTTACCTTGCGTGCCAACATGCTATTAAAATGATTATGATGTGGTATGATGGGATAGTATCCTCCTTTGAATGAATTGAGTGACTCGACTTGGCACATGTTCACGCATGTAGTTGAAAAAAAATTAACATAGCCTTCATGATATTTATGTTCATGGTAAATTATATCCTACTCATGCTTGTACTCGGTGTGAATTAATTTTAATGCATGTTTATGACTGTTGTCGCTCTCTCAGTTGGTCGCTTCCCAGTCTTTTGCTAGCCTTCACCTGTACTAAGCGGGAATACTGCTTGTGCATCCAACTTCCATAAACCCCAAAGTTATTCCAATGAGTCCACCACAGCTTCCTATATGCAGTATTTACCTGCCATTCCAAGTAAATTTGTATGTGCCAAACTCCAAACCTTCAAATGAAATTCTATTTTGTATGCTCGAGCAGCTCATGTTTCAACTAGGGCTGCCTATATCTTCCATGCTAGGTGGGTTATTCTCAAGAGGAGTAGACTCTGCTCCTCATTCACGAGAAAGGGCCGGTAACCGAGATGCCCAGTCCCATGATCCAAAAAGATCAAAGCAAATCAATATAATTAAACAAAACTCCCCCAGGGCTGTTGTTAGTTGGAGGCACTAGTTATTTCGAGCAAGCCATGGATTGATGCTTGTTGGTGGTGGGGGAGTATAAACTTTTACCATTTTGTTTGGGAACTGCCTATAATGCATGTAGTATGGAAGATACAGCCATCTCATAGTTGTTGCGTTGACAGTGAGAGTATGCCGCTCAAAATGTTATTCAATCTCTATTTTAAAATCGAGCTCTGGCACCTCTACAAATCCCTGCTTCCCTCTGCGAAGGGCCTATCTATTTACTTTTATGTTGAGTCATCATCCTTCTTATTAAAAAGCACCCGCTGGAGAGCACACTGTCATTTGCATTCATTACTATTTTTATATTGAGTATGACTTGACTGGATCTCTTTTTCCATGAATTACAATGTCTAGTCAGTCCTTGATCTTTAAAGGTGCTCTGCGTTTATGTTTTGCGGTCTCAGAAAGGGCTAGCGAGATACCATTGTGTTATATCATGTTATGATTGTTTTGAGAAAGTGTTGTCATCCGAGTTTTATTATTATGGATCGCTAGCTAATTATGCCATTGATATGACTAATTGTCAGACCGAAGTGTTATTGTGAGTATGGTTAGTTCATAATATTTGCTGAAACATGAATGCTGGCTTTGCATGCTTACAACAACAAGAGCAAACAGAGTTCGTAAAAGTTTTTCTTTATCACTTTCAGTTTATCAACTGAATTGCTTGAGGACAAGCAAAGGTTTAAGCTTGGGGGAGTTGATACGTCTCCAACGTATCTACTTTTCCAAACACTTTTGCCCTTCTTTTGGACTCTAACTTGCATGATTTGAATGAAACTAACCCGGACTGATGTTGTTTTTAGCAGAACTGCCATGATGTAGTCTGATGTGTAGAAAACAAAAGTTCCCGGAATGACCTGAAAATCCATGTAGGCACGTTTTGGAAAATATAAAAAATACTGGCGAAAGAATCAAGACCAGGGAGCCCACACCCTGTGCACGAGGGCGGGGGCGCGCCCCCCTGTCTCGTGGGCCCCCTGAGGCTCCACCGACCTCAACTCCAACTCCATATATTCGGTCTCGCGGAGAAAAAAACAGAGAGAAAGTTTCATCGCGTTTTACGATACGAAGCCGCCGCCAAGCCCTAATCTCTCTCGGGAGGGCTGATCTGGAGTCCGTTCGGGGCTCCGAAGAGGGGGATTTGTCGCTATTGTCATCATCAACCATCTTCCATCACCAATTTCATGATGCTCACCGCCGTGCGTGAGTAATTCCATCGTAGGGTTGCTGGACGGTGATGGGTTGGATGAGATTTACCATGTAATCAAGTTAGTTTTGTTAGGGTTTGATCCCTAGTATCCACTATGTTCTGAGATTGATGTTGCTATGACTTTGCTATGCTTAATGCTTGTCACTAGGGCCCGAGTGCCATGACTTCAGATCTGAACCTATTATGTTTTCATGAATACATGTGTGTTCTTGATCCTATCTTGCAAGTCTATAGTCACCTATTATGTGTTATGATCCGACAACCCCGAAGTGACAATAATCGGGATACTTCTCGGTGATGACCGTAGTTTGAGGAGTTCATGTATTCACTATGTGTTAATGCTTTGGTCCAGTTCTCTATTAAAAGGAGGCCTTAATATCCCTTAGTTTCCGCTAGGACCCCGCTGCCACAGGAGGGTAGGACAAAAGATGTCATGCAAGTTCTTTTCCATAAGCAAGTATGACTATATTCGGAATACATGCCTACATTACATTGATGAACTGGAGCTAGTTCTGTGTCATCCTATGTTATAGCTATTACATGAGGAATCACATCCGACATAATTATCCATCACTGATCCAATGCCTACGAGCTTTTCACATATTGTGTTTTGCTTATTTACTTTTCCGTTGCTACTGTTACAACTACTAAAAATTGTTATCTTTACTTTTACCACTGTTACCTTTATTATCATACTACTTTGCTAATAAATACTTTGCTGCAGATACTAAGTTATCCAGGTGTGGTTGAATTGACAACTCAACTGTTAATACTCAATAATATTCTTTGGCTGCCCTTGTGTCGAATCAATAAATTTGGGTTGAATACTTTACCCTCGAAAGCTGTTGCGATCCCCTACACTTGTGGGTTATCAAATATCCCAAGGAGTTCTATGTCAAGGACCTCCAGTACCTGCCCCAAACCATATGTCACATACTAAGGCGTACTATGTGGCCTATTGTTCATGCAGCAAACCCTGGGGTATCTTGCCCGTACTATGCACAGGCTCAAGGGCAAGATTACAACACCACGGTCAGACCAAGCAAGGAGGAACAACTCCTTTGGGAGACTCAAGCGCATGTCAAGAAGGCCAAGACGAGCCAGAGAAGCAAGATAACGCCAAGGAAAGAACCACCCTTGCCAGGTAGGCGAGCCTAGCGAGGTTGAGTTTTGCCCCAAAAGCATACTTTCAGATCGTCCCGGCAGGCCCTGTCGAGACTTGCGGAGGTAGCTATGCCACCGCTCCACCTCATGGGCAGCGCAAGTCATAGTTCAGTGCGGTGTCAAGCCCCAAGATGACTAAGTGGCTGCTTCGTCGCATGGCAGTCACTTTCTACAGCAACACCTCCATATGGCACCCGTCCAGGGACATGTCAAGCAAGCAGGCGCAAAGCTGGCAAAATGAGACCGGCAAGGGCTACCAGGCACACTGTGATGTGACACTAGATGGTGCATTTAATGCGCCCTATCAGCCTGTAGAGTTAGGTATGATAGCACTATTTGCCATCTAATCAGTATGCAAAGACAGATTTGCTACTATGGTAATCCCTTGATCTATAAAAGGAGGCCCATGGCAAACGTAAAAGGGGTTTGCTCAGTTCGGTTTGTGAGGTTTCCACGCTCATGCCCTCACCTACCCATACACATGTTGCCACTTCGCCTGAGGCAACCCTGCCAGGCAAAGTGCGTTGCGTCCACCACCACCTTTTCCTCCATCAATCCACCAAAGCAGGAGTAGGGTTTTACGCCTCACGGCGGCCCAAACCTGGGTAAAATTGCCTGTGTGATCCCCAGCGCGTTGCGTGACGCTTCTTCGCTCTTTGTGCAACGTGCCCATCCCCCCACTGAACCAAAAGGGGCTCGTAGCCCCATAGGTGGCCGTGGTTTCCCGTGACATCTTTGGCGCGCCAGGTAGGGGGATCAATTGCACGAACCCGAGAGCATTAGTAGCACATCATCTTCATTGCCATTTTTATCACCGAAGGGGTCACCAACTATGGGACCTAAGAAGAAGCCCGGAGCCATGAATCACCTGTCCACCTCAAGGGCTCCGCCACCCGCGACCGCCAATGTCGCAGGAATTGAGGGAGCGTGTGAAGAGGTGGACATCACGGGAGGCGTGGTTGACGCAGGAGGCGTTGTCACCACCATCCCCGCGGTCGAAGCAGAAGCAAGAGGCGCCGGGGAAGGACAACATCAATAAGATCCTAATGGCCATGCTCCTTGAGGTACAGGTGGGGGATTACTTTACCTGCACCCTCTCTCCTTGCCGAAGGGCACAACTGCAATGGTGGCGCTCGTTCTAAGGCGAACCGCAACCCTCCGGCCGCCCCTACCATGGGTATGACCGCGAGGCACGTGCCGCCTCCAGAACAAGCCAGCCTAGCTACTATGGCCAACGGAGCCGCCGGCCCTCAAGCTGCGTGACCATGCTATCCAAGCGGCTGGCTCATGGCAGCGAGGATGCGACGCGGTCGCCACCGGCGCCATCAGGAGCCGAGCGATGCAGCGGTCTTCATCATCTTCACCCATCATTTGAAGCACAAGAGCAAGGAGTTCATCATCAACACACTGTCTTTTACCTTTTGGAGAGTGGTGTCTCCTAGATTGGTTAGGTGTTGCTTGGGAGCCTCCTAGTGATGTGGAGTTGAACCAAGAAGTTTGTAAGGGTAACAAGATTGCCTACTTCATGAAGATCTTCCTGACTGAGGCAAGTCCTTTGTGGACGATTGCCATGGTGGGATAGACAAGGTTGCTTCTTCGTGGACCCTTTGTGGGTGGATCCCTTCGTGGACTCGCGCAACCGTTACCCTTCGTGGGTTGAAGTCTCCATCAACTTGGACGTACGAGAGCACCACCTATCAGAACCACGCCAAAAATATCTGTGTCTCCATTGTGTTTGCCTTCTCCAAACCCTTCCCTTTACTTTCATATGCAGTGTTTTACATTCTGCTGCTATACTCTTAAAATTGCATGTGTAGGTTGATTGCGTGACTTGTGATAATTGCTAAAATCTGCCCACAACTAAAATTGGGAAAAGGAAATATTTTTTTATTTGGTAAAGTAGTCTAATCACCCCCCCCCCTCTAGACATACTTTCGATCCTACACATGCTAAAATAATTTATTTCATACCTAAATAACCGTAGTTCCGAATTAAATGAATTATATATGCAACTTGTCTATAAAAATGTGTAGAATAACATGGTGCACTTTATTTAGCTATTTAACAACTTTAAAATTGTGTTTTAGGAAGAACAGTAGAAAATTCAAAAATAACATATGGGGATTTCTTGAATTGTTGTTTGTTGTTTTCGGCCTTACTTAAACTGTTAAATGTGTAGTTTGCTTAGGCTTCATCTCTTGCCATGTTTAACCATATTTAAAATTGTTGAGTACATAAGTGAGATTGAACTAAATAGTCGGATGTGAAGTTTCATCGATATGCAACTCGTTCCATATTGAGCTTCACGTAATTTGTAGTATTTGAGTGTTGCATTTTTTCATGCCATGAATCATTAAATCGGACATACATCACACTTTATTGTGCATAATGCCATGATTATGCTTGTGTGTTAACCATGTCATTTGTTTCTTTCCGGTTGTGCTTCTTCTCAATAGTTCCAGTTACATTGCAAGTGTGAGGATTCGTTCGACTACGTTGGTTTGTCTACTTCATTGACTCGATCTTCTTCCTAGCAGGATTCCAGGCAAGATGACCATTTCCTTGGATATCACTACTATCTTTTCTTGCTAGTTGTCTCGATGCTACCCCTATGTCTCGCTACCTATCACATGTTTGTCAGCCTCCTAATTGCCATGATAAGCCTCTAACCTTCCACCATCCCAGCAAACATTTGTTTGGCTATGTTACTTATTTGCTCAACCCCTCTTATAGAGTTGCTAGTTGCAGGTGCAGTTGCAGGTTGTTCCATGTTGGGACATGGATGGATATCACATTATCTCTTATTTAATTAATGCATCTATATACTTGGTTGTGTGTGGGAGGCTTGGCATTTTGCCTGGTGTTTTGTTCCACTCATGCCGCCCTAGTTTCCGTCATACAAGTGTTATGTTCCTTGATGAGTGCTTTGAACACATGTGGGGTATTATGGGGCCCCCTGATCATTCGCTTAGGATAAAACTCTTTGAGCAAGGCCAAACATTGGTTTTAACATTTTCCCAACATAATAATTCTGATAAAAAAATGACGCATAGGGAGTTAGCACTGCCTGCTGAGTTAATTCAACATAATATAGGTGGGACAGTGCTGATAGTGCTGGTCCAAAACGGGCAACATGCAGGGACACCGCGGGGAAACTTGAGGTCTGGTTCCATCCGGTCATTTCCAGAGAACGAGATACATGCAGCTCCTATCGGGATCGTCGATACGCCAGGAGATCTTGCTGGTTTAGTTTTACCTTTGACGAGTGGCTTGTCCATCGGGATTCCTTATTGTAAGCATCGCGTTATGATGGTATGAGGTTTTCCCATTGGATCCGTTTGGTAATTTATAATGGACTACTTGGAGCACCCCTGCAGGGTTAAATCTTTTGGAAAGCCATGCCCGCGGTTATTTGATGACTTGGAAATTTATAATGTCTGGTTGTAGAGAACTTGACACTAAATTCAATTAAAATAGACCAACCACATGCATAACCATGATCGTCTCTTTTCGAAGGAGTTCGGGAAGAGAACATGGTGGGGTTATGTTTGACTCGTAAGTAGTGCTCAGGATCACTACTTGATCATATATTAATTTGCACCCGTTTATACGTAGTCACTCTTCTTACTCTTGTACTAGTAAGTTAGCCACATACAAAGGCCTAGTGCTTGCTGCAACCTCGCCACAAAACCCTTTCATACCCATTAATCTTTGCTAGTTTTGATACCCTTGGTAATGAGATTGTTGAGTCCCTGTGGCTCACAGATTACTACAACAACAGGTGCAGGTGCTGGTAAAGCGATGACTTGACGTGAGAGCGATGCTTGTTTGCTTTTGGAGTGCTTCTTCATCTTCCTCTTTGACAATCATACGATGGGTTCCGGGCTGGGAGCCTGGGATTAGCAGGCTGGATATCGTTCTTCTTTTTCGTTTGATTTCATCCATAGTCGAATCATGCTCTTTTGTATGATGATTGCTATGTATTGATGTATTGACGTATTCATGTTGTAGCTTGTGGATAGTGTAAGCCTTTATCTGGTATTCTCATCTATACGTACATGGTATGTTGTAATGATATCCATCTTGTGAAGCGTCCCTGATATGCACTTCTATCCTTGGCGAGACTTCCAAGTTCCTTCAGGATAGGACCGCATGTTGCGCGGGACAAGTTGGTATCAGAGCCTTACTAACCACAAGAGCCCCCTTGATTGACTGAACCGTTGTCGAATCTAGAAAAATATTCTAAGTCTAGTTATATATCAGAGAGTAGGAATTATTTTTACTCCTTGTCCCCTTTGTCGCTCTAGTGAGGAAGTGTTACATATGTGTTTTGATTCCACTCCTCTTCCCCTTCAATTTTTTAAGGATCATGCAGGTATTGTTCGAATTGTTGTGATATCGGTGTGACAAAATTCTGTCTTAGTGCCTCCTATCTATGGGTAGTGTCCGGGAGAGTTGAGCTCCAAGGTGTTCTTGTCACATTCACTATTGTTTCAGTTCCCGAATATTAGAGGACACCGACATTGAAATGCTTCTATACTTTTTGTTGTGGCAAATAGTACCGCCACTTATCCCCAGTACTGGAGGGGATAGCACAGATGATCTGCCATGACTAGTATCATAGTGTTTTTGAAGGTCTTAGGTAGATGATTTGTGGAGTTTTCTCTCTCGGTTATTGATAGCATGCAAGTGCATGGTATTCAGTTGTATCCTTTTCAATGTAAGAGTATCGATCCCACACGGAGCATAGGAATTAGGCTTTTGCCCCTTGTAAAGAATTATTTAGCTTTATGCCTGCAGATACTTGTAGACTTGAAGCAGGGTGAGGGGGATTTAAATAAGGATTGAGAAAAATGGTGACATCTAACTAGATAGCATGAAAGTAAAATAAAGACAAGGACAGTAAAACGGTGAAACAACAGAATTAAAAAGGTGTTCTCGGGGAATCTAGAATTCCCATTGGTATGTTTCTTGTACTATTATGCATAAGCATAGCATGAATAGATACATGAGCCATTGTTGACAATTATGATGGGTAGAGACGGGTACAGAACACGTTCTACTTGTGGTAGACTTCATGCCACGCACGCCACCAGCATAGCCTCCCCCAAAGGGTTACATCTCAAGACAATTAAGGTCTTACCCCGTGGATGCGACCTCACTAAGGGTTCTCCGTGATCCTCGGTCACTTGTAAAGGTTAGGAGCAATAGGCTTTTACTGTCACCTCGAATTACCTCCATATCCTAAAACTATGCAAAGACATTCATATACTTTGTGGCCTACAAAGGCACAAATGTTGAGTGGGACCCCTTCACAACATTCACGAAATTATTAAACTAAGCATTCAACAGGTGATCTCATATCCACATTATTCGTTTCAAATTCTACGCATACCAAGGTTCATCCACATCCCCAAGAACTAGGGGTCTACTCACACATAAGAACACCAAGCATCATGAGGATAGTAATGGGATACATGGACGAGTGATTCAACCGATACACCGTAGGATCCACTAGGGTTCTTGATGTTACAGATGGTAAGGATGTGGATGATGATGATGATGATGATGATGATGGAGATGGTGGTGATGTAGATGTTGATGGTGATATCATTCCTCAAGTGGTGAGAGGAATCCCTCTCTTCTCTTGGTCGATCATCCCTTCGGATGGGGTCTAGAGGCTAGGGTTCTACCTTCTGGATGAGTTTTTGGATTCTCTGTTTGTCCCCTCCATGATACGTTTCCACGAGGTGAAAATAGCTGATCCCCTAGAGGCGGCGGCACGCCAAATGATCGCCCATGCAGGCGTGCGCGGGTGCATGGAACACCTCGTTCACTCCGGAGGCACAACGACGGTTGTTTCTTTGGTGTTCTTTCTTGATTTTTCTATGGAATGTGTTTATCACCTTTAATATGTAATTCCACTGCCATATTTGGGTGAGTTCTCCGTAAAATGAATATTGCTCCAAAATACGTAACCTGAAGGATCATTAACAAAAAGAAGTGCGCGAACACGGTAAAATTCCACAAAGCCCACCTTGTAGGCACAAAATATAAGGAAAAACATCGCATAAATTGGACACATCAACTCCCCGAAGCTTAATTCTTGCTCATCCCTCAGCAAGTACCATGGCTTGTAATAACAAGGTCACCCTTGTGTTTATAAGATATAGATTCAAGAGTATGAGCCCATTACTCCCAAGAAGGACGTTTGTTGATGAACATGTATGTGCAAACAGTAGCCCATACTTGTTCTGGTGATGATCATGCAGACATCCACATCTTATCATTTAATTTTACTAAGAAAAGTAACAACTTCATACCCTAGCTCATTATTGCTTCAACTGGGCAAGTGGTTTTATTTTTCCTTTATTTTTCTCGTAGAAATTTTTTATTGAAAAGGGGTTTTGTCTCTCCTCATTGAATCATACGAGGGCTTAAGATACAATTTAAGTGTAAGCCAGCCTTATTTCTCAGATAGACTTCATTTCCCAAATTGTTTTTATCAGGGGATTAATTTTTTACGAGTTGAAACCTTAAATGATCGAGCATATACAGTTGTTTTATCTCCGTTCAAAAATTTACACAACTAAGATGTGGGGAACTTATAATCATCATACGGATAAATATGCACTAATCATTTGGGTCACATCAACTATCAAGCACGCTCTTTAAAAGAAAGCAATGATCTCAAACATCAAGATATCCCTAAACTCATTGGAAAGGATCATCCCTTATTAAAGAGGAACCATTGATAGTTCAAACTTATTGAAATAAATCCTAATTTTATTTTGCGATAAGGAAATTGCATAAAGGTAAAGATACAGAGTGCACATAAATCTCCCCCAAGCTTACAATCAAGACGGGGAGATCCAGGCGCTAAGCATTATATGCTCATTCCTAGGAATCTCATAAGGCGACGCAGATACTCTTGAGTTTCTTCTTCATCCCCTCGATCACACCTTGCTGGTCATCTACAACATAGGTCAAAAACTCAAGTTGCGCAGTGTTATTGTTGGGGGGCTCAATCATAAGTCCAACTTTATGAAGAAGTCCATCAACTCGTGCCTCCAAGTCTTTACTCATCAACCAGTAGGAATCAATCCCATCTCCAATCACGCTAACATAGGCCTTGGAAACTTTCTCCAATTCTCGAATATTTTCCTTCATCTCCTCCAAAGTTGGTGGCTCCTTTCCCCACTCAGATTGAGGAGGCCCCAGAGGATATAAAGGAATAGATCCGCAGATATTGAAATGATAGGGATTAGAAGGGTACCCATCTAGAGTAGTGCCATCATCTCCCTCATTTGCTTGCTCCTCCTCAATCTCTACCACCTCGACCTTCTTCTCTATGTCCCTCTTCTCTTCACTAAGTTCTTCCTTGGTGTTGAGCTTTCTCGGGTCTTCTCATCCCGAGGGAACAACATCATCCAAGTTGGGGAAGGCGATGATGCGAGCACAGGTGGACAGAGTCGTCTTACTCATCATGGCGATTGTGCTTGTTTCTGCAACTAAGAGCTTATTGGAGGTGATGGAAAGCAAAAGATATGAGAGATTAGATGGTTTTAGGTTTACGGGTATCCTTTCTTCCCTTTTATATAGGCTAAACATGTAGGTAATCACGAGATATGAGATAAAGAGTTAGTTAGAAAGAAATCAAAACTAAATCAGGAGAGAATCGCGCCATCAGGATCAAAGACGGCCTTCCATGTAGGCAGGTGCGCTTGCATGGCCGATCGTTTGACCTGTTGCGGGATCCTTTTTTATGTATCGTGGATAAATTACAAAACGACTGCTTGCACACGCGTGCCTGGTCATTTGTAATACCGTTGTTAGTTCTATACTCGCGGCTTGCTTGATCGTGAGGAAACTTACCTCTTCTATGTCCCGCTCTTCCTTTAGCTCATCAGCAAGGTATATCTTTAAGAGTTGTCCATTCACGATCCAAGGACCATTCTTTCCTCCTTTAAGACAAACAGCTCCGAAGTTACACACATCTTATATCTCATAAGGCCCTTCCTAGTGAGACCTAAGCTTCCCTGAAAACAACTTGAGACAAGAGTTAAATAGGAGGAATTTGTCCCCTATAGTGAAGGACCATTTCAGAATCTTACGATCATACCACATTTTAACCTTTTCTTTAAACAACTTGGCACTTTCGTAAGCACTGTCCCTAAGTTCACCTAGAGCATGTATATCCAACAACCTTTTCTATCTAAATTCTTTAGGATTAAGGTTTATATTTTTGATTTCCCAAAAAGCTTTATGCTCTACTTCTAAAGGTAAATGACAAGCCTTACCATACACCATTTTGTATGGTGACATCCCCATGGGATTCTTGTAGGCGGTGTGGTAAGCCCAGGTGTTTCATTCAGCTTAGCTGCCCAATCTTTTCTGGACTCATGTACCATCTTTTGAAGTATTCTTTTTATTTCCCTGTTAGAGAGTTCCACCTGCCCACTAGTTTCTGGATGATATGGTGAAGCTATTTGGTGATGAGTCACCCCGTACTTATGACTTACTCTTCCGAATATTCCATGTATAAAATGAGATCCACCATCAATGGTAAGAATTTTAGGAACTCCAAACCTGGGTAAAATGATGTCCTTTATCATTTTCAGTTAAGTAGTCGCATCTGCATGCTATGTTGGGAGAGCTTCAACCCACTTGGTAACATAATCTACAGCCACAAAAATATGAGTGTACCCATCTGAGACAGGAAAAAGTCCTAAATAGTCCAATCCCCAAACATTAAAAGGTTCTCAAACTAGAATATAATTCATAGGCATTTCTTGCCTCCTTTCAATGTTACCTGTGTGACAATTTTAATCCTGATTGAAGCACCTTGGTGGTGGTTCTATCTACATCATGGTGTCCTGCATAAGGGCTGCTATGGCACCCTTCCAATATAGCACTAATTTAATGTTCTGGAACACAATGCCTCATCATGTCATCTGGTCCATGCCGATATAGAAGCGGGTCATCCCAAA
This sequence comes from Aegilops speltoides, assembly GCA_021437245.1. Classification (NCBI taxonomy): domain Eukaryota; kingdom Viridiplantae; phylum Streptophyta; class Magnoliopsida; order Poales; family Poaceae; genus Aegilops; species Aegilops speltoides. The sequence continues at coordinate 175,987,257 of CM038144.1, read as the reverse complement.
AGTAATACTTCAGATCACTGAAGAACTTTTTCCTTTGATTATAACTCATGTTTGGCAGCATGTACTTTCCTACAAGAAAGTTAGCATAATCTACAAACCAAGGTTCTATCTTTTTAATCATAGCCAAACTCTCACCTGGAAAGGATTCATTTATAGGCACTGGATCATAAGGTATTGTTTCCATGCATGATAGGTGGTCTGCTACCGGGTTATCCTCCCCTCTGCGGTCTATTATCTGCAAATCAAATTCCTGAAGTAGTAATGTCCACCCAATAAACAGTGGTTTAGCGCCCTCCTTTGAAAGGAGGTAACATAAAGCACGGTGATCGGTGTGGACTATCACTTTTGAATTAATAATATTAGGATGAAATTCGTAACAAGCAAAAACAATAGCCAAAATTCTTTTTCAGTAGTTGCCAAATGTACTTGGTCTTCATCCAAACTCCTACTAGCATAAAAGATCGCGTTAAGTTTTTTATCAGCTTGCTGCCCTAGAATAGCACCTACAGCATGATTGCTTGCATCACACATGACTTGAAACAGGAATTTCTTGGTGCTCAACTGCTTATTCTGGTTTTCCTGGTACCAGTATAGATAGATAGAAAGCGCATTCAATCGAGAAAAGGATCAACTGATCCACCTCTTTACTTTTTGGTTTTTATTCGGCTGTTTCAGCATAGGTTGCATTTGAAAACAAAAGAAAAGAGCAAGTTCCCATAGGCGAAGAGCTGCTTCTCAAAGGGCTCATCCCACTTTGGAGGTTAGTTGATGGGGGCTGTGATCAAGACATCTCTTAATTTCTCATAAGCATGCACACTAATCTTGCCAAAAGAATAAGGCACATCTTTGTGCAACAGGTCAAGCAGAGGTTTAGATATTTTGGATAAATCTTTTATATAAATTAGCATGTCCCATAAAAGTTTGCATACCTTTCGCATCTTGAGGGTAAGGTAAATTTTCTATTACCTCAATTATATCTTGGTCTATCCCAATACTCTTTCCTGAGACTCTATGTCCAAACACCACACCCTCAGTGACCATAAAATGAGTCTTCTCCCAATTCAGCACAGTACTTGTTTCCTCACATCTCCGCAAGACTTTTATGAGATTATAGACAATTATCAAAGGATGTGCCTTACACAGAAAAGTTGTCCATGAACACTTCAACAATATTTTAAATATAATCAGGAAAGACTTCGGATATGCATTTTCAGACGAGGGTGCTCCATTACAAAGACCAAATGGCATTCTATGATATGCATATGTACCGTACGAACAAGTGAAGGTAGTCTTTCTTGGTCTTCAGGTCTGATTGGCATTTGAGAGAATCCAGAGTACCCATCGAGGTAACAAAAATCAGAATTGTTAGCCAATCTCTCCAATATCTCATTTATAAATGGCAACGGGGAGTGATCCTTCTTCGTATATTTGTATAATTTCCTGAAATCAACACACATTCCATATCCAAAAATAGCCCTAGTAGGGACTAGGTCATTTTTTCGTTAGTTACTGATACGTCTCCGTCGCATCTATAATTTTTGATTGTTTCATGCCAATATTCTACAACTTTCATATACTTTTGGCAACTTTTTATAGTATTTTTGGGACTAACATATTGATCCAGTGCCCAGTACCAGTTCCTGTTGGTTGCATGTTTTTTGTTTCATGGAATATCCATATCAAACAGAGTCCAAATGCGATAAAACTAACAGAGATTTTTTTTCCTGAATATATGTGTTCTTGGGAAAACGAATCAACGCGAGAAGATTCCCGAGGGGACCACAAGCCCTAGGGGCGCACCCCCTACCCTAGGCGCGCCTGGGAGGCTTGTGGCCACCCCGTAAGGCGGTTGGTGCCCTTCTTCAGCCGTGAGAAAGAAAATATCCGGATAAGAATCGTGTTAAAATTTCCGCCCAGTCAGAGTTACGGATCTCCGGGAATTGAAACGGTGAAAGGCCAGAAAACAGGAACGCAGAAACACACACACACACACACAGAGAGAGAGAGAGAGAGCCAATCTCGGAGGGGCTCTCGCCCCTCCACCGCCATGGAAGCCAAGAATCAGAGGGGAACCCTCCTCCTATCTAGGAGGGGAGTACAAGGAAGAATAAGAAGTAGGGGCTCTCTCCCCCTCTCTCCCGGTGGCGCCGGAACGCCGTCAGGACCATTATTGTGACAACAATCTACACCAACAACTTCGCCGCTGTCATCACCAACTCCCTTCCCCTCTATGCAGCGGTGTAACACCTCTTCCCCTGCTGTAATATCTACTTAACATGGTGCTCAACGCTATATATTATTTCCCTATGATGTATGGCTATCCTATGATGTTTGAGTAGATCTGTTTTGTCCTATGGGTTGATTGATGATCATGGTTGGTTTGAGTTGTATGTTTTATTATTGGTGTTGTCCTATGGTGCTCTCCGTGTCGCGCAAGCATGAGGGATCCCCGTTTTATGGTTTGCAATATGTTCATGATTCTCTTATGGTGGGTGGCGTGAGTGACATAAGCACATACCCGAGTAAGTAGGTTGTTAGCGTATGGGAGTAAAGAGGACTTGATACTTTAATGCTATGGTTGTGTTTTACCTTAATGATCTTTAGTAGTTGTGGATGCTTGCTCGAGTTCCAATCATAAGTGCATATGATCCAAGTATAGAAAGTATGTTAGCTTATGCACCTCCCTCATATAAAATTGCATTAATGATTATTGGTCTAGTTATTGATTGCCTAGGTACAAATAAATTTCTTGTGACAAAAAGCTCTCTACTAAAACTAACTTAATTGTTTCTTTATCTAAACAGCCCCTAGCTTTTAATTACGTGTTATTTATTATCTTGCAAACCTATCCTATCACACCTACAATGTACTTCTAGTTGCATACTTGTTCAAGGTAAAGCGAACGTTAAGCGTGCATAGAGTTGTATCGGTGGTCGATAGAACTTGAAGGGAATATCAATTCTACCTTTAGCTCCTCGTTGGGTTCGATACTCTTACTTATCGAGAAAGGCTACAATTGATCCCCTATACTTGTGGGTTATCAGTTACCAAGGAAACTCATCCTTTCTTCGGAATGCAATGGACCGGACTTACCCATTTGCTATCTGATATGGCATAAATTAGCCCTGCATCAAGGAGATGTATTACTTCTTTTCTTACCACATTCTTGGATGCCGGATGAAGTCTCCTTTGGCTCTCAATAACTGGCTTAGCCCCTTCTTCAATAGGTATTGCTTGAGAATATATAGAAGGATGTATCCCTTTTACATCCCAGATTGAATAGCCCAAAGCTTTTCAATGCTTACTCAGTACTACTAAGAGCTTTTCTTTCTCTTTGCCTAAAAGGTCAGCATTAACAATAATAGCAAAACTTTCTGTATTATCCATAAACTCATACCTCAACCCCTTGGGTAGTGGTTTCAAAGTAGGAGGAGGTAACTCATCATCACCCTTTCTTTCGAGGGCTTCATAGACTTTATTAAGGCGCGGGCATACTATTGGTGTCGTATCCATTATCATTTCGATCTCTGCTTTCTCTTCATCTTCATATAAGGATCCTAGACTCACTAATACCCACTCAACTCAAATCCTGTGGTGTTTGGACATGGATTTAAGCCAGTTGATTTAGTTCTTGCTCCTCATTATCCCGAATTCCCTCTTCATACGGCTTACTTAATACAGAGGAGAATGGTAAGTTTACCATCTTATCTCCCCACTTCATGGAGATGGATTTAATCTTTATGTAGGCTCCTGCAACATTTAAGGAGGTTACAAAAACAATTGGGCAATATTTATTCTCAGAGATCATTTGTACATAAATGTCGACGGGATAAATGAGAGAGCCTATTATTATGTTGACATCTTTGAGGGTGCCATAGGGTTTACTTTTGGTTTTATCTACAAGCTTGATAATAACGTGTCGGTGAATTAGACAAGGGACATAATACCCTGACTTATGCACATACGAGTTGCAGCTTTCCCGACAAGGGTAGATTTTCCTAGGCTAAAAGAGTAGCTCTTCGTGAGATCAAGGAGTGCATTAAGAATACCAAGACAAAACCACAAAGTTGAAGATAGCTCTTGCCGGTGAGCCGAGCCTGCCAAGATGAAGGCCCGGCAGGCACCAGGCCTGGCAGGACAATGCCAGAACACCAACGCTCTACCTCACCGAGCATGTTGTCACCCATCGATGAGGTGTCGAGCTTGCAGGCAGTTAGGTGAAGCTAGTCGGGCACGTGGCGGCCCGCTGGGAGGAAGTTTACCTTTATCGACACCCGTCCAAATGGCGTGTCAAGATAATAGGAGGCAGATGAGTAAGCGGCGTCGTAACCTTGCCGGGGCTCCTCCTCCTCACAACACGTAGCGATGCGTTTAATGCATTTTGTCCTAACTAGCAGAGTTAGGTATGATACGTCTATTTCCATCTAATCACCTTGTAAAGACCCTTTTGCCATTGTGGTAACCCCTTGAACTATAAAAGGAGGGCTAGGGCAACCTTTACCAGGGTTCGAACCCCATCAACTTCACGCGTAGGTCCTCATGCAACTGCCCTCTCCTTGTGACTTGCCAGGCAAGAGCGCTTCGCGTACTTGCGCATACACCCCATCAATAAACCAAAGTAGGAGTATGGTTTTACACTTCTCAGCGGTCCGGACCTGGGTAAAAACCATCGTCTCCCTCGCTGTCTTGCTCTTTGCATCACGTGCACCCCCTCGCCGAACCAGCAAAGGGGCAGCCCTGTCCCATAGATCGCCGGCTCCACGCCGACACCTTTGGCGCGCTAGGTAGGGGGCCGCGCCGACGTGAATCTAGCCGGTGAACGGCGCGTCGACTTCATCGAGTTCAACCTCTCCTTCACTTTTCATGGCGCCCAAGAAGAAGGGCTCCATGACGTCGAAGCCATCAACATACCAACTCCCACCACACGCGCCTGTGGGCAACGCAGGCGGCACCGCTACCACGGATGGTGTAGACGTTGCGGTGTGCACGGCCAGCACAGGCGGTGCGGTCGCCATGCCCACTACGGTAGAAGCTGGCAGTAGAGATCCCGGAGATGGGCACGTGCCTCACCCCTCTGGCGAAGATAGAAACAACGGCGAGGGTGGCATGGGCGCATAGGCCCCGCCTTCGTAGTGCATCGGTGAAGGAAGCCGTCAGAGTGACCCTGCCTGATCGGGAGTGAGCCATGACCCTCCTACTGCGGTGACTCCAGCGGTAGCCGCCGAAGGTACTACTTCAAGACACATGCCGCATCCACCAGAAGACGATCACGACGTGACGCCGAGCGGCGTTGTTGTGCCGCCACAGTAGGGCCCGCATGGCAAGACGCCTATCGATCAGGTCCAGGACCTCCAGGCATAGCTCCCGCCTCATCAACCTACTGCCGCTCTGATAGTTCAGCGACAAGATCATAACGGCGCTCCTACTAGCTCTGCTAGTAGTCGAGTGACATCGCATTCTTCGCGCTCCAACATGCCCTCTACAGCGACAAGAGCATTGGCGCGAGCCCAGATGCTGCAAGATTTTCCTCCAATAGCTGACAAGATGGACAAATGGAGAGCCACCATCCAGAGCTTGATCGAGTTTGCCGATGCAAACATATCTTAGTTGGCGGAACCCTGGCGGCACCCGCCAACTATGCTTGTGGCTCAAACTGACAGTCGTGTGGCAGGCGGTGCACCAATGATGCAATCACCTCCACGGCAACAACCCCAGTAGCATCACATGCAATCATAGTGGACTCGGCGGGATGTATAGCCTGACGATGTGTCGATGGCCTCCTCAGTCTCAGGGACGCAGCAAGATCAGTGGCAACTGCTGCTGGAGAGGCGGGCAGAAGATGCTCGCACCACTATTCAACGACGCCGGGAGGCGCGCCGTCAATCAGGCGAGTGCAATGGCCCAACTATTGATGAGCCAGCACCCATTGTTGGCGGGTACATCGGGTGTCGTGCCTTCACATGTGAGTTGCGGCAAGTCCGTTTGGCCGTCCGTCCGCGCATTCAAGCCCAAAGTACCGAAAAAGTACGATGGCAAGCTGAACCCGGCAGAGTTCTTGGGTATTTACACGATCGTTGTGCAGGCTGCCGGGGAAAGGGATGAAAAGATTTTGGTCAACTACTTCCCATTGGTGCTCAAACCCAATGTGTGAGCTTGGCTGATGAACTTGCTGGAGAACTCCATTTCTTCGTGGTCATATTTTGAGTGAATTTGTTAGCGCTTTCACCGAGGCCAGTAGGGCCCGAGTTGCCTAGTGACTTGCAAGTGATCCCACGGAAGGAAGGGGAAGATATGCATAGATATGTCTTCAGGTTCAGTCGTGTACACTGCAGCATCCCGGGTGTGCACCATGTAGCTATGATTGCCGTGTTCCACACAAACATGCGCAATTGTAAGATGCGGGAGAAAAATGCACGTATGATTGCCAAAGACCAGCAACGAGCTATATACGTTGGCAGACAAGTGTGCACAGGCTGAAGAAGGGAGAAGGCTTCCCGGGGAGGATGCTGGCATTGAAGTTGACTCAGATGACGACGACGCTGCCCTCCCGGGGAAGAAAGGCCGAAGGCGCTAGAAAGCGCAAGGGCAAATCAGTTATGGTTGTAGAAGGATCAGTCGACTCCAACCCCACCAAGAAAACCAAGGTGGAAGGCACGGGCAAGGAAGCAGTTGCATGCGCTGATTGCTAGGTTGCCGCGATAAGAGAGAAGACTGGCAAATCTGACGGACTGTACTGCAAGATTCACCATACTAAGGGTCACGACCTCCAGGAGTGCTGCCAAGTTGAACAGCTAGTTGAGAAACAGAAGGCTGAGTGCGAGAAGCGGGACAAGGATAAGGGCCAGGTGAAGGAAATATGCCCTAGAGGCAATAATAAAGTTATTATTTATTTCCTTATTTCATGATAAATGTTTATTATTCATGCTAGAATTGTATTAACCGGAAACATAATACATGTGTGAATACATAGACAAACATAGTGTCACTAGTATGCCTCTACTTGACTAGCTCGTTTATCAAAGATGGTTATGTTTCCTAGCCATGGACAAAAGAGTTGTCATTTGATTAACGGGATCACATCATTAGGAGAATGATGTGATTGACATGACCCATTCCGTTAGCCTAGCACTTGATCGTTTAGTATATTGCTATTGCTTTCTTCATGACTTATACATGTTCCTGTAACTATGAGATTATGCAACTCCCGTTTACCGGAGGAACACTTTGGGTACTACCAAATGTCACAACGTAACTGGGTGATTATAAAGGAGTACTACAGGTGTCTCCAAAGGTACATGTTGGGTTGGCATATTTCGAGATTAGGTTTTGTCACTCCGATTCTCGGAGAGGTATCTCTAGGCCCTCTCCGTAATGCACATCACTATAAGCCTTGCAAGCAATGTAGCTAATGAGTTTGTTACAGAATGATGCATTACATAACGAGTAAAGAGACTTGTCGGTAACGAGATTGAACTAGGTATTGGATACCGACGATCGAATCTCGGGCAAGTAACATATCGATGACAAAGGGAACAACGTATGTTGTTATGCGGTTTGACCGATAAAGATCTTCATAGAATATGTAGGAGCCAATATGAGCATCCAGGTTCTGCTATTGGTTATTGACCGAGAATAGTTCTAGGTCATGTCTATATAGTTCTCTAACCCGTAGGGTCCGCACGCTTAACGTTACGATGACAGTTATATTATGAGTTTATGAGTTTTGATGTACCGAAGGAGTTCGGAGTCCCGGATAAGATCGGGGACATGACGAGGAGTCTCGAAATGGTCAAGACGTAAAGATCAATATATTGGACGATCAGATTCGAGTTCGGAAAGGTTCCGAGTGATTCGGTATTTTTGAGTACCGGAGAGTTACGGAATTCGCCGGGAGTATATGGGCCTTATTGGGCTTTAGGGAAAGAGAGAGAGAGGTTACGCCCCCTAAGGCCTAGTCCGAATGGACTAGGGGAGGGCTGCGCCCCTCCTTCCTCTCTTCTCTTCCCCTTTCCTTGACTCCTACTCCTACTACTTGGAAGGGGGGAATTCTACTCCCGGTGGGAGTAGGACTCCTCCTTGGTGCGCCTCCTCCTAGGCCGGCCACCCCCTCCCTTGCTCCTCTATATACGGGGGCAGGGGGCACCCTAGAACACACAAGTTGATCTTCAAGATCGTTCCTTAGCCGTGTGCGGTGCACCCCTCTAGCATATTCCACCTCGGTCATATCGTCGCGGAGTTTAGGCGAAGCCCTGCGCCGGTAGAACATCATCATCGTCACCACGCCGTCGTGCTGACGGAACTCATCCCCGACACTTTGCTGGATCGGAGTCCGGGGATCGTCATCGAGCTGAACGTGTGCTGAACTCGGAGGTGCCGTACGTTCGGTACTTGGATCGGTCGGATCGTGAAGACATACGACTACATCAACCGCGTTGTCATAACGCTTCCGCTTACAGTCTACGAGGGTACGTGGACAATACTCTCCCCTCTTGTTGCTATGTCATCACCATGATCTTGCGTGTGCGTAGGAATTTTTTTGAAATTACTACGTTCCCCAACAGTGGCATCCGAGCCTAGGTTTTATGCGTTGATGTTATATGCACGAGTAGAACACAAGTGAGTTGTGGGCGATACAAGTCATACTGCTTACCAGCATGTCATACTTTGGTTCGGCGGTATTGTGAGATGAAGCGGCCCGGACCGACATTACGCGTACTCTTACGTGAGACTGGTTTCACCGTTACGAGCACTCGTGCTTAAAGGTGGCTGGTGGGTGACTGTCTCTCTCACTTTAGCTGAATCGAGTGTGGCTACGCCCGGTCCTTGCGAAGGTTAAAACAACACTAACTTGACGAACTATCGTTGTGGTTTTGATGCGTAGGTAAGAACGGTTCTTGCTAAGCCCGTAGCAGCCATGTAAAATATGCAACAACAAAGTAGAGGACGTCTAACTTGTTTTTGCAGGGCATGTTGTGATGTGATATGGTCAAGACGTGATTCTATATTTTATTGTATGAGATGATCATGTTTTGTAACCGAAGTTATCGGCAACTGGCAAGAGCCATATGGTTGTCACTTTATTGTATGAAATGCAAACGTCCTGTCATTGCTTTACTTTATCACTAAGCGGTAGCGATAGTCGTAGAAGCAATAGATGGCGTAACGACAACGATGCTAGGATGGAGATCAAGGTGTCGCGCCGGTGACGATGGTGATCACGACGGTGCTTCAGAGATGGAGATCACAAGCACAAGATGATGATGGCCATATCATATCACTTATATTGATTGCATGTGATGTTTATCCTTTATGCATCTTATCTTGCTTTGATTGACGGTAGTATTTTAAGATGATTTCTCACTAAAAATTATCAAGAAGTGTTCTCCCTGAGTATGCACCGTTACGAAAGTTCTTCGTGCTGAGACACCACGTGATGATCGGGTGTGATAGGCTCTACGTTCAAATACAACGGGTGCAAAACAGTTGCACACGCGGAATACTCAGGTTAAACTTGACGAGCCTAGCATATAACAGATATGGCCTCGGAACACGGAGACCGAAAGGTCGAGCATGAATCATATAGTAGATATGATCAACATATTGATGTTCACCGTTGAAACTACTCCATCTCACGTGATGATCGGACATGGTGTAGTTGATATGGATCACGTAATCACTTAGAGGACTAGAGGGATGTCTATCTAAGTGGGAGTTCTTAAGTAATATGATTAATTGAACTTAAATTTATCATGAACTTAGTCCTGGTAGTATTTTGCAAATTATGTTGTAGATCAATAGCTCGCGTTGTTGTTTTCATATGTTTATTTTGATATGTTCCTAGAGAGAATTATGTTGAAACTTGTTAGTAGCAATGATACGGATTGGATCCGTGATCTGAGGTTCATCCTCATTGCTGCACAGAAGAATTATGTCCTTAATGCACCGCTAGGTGACAGACCTATTGCAGGAGCAGATGCAGACGTTATGAACGTTTGGCTAGCTCAATATGATGATTACTTGATAGTTTAGTGCACCATGCTTAACGGCTTAGAATCGGGACTTCAAAGACGTTTTTAACGTCATGGACCATATGAGATGTTCCAGAAATTGAAGTTGATGTTTCAAGCAAATACCCGAGTTGAGAGATATAAAGTATCCAACAAGTTCTATAGCTAAAAGATGGAGGAGAATCGCTCAACTAGTGAGCATGTGCTCAGATTGTCTGGGTACTTCAATCGCTTGAATCAAGTGGGAGTTAATCTTCCAGATAAGATAGTGATTGACAAAATTCTCTAGTCACCATCACTAAGTTACTAGAACTTCGTGATGAACTATAGTATGCAAGGGATGACGTAAACGATTCCCGAGCTCTTCGTGATGTTGAAATCGACGAAGGTAGAAATCAAGAAAGAACATCAAGTGTTGATGATTGACAAGACCACTAGTTTCAAGAAAAGGGCAAAGGGAAAGAAAGGGAAACTTCAAGTAGAATGGCAAACAAGTTGTCACTCCCGTGAAGAAGCCCAAAGCTGGACCAAAGCCTGAAATTGAGTGCTTACACTGCAAAGGAAATTGTCACTGGAAGCGGAAATGCCCTAAACATTTGGTGGATAAGAAGGATGGCAAAGTGAACAAGGGTATATTTGATATACAGGTTATTGATATGTGCCTTACTAGTGTTTATAGTAGCCCCTGAGTATGTGATACTTGTTCGGTTTCTAAGATTAGTAACTCGAAACAGGAGTTATAGAATAAACAGAGACTAGTTGAAGGGGAAGTGACGATGAGTGTTGGAAATAGTTCCAAGGTTGATATGATCATCATCACACACTCCCTATATTTTCGAGATTAGTGTTAAAGCTAAATAAATGTTATTTAGTATTTGCATTGAGCATGAATATGATTTGATCATGTTTGTTGCGACACGGTTATTCATTTGAAGTTAAAGAATAATTGTTATTCTGTTTACATGAATAAGACCTTCGATGGTTATACACCCAATGAAAATAATTTGTTGGATCTCGATCGTAGTGATACACATATTCATAATATTGATGCCAAAAGATGCAAAGTTAATAATTATAGTGCAACTTATTTGTGGCACTGCCGTTTGGGTCATATCGGTGTAAAGCGCATGAAGAAACTCCATAAAGATGGATTTTTGGAATCACTTGGTTATGAATCATTTGATGCTTGCCTACCGTGCCTTTTGGGCAAGATGACTAAAACTCCGTTCTCCGGAACAATGGAACAAGCTACTGACTTATTGGAAATAATACATACCGATGTATGCGATCCAATGAGTGTTGATGCTCGTGGCAAGTATCGTTATTTTCTGACCTTCACAAGATGATTTGAGCAGATATGGGTATATCTACTTGATGAAACATAAGTCTGAAATAGTTGAAAGGTTCAAAGAATTTTAGAGTGAAGTGGAAACATCATCATAACAAGAAAATAAAATTTCTGCGATCTAACCGCGGAGACGAATATTTGAGTTACGAGTTTGGTCTTCAATTAAAACAATGTGGAATAGTTTCACAGCTCACGCCACCTGGAACACCACAACGTTATGGTGTGTCTGAATGTCGTAACCGCACTTTATTGATATGGTGCGATCTATGATGTCTCTTACTGATTTACCACTATTGTTTTGGGGTTATGCATTAGAGACAGCTGCATTCACATTAAAAAGGGCACCATCTAAATCCGTTGAGACGACACCATATGAACTGTGGTTTAGCAAGAAACCCAAGTTGTCGTTTCTTAAAGTTTGGGGTTGTGATGCTTATGTGAAAAAGTTTCATCCTGATAAGCTCAAACCCAAATCGGAGAAGTGCGTCTTCATAGAATACCCAAAGGAAACTGTTGGGTACTCCTTCTATCACAGATCCGAAGGCAAGATATTCGTCGCTAAAAATGGATCCTTTCTAGAGAAGGAGTTTCTCTCGAAAGAAGTGAGTGGGAGGAAAGTAGAGCTTGAGAAGGTAATTTGTACCTTCTCCCGAATTGGAAAGTAGTTCATCACAGAAATCAGTTCCAGAGATTCCTACACCAATTAGTGAGGAAGCTAATGATGATGATCATAAAGCTTCAGATCAAGTTACTACCGAACTTTGTAGATCTTCCAGATTAAGATCCGCACCAGAGTGGTACGGTAATCCTATTCTGGAAGTCATGTTACTAGACCATGATGAACCTACGAACTATGAGGAAGCGATGATGAGCCCAGATTCCGCGAAATGGCTTGAGGCCATGAAATCTGAGATGGGATCCATGTATGAGAACAAAGTGTGGACTTTGGTGGAGTTTCCCGATGATCGGCAAGCCATATTGTATAAATGGATCTCCAAGAGGAAGACAGATGCTGATAGTAGTGTTACTATCTACAAAGCTTGACTTGTCACAAAAGGGTTTTCGACAAGTTCAAGGTGTTGACTACAATGAGATTTTCTCAACTGTAGCGATGCTTAAGTCTGTCCGAATCATGTTAGCAATTGCCACATTTTATGAAATCTGTCAAAACTGCATTCCTTAATGGTTTTCTTAACGAAGAGTTGTATATGATGCGACCAGAAGGTTTTGTCAATCCTAAAGGTACTAACAAAATGTGCAAGCTCCAGCGATCCATCTATGCACTGGTGCAAGCATCTCAGAGTTGGAATATACGCTTTGATAAGTTGATCAAAGCATATAGTATTATACAGACATGCGGTGAAGCCTGTATTTACAAGAAAGTGAGTGGGAGCTCTATAGCATTTCTGATACTATATGTAGATGACATATTGTTGATCAGAAATGATATAGAATTTCTGGATAGCATAAAGGGATACTTGAATAGAAGTTTTTCAATGAAAGACCTCGGTGAAGCTACTTACACATTGAGCATCAAGATCTATATAGATAGATCAAGACGCTTGATAAGATTTTTCAATGAGTACATACCTTGATAAATTTTTGAAATAGTTCAAAATAGAACAGTCAAAGAAGGAGTTCTTGCCTGTGATGCAAAGGTGTGAAGTTGAGTTAGACTCAAGACCCGACCATGGCAGAAAATAGAAAGAGAATGAAAAGTCATTCCCTATGCCTCACTCATAGGTTCTATAAAGTATGCTATGCTGTGAAACAGACCCATTGTATACCTTGCTCTGAGTTTGACAAAGGAATACAATTTTGATCTAAGAGTAGATCACTGGACATTGGTCAAGAATATCCTTAGTAAGGACTAAGGAAATATTTCTCGATTATGGAGGTGATAAAAGAGCCCGTCGTAAAGAGTTACATCGGTGCAAGCTTTTACACCAATCCAGATGACTCTAAGTCTCAATCTGAATACATATTGAAAGTGGGAGCAATTAGCTAGAGTAGCTCCGTGCAGAGCATTGTAGACATAGAATATTTGCAAAATACATACGGCTCTGAATGTGACAGACCCGTTGACTAAACTTCTCTCACGAGCAAAACATGATCATACCTTAGTACTCTTTGGGTGTTAATCACATAGCGATGTGAACTAAATTATTGACTCTAGTAAACGCTTTGGGTGTTGGTCACATGACGATGTGAACTATGGGTGTTAATCATATATAGATATGAATATTGGTGTTAAATCACATGGCGATGTGAACTAGATTATTGACTCTAGTGCAAGTGGGAGACTGAAGGAAATATGCCCTAGAGGCAATAACAAAGTTATTATTTATTTCCTTATTTCACGATAAATGTTTATTATTCATGCTAGAATTGTATTAACCGAAAACATAATACATGTGTGAATACATAGACAAACATAGTGTCACTAGTATGCCTCTACTTGACTAGCTCATTTATCAAAGATGGTTATGTTTCCTAGCCATGGACAAAATAGTTGTCATTTGATTAACGGGATCACATCATTAGGAGAATGATGTGATTGACATGACCCATTCCGTTAGCCTAGCACTTGATCGTTTAGTATATTGCTCTTGCTTTCTTCATGACTTATACATGTTCCTGTAACTATGAGATTATGCAACTCCCGTTTACCGGAGGAACACTTTGGTACTACCAAATGTCACAACGTAACTTTGTGATTATAAAGGAGTACTACAGGTGTCTCCAAAGGTACATGTTGGGTTGGCGTATTTCGAGATTAGGTTTTGTCACTCCGATTGTCAGAGAGGTATCTCTGGGCCCTCTCGGTAATGCACATCACTATAAGCCTTGCAAGCAATGTAGCTAATGAGTTAGTTACGGAATGATGCATTACGTAACGAGTAAAGAGACTTGCCGGTAACGAGATTGAACTAGGTATTGGATACCGACGATCGAATGTCGGGCAAGTAACATATCGATGACAAAGGGAACAACGTATGTTGTTATGCGGTTTGACCGATAAAGATCTTCGTAGAATATGTAGGAGCCAATATGAGCATCTAGGCTCCGCTATTGGTTATTGACCAAGAATAGTTCTAGGTCATGTCTATATAGTTCTCGAACCCGTAGGGTCCGCATGCTTAACGTTACGATGACAGTTATATTATGAGTTTATGAGTTTTGATGTACCGAAGGAGTTCGGAGTCCCGGATAAGATCGGGGACATGACGAGGAGTCTCGAAATGGTCGAGACGTAAAGATCGATATATTGGACGACTATATTCGAGTTCGAAAGGTTCCGAGTGATTCGGTATTTTTCGAGTACCGGAGAGTTACGGAATTCGCCGGGAGTATATGGGCCTTATTGGGCTTTAGGGAAAGAGAGAGAGAGGTTGGGCGCCCCCAAGGCCTAGTCCGAATTGGACTAGGGAGGGCTCGCCCCTCCTTCCTTCTCTTCTCTTCCTCCTTTCCTTGACTCCTACTCCTACTACTTGGAGGGGGAATCCTACTCCGGTGGGAGTAGGACTCCTCCTTGGTGCGCCTCCTCCTAGGCCGGCCACCCCCTCCCTTGCTCCTTTATATACGGGGGCAGGGGCACCCTAGAACACAAAAGTTGATCTTCAAGATCGCTTCCTTAGCCGTGTCGGTGCCCCTCCACCATATTCCACCTTGGTCATATCGTCATGAGTTTAGGCGAAGCTCTGCGCCGGTAGAACATCATCATCGTCACCACGCCGTCGTGCTGACGGAACTCATCCCTGACACTTTCCTGGATCGGAGTCCGGGGATCGTCATCGAGCTGAACGTGTGCTGAACTTGGAGGTGCCGTACGTTCGGTACTTGGATCGGTCGGATCATGAAGACGTACGACTACATCAACCGCGTTGTCATAACGCTTCCGCTTATGGTCTACGAGGGTACGTGGACAATACTCTCCCCTCTCGTTGCTATGTCATCACCATGATCTTGCGTGTGCGTAGGAATTTTTTTGAAATTACGTTCCCCAACACCAGGGTGGCACAGCTATGGGAAGAAGGGTTGCGGCGGCTGAGGTGGATGCCGCGGCAATGCTAACCAGAAGAAAGAGAAGCCCACCAGGGGAAGAGAGAAGAAAGAAGAAGACAAAGAGAGTGAGGATGGGGATGATGGTGAGTCAAGTGAACCTGAATTCCAAAAGGAAACTGAAGCCATGTGCATTTATGGGGGTGCGTCTTTGCACTCCTCACACCGCCAGGTCAAGCAATGGGCACATGAGGTCAATGCGGCAGAACTGACAGCGGAAGTGCAAAGGCCCCCTCAAGTGGTCTCACACGCCTATTATTGTCGATGTTGAGGACCACCCTGACCGCACAACAGCGGTCGGGTGTTTGCCATTGTTGGTCTTATCGACAATACACAACCTCAAGTTCACGAAAATATTAGTTGATGGTGGGGCTGCCTTGAACTTGATCTCCCTTGAGGTTATCAAGAGGCTACAAATTCCTGAGGAAGAGCTCAAAAGGACCGAGACATTTCAAGGAATCAACTCGGGAAGGAGCCAGTCGAAGGGAAAAATCACGCTGCAGAGATGTTTGGTGGGGACTTGAACTTTAGGGCCGAGAAGATCGTGTTAGATGTTGTCAAGATTCCCTTGCCATATAATAGAATTCTTGGTCGCCCAGCCTTGGCCAAATTTATGGCAGCATCCCACTATGCCTACAATGCCCAGAAGATGTCATGGCCCATGGGTGTCATTACCGTCAACTCCGACAAGAAAGAGGTAGTTATATGTATAGACAAGATCTACAGAGAAGCGGTGGCAGCAGAGTCCGTCAAGACCACAACTTCCGCCAAGGAAAAGAAAAGCCAGAAACTCGGTAAAACATCCAGCAAGATCTCAGAGAAACGCGCCTCCAAGGAGTGTTGCGCACCCGTTGAGGAATTGCCAGCAAGCTCTACCGGCAAGAAACCCAAGGCCGCTCCACCTATGACAAAGAAGGTGCCAGCGAGGGAGGACGGCGCGAGCGGTTCTTTCATTGTTAGTGCCACCCTTGACAACAAATAAGAAAGTGCATGTGTTGCCTTCCTGCGAGAGAATGTAGATGTGTTTGCATGGCAACCATATGACATCCCGGTGTTCCCAGGGAGATAATTGAGCACCACCTAGATGTCTGCCCTCATGCTCGGCCCGTCAAGCAGAAGGTCAGGAAGCAAGCTTTGGAACAGCAGCAGTTCATAGCAGAAGAGATCAAGAAACTTGAGGCGGCAGGCCTGGTTAGGGAAGTGTTACATCCAACTTGGTCAGCGAATCCAGTCGTTGTTCGCAAGGCAAATGGGAAACAGAGACTTTGCATTGATTACACTGACCTCAACAAGGCATGTCCCAAGGATCCTTTCCCCTTGCCATGCATCAACTAGACTGTGGACTCTACTGCCGGTTGTGACTTGCTCTCGTTTCTTGACGCATACTCCGGATATCACCAGATATTTATGTCAAAAGAAGATGAGGAGAAGACCATGTTCATCACTCCATGTGGCACGTATTACTTTGTACGCATGTCTTTCAGACTAAAGACTGCTGGTTCAGCATTTGCAAGGGCAGCCCAGATTGGTTTTGAACCACAACTGCACAGGAATGTAGAAGCCTATATGGATGATATAGTGGTCAAAACCAAGGACAAATCAACACTCATCGAAGATTCAGAGGAAACATTCGCAAACTTGCGTAAGACTAACATGAAGCGTAACCCTAAGAAGTGTGTGTTCGGTGTCTGTCGGTGTCAAAACCGGCGGATCTCGGGTAGGGGGTCCCGAACTGTGCGTCTAGGCGGATGGTAACAGGAGGCGAGGGACACAATGTTTTTACCCAGGTTCAGGCCCTCTCGATGGAGGTAATACCCTACGCCCCGCTTGATTAATATTGATGATATGGGTAGTACAAGAGTAGATCTACCACGAGATCAAGGAGGCTAAACCCTACAAGCTAGCCTATGGTATGATTGTTGAGATGTAATGTTGTGTCCTACGGACTAAAGCCCTCCGGTTTATATAGACACCGGAGAGGCTAGGGTTACACAGAGTCGGTTACAATGGTAGGAGATCTACATATCCGTATTGCCAAGCTTGCCTTCCACGCCAAGGAAAGTACCTTCCGGACACGAGCCGAGTCTTCAATCTTCTATCTTCGTAGTCCGGGAGTCCGCAGATATTGATAGTCCGCTATCCGGACACCCCTAGTCCAGACTCCTCAAGAGTAGCCTGAACCAGTCTTCAATGACGATAAGTCCGGCGTGCATAATGTTCGGCATTGCAAGGCGGGTTCCTCCCTTGAATAATCCGGAGAAGATAACGAACACCAGGATAATGTTTGACTCTGCAAAATGAATTCCACATTCCAACGTAGAGAGAATAAAATACGCACTTAGTTCAATCTGCTGACGTATTACGCAGCGTGATATCACACCGCAGCCAAGCCCTAGTTTGGGTCGTTTTTATTATTCCGCCTCAGCACGTTTAGCGAAGCGGTTTCCTTGGCACGTCCTGTCGAAGCAGAGATCGTGTTCCCCTTTTATTCCGGCATCCTCATCAATATGTGCGTGGGTAACCCAACCGCTCCTGCCGCCACGCCTCTATCGAAGGGAATCTCAAACGGTCACGAGACGGCCCTTGGTATTATTTCCCTTTATAAGAGGACCAGGCCCGCCCTTGTCTTTCAACCTTGCATCGAATCTTTCCTCTGCTCCCGCCCAACACCAAGAGCTTGGACTCGGCGCCGGATCCACAACAATGTCCGCCCGACCTCCGGGGCGGTGGATGCCCTCCTCCGTCATGGAGGAGGACATATTGAAGTCGCGGAGGCCAAGTGCCCGCCTACGAGGTTTCAAGACAGTTGCTCGCCTGGGCAGGCCGTGCCAGCCCGAGCCCGCGAATACGCTGTTAAGATCTCACCTCCGCCGGGATTAGGCTTCCGACGGATCCTTTCGTGAGGGGGGCTCTGTTCTACTACGGGCTGGACTTCCACGACTTGGTTCCGAGTCCATACTCCATATCTCCGCATTCATTATCGTCATAAGCCTTCCTCCACGCCATCCCCCACTTCGCCTGTGGCTGAAAACATTCAAGATGGAGCCAAGATGATCGGGGCGCTGCGGAGTCTTGGCGGGCGACCATAAGCAAGAAGGTCGATGCCCGTGGCTCAAGGTTCCTTCCAAGAGGAACGGGATTGTGGCAGCAGGAGTGGTTCTACATCATCGCTCCAAGGGGCAGCAAGCAAAAGCCGCCGCCTCCTTCAGCTGGGACCTCCACGGCAACTAATGTCGGGTCAACCAAGGGCTCAACTGGGGCCGTCCGAGGACGTGCCCGCACCGCAGGCCGGATTCAAGACCTCCAAACAAGGGAGATCGGCCTGGTCAAGGTGATGCAAGTCATGCTAGTCGCACCTCCTACCTCGCAAACGCCGCCCTCTCCGCCTATGGGAGTTCAATCCGAGGGACCTCGATTCTCCAAAGATTTTATGGGCGCGACACCCACGGAGATGTACAAGCTGTTCTTCGGACCGCAGAGCGTGTCCGGATTCGCCGAGGACGCGGGCTTAAGCCGCGATCGCCTTGGATACTCGGGTAAATAGCTCGAGCTTGGACATTCTACCAGATGCCTTTCAAAAGATCATCTCCTGACCCTTTTATTCTTTACAGGAATGGGTGGCGCGATCAAGGCTGATAAGGTGTCCGGCCTCCCCCAGAGACCGTGACCGGAGCCCGTGGCTGGTCGAATGTTGGAGGTTGCGCCCACGTAAGGGGCGACGGGGAGATAAAGGAGCTAATACTTCGTCCAAAGGGCGATCAAGAGGAGGGAACCAAGGATTCCTCCTTCAGAGGGAGAAGAGGACCGCCTCAAGATCCGGAGGTCGAGCCCCTAAGCGTGGGAAGAAATCCCACTGGGGTCCGCGTCCGGAGAGAATCCGGCGCGCAATCATCGCCAAGGACCAGCCTCCAACGAGCCGTGAGTATGAAAGAGGAAGTTTAATAAGGTAGTACCTTTGTTTCATGCTTCTGTAGGTAACCGAAATATTTATATCGCAGTTCGGATCTGCAGCCGCCTCGTATGAGTTCATCCTCGGGGATCTTCTTCCGGAGATGATGGAGAGCGACACGCCTCCGTCTCTGCGCCCGCTAGATGAGGCAAAGCGAGCCCAAGTGTCGCCACGGAGGGCGCCCCGAGTCCGAGGGGCCAAAGAGTTCAACACCCACCAGAATCCGGCCGGGAGAACTGAAGAGTTTGCTTGAGAGGGCTTCCATTTCAGAAGATCACCGCGCATTAATGCGTATGGTGGTCGGAAGGATTTCGTCCGCTAAAAGCAGATTGCGTAATGCCGCTATGAGCTTGCTGGCGGGATTTGAGGTATGCGAAAATAATGCACCCCTTTGTCTTTTAACAGTTTTGCGTATAAAAAATGCGCCCTGTATAGATAGTAGCCCCTGAGACTCGGTAGGTTGTCGAAGACGACAGCGTGCCGAGGATCGAAAATCTAAACATCTCAGGTAATGAATACCGCCGTTCTGATATAGGTGGCGGATAGTCCGGGGGCCAGCCGGACTAATCAGTTTGCCGAATTGAGTCGACAACTGGACATGGCAGATGCTGACATCGCACTTGTCAATCAGCGACTTGACGAGTCGCAAGGTAAATAAATTCTCCGCAGCCGCTTTATTGAGTGGGTCAAAGCCCTCCTCTGATAAGTTATATGCTGTTTATTCCAAAAAAGGCTGCTGCTGTGGAGAACCTTCGGGCCGAGCTTGCTCAAGCTAAGGAGCAAGCCCGAAGGAGTGATGCGGCTGCCGCGAGGGCGGCCGAAGAGTTGCAGGCCGAAAAGGCTGCGCGCTGCCTAAGCAGGGCGGAGGTGGCCGGATTTGCCAAAAAGTTAAAGGAGGCTAACGACCGCAATGAGGCTCTTGAAAAGGAGCGCTTATCGGAGCAGGAAGGCCTGAAGAAGGCCACCGCCGAAGCCAAGGATGCCCGTTATGCAATGCGGGCTATGAAGGAGGAGCTGCGCCAAGCCGGAGAAATCACGGCTGGCAAGCCGTTTCTTATGCGTCGAGGGTTTATGGATGCCAAGTACGCTAAATTTGAGCGGCAGTGCAGTTCGGAGGATCCTTATATGGACTTGGCTGCGAGTGCGGCTGACGCCGTTAAGCACTTCCGGAGCCAGGGGGATCACGAGGTGGAAGAGTTATACTGGACTCAATTCCACAGTCCGGATCGCCCTCTTCCGCTGTCGGACAGGTTGGCCGAATGGGCCGAACTGAATAGACTGTCCGGGCTGGCTATGACGGATATCGTGGCCCATGTATGGCCAGAGAGGTCGAAGGCGACGAGCTACTTCGGCCTACTGCAGCAGTTCCTTGGGGCGGTGCCGCATATCAAGGACATGAAACGATCGGCCTGCATCGAGGGCGCGGATGGCTCGCCCGTGAAGGCGCAGTGTCCGGAGATGGATGCCACCGCTGTTGCTGCCAGTGTTTCGATGGAAACCGCTTCCGCCGAGCATTATTTCGGGAAGTTATGCGTGGCGCCAGATAATAGAGTCGCAGTGTTCAAAGAATGTAACGCTCAACCGAACGCATTGACTTGTAAATCAATGATTATAGTATGAATGCTTTTTATACTTGTGCTACCAAGTAGTAAAACTTCTCTGTCGGCCGCTTATGATACTTGTGTATAACCCGAAGATGCGCTTGACTTCAGCCCCTTGCACAAGGTGCTGGGGTGTTCGCAAAATAGCACTTTTTCACACTTGATCCGACGTCTCGGTCCTGTTATAAGGAGGTGGTAGCGTAGCGAACGAGGCAATCCGAACTATGGTGCTTTATTTCTTTCACTTAGCCAATGGAGCTCGAGGGTGGGGCTACGATATAGCCCCTAATGACACCGCACATCTCCGGATTCGGGGTGCGTATGTGCCTGACCGGGAAGCGGCCCTTCGTCAAAGCGAAATTCTAAACATTCCGGTAGTCGATCAAGTGGTCGACTGACTCTCGCTATATCATGACACGGCCGGCTTTCATCGAGGTGCTCGCCAAATTAATCGGGGCACAATCGCAGAGTTCTCCGGTGCCGCGTTAGCCGGGTGATACGGAACGTAAGGCAGCAAAACACGAGAGCCGCAAACCCAACATTTGACCAAAGACATGATTCGAGCTGATGCATATAATGCCCAACTTGAGACGCCGAACACTCCCGAAGGTGTTCGGACTTTATGATAACGGGCAGAATTATGCCCTAAGCCCCTTGTGTCCAGGTACGGGCATTGTCTTCTGACGCGGCCGATGCCAAGGCGTCAGGCTCCGCCTTGGCTATAGGAAGAAGCCGGGGGAGATTTTAACAACAAGAGACAGTAATAAAAAGGTCTACGTAGGGTCTTAATCTGAAAAGAATCCTTGCGACGGGTCCCTACTGCATGTCTGCGCCTGTGTCTCCGTTGCGCCGTTATCCTGGACGGGTACGCACGTTGTTCATCTGTAGAAAAGAGAGGAACATTTTAGTTTTAGAAACAGTTCATGCGAAAATAATGTAAAAGAATAAGTGTAAATAACTAAAGCTAGGTTTATATGAAACCGCGGTTAGTTGTGCGCGCGGCCCCTTGTGAAAGGGTATGCGGCTAGGGAGCCCCTAGCCTGCTGAGTCCGGATTCGTCTATCCGAGTCCGGGATCTTTAAATGACCCGCGCACTGAAATGGCGCCATGTGGACCGGGCATCTTAAGTGTAAGAGACGCGTAATGTGGTATGGCGTTGAAGCGGACAAAAGACTTTCGTCCCAATAGTGCTTGATATTCACTTTTAAATGGGACGATATGAAAAATTAACTCTTCGCGTCGAAAATTGTTCGGCAACCCGAACACGACCTCTAGTAATATCGAGCCTGTGCACTTGGCGTAAGGGCCTGGCGTAACTCGTTTGAAGGAAGTGCGGCTGTGTCGAATTTCGGTAGGGTCTATCCCCATCCGACGGATTGTGTTTGAATATAGCAGGTTTAAGTCACTGCCTCCGTCCATTAGGACGTTTGTGAATTGTAGTCCATCTATTATTGGATTCAATATCAGGGGAGTCCGTCCCGTATTTCGAATGCCTCTGGAATAGTCCAGGTGGTCGAAAGTGATTGGTTTTGATATCCAATCTCTACGGTGTGCTGGGTTGGACCGTGCGAGGCTCTTTTTAGAAAGTGCCGCGCTGTCTTTCCATGTCCTCACATGAAGTGAGTTTACTACTTTGACCCCTTGTGGGAAAGTCTTTTGTTTTCCGGTGCCTCGTTGGCGGGTTTATCTTCTTCGCTGACGCGCGAGCCCCTTGTGTTCGGCGCTTAGTCGGCGGATTGTTTGAAAACCCAACAATCCTCGTGGGTGTGATTTATGGGCCGGGTACTGTGGATTTGACATATCCGACCCGAATTTTGTGTAGGTTAGACAGTTCGTCATTGTCGTCCTTGAGGGGTTGAGCTTTATTATTCGCCGTGAGCTTTTAAATCCGCGTTGACCGCCGTGCTTTTGGGCTTTTCTCTTTATTCCGCGCCGTTCTTTTCTGCCGTGATTTTCCATTTCCATCTCTTATCTCGGATGTACTTGGGTCATCGGTGCTGCTTCTTGCCAACCAGCTGTCCTCTCCTGTGCAAAAGCGGGTCATGAGGCTTGTTAGTGCGGTCATTGTCCTCGGTTTCTCTTGGCCGAGGTGTCTGGCGAGCCATTCGTCTCGGACATTGTGCTTAAAAGCTGCTAAGGCTTCGGCGTCCGGACAATCGACTATCTGGTTCTTTTAGTAAGGAACCTGTTCTAGAATTTCCGCTACCGACTCTCCGGGCTGTTGAGTTATGTGACTTAGGTCATCTCAGATCCGGAGGCGGACATAAGTCCCTTGAAAATTTGCTCTAAACGCTTCCTCGAGCTCTTCCCAACTTCCAACAAGAGTTTTACGGGAGGCTTTTGAGCCAATGACGGGCTGGCCCTTTGAGCTTGAGGGTAGATATTTTATGGCGTGGAGATCATCTCCTCGCCATATGTATATGCAGATATATAGTCTTCTATCCGCACTCCGGTCTCTTTGTTCCATCGTAGTCTTCTATGTTTATGGGTTTAAACCCTGCTGAAATTCATGATCCAAAGACCTCGTCTGTGAAGCATAGTGGGTGTCTGGCGCCTGTACTTGTATGTGCATTGTCGTTGGACACTTGACGTGTTCCTTTGCTTATTGGGGCTTTCCTTTTGGGTCCATAGATGGACTGGCTGGGCCATTTGACGGTGGGGCTTTATGGCCTCTTCGTTGAATTCGGGAGCAGCTTGCGCTCGGTAGCTCTTCGATTGGTGGCTGTTCTTGTGTTCGTCTCATGGTTTTGAGTACTTTGCTCCATCTTATTCGGAGCGCCTTCCGCTGTGTTGAGCTTCCGCTTTTCCTTCTTCAGCTTCTTGATGTAGCGATGAGCCTGCGTTTACAAAGCTCTTGTTCGACGGGCTCCTCGAGTTCGTCGTCATTGGGGCTTGTTTCGCCTTCAAGGAGGTATATAGTTGTGATCCTCAACCTTCTCTTCGCCGCCCTTTCATGAGGGCTTGCTTCTACATCCTCTTCGCCGAGTCTTGCCGGAGGGGTTTGTCTTCGACACTCTCGGGGTATCATTATTTCTGTGCGGAATCTCCATTCTTGTTGTGGCGGGATTTAGAGCGCGCCACGACGCCGGCGTTTGGGTTGCTTCTTTAGAGAATCTTCCTCCGCTGCTTTCTCGCCATCCCCTTCTTTTGGGGTATCCACTATGTAGACGCTCGACGACGAGGTGGCCTTCCAGTGCCCGTGGGCGCTGGTCTGCTAAATCTCGGCATCATCGTCCATAGCGCCGATGTCATCGGAGTCGTAGTCTAGCATGTCGGTTAGATCTTCGACAGTGGCTACAAAGTGGGTGGTGGGTGGGCTCAATTTCTTCGCCGTCCGAACTCCAACCGCCCCGGCCGTAGTCCGCCAGATTCTCCGATAGCGAGATGCATCGAGAATTCAAGATATCGCCAAAAGGCGAAAAGCCGAAAGATGTCCGCGGCGGTGAATTCCATAACCGCGCCCAATCCGCTTAATTGGCGGGCGCGGGAGGCTCGGAGTCCGGCGAGAGTCCGCGCCGGGATCACGAAGTTTCGCAGGGACAAGATTGGTATTCGCCCATCGCCGTAGATGTTGAGGCCCCTGTGCGGTGTCTATCCACCGCCCTCGCTATGGGCAATCGGCTCCGCAAGTAGCCGGGCGGATTCGAAAAGACCACCAAAGTACCGTCCGTGCGCGGACCTAGATCATGCCCATCGCCACAAGTCTGGCGCTGCTGGCTGTGGCTCGAGTCCGTCAAGATCAAGTCTCCGCGGTCATCGGCCGTGATGTTTAGGCTTACTGAATCGACTGATGGCGGGCGAAGCTTCGATCTGCTCCAGATGGCCAAGAGAATTGCCCGCAGCGCAAAGCCGCCGAATATGAAGATCTGTCCGGGAGAAAAGTCTCACCCGACAGCGTTGATGGTTGAAGATGCCATCGAGCCTATCGGTGACGACACGAGGAACTCTCAATGAAAGCACCAATGTCGGTGTCAAAACCGCGGATCTCGGTAGGGGTCCCGAACTGTGCGTCTAGGCGGATGGTAACAGGAGGCGAGGGACACAATGTTTTACCTGTGTTCAGGCCCTCTCGATGGAGGTAATACCCTACGTCCTGCTTGATTAATATTGATGATATGGGTAGTACAAGAGTAGATCTACCACGAGATCAAGGAGGCTAAACCCTAGAAGCTAGCCTATGGTATGATTGTTGAGATGTAATGTTGTGTCCTCACGGACTAAAGCCCTCCGGTTTATATAGACACCGGAGAGGCTAGGGTTACACAGAGTCGGTTACAATGGTAGGAGATCTACATATCCGTATTGCCAAGCTTGCCTTCCACGCCAAGGAAAGTACCTTCCGGACACGAGCCGGAGTCTTCAATCTTCTATCTTCGTAGTCTGGGAGTCCGGCGGATATTGATAGTCCGGCTATCCGGACACCCCCTAGTCCAGGACTCCCTCAGTGTCCCATCTGGCAAACTTCTCGGGTTCTTCGTGTCTTGGTGTGGGATCAAAGCAAACCCTGACAAGGTCAAGGCCATTGAGCAGATTCAAGCACCTAAGACCATCAAGGACGTGTGACGCCTTGTCGGATGTATCGCAGCTCTGCGTAGGTTCGTTTCAAGATCTGCTAAGCGTGCCCTACCGTTTTTCAAGATATTGAAAAAGAGGGCCTAGTCAAATGGACTCCGGAAGCGCAGGCTACGCTACAAGATCTAAAAAAATACATGTCCTCTGTGCCAATCCTAGTCGTGCCTAGGTCGTAGGAGTCGTTGCTACTATAACTTAGCAGCAACAAACCAAGTGGTTAGCGTTGTGCTGGTTGTGTAGAGGGAAGCTGGTGATGAAGAGAATACGGTGGCAAAGCCATCCCATGACAGAGAAGAATCCTCCCTAGTAGACCCTGGCGCTGGTAGAGCAAAGATGGTGCAAGAGGAGATATCCAATCAACAAATAGTGCCGAAGAATAAGGTGGTGCAGCAACCCGTATACTTTGTCAGCTCCCTTTTACACTGGGCTAGATCAAGATATTCGAGCATACAGAAGTCGCTTTTGGGCCTACTTATGGCCTCGAGGAAGCTGCGCCACTACTTCCAGGCCCATGAGATCACGGTAGTCACTCGCTTCCCATTGCAACGCATTCTAAGGAATCCAATGGCAACCGGTAGGATAGTGGAGTGGGCACTATCAAGTTTTGCACTCAAGTTTGAAAGTATGCTACCTCTTGAGCACTGCATTTGTTTTCCCTTGAAGAGGAAAGGGTGATGCAGCAAAGTAGTGTAAGTATTTCCCTCAGTTTTTGAGAACCAAGGTATCAATCCAGTAGGAGGCTACGCGCAAATCCCTCGTACCTACACAAATAAATAAGAACCTTGCAACCAACGCGATAAAGGGGTTGTCAATCCCTTCACAACCACTTGCAAAAGTGAGATTTTATAGAGATAATAATAAGATAAATATTTTTGGTATTTTTATGATATAGATTGGAAAGTAAAGATTGCAAAATAAAGTAGATCGGAAACTTATATGATGGAAAATAGACCCGGGGGCCATAGGTTTCACTAGCGGCTTCTCTCAAGATAGCATAAGTATTACGGTGGGTGAACAAATTACTGTCGAGCAATTGATAGAAAAGTGCATAGTTATGAGAATCTAGGCATGATCATGTATATAGGCATCACGTCCGTGACAAGTAGATCGAAACGATTCTGCATCTACTACTATTGCTCCACACATCGACCGCTATCCAGCATGCATCTAGAGTATTAAGTTCATAAGAATAGAGTAACGCATTAGGCAAGATGACATGATGTAGAGGGATAAACTCAAGCAATATGATATAAAACCCATCTTTTTATCCTCGATGGCAACAATACAATACGTGCCTTGCTGCCCCTACTGTCACTGGGAAAGGACACCGCAAGATTGAACCCAAAGCTAAGCACTTCTCCCATTGCAAGAAAGATCAATCTAGTAGGGCAAACCAAACTGATAATTCAAAGAGACTTGCAAAGATAACCAATCATACATAAAAGAATTCAGAGGAGATTCAAATATTTCTCATAGATAAACTTAATCATAAACCCACAACTCATCGGATCTCGACAAATACACCGCAAAAAGAGTTACATCGAATAGATCTCCAAGAAGATCGAGGAGAACTTTGTATTGAGATTCAAAGAGAGAGAAGAAGCCATCTAGATAATAACTATGGACCCGAAGGTCTATGGTAAACTACTCACAATTCATCAGAGAGGCTATGGTGTGTATGTAGAATCCCTCCGTGATTGATTTCCCCTCCGGCGGAGCACCGGAAAAGGCCCCAAGATGGGATCTCACGGGTACACAAGGTTGCGGCGGTGGAAATAGGGTTTCGTGGTGCTCCTGGATGTTTTTAGGGTATATGAGTATATATAGGCAAAGGAAGTCAGTCGAGGAGCCACGAGGGGCCCGCGAGGGTGGGGACGTGCCTACCCCCTGGGGCGCGCCCTCCTACCTTGTGGCCACCTCGTCTCTTTCTTGACGTCCACTCCAAGTCTCCTGGATTGCGTTTGTTCTAAAAATAACTCTCCCGAAGGTTTCATTCCATTTGGACTCCGTTTGATATTCCTTTTCTGCGAAACACTGAAATAGGCAAAAAAAACAGCAATTTGGGTTGGGCCTCCGGTTAATAGGTTAGTCCCAAAAATAATATAAAACTATATAGTAAAGCCCATTAAACATCCAAAACAGGTAATATAATAGCATGGAACAATCAAAAATTATAGAAATGTTGGAGACATATCAAGCATACCCAAGCTTAATTCCTGCTCGTCCTCGCGTAGGTAAATGATAAAAATAGAATTTTTGATGTGGAATGCTACCTAGCATATTTCTCAATGTAATTTTCTTTATTGTGGCATGAATGTTCAGATTCAAATGATTCAAGATAAAAGTTTAATATTGACATAAAAATAGTAATACTTCAAGCATACTAACAAAGTAATCATGTCTTATCAAAATAACATAGCCAAAGAAAGTTTATCCCTACAAAATCATATAGTTAGGCCATGTTTCATTTTCTTCACACTAAATGCTCCCATCATGCACAACCCCGGTTTCGGCCAAGCAATTGGTTCATACTTTTTAACGCGCTTCAGCTTTTTCAACTCTCACGCAATACATGAGCGTAAGCCATGTATATAGCACTATCGATGGAATAGAGTATGATGATGGAGGTTGTGTGAGAAGACAAAAAAGGAGAAAGTCTCATATTGACGAGGCTAATCAACGGGCTATGGAGATGCCCATCAGTTGATGTCAATACGAGGAGTAGGGATTGCCATGCAACGGATGCACTAGAGCTATAAATGTATGAAAGCTCAACAAAAAAACTAAGTGGGTGTGCATCCAACTTGCTTGCTCACGAAGACCTATGGCATTTTGAGGAAGCCCATCATTGGAGTATACAAGCCAAGTTCTATAATTAAAAATTCCCACTAGTATATGAAAGTGACAACATAAGAGACTATCTATCATGAAGATCATGGTGCTACTTTGAAGCACAAGTGTGGAAAAAGGATAGTAACATTGTCCCTTCTCTCTTTTTCTCTCATTTTTTTCTCTTTCTTTTCCTTTATTTTTTATTTTGGTGGGCTTATTTGGCCTCTTTTTTGGGGGGGCTTCTTTGGCCTCTTTTATTTTCATAAAGTCGGAGTCTCATCCTGACTTGTGGGGGAATCATAGTCTCCATCATCCTTTCCTCACTTGGGACAATGCTCTAATAATGGATATCATCACACTTTTATTGATTTACAACTCAAGAATTACAACTCAATACTTAGAACAAAATATGACTCTATGTGAATGCCTCCGGCGGTGTACCGGCATATGCAATGAATCAAGAGCGACATGTATGAAAGAATTATAAAGGTAGCCTTGCCACAAATACGATGTCAACTACATGATCATGCAAAAGCAATATGACAATGATGGAATGTGTCATAATAAACGGAACGGTGGAAAGTTGCATGGCAATATATCTCGGAATGGCTATGGAAATGCCATAATAGGTAGGTATGGTGGCTGTTTTGAGGAAGATATGAGGAGGTTTATGTGTGATATAGCGTATCGTATCACGGGGTTTGGATGCACCGGCGAAGTTTGCACCAGGTGAGAAAGGGCAATGCATGGTACTGTAGAGGCTAGCAATGATGGAAGGGTAAGAGTGCGTATAATCCATGGACTCACATTAGTCATAAAGAACTCATATACTTATTGCAAAAGTTTATTAGCCCTCAAAGCAAAGTACTACTACGCATGCTCCTAGGGGAAGGGTTGATAGGAGTTAACCATCGCGCGATCCCGACCTCCACTCATAAGGAAGGCTATCAAAATAACACCCCACGCTACAAATTTCTCACACAACGTTCACCATATGTGCATGCCACGGGACTTGCCAACTTTAACACAAGTATTTCTCTATTTCATAATTACCCAACTAGCATGACTCTAACATTACCACCTTTATAACTCAAAACAATTATCAAGTATCAATTTTATCATAGTATTCAACGCACTCTATATGATAGTTTTTATTATACCCAACTTGGATGCCCATCATATTAGGACTAATTTTATAACCAAAGAAAATACCATGCTTTTCTAAAAGACTCTCAAAAGTATATAAATAAAGCATGAGAGATCAATAATTTCTACAAAATAAAACCACCGTCGTTCTCTAAAAAGATATAAGTGAAGCACTAGAGCAAAATTGTCTAGCTCAAAAGATATAAGTGAAGCACATAGAGTAATCTAATAAATTCCGATTCATGTGTGTCTCTCCAAAAGGTGTGTACAGAAAGGATGATTGTGGTAAACTAAAAAGCAAAGACTCAAAGCATACAAGATGCTCCAAGCAAAACACATATCATGTGGTGAATAAAAATATAGCTCCAAGTAAAGTTACCGATAGACGAAGACGAAAGAGGGGATGCCTTCCGGGGCATCCCCAAGCTTAGGCTTTTGGTTGTCCTTGAATTTTACCTTGGGGTGACTTGGGCATCCCCAAGCTTAGGCTCTTGCCACTCCTTATTCCATAATCCATCAAATCTTTACCCAAAACTTGAAAACTTCACAACACAAAACTCAACAGAAAATCTCATGAGCTCCGTTAGTGCAAGAAAATAAACCACCACTTTAAGTGTAACGCCCTCGATGCGGCTATATCTCCCACGTGTCGAAGCACGACTTAGAGGCATAACCGCATTGAAAGCAATGTCGCAAGTGAGGTAATCTTCACACAACCCAAGTAATACATAAGGGAAAGAGGTACATAGTTGGCTTACAATCGCCACTTCACACAATTACATGAATAAAGCATTACATCATCCAGATACAATCAAGGTCCGACTACGGAACCAAAATAAAAGAAGAACCCCAAATGCGACAAAAGGTCCCCAATCGACCCCAACTGGGCTCCACTACTGATCAACTAGAACGAAACAACACAAAGGGCGAGATCTTCATCGAGCTCCTCCTTGAGCTTGATTGCGTCACCTGCTTGGTAACATAGGCACCTGCAAACTGGTTTTGGAAGTATCTGGTGAGTCACGAGGACTCAGCAATCCCATTACCATGGGTATCAAGACTAGCAAAGCTTAATGGGAAAGGAAGGGGTAAAGTGGTGAGGTTGCAGCAGCGACTAAGCAAGTATGGTGGCTAACCAACGCAAACGAGAGCGAGAAGAGAAACAAAGGAACGGTCGTGAAGCTAGCAATGATCAAGAGGTGATCCTGAACACCTACTTACGTCAAACATAACACAGAAACCGTGTTCACTTCCCGGACTCCGCCGAGAAGAGACCACCACGGCTACACACTCGGTTGATGCATTTTATTTCGGATCAAGTGTCAAGTTGTCTACAACCGGACATTAACAAATTCCCATCTGCCACATAACCGCGGGCACGGCTCTCGAAAGTTTAAACCCTGCAGGGGTGTCCCAACTTAGCCCATGACAAGCTCTCGCGATCATCGAAGGAATAGACCTTCACCCGAGACACTCCGATCAGGCTCGGTATCCCGGTACATCAAGACATTTCGACAATGGTAAAACAAGACCAGCAAGACCTCCCGGTGTGCCGACATCCCGATAGTAGCCGCGTATCTCGCCTCGAGCCACGACCGGATGAGCACTACGTACAACTAGAACCAGCCCTCAAGTTTCCCCGAGGTGGCGCTGCAAGTGGCTCTAGTTTGGACCAACACTTAGACAAGCATTGGCCCGGGGGGGCTAAAATAAAGATGACCCTCGAGAGAGCGACTCCCAAAGGAAAAAGTAGGTGGTGGTGAGGCAAATGGTAAAAGGCAATGTTGGGCCTTGCTGGACAAGTTTTATTCAAAGCGAACTGTCAAGGGGGTCCCATAAATCACCCGATCGCGTAAGGGACGCAAAATCCGGGAACATAACACCGGTATGATGGAAACTAGGGCGGCAAGAATGGAACAAAACACCAGGCATAAGGCCGAGCCTTCCACCCTTTACCAAGTATATAGATGCATTAATAATATAAGAGATATTGTGATATCCCAACAAAAACCCTGTCCACCATGGAGAAATCTTCAACTTCACCTGCAACTAGCAACGCTATAAGAGGGGCTGAGCAAAAGCGGTAACATAGCCAAACAACGGTTTGCTAGGAATGGTGTCAAAGGTTAGGGGTTCATGGCAATATGGGATGGCTGAACAAACAGGTAATAGGTAGCGCAGCATAGCGAAAGAACGAGGCAACTAGCATAGCAATGATAGTAGTGAGATCCAGGGTAGCGGTCATCTTGCCTGAAATCCCGCAAGGAAGAAGAACGAGTCCACGAAGAAGATGAAACCACGAAGACGAACCACACGTATATGAACGAATCCTCACGATCGCAACGAAACAGGAACTAACAAGAAGAAGCACACAACATAGGTAAACACACCACACATGAACATGACATGATGCACAACAAGCAAGATGCATGACCAAGCTATATGAAGCTACTCATGGCAAGAGATGATGCACACAAGAACAACACATCAAGGCAAGTTTAAATGAGGCCGGAAACAACATATAACAATTTTGGTAAGTCCTCATATGCATATTTTGAAATTGGTCCAGAACTGAATAAACATTATGTTCAAGTTGTTAAACAGCAAGTTAAGATGCACCATGATGATCTACCCGAAATTCTAGTCAAGTTACATATAAAGTTCATTAGATTTGGAGCTACGGTCTAGAAGATATGAGCAAAACAAGTTAAACATGGCATTGATGCAAAATGCATACAAACATCAAGCAAACACACCAAAACAAAGATGCAACATGATAATATGGCACTACATGCAAAAACAAGCAAGTTTCATATAGAGCACACTCAAAACGGAGCAACGGTGCAACACACACACACTATACAAGGCATAACAACAATCTGTCCAAAACAGCTTCTAGGCATCTTGCAAGCATCAAAACAACAAGCTACAGCACCCCAACATAAGAACAAAAGGCATGGGCATGAAGTACACGTAAAGCATAACAAAACATGAACACTGAGCTATCTCCAGAAACAACTAGAACATGCTCAAAATGACATGGAGATATTGCAAGTAATAACAATTTCAGACTTTAGCAGAAATAACATCAGGTTGCAATGTTTAGAGCAAGAAAACAACATGTTACAGGAACTTATCATGGCAAACAAAGGCATGGCATGATAGTACTAAATGCATATATCAAAAGACCCTTACTGACCATAAGCCAAAAAGGCACGGAAAATATGATGGCACCCATGTAAACATGGCAAGTTTTATTACAGATTTATACATGGCAGAAACAACGATTAGTAGGCATGTTCGTGAGCTCGAACCACTCACTACAGAGCAAGAAATGGCATGGCAAGGCAACCAACAGCAAGAAGGCATGTTTATTAAGCCAAGCATGGCAAGAGCAAGTTCATAGCATACACGGATCAACTACAACGACCTCGTGAAAATTGAATCTCATGCAAACAATCTGTCAGGAAACATTTTCAAGCAACTTTGGAGCAAGAAATGAACATGTTCCAGCAGGCTATAATTGCAACCAAGGGCATGAATGGATAGAGCAAGACATTTATATCAAAACATGTTTATAGAGCATCTCCAGATTATGCATAGAATAATTAGTGGAAGCATGTTAACATGGCATCAAAATATAACAGAATCTGCCAGGAAAACAACAACATCAATTACCCTACTTTACAAGCTCGATGCACTCAGCACACAACTCACAAAAATATAAGGTCAACACCCCAGGAAAGATGGCATGGCATAGTCCAACATTCATGTAGAGCTCATACTCATAGGATGCACACATAAATCATGGCAAAAATGACAAAAGAGCTCGAGTTGATAAGATTCTGGAACTAACGATCTGAAGCCCTCTTCCAACAGCATTTAGGGCATCAAGATGAGCTCAACTGAAAATGATGCAATGGAATGAAATGATGTACTCGTCGAGCCGAACAATTTGACATATTATACGCGCAAAACGGAGCTACGGATGCAGAGATGTGATGCAATGAAAATGGCATGAAAATAACAGAATCTGGGGACTTAGGCATTTTCGGGGACAACCTTAGGGTAGCACGGTTTTCGATGCACGACGGAGATGCTCGCGGAGTTGGGCTGCGCGATGGCGGAGTTGTAGGGGATGACCGGAGAAGGGCGGATCCGGCGGATCTCGCCGGATCCGCCGGATCCCGCGGGGAGCGCGGAGGGAGCGCGCCGAGCTCGCCGGAGTTCGGCGGCGCGAAAGGGCCGAGGAGCTGCTGCTCCGGCGAGGACGGCGATGGCGGCGCCAGCGGAGATGGACGCGGCGAGGCGGCGGAGGAGGAAGGAGGAGGCGCAGGGGGCGCGCGGCGGCCGGCCGGCCGACGGCGGCGGCGGTGTCTCTGCGCCGGCGGGCGCGGCTACGGAGGCGGGAGGCGAGGGCGGCGAAGCGGGGCGGCCGCGGAGGGTAAGGCCGCACCGGCGAGGGTTGGTGCGAGAGGAGGCGAGGCGGCGGAGCAGACCGCGGGCGCAGGTCGGCGGCGGAGGCGCGGCGAAGGGCGGCGGATTCAAGGGCCGGGCGGTTGCTTGCGTGGCGGCAGCGGCGCGGGCGGCGGCAGGCGCAGCCACGTGGCGACACCGATAGGCCAGAGGGCGGCGAAGGCTGACGTGGCGCGACCCGATTGGTCGGAGTGACGCGGTCAGCGGACGTGTCCGGCGCGGGCGGACACGTCCGGCGGCGGAGAGGGGAATTTTAGGGTTTCGGGGGAAAACATCCGCGAAAATGGAATGGGGGGTGTATAAATAGGCATAGAGGGAGCTAGGAGAGTCCAAATGAGGAGCGGTTTTCGGCCATGTGATCGTGATCGAACGACCGAGAGCATGGAGGGGAGTTAGATGGGTTTTGGGCCACTTTGGAAGAGGTGTTGGGCTGCAACAAAAGAGGACATTACGGTTACCCGGTTAACCGTTGGAGTACCAAACGACCTCCAAATGGCACGAAACTTGACAGGCGGTCTACCGGTGCTATACCAAGGCCGCTTGGCAAACCTCGGGCCATTCCGAGAAAGTTTAATACCCGCTCACAACAGGAGAGAAGAAGGGGACGCCGGAGGACATAGGAGCGCCGGATTGCAAAACGGACAACGGGAAAAAGACTCGGATGCAAGAGACGAACACGTATGCAAAATGAAATGCACATGATGACATGATAAAATGCAAATGATGACATGGCAAATGCAACACGCAAGCAGATGACATGGCAACGAAGGCGAATAACTGGCAGACACCTGGCGCATCGGATCCGGGGCGTTACAACACTCCACCACTACGAGAGGATCTCGTCCCGAGATCTAGGATGGCACCGGAGTCAAACGGAAGAGGAAGAGAAGAGGTAAAACTACGTTGCTTCTTTGACGAACGTGTGAAACCACGAACCTTGAGAGGTTGAGCAAATTGAAAGAAAGAGTACAACAGAGATGAACGAGATTGCAAACAATCCGGTAGAAAAGAGGAACAAGGAGTATTACGAGAACTTGAAGGTTGCAAAGACATGGATCAAGAGTTTAATGGACAAGATAGAATTCGAAACCACTCCGGTTAAAATAAGATGAGAGAGGAAGAATTCGGGCAGCACTCTGGCTGTAAATGGAAGGAGTTGAACAGAGACGCATGACTTGATAAGATGAAAAGAACTTGAATGGAGGACACGACACGCCGGTTAAATGGATAAGCACAAAAAACATGATCCTCACAATTCGAGATGATGAGTGAAAAGAGCAACATCACAATGTCTCCGGAAGAAATGAAAGAATGGAATGGAATGAATGGAGGGAAACAAGATCTTGTAAGAGCACGCTTACAAGAAATGCTAGAACGGAGTTGTTGGAAAACCAACAACGAAACGAATAAGCTTGTAGTGGGCTTATGGAAAACATCCCAAGACTAAGAGGTGAAATTCTGCCACTAACAGGAAAAGAATTTCATTGATACGAACAAGGAGACGAGAAAGCTATATCACCGGGAGGACAAATGAAGAACTTGGGTCATTTATAAGCACCATAAATAGCAACAATCCTTAGGGAAAGCTTTAGGTGAAATATAACCCAATATAACTCCAATGAAGAGACTGATGGATTTAAAATACCTCATTCTTGACAACAAGTGACTCATGAAACATGAAGGAAATTGTCAAGAGTGACATAACACCACCTCAAAAGATAAGGTAGAAAGAATTGCACTTCGGAATGCAAGATGAAGAATACTTGAACTCCTCAGGAAAAACATGTGTTGAGCACCATGTTTATTTTAGACTATAGCTTGGCGGATCATAACTTCGAGAGAAAACTTGAAGAACAATTGAAGAATGAAAGGAATCCTTGACGAACCACCATGTAGAGCCTCCATGAAGAACTCCAGTAATAAAAGGATGATGAAAAGAAAGAGAAGTTGAAAACACAAGGTGAATCCTTGCAATGATTTAGATGGATCTCCGTGATAATTAGAGCTTGGAACTCCGGGAAAAAGAGAAGATGAAGCAAATGAAACCGAGAATTTTTAAGGGCCTCCGGAATAAAGAATTAATCACTTGGATGAACAAGAATAAGAATTATGTTATGCTTATCCTTCATCAAATTTAATTGATGACAAGCAACGGATTTGGCATACTACTTATTCTCGTAGAAAGAATTAAGAGAGATATAGCGCAAACTTGAGAAGGTCTTCAACGAACCACCGGTAGGATTGGAACAACAAATGAATTGATATGATAACGAAGGAAGTGAAATCTTGAACGAATCACCGTAAGAATTGAAAATGAACATAGAAAAGGCACAATTCACCGTGAAGAATTGGAAAAACGAATGAAGATACTTGAGGGAATTTAGATACTTGAAGAGATCATGAACTGATTAGAGGATATTAGAACGATTCACCGGTAAGATTTGGAGAACGATAGGTACAAGCTGAGAATGAAGAATTGTGACATGATGGCCTTCGGAGGAAAGAAATGGAAACAACTCATGAAATGCTCCGGATGGGTGAAAGAATTGTCACCATCAAAAAGAATTATGAGAGGATGGCATCACGCTAAAACCATGAATCTTCAAGAGAACGGACAAGATTTAAGAGAAATCCTTCTTCGGTCTTCAAATGATGAGAATGATGATGGGAACCACCCTGAATTGTGGAGATACTCCGGGAGAATGAAAAACAAAGAGGTTGAGCCAACAAGCAAAAATAATTTGAAATCGATCTTGGAAAAAAAACATTTGACTGATGATAACTCATTCTTACGTCAAACTTGGAGAAGAATTTAGGATAGCTCTGGGAAAATAGAAGAGTCAGATAAGATCCTGGGAAAAGACCTGTGGGTTAGGGCCCACTCAAAAGAAACACCGTTGAAGGATTGCTTGAAATAGAGATTGCACCGGTAGAATTAAATGGCTTGAATGAGATAACAATCTCCAAATAGCTTGAACGGATTAAGAATGGAAACACAAATCTTCTGAGATATCTTGAGCACTCCGGAATAACAAATAGCGAGAAGTAGAATGATAATGAGGTGCATCGGTATGAGAAGACATTGAAATGAGGAAAAAGGTATGATCAACAAAACTTGACTTGAATCCACCGTAGAAGAAACAACAATGAAGGATGATGAACTTGAGACTGTTGAGCATCTTCATGGGAAATCACCGGATTAGAACATTGATAGAAAAGAATGAAGAAACTTCACAAAAATAAAAGGATACTTGATAAAGAAATATGTGTCCTTGAAGAAAAAGGGTGGGAGGGTGGGGAAAAACAAAGACAACTTGGGACGGATGAAACAAACACCGTTGAGAAAACTTAGAATTTATCTTGCGGATGGGGAGAATGATGGGATCATCTCGAAGAGAAACACGCCGGTAGGAAAAACATTAACATGACGATCTCGATTGTCGAGAAGGATTGGTATTCACATCGGAGTATGAGAACACCGTTTAGGAAAGGTATGGATTCAACATTTGACTTCGAAGCAACTCGAATACCACAAATAAAACAAAACAAAGGATTTGGCTTGCAGAATAAGCCAGAACAAACATATGATAGAGATTTCGTCCGAAGTTTTCGTGGTGGGGCCTACACGGGCTCAATCGTACAGCACCATCATGTACAAGGCAGTGCACATGACATACGAAGTGTCCCAGTCGGCATAGCCAAGGACTCTTTAAGACACAACGAGACCATCAGAAAACCAACCGTGAATAGGCGGACCACTAGACGTCGAACCCCAATTTCATATCATACATCCGTCGGAAAGATATCCTAAGAGCTACTTGAATTCCCACCTATGAAACTCCCGAAACTTTCTGGTTATGCAATCTGGTGTTGGGGATACAGAGGAGCAATATATCTCACACAAACTAACAATCCCTACATCCAACTGTATCCATCCGTCAACACATAACCAAGAAACCTTCGGAAATCGTCTACCTCAACCTTCGAAAAGCATCCGTTATACGAGTCATGGCAATACTCCCGTACTCACCTCAGTACTGGGTTAGCGGGGTTATCTCACCAACAACTGCATAAAAGAGATTTTCGATGTCGGCGTACTAAACTCAGGTATTCCAGAACTGCAACGATAAAATTATGACGACAAAACCTCGGAGCTCAACTCCCCGGGACACTGCCACAACCCCTAAATGACAGGAGGCAACCAAGACAATGTTCTCGTCATAAGAATATCGGAACGATTCCAAGATACCCGCGTGATCCTAAAAAAAAAATTTAGTGAAATTTGAGAAGAGAAGAGTCAAAACTCTCGTCAGATACCTCACCGAAAGGTCAAGGGACCGAGGAGTAAAAAGAATTCCTAACTCTCCGATATATATAATCCTAAATGACTCAAAACATTTTTCTAGACACAACTCGCCGCTAAAACGATCAAGCGGTGGGGCTCCTAAGGTCGGGAAGGCTCGATTACCAACTTGCGCCCTCGATGCGGCTATATCTCCCACGTGTCGAAGCACGACTTAGAGGCATAACCGCATTGAAAGCAATGTCGCAAGTGAGGTAATATTCACACAACCCAAGTAATACATAAGGAAAGAGGTACATAGTTGGCTTACAATCGCCACTTCACACAATTACATGAATAAAGCATTACATCATCCAGATACAATCAAGGTCCGACTACGGAACCAAAATAAAAGAAGAACCCCAAATGCGACAAAAGGTCCCCGATCGACCCCAACTGGGCTCCACTCTCGATCAACTAGAACGAAACAACACAAAGGGCGAGATCTTCATCGAGCTCCTCCTTGAGCTTGATTGCGCCACCGCCGGTAACATAGGCACCGCAAACTGGTTTTGAAGTATCCGTGAGTCACGAGGACTCAAAGAATCCCATTACCATGGGTATCAAGACTAGCAAAGCTTAATGGGAAAGGAAGGGGTAAAGTGGTGAGGTTGCAGCAGCGACTAAGCAAGTATGGTGGCTAACCAACGCAAACGAGAGCGAGAAGAGAAACAAAGGAACGGTCGTGAAGCTAGCAATGATCAAGAGGTGATCCTGAACACCTACTTACGTCAAACATAACACAGAAACCGTGTTCACTTCCCGGACTCCGCCGAGAAGAGACCACCACGGCTACACACTCGGTTGATGCGTTTTATTTCGGATCAAGTGTCAAGTTGTCTACAACCGGACATTAACAAATTCCCATCTGCCACATAACCGCGGGCACGGCTCTCGAAAGTTTAAACCCTGCAGGGGTGTCCCAACTTAGCCCATGACAAGCTCTCGCGATCATCGAAGCGAATAGACCTTCACCGAGACACTCCGATCAGCTCGGTATCCCGTACATCAAGACATTTCGACAATGGTAAAACAAGACCAGCAAGACCTCCGTGCGTGCCGACATCCCGATAGTAGCCACAGTATCTCGCCTCGAGCCACGACCGGATGAGCACTACGTACAACTAGAACCAGCCCTCAAGTTTCCCGAGGTGGCGCCGCAAGTGGCTCTAGTTTGGACCAACACTTAGACAAGCATTGGCCCGGGGCTAAAATAAAGATGACCCTCGAGAGAGCGACTCCCAAAGGAAAAAGTAGGTGGTGGTGAGGCAAATGGTAAAAGGCAATGTTGGGCCTTGCTGGACAAGTTTTATTCAAAGCGAACTGTCAAGGGGGTCCCATAAATCACCCGATCCCGTAAGGAACGCAAAATCCGGGAACATAACACCGTATGACGGAAACTAGGGCGGCAAGAGTGGAACAAAACACTGCATAAGGCCGAGCCTTCCACCCTTTACCAAGTATATAGATGCATTAATAATATAAGAGATATTGTGATATCCCAACAAAACCCTGCCCACCATGGAGAAATCTTCAACTTCACTGGAACTAGCAACGCTATAAGAGGGCTGAGCAAAAGCGGTAACATAGCCAAACAACGGTTTGCTAGGAATGGTGTCAAAGGTTAGGGGTTCATGGCAATATGGGATGGCTGAACAAACAGTAATAGGTAGCGCAAAGATAGCGAAGAACGAGGCAACTAGCATAGCAATGATAGTAGTGAGATCCGTAGTAGCGGTCATCTTGCCTGAAATCCCGCAAGGAAGAAGAACGAGTCCATGAAGAAGATGAAACCACGAAGACGAACCACACGTAGATGAACGAATCCTCACGATCGCAACGAAACAGGAACTAACAAGAAGAAGCACACAACATAGGTAAACACACCACACATGAACATGACATGATGCACAACAAGCAAGATGCATGACCAAGCTATATGAAGCTACTCATGGCAAGAGATGATGCACACAAGAACAACACATCAAGGCAAGTTTAAATGAGGCCGGAAACAACATATAACAATTTTGGTAAGTCCTCATATGCATATTTCGAAATTGGTCCAGAACTGAATAAACATTATGTTCAAGTTGTTAAACAGCAAGTTAAGATGCACCATGATGATCTACCCGAAATTCTAGTCAAGTTACATATAAAGTTCATTAGATTTGGAGCTACGGTCTAGAAGATATGAGCAAAACAAGTTAAACATGGCATTGATGCAAAATGCATACAAACATCAAGCAAACACACCAAAATAAAGATGCAACATGATAATATGGCACTACATGCAAAAACAAGCAAGTTTCATATAGAGCACACTCAAAACGGAGCAACGGTGCAACACACACACACTATACAAGGCATAACAACAATCTGTCCAAAACAGCTTCTAGGCATCTTGCAAGCATCAAAACAACAAGCTACAGCACCCCAACATAAGAACAAAAGGCATGGGCATGAAGTACACGTAAAGCATAACAAAACATGAACACTGAGCTATCTCCAGAAACAACTAGAACATGCTCAAAATGACATGGAGATATTGCAAGTAATAACAATTTCAGACTTTAGCAGAAATAACATCAGGTTGCAATGTTTAGAGCAAGAAAACAACATGTTACAGGAACTTATCATGGCAAACAAAGGCATAGCATGATAGTACTAAATGCATATATCAAAAGACCCTTACTGACCATAAGCCAAAAAGGCACGGAAAATATGATGGCACCCATGTAAACATGGCAAGTTTTATTACAGATTTATACATGGCAGAAACAACGATTAGTAGGCATGTTCGTGAGCTCGAACCACTCACTACAGAGAAATACATGGCATGGCAAGGCAACCAACAGCAAGAAGGCATGTTTATGAAGCTAAGCATGGCAAGAGCAAGTTCATAGCATACACGGATCAACTACAACGACCTCGTGAAAATTGAATCTCATGCAAACAATCTGTCAGGAAACATTTTCAAGCAACTTTGGAGCAAGAAATGAACATGTTCCAGCAGGCTATAATTGCAACCAAGGGCATGAATGGATAGAGCAAGACATTTATATCAAAACATGTTTATAGAGCATCTCCAGATTATGCATAGAATGATTAGTGGAAGCATGTTAACATGGCATCAAAATATAACAGAATCTGCCAGGAAAACAACATCAACTACCCTACTTTACAAGCTCGATGCACTCATCACACAACTCACAAAAATACAAGGTCAACACCCCTGGAAAGATGGCATGGCATAGTCCAACATTCATGTAGAGCTCATACTCATAGGATGCACACATAAATCATGGCAAAAATGACAAAAGAGCTCGAGCTGATAAGATTCTGGAACTAACGATCTGAAGCCCTCTTCCAACAGCATTTAGGGCATCAAGATGAGCTCAAATGAAAATGATGCAATGGAATGAAATGATGTACTCGTCGAGCCGAACAATTTGACATATTATACGCGCAAAACGGAGCTACGGATGCAGAGATGTGATGCAATGAAAATGGCATGAAAATAACAGAATCTGGGGACAGGCATTTTCG
Organism: Aegilops speltoides; assembly: GCA_021437245.1. Classification (NCBI taxonomy): domain Eukaryota; kingdom Viridiplantae; phylum Streptophyta; class Magnoliopsida; order Poales; family Poaceae; genus Aegilops; species Aegilops speltoides. The sequence goes on along the minus strand of CM038144.1, from coordinate 175,945,376 downwards.
GGGACAACCTTAGGGTAGCACGGTTTTCGATGCACGACGGAGATGCTCGCCGGAGTTGGGCTGCGCGGTGGCCGGAGTTGTAGGGGATGACCGGAGAAGGGCGGATCCGGCCGGATCTCGCCGGATCCGCCGGATCCCGCGGGGGCGGCGGGGAGGCGAGCCGAAGCTCGCCGGAGTTTCGGCATGGCGCGAAGGGGCCGAGGAGCGCCGGGCGGCGGAGGAAGGAGGAGGCGCAGGGCGGCGCGCGGCGGGGCGTGGCCGGCGGCGGCGGGCGGCGATGTCTCTGCGGCGGCGGTGTCTCGCGACGGCGGCGGGCGGCCGGAGGCGAGGCCGAGGGCGGCGAGAGCGCGGCGGCGGCGAAGGGCAGGCAGCCACGGCGAGGGTTGGTGCGCGAGGAGGCGAGGCGGCAGCGGCGCTCTGCTGGAAGGCGCGGGCGGCGGCGAGGCGGCGCGGCGGCGGAGCGCATCGGCGGCGAGGTCGGCGGCGAGGCGCGGCGAAGCGACGGCGGATCCGCGGCCGGGCGGGTCCGTTGCGGGCATGGCGGGCGGGCGGCGCATGCGGCGGCGCAGCCACGTGGCGCGACACCGTGATAGGCCAGAGGGCGGCGAAGGTGACGTGGCGCGACCCGATTGGTCGGAGCGACGCGGTCACGGACGTGTCCGCGCGGCGACACGTCCGTGGGCGAGAGGGAATTTTAGGGTTTCGGGGGAAAACATCCGCGAAAATGGAATGGGGGTGTATAAATAGGCATAGAGGGAGCTAGGAGAGTCCAAATGAGGAGCGGTTTTCGGCCATGCGATCGTGATCGAACGACCGAGAGCATGGAGGGGAGTTAGATGGGTTTTGGGCCACTTTGGAAGAGGTGTTGGGCTGCAACAAAGAGGACATTACTGGTTACCGCTAACCGTTGAGTACCAAACGACCTCCAAATGGCACGAAACTTGACAGCGGTTCACGGTGCTATACCAAGGCCGCTTGGCAAACCTCGGCCATTCCGAGAAATTTTAATACCCGCTCACAACAGGAGAGAAGAAGGGGACGCCGGAGGACATAGGAGCGCCGGATTGCAAAACGGACAACGGGAAAAAGACTCGGATGCAAGAGACGAACACGTATGCAAAATGAAATGCACATGATGACATGATAAAATGCAAATGATGACATGGCAAATGCAACACGCAAGCAGATGACATGGCAACGAAGGCGAATAACTGGCAGACACCTGGCGCATCGGATCCGGGGCGTTACATTAAGGTACTGTAATGAACTCATTATTTGTTTATATTGGTGTTAAAACTACTGTATTCCAACTTCTCTATGGTTCATACCCCCGATACTAGCCATAGATTCATCAAAATAAGCAAACAACACACGAAAAACAGAATCTGTCAAAAACAGAACAGTCTGTAGTAATCTATAACTTTAGAATACTTCTGGAACCCTAAAAATCCTACAAAAATAGAAGTCCTAGAAAATTTGTATATTAATCTTATTCAAAAAGAATCAACTAAAAATCACATTTCTGTGATTTATTAAAATTATTCTCGTGCGTGCAAAAGTTTCTATTTTTCAGCAAGATCAAATTAACTAACACCGTAGGTTATCCTATAGGTTCTACTTGGCACAAACACTAATTAAAACATAAAACCACATCTAAACAGAGGCTATATGAATTATTTATTGAATGACATCAAGGAAAAATATTGGGTTGTCTCCCAACAAGCGCTTTTCTTTAAAGCCTATTAGCTAGGCATTGATAATTTTAATGATGCTCACATGAAAGACAAGAATTGAAGCGCAAAGAGAGCATCATGAAACACGTGACAAACACATCTAAGTCTAACATACTTCCTATGCATAGGCATATTATAAGCAAACAAATTTGCAAGGCAAGCAAAAACTAGCATATGCAAGGAAGAAGAAAGAGACGATAGCAATCTCAACATGATGAAAGGTAATTTAGTAAAATAAAAATTTCTATGACCATATTTTCCTCTCTCATAATAATTACATGTAGGATCATAGGCAAATTCAACAAAATAGCTATCACATAACATATTCTCAACACGATCCACATGCATGTGAAGTTGACACTCTTCCAAAATAGTGGGATTATCATTAACTAAGGTCATGTCCTCTCCAAACCCACTTTTATCAAAAATATCATAAGATTGAACATTCTCCAAATATGTGGGATCTAAAGTTGACACTCTTCCAAACCCACTTTCAATATTATTGCAAACACTATTATCAATCTCATATTAATCATGGGGCTTTAATAAATTTTCAAGATCATAAGAAGAGTCACCCCAATCATGATCATTGCAACAAGTAGTAGACATAGCAAAACTAGCATCCCCAAGCTTATGGTTTTGGATATTATTAGCACAATTGACATCAAGAGAATTTAAAATAAAATCATTGAAATCATGCTTTTTATTCAATGAGCTATCCTGAATCTCTTTATAAATTTCCTCATCACAATTTTCAGATTCACGAATTTCAAGCAAAACCTCATAAAGATAATCTAGTGCACTCAAATCACTAGGATTTGGTTTATCATAATTGGATCTCTTAAAAAAGATTCGCAAGAGGATGAGGATCCATAGATCTTGGGTTCTCTGTTTAGCAATACATAAACAACTATTCCAACCAAACGAGCAAACGAGCCAACTAAGACATCAAAGCAAACGAAAGACGAACAGAAGAAGGGCGAATAAAACGGCAAGGGTGAAGTGGGGAAAACGAGAGGCAAATGGCAAATAATGTAATGCGAGGGATAGAGTTTGTGATGGGTACTTGGTATGTGTTGACTTGAGCGTAGACCTACCCGGCAACGGCGCCAGAAATCCTTCTTGCTACCTCTGGAGCACTGCGTTGGTTTTCCCTTGAAGAGGAAAGGATGATGCAGCAAAGTAGCGTAAGTATTTCCCTCATTTTTTGAGAACCAAGGTATCAATCCAGTAGGAGGCTACACGCAAATCCCTCGTACCTACACAAACAAATAAGAACCTTGCAACCAACGCGATAAAGGAGTTGCCAATCCCTTCACGGCCACTTGCAAAAGTGAGATCTGATAGAGATAATAATAAGATAAATATTTTTGGTATTTTTATGATATAGATTGGAAAGTAAAGATTGCAAAATAAAATAGATCAGAAACTTATATGATGGAAAATAGACCCGGGGGCCATAGGTTTCACTAGTGGCTTCTCTCAAGATAGCATAAGTATTACGGTGGGTGAACAAATTACTGTCAAGCAATGGATAGAAAAGTGCATAGTTATGAGAATATCTAGGCATGATCATGTATATAGGCATCACGTCCACGACAAGTAGATCAAAACAATTCTGCATCTACTACTATTACTCCACACATCGACCGCTATCTAACATGCATCTAGAGTATTAAGTTCATAAGAATAGAGTAACGCATTAGGCAAGATGACATGATGTAGAGGGATAAACTCAAGCAATATGGTATAAAACCCATCTTTTTATCCTCAATGGCAACAATACAATACGTGCCTTTGTTGCCCTAACATCGGGAAAGGACACCGCAAGATTGAACCCAAAGCTAAGCACTTCTCCCATTGCAAGAAAGATCAATCTAGTAGGCCAAACCAAACTGATTATTCGAAGAGACTTGCAAAGATAACCAATCATACATAAAAGAATTCAGAGGAGATTCAAATATTTCTCATAGATAAACTTGATCATAAACCCACAATTCGTCGGATCTCGACAAACACACCACAAAAAGAGTTACATCAAATAGATCTCCAAGAAGATCGAGGAGAACTTTGTATTGAGATTCAAAGATAGAGAAGAAGCCATCTAGCTAATAACTATGGACCCAAAGGTCTGCGGTAAACTACTCACAATTCATCGGAGAGGCTATGGTGTTGATGTAGAAGCCCTCAGTGATCGATTCCCCCTCAGGCAGAGCGCCGAAAAAGGCCCCAAGATGGGATCTCATGGGTACAGAAGGTTGCGGAGGGGAAATAGGGTTTCGTGGTGCTCCTGGATGTTTTCAGGGTATATGAGTATATATAGGCGAAGGAAGTCGGTCTGGGGAGCCACGAGGGGCCCACGAGGGTGGAGGGCGCGCCTACCCCCCTGGGCGCGCCTTCCTACCTCGTGGCCGCCTCGTCTCTTTCTTGACGTCCACTCCAAGTCTCCTGGATTGTGTTTGTTCCAAAAATAACTCTCCCAAAGGTTTCATTCCGTTTGGACTCCGTTTGATATTCCTTTTCTGCGAAACACTGAAATAGGAAAAAAAACAGCAATTTGGGTTGGGCCTCTGGTTAATAGGTTAGTCCCAAAAATAATATAAAAGTGTGTAGTGAAGCCCATTAAACATCCAAAACAGGTAATATAATAGCATGGAACAATCAAAAATTATAGATACGTTGGAGACGTATCAAAGGGCATCAACCATTCAGAGCAGAGCGCTAGCAGAGTTCATCGCGGAGTGGAAACTAACACAATATGACGAGATCCCTGAATCAACCCTCCCCGGCAAGAAAACTAAGAGATTGGGTCATGTACTCTGACGGTGCTTTCTTGCTGCAAGGCACCAGTGCAAGAGTGCTGCTTGTCACACCCATCGGAGAGCATCTCATGTACGTGGTTCAGATGCACTTTCCCCGAGAGGCAGCTACCAATAATACTATGGAGTACGATGGACTGCTTGCCGGCCTCAGAATTGCAGTAGTGTTGGGAATCAAAAAGTTGATCGTTCGAGGAAACTCGCAACTTGTAGTGAAGCAAGTGAATAAAGACTACCATTTCCCGTTGATGGAGGCATATGTGGATGAACTGGGGAAATTGGAAGAACACTTTGACGGTTTGCAAAAAGAGCACATCCCTCGTGTCGAAAATAGCATCGCAGATCAAGTGTCAAAGTGTGCCGCCCAGAAGCTTCATGTGGAACCAGGAACTTTTGTTCTCCATTTGAATCAGCCAAAATTCACCCCTTCAACGAGAGCCAAGAAGAGAAGGAAACTAAGCACCGGCAATTATTTTCCGGCAGAACTCCCTAAAGTTGCCAGCAAGAATGTTGCCAGGAGCAATGATGCGCCTGCCGATGAGCAGCAGCCTCAAGCAAAATTGTAGATTCTTTCCATCAAGCTTAGCGCTCCCGTGGCTGAAGAAATGCCTTTAGTCCTTGTTGTCGAGCCTCAGGCTCCAGCATGGGCCCAATAGATAGTTCATTTTCTCCAAACAGGGGAACTTCCCGAGGAACAAGAGCAAGCTGAAAAGGTAGCCCGTTAGTCAAGTATGTATCAGTTTGTGGATGACATCCTCTGTAGAAAAAGACCAAACAGAGTGAAATTGTGGTGCATTTTCCAGGAAGATGGGATGAAGTTGTTGGCAGAGATACATGGAGACGTATGTGGTTCCCATATAGGAGCAAGAGCCCTTGTCGGGAAAGCCTTCCCGCAAGGTTTTTATTGGCCCACAGCCCTACAGGATGCAACTGAGCTAGTAACGAGATGTAAAGCATGCCAGCCATTCAAAGAACATACATCAACCAGCTCAAGCCCTCCAGATAATCCCTCTCTCCTGGCCTTTCTCAATCTGGGGGCTCATTATTTTGGGCCCTTTCCCCTGTGCTACCGGGGGCTTTGAGTTCTTGTACGTAGCCATCTACAAGTTCACAAAGTAGCTAGAGGTAGAACCAGTGAGGAAGGTAACTGCACAGTTAGCCGTCAAGTTCTTTAAATGATTGGTTTGCCGGTTCAAAGTTCCGAACAGAGTCATCACTGACAACGGCACACAATTTACGAGCCGCACCTTCATGCAATACATCCAGAGCCTTGGAAGCAAGGTTTGCTTTGCTTTTTTTGGTCATCCAAGGAGTAACAGGCAAGCAGAGAGGACAAATGATGAAGTGTTGCGCGGGCTCAAGATAAGAACTTTTGAAAATGTGCACAAGTGCAGGAGGCGACAGATTGATGAGTTGCCGGTGGTTCTTTGGTCACTTAGAATGACACCAAATCAAGCTACTGGCCAGACACCCTTCTCCCTAATATATGGTGCAAAAGTGGTGCTCCCCATGGAACTCATATACGGGTCACCTCGAGTACTTGCCTACGACGAAGTAGCGCAACAACAGCTCCAGCATGATGATTTCGTGCTCCTCGAGGAAGATCATCTTCGGGTTGATGTGCATGTTGCACGCTACCAGCAAGCCTTGTGCCTCTGTCATAGCCGCAAGGTTATCAATCCAGTAGGAGAACCAAGCAACAGTGTTGTAGGGTGGAACCCTAAGTGAAGATCTTTCAGGAGTTGGAGGGGGAATCCCCAAGAACAAGATGAACACAAGAGGGAAAACAAGAGGAACACGCAAGAACAAGTCCAAATCACACATCCACTAGACTAACAATCACACAAGATCCACAAGGTACATGAACAATCAAAGGGAAATAAGATACATGGTAGAGTTCATCCCAAATCCTATGAAGGAGATGAGGGCTTGATGATCCTATGATGGGGATCCTTCCCCAAGAAGGAGGTCTTGATGTTTGGTCAATCCAAGAGGAGGTCTTGATCTCCTAGTGGAGTGGATCCATGGAGCTAAGCTCACAAATGTCTATCAAATACTTTGCTATCCATCCAAATGAGCTAGGTGGGGGTACTTATAGTCTAGGGGCGAAATAAGATGTGGAGAGGGGTACATGGGCAAAAGCCCAACAAGGCACGCAGGCCCTCGGAGTGGTCCGGGCACCCGGGGTCCTAGGCCCGGGCACCCGGGGTAGATGCAGGAGCCTGGGCGGTCGAGGCCGGGCACCCGAGGCCATTCAGCCGGGCACCCGGGGCTGGCTGGAGAGGGGCCGGGCACCCGGGCAGGTGGCAGCAGCCAAGCGAGGGGGGCAGGCACCCGGGCCTCCAGGCGGGCACCCGGGGCCAAGGACGGCACCCGGGGTGGCTGGGCAGCCTGAGGTGGTCAGGGCACCGGGCCGGCTGGGAGCGGCGCCAGGGGAGGGGCCGGGCCTCCGGGGCCAAAGTGCCCAGGCACCCGGGGTGTCCAGGACTCCTCCTTCTTCTCTCTTGTCGCACGTCCATCTTCCTTCTCCTCCTCCGTAGGTCTCCGGTGAACTTGGTGATCCCTCCATGCTTTCTCGTGACAATCTCCGAAGTACCTAAGAATGCATAACGTTTCCATTTGAGGTAGAGTCCGACTCTCGAATGAATTTGAGTGGAGCTCGAAGAGGAAGGAGTTCACCTCGTTCTCGATGGCGCGTGCGCGAGCTCTTGTCCACGGTCCTCGAGGTGCTTGACAAGTTGTAGTAGAGTCCATGGAGATGAGCGAGGGATGCTCCGCATCATCTCCCCTCCCCCTTGGGAGAGATCCGTCCACGGATCGTGATCTTCATCACCATGGAAAAGAGAGGGCATCACCGTGTAGAAGTTGACAACCACCAAGTACTCATCATGTTGAAGCTCGAAGTGGGCACTCTCCAATGTCGCACCATCTTGTAATCCCTTCAAAAGGAGCAAAGATAACAAGCACTTGGAAAAACAAATGTGGTTGGCATTAAATCAAAACCAAGCATTCAGGAGGTGATTCACCCAACAAGTGTTGTCATCAAGCATAGCATATGGTGTGACAAGGGAGTGTGGCATGGCATGTAAGCACATAACTTGAGCACAATCAAGGACATCATGGAAACAAGCATGTAAATTTGAGGTAAAGATGCTAAAACGGTTGACAAGAGAACAAGCATCAACCTCAATATCATAGCAAGCATGCATAAAGTGCTCGATAAATGGTCTATGGTATGCATAAGAATCATTCACAACACCCAAATAAATGAAATGTCTAAACACATGGGGCAAGTGCAAGACAATCCAAGCATAATGTGCATACGGTGTGGTCAAGAAAGTGTGGCACTCAACACAATGGAAAGAGCAATTGTTCATCATGTGTGAGGCAATCAAGGCAAACATGTAATAATCAATGGGACATGGCATATGTGAAGGAGTGACATTGTTGCAACCAAACATGTTATAGGAGCAAGTAATCCAAGAAGTGGATGCAACATGAGAAAGCATAGAAAGTAAGTCATGCAAACTAGTGGAGCGAAGATGCAACACACTAGAGGAAATTGTGGCAATCATGTCATGTGAGCAAATAAGAGATATAAGCAATGCACATGACATATCACAAGCACGAGCACAAAGCAAGATCATAGTATCATCATAGGAATGGAGCACATAGCAAACATGGCAATAACAAGCAATATCTCCACCAAGCTTGCAAATACACATAGAAGTAGTAGAATCAATCATCATGTGGAATGCAAAGCATGGGTCAGAAATGCATGGCAAAGGCATAGGAATGAGCATATCATGCAAAGTGAACATGGCAATATGGGCATAAAGTGAGAAGTGGTAAATAACCCATAACCAAGTGGGAGCCATGTAGAAGAAATGTGCGAAGTCCTTGCGCGAAGAGAGCGGTGGGAAAGACAATCCATGTGATCCCAAGTAATCGTTGCTCTCTATAGCTCATTTTGTCAACTCATGGGATTGCGAGGTTGACAAGTATTCATGGGTACCTACACAAAAGAGACACAAACCAAAGAAATTGTGTTTGTGGTAAATGTACACGTCATCCATCATGATGTGTATGTGCACATGTGAGTTAGCACAAGATAAGCATCGCTCAAAGAAATTTGATGCATGGTATAAGAACATGTCATCCATCATGAAAGAATAGTTGTTATGTATGACACGATGGGGACACAAATTGAGAATGCAAGTATATGGCACATCACTAGCATGTTTATTCATGGGAAGCATATTGTGCACACAAGTATTGGGATCATGCAAAGGATAGGATTGATCAAAATCTCCTAAAATGTATGAGGAAACTATGGGGGTCTCCTCATGAGCAATAGCGGAAACATCATGTGGAGAAATGGAGAACATCCAAAACAATGCATATCCAAAGCTAGGTGGTCATGGCATGGCATATGAGATAAATGATGTAAAGGGAGCATATCCATATTATCACAAGAAAAACAAATGCCAATAACCATGGGCTTGTCATCTATGCCATATGTGCAAATTGGGTTTATGTTGATGGCATATTGTAACGCCCCGGATTCGATGCGCCAGGTGTTTGCCAGTTATTCGTCGTCATTGCCATGTCATTTGCTTGTGTGTTGCATATTGTCATGTCATCACGTGCATTTCATTTTGCATACGTGTTCGTCTCATGCATCCGAGCATTTTCCCCGTTGTCCATTTTGCAATCCGACACTCCTATGTCATCCGGCGTCCCCCTTTTGGCTCCTGTTGTGAGCGGGTATTAAACATTCTAGGAATGGACCGTGATTTGCCAAGCGGCCTTGGTACACCACCGGTAGACCGCCTGTCAAGTTTCGTACCATTTGGAGGTCGTTTGATGCTCCAACGGTTAACCGGGTAACCGCAAAGCCCTCTTTATGTTGCAGCCCAACACCCTTCCAAAGTGGCCCAATAACCCATCCAAAACCCCTCCATGCTCTCGGTCATTCGATCACGATCGTGTGGGCGAAAACCGCTCCCCATTTGGACTCTCCTAGCTCCCTCTACCTATTTAAAGGCCTTCCCCTTCCATTTTCGCGCAGATAAACCCTAGCCCCGCTCCTCCCTCCGCCGTCGGACATGTCCGCTCCCTCACCGGACGCGTCCAACTGCCCCCGCGCCCAATCAGAAGCCGCCACGTGTCTCGCCATGCCGTTCCCACCATGCCGCCAAGGCCCGCGAGCCCAGATCAGGCCTGTCCGAGCCCGTCCGCCGCCGCGCCTCCACCCATCGCCGCCCGTCACCCGCCTTGCCGGAGCGCTCCGCCGCCGCTGCCGCCCGTCGCCCTCCGCCGGAAGCCTCTCCAGCAGCTCCACCGCTCCGCCGCCCGCCTCGGCCTCCCTCCGCTGGCCGACCGCCTGCCGCTTCGCCGCTCCGTCGCGGCTGCTTTCTGCCGCCGCGCTGGCGCTCTCGCCATCCCGCTGGCGCCGGCGCTCCTCGCCGGGCGCCTCGCCTCCGCGCCTCCCGGCCTCCCGTGCCCGTTCCCCGCCGGCCGCCTCCTTCTTCCCCGTCTCCGGCGGTGCCCCGATCCAGATCTGGATCCCAGAGGTTGACTCCCCCCCCCCTCTGTTTTCTGCCAAGTCCCGAAATTCTAATGATATGTTGCTCGGTTCATCGGGTCATAACTCCATGCATACTGCTCCATTTCGTGCTAGTAATATATCAAATTGTTCGCCTCAATGAGTACTTCATTTCATTCCATTGTACCATGTTCATTTGAGTCCATCTAGATGCCCTAATCATCATTACAAGACTGCTATATGATGTTGACTGCTGTCTGTTAATAGAACTTGATGATTTGTCTTTTTCGTTGCATTTTGTGTGTGCATCCTATGAGCATGAGCTCTACATGTGTTTTGTGATATTTCATTCCATATTTATAGATGTGCAATCCATGTATTTTTGTGAGTCTTGTACTGAGTGCATCGAGCTCGTGAAGTAGGGTACTTGCTGTTACTGTTCTACTAGTCTGAATCTACTATATCATGATGCTATGTAAACCTGCTGCTACAAGTCATTCTATGCATAATCAGGAGATGTTCACTAAGGATGTTTTGTTATACATGTCATGCTCTATCCATTCATGCCCCTAGTTGAACTTATAGCCTGCTGTAGCTTGTTGTAATCTAGCTCCATAATTGCTAAATAATGTTGCTGTCAACCTGTTAACATTAAGTTCCATTTTGCCATGAGCTTTGCTAGTGATCCGTGCACCCTATGAACTTGCTCTTGCCATTCTTAGCTTCAAAAACATGTATTATTACTGTTGGTTACCTTGCCATGCCATGTATTGCTATGTAGTGAGTGGTACAAGCACACCAACATGCCTACATATTGTTGTTCCTGCCATGTATGAATCTGTCATATCATTTGCCATGTTTACATGGGTGCCATCATATTTTCTGTGCCCTTTTGGCTCATGGTCAGTAAGGGACTTTTATTATATGAGATTACTAGATTAATTATGTGCCTTTTTTTTCATGTTAAGTTCATGTAACATGTTTTTTCATAGCTCTAAACATTGCAACCTGATGTTATTTCTGCCAAGTCTGTAAACTGTTATTATTTGCAATCTTGCCATGACCTTTTGAGCATGTTCTAGTGATTTCTGGAGATAGCTCAGTGTTCATGTTTTGTCATGCATTACCTGTACATCATGTCCATGCTTTTTTTTCATATTGTGGTACTGTAGCATGTTGTTTTGATGCTTGCTAGATGCCTAGTTGCTGTTTTGGACAGTTTGTCCTTTAAACTTGTATAGTGTATGTGTTGAACCGTTGCTCCGTTTTGAGCGTGCTCTATATGAAACTTGCTTAGAATTGCATGTAGTTTCATATTATCATGTTGCATCCTTATTTTGAGGTGTATGCCTGATGTTTGAGTGCCTTTTGCATCAATGCCATGTTTAACTTGTTTTGCTCATATCTTCTAGGTCGTAGCTCCGAATTTAATGAACTTTATATGTAACTTGACTAGAATCTCGTGTAGATCATATTGGTGCATCTTAACTTGCTGTTTAACAAATTGAACATAAGGTTTATTCAGATCTGGACCAATTTCGAAACTTGCATATGAGGACTTACCGGAATTGTTATACGTTGTTTCCGGCCTCATTTAAACTTGCGTTGACGTGTTGCTCTTGTTTGCATCATCTCTTGCCATGAGTAGCTCCATGTAGCTTTGTCATGAATCATGCTTGTTGTGCATCATGTCTTGTCTATTTGTGGTGTGTTTACCACGTTGTGTGCTTCTTCTTGATAGTTCCCATTTCGTTGCGATCGTGAGGATTCGTTCGTCTACACTTGGTTCGTCTTCATCCGTTCGTCTTCTTCATGGACTCGTTCTTCTTCCTAGCGGGATTTCAGGCAAGATGACCGCTACCCTGGATCTCACTACTATCATTGCTATGCTAGTGGCTTCGTTCTATCGCTTTGCTGCGCTACCTATCTTTTGCTTTTCAAGCCTCCCAATTTGCCATGTCAGCCTCTAACCTTTTTCACCCTTCCTAGCGAACCGTTGCTTGGCTATGTTACCGCTTTTGCTCAGCCCCTCTTATAGCGTTGTTAGTTGCAAGTGAAGTTGAAGATTGCTCCATGGTGGACAAGATGTTGTTGGGATATCACAATATCTCTTATATTATTAATGCATCTATATATTTGGTAAAGGGTGGAAGGCTTGGCCTTATGCCTGGTGTTTTGTTCCACTCTTGCCGCCCTAGTTTCCGTCATACCGGTGTTATGTCCCCGGATTTTGCGCTCCTTACGCGGTTGGGTGATTTATGGGACCCCTTGACAGTTCGCTTTGAATAAAACTCCTCCAAAGAAGGCCCAACCTTGGTTTTACCATTTGCCTCACCTAGCCCTTTTTCCCTTGGGTTTCGGAGCCCGAGGGTCATCTTTATTTTAGCCCCCGCGCCAGCTTCTCTAAGTGCTGGTCCGAACTAGAGCCCTTTGCAGCGCCCCGTCAGGGAAACTTGAGGTCTGGTTTTAGTTGTACGGATTGCTCCTCCGGTGTTGCCCTGAGAACGAGATATGTGCAGCTCCTATCAAGATTGTCGGCACATCGGGCGGCTTTGTTGGTCTTGTTTTACCATTGTCGAAATGTCTTGTAAACCAGGATTCCGAGACTGATCGGGTCTTCCTGGGAGAAGGTATATCCTTCATTGATCGCGAGAGCTTATCATGGGCTAAGTTGGGACACCCCTGCAGGGTATAAACTTTCGAAAGCCGTGCCCGCGGTTATGTGGCAGATGGGAATTTGTTAATGTCCGGTTGTAGATAACTTGACACCAGATCGAATTAAAACGCATCAACCGCGTGTATAGCCGTGATGGTCTCTTTTCGGTGGAGGCCGGGAAGTGAACACGGTTTTTGGGTTATGTTTGACGTAAGTAGGAGTTCAGGATCACCTCTTGATCATTGCTAGCTTCATGACCATTCCATTTGATCTCTTCTCGCTCTTTTTTGCGTATGTTAGCCACCATATATGCTTAGTCGCTGTTGCAACCTCACCACTTTACCCCTTCCTTTCCCATTAAGCTTTGCTAGTCTTGATACCCATAGTAATGGGATTGCTGAGTCCTTGTGGCTCACAGATTACTACAACAACAGTTGTAGGTACAGGTTTTGTGATGATCTTGACGTGAGAGCGATGTTTACTTGTTTTGGAGTTCTTCTTCTGCTTCTTCTTCAATCAGGGGATAGGTTCCAGGTCGGCAGCCTGGGCTAGCAGGGTGGATGTCGTTCGAGTTTCTATTTGTGTTTCATCCGTAGTCAGATGTTGCTCTTATGTATTGTGAAGTTGTATTCGTGTGGCATTGTATGCCTTTTGTATGTATCCCCATCTATTATGTAATGTTGATGTAATGATATCCACCTTGCAAAAGCGTTTCAATATGCGGTTCTATCCTTGGTGGGACCTTCGAGTCTCTTTAGGATAGTATCGCATATTGGGCGTGACAAGTTGGTATCAGAGCCTCGACCGACCTTAGGAGCCCCCCTTGTTTGATCGTGTAGTTTGGCCGCTGTCGAGTCTAGAAGAAAACTGATTTCTGAGTCTAGTTATATCGGAGAGTAGGAATTCTTTTTACTCCTCAGCCCCTTCGTTGCTCTGGTGAGGAATGTTGACATAGGTGTTTTGTATTACTCCTATTCCCCTTCAAATTTTTCTTTAGGATCACGTAGTTGGTTTTCTGATTGTTGTTCCTCTGCTCTTTTTATCCGATGCTTTTCTCGTCAAGTTGACACGACCATCTTCAACTTTGCAAGTTCAATCCTCAGTTGTTTGCTTTTCCCACCCGCCCACCCCTTTTTCTTCTCGGAGCCGGAGTCCATAATCGAGTATCCATCCTACTCGTGCGAAGTCTTTGCTTTCTTTCCTCAATGATTTCAACTGGTGTTTTCTCTTCAAGATATTCGTCGGATCCCCCTTCCAAGTTGCCTCTGTTTTCCCGCCCTCCCACCCTCTTCTTCCCGGAGCCTGAGTCTCTTTCGAGCATCAATTTCATTCATGTGAAGCCTCTTCAGTCTTTCATAAATTATTTCAATCGGTGATTTCTCGTCTCGTTTGTCATTCTTCAACTCTTTTCTTCTCCGGTGGACTCTATTCAAGTTTTTCGGGTTGTTCACATTCTTTTACTTGGATCAAGTGTTCTCCTTCCTCGTTGCCTCTCGCCATTCAATCATTCCGGAGTTCGGAAGACATCTCAGGAGATTTGTCTGTGTTCCAATTAATTCGAGGTTGTCACCTCATTCAAATATTTCAATTGTTCTGGTGTATCATCTATCTCTTCAACAAACCTTTTCAACGGTGTTATCTCTTCAGTGGGCCCTAACCCACAGGTCTTTTCCCAGGATCTTACCTGACTCTTCTAATTTCCTGGAGCTACTTCTCAAATCCGTTTCGAAGTTTGACGTAAGAATGGATTCCATCAGTCACATGCCTTCTCCAAGATCGCTTTCAAAATCATTTTCATTGTTGCCTCAACCTCTTCGCTTTTTCATTCTTCCGGAGTGTTTCAACAAATTATGCAAGGTGTTTCTTGTCGTGATGTGAAGACCGAAGAAGAGTTTTTCCTCTAAATTTTTCCCGTTCTCTCGAAGATTCGTGATTCTAGCTTCATGTTACCCTCTCGAATTATTCCATTTGTCAGATATTCCTCTTTCTCACCCATCCGGAGTATGTCAGGAGTTGATTTCTGTTTCTTTTCACCGGAGGCCATCATTCCAGAAGAATTCTTCGTCCTCACATTTCAGCTACCATTATCCAATTATCCCGGTGCTTCGTTCAAGTGTTCTTTAATCAGCTCATGATCTCTTTGTTCTTTTGCATCTAAATCCCCTCTAGCATATTGGTTCTTCTAATTCTTCCCGGTGATTCAGACTCTTTCGTCATTCAATTTTGAATTCTTACGGTGGTTCATTCAAGATTCTTTTTCCTTGATTATCACATATATTCATTCGTTCTTTTCAACCCTACCGGTGGTTCATGAAGACCTTCTCAAGTCTGCAATATGTCACTTCTCAATCCTTTTCAAGAAGAATAAGTAGTATGCTAAATCCATTGCTTGTCATCAATCTAAGTTGATGAAGGGTAAGTATACAATAAATCTTATTCTTATTTCCTCCAAGTTTTTAATCCCCTCCTTCAGAGTTTGTTCATGATGAATAAATTCTAGTTCCAAGTCTTTTAATCTTTTCTTTTCCGGAGTTCAATTTCCTCGGCCATTTCGTCGGAACCTCCATCTAAATCATCATAAGGCTCATCTTATTCTTTCGTCCTTCATTCTATCTCATCATCCTTTTTTGTCACCGGCGTTCTTCATGGTGGTTCTTCATGATTTAATTCATCTTCAAGAGTTCATCAAGATTCATGTTGGTGGAGTTCAAGTATCTTTCTTCTCGAGTCTCGAAGTGTAATTAATTCTCCGTATTCTTCTGAAGTGGAGTTTTGCATTTCTTCGTTCTTCTCAGCTATTCAGACATTGGTTGTGGTATAATTTCACCTCAAGTTTTGAGTTGTTTTTGATAAGTCCACAACAAGCTTATTATTTCGTTGTTGATTTTCTCAACAATATTGTTTAAACCTTCCTTCTAAGGATTCTTTCAATTTCATTCATGGCACAAGTTGTCATTTTCTTCTCCGCTCTTTTCATTCAACTCTTTCAATTCTTTCCGGAGGTTTTGTGTCATGTCTTCATCAAGTATCATCCCATCCTCTCAAGCTCGTGTTCTATTCCTCCATGTTTCAGCCGGAGTGCTGCCAAAATCCTTTCAGTCTTATTCGTTTCTTATCTCGTTCTAACCGGAGTGGTTTCATAGTCTATCTGATTCCGTGAGCTTTCGATTCTCGTCATTCTCGTCGTTCCTCTCTTCTTCTCGAGTGCTCTCGATTCTTTGCTTCTTCTCTTGAGTTTTGTTTCACATCATCCCTTTTCCCTTCCTTCTCGGTCCTAAGATCTCGGGACGAGATCTCTTGTTAGTGGAGGAGTGTTGTAACGCCCCGGATTCGATGCGCCAGGTGTCTGCCAGTTATTCGCCGTCATTGCCATGTCATTTGCTTGCGTGTTGCATATTGCCATGTCATCATGTGCATTTCATTTTGCATATGTGTTTGTCTCATGCATCCGAGCTTTTTCCCCGTTGTCCATTTTGCAATCCGACACTCCTATGTCATCCGGCGTCCCCCTTTTGTCTCCTGTTGTGAGCGGGTATTAAACGTTCTCGGAATGGACCGTGATTTGCCAAGAGGCCTTGGTACACCACCGGTAGACCACCTGTCAAGTTCCGTGCCATTTGGAGGTCGTTTGATGCTCCAACGGTTAACCGGCTAACCGCAAAGCCCTCTTTATGTTGCAGCCCAACACCCTTCCAAAGTGGCCCAATAACCCATCCAAAACCCCTCCATGCTCTCGGTCGTTCGATCACGATCGTGTGGGCGAAAACCGCTCCCCATTTGGACTCTCCTAGCTCCCTCTACCTATTTAAAGGCCTTCCCCTTCCATTTTCGCGCAGATAAACCCTAGCCCCGCTCCTCCCTCCGCCGCCGGACATGTCCGCTCCCTCGCCGGACGCGTCCAACCGCCTCATGCCAATCGAAGCCGCCACGTGTCTCGCCGCCGCAGTTCCCACCACAGACCGCCAAGGGCCCGCGAGCCCAGATCGGGCCCGCGAAACCCGTCCGCCGCCAGCCCTCCGCCGTCGCCGCCGCGTCACCGCCGCCTTGCCGGAAGCGCCCCCGCGCCGCCGCCCGCCTCGCCCGGCGAAGCTCCGCCGCCCGCCGCCCTCCACCGAGCGCGCCTCACCGCAGCTCCGCCGCCGCCGCCCGCCTCGGCCTCCCTCCACGTCGGACCGCCTGCCGGAGCTCGTCGCTCCGCCGTGGCTGCTGCCCGCCGGCGCTTCAGCGCCATCCCTTACCGACGCCGGGCGCTCCTCGCCGCTGGCGCCTCGCCTCCCCGACCTCCCCGTGCCCCGTTCCCCGCCGGCCACCGCCTTCTTCCCCATCTCCAGCGAAGCCCCGATCCAGATCTGGATCCCAGAGGTTGACTTTTCCCCCCCTCCGTTTTCTGCTAAGTCCCAAAATTGTAATGATATGTTGCTCTGTTCATCGGGCCATAACTCCATCCACACTGCTCCGTTTCGTGCGTTTAATATATCAAATTGTTTGCCCCAACAAGTACATCATTTCATCCCATTGCACCATGTTCATTGGTGCTCATCTAGATGCCCTAATCATCGTTGCAAGAGTGCTATATGATGTTGACTGCTGTCTGTTAACAGAACTTGATGATTTGTCTTTTTCGTTGAATTTTGTGTGTGCATCCTTTGAGCATGAGCTCTACATGATGTTGACTGCATGTAGTTTCATATTATCATGTTGCATCCTTGTTTTGAGGTGTATGCTTGATGTTTGAGTGCCTTTTTTATCAATGCCATGTTTAACTTGTTTTGCTCATATCTTCTAGGTCGTAGCTCCGAATTCAATGAACTTTATATGTAACTTGACTAGAATCTCGTGTAGATCATCTTGGTGCATCTTAACTTGCTGTTTAACAACTTGAACATGAGGTTTATTCAGATCTGGACCAATTTCGAAACTTGCATATGAGGACTTACCGGAATTGTTATACGTTGTTTCCGGCCTCATTTAAACTTGCGTTGACGTGTTGCTCTTGTTTGCATCATCTCTTGCCATGAGTAGCTCCATGTAGCTTTGTGATGTAGGGTGGAACCCTAATTCGTCGATCTTTCACGTTTGGAGGGGAATCCTACGGAGGAAACAAGAAGAACGCGCGGAAGAACGAGAGGAAACACGGGGGAAACGAGGGAGGAACACTCAACCAACAAGGATCAATCACACAAGGTCTAGATCATCGAAGCACGAGTGATACATGGTCCAAAATCAACAAAGGAAAGATACAAAGGTAGCCGTTCTTCTCCCGGAGGAGGTCTTGAATCCACGAGGGATCTTCCCATAGGGGTCTTGAATCCGATGGATCTTCTCCTAGACGGAGGTCCTGATCTCCGTGGAGAAGTACCGGTGGATGAGCAAAGGCTCTCACACACAAATATGAGCTAATCCAATGCTAAGTCTCAAAGTGAGGAGAGGGGGTCCTATATATAGAATCTGGGGCGAAGGGGTACATGGGCTCAGCCCAACACGCGCACGCAGGCGCTGGCCGGATGATCCGGACGAGGGTCCGGATGATCCGGGCTGGTCCGGACGGTCCGGGCGGGGACCCGGATGAGCCGGAGGCTCGGCTGGTGGTGGCGACGGGCCGGACGTCCGGCTGGTGGTCCGGACGTCCGGGTGGGGTCCGGATGATCCGGGCCGGGGTCCGGATGATCCGGCTTTGGGAGGGAGCTTCTGTTGCCTTGATCGCCAGTGCCGGATCGTCCGGACCAGGTCCGGATCATCCGGCTCGTGTCCGGATCGTCCGGCCTCCGTCCGGATCGTCCGCCACCCTGGTCCTTGTTGCTTTCTCCTCTCCGTCTTCATGCGTGCCTTCCGCTTCCGGTTCTCCTTGCTTCCAAGCCTCTTCATGGTCGACTCCTCGGTGCCTGAGTATGCATAAAGTTTCCCTTTGAGGTAGTAACCATGTCTCATGTGAATCGAAGGAGAGTTGTGTGTAACGCCCTCGATGCGGCTATATCTCCCACGTGTCGAAGCACGACTTAGAGGCATAACCACATTGAAAGCAATGTCGCAAGTGAGGTAATCTTCACACAACCCATGTAATACATAAGGGAAAAGATACATAGTTGGCTTACAATCGCCACTTCACACAATTACATGAATAAAGCATTACATCATACAGATACAATCAAGGTCCGGCTACGGAACCAAAATAAAAGAAGAACCCCAAATGCGACAAAGGTCCCCGATCAACCCCAACTGGGCTCCACTACTGATCAACTAGAACGAAACAACACAAAGGGCAAGATCTTCATCAAGCTCCTCCTTGAGCTTGGTTGCGTCACCTGCCTGGTAACATAGGCACCTGCAAACTGGTTTTGGAAGTATCTGGTGAGCCACGAGGACTCAGCAATCCCATTACCATGGGTATCAAGACTAGCAAAGCTTAATGGGAAAGGAAGGGGTAAAGTGGTGAGGCTGCAGCAGCGACTAAGCATAATATGGTGGCTAACCAACGCAAATAAGAGCGAGAAGAGAACAAGCGGAACGGTCGTGAAGCTAGCAATGATCAATAGGTGATCCTGAACACCTACTTACGTCAAACATAACACAGAAACCGTGTTCACTTCCCGGACTCCGCCGAGAAGAGACCATCACGGCTACACACTCGGTTGATGCGTTTTAATTCGGATCAAGTGTCAAGTTGTCTACAACCGGACATTAACAAATTCCCATCTGCCACATAACCGCGGGCACGGCTCTCGAAAGTTTAAACCCTGCAGGGGTGTCCCAACTTAGCCCATGACAAGCTCTCGCGATCATCGAAGGAATAGACCTTCACCCGAGACACTCCGATCGACTCGAATCCGGTACATCAAGACATTTCGACAATGGTAAAACAAGACCAGCAAAGCCTCCGGCGTGCCGACATCCCGATAGTAGCCGCACAGATCTCGTCTCGAGCCACGACCGGATAAGCGAAGCGTCTGGTACCGACGTAACCCAAGTTGCCAAGGGATGGTCCCAAGACGGTGCTCTAGTTTGGACCAACGCTTAGACAAGCACTGGCCCGGGGGGGCTATAATAAAGATGACCCTTGGGTTAATTACTCCCAAGGGAAAAGTAGGTGGTGGTGAGGCAAATGGTAAAAGACAATGTTGGGCCTTGCTGGACAAGTTTTATTCAAAGCGAACTGTCAGGGGGGTCCCATAAATCACCCGATCGCGTAAGGAACGCAAAATCCGGGAACATAACACCGGTATGACGGAAACTAGGGCGGCAAGGGTGGAACAAAACACCAGGCATAAGGCCGAGCCTTCCACCCTTTACCAAGTATATAGATGCATTAATAATATAAGAGGTATTGTGATATCCCAACATAAACCCTGTCCACCATGGAGAAATCTTCAACTTCACCTGCAACTAGCAACGCTATAAGAGGGGCTGAGCAAAAGCGGGAACATAGCCAAACAACGGTTTGCATAGGAATGGTGTCAAAGGTTAGAGGTTCATGGCAATATGGGATGGCTGGACAAACAGGTAATAGGTAGCGCAGCATAGCGAAAGAACGAGGCAACTAGCATAGCAATGATAGTAGTGAGATCCAGGGTAGCGGTCATCTTGCCTGAAATCCCGCAAGGAAGAAGAACGAGTCCATGAGGAAGACAAACGGACGTAGTCGAACGAATCCTCACAACTCCGGAACGAAACCGAAGCTAACGAGAGAGGCAACCCGGAAAGAAACAAACAACATAGTAAACAACCATCACATAAGCATGGCATGATGCACAACCAAGTATGATGCATGTCCGGTTTAATGAGGCAAGGCATGGCATGGCAAAGTGCAACAAACAACACTACAAATTAAGTGGAGCTCAATATGCAACGAGTTCATATTGACGGAACACCACATCAATTATTTAGTTTGATCTCGGTTATGCTACCCAACAATATTAAATGTTGATTAACATGGCAAGGGGTGAAGCATAACAAAACTACCTAACTAGGCAAGTTTAAATGAGGCCGGAAGAACAAACAACAATTCCGAAAATCCTCATATGCATATTTTAGATTTGCTACTGTTCTGCCCTAAAACATATTTTAGAGTTGTTAAACATGCAAGATGAGTGCACCATGTTAAACTAGGCAAAATTCTACCCCATTTACATATAAAGAACATTTAAATCCGAGCTACGGTTATTTAGTTATGAAATAAATCATTTTAGCATGGCATTTAAGCAAATTTAAACAAACAACAGTTTAAACATTTTAAACATGGATGAAAGTGGCATATTAAGAAACTAGATGAAATTCTAAGCATTTTACATATAAAGTTTGTTTTAATCCGATGCACCGTTAATTAGTTATTAAATGCATGAGTTTAGGGGGTTTTTCTGCAAAACTGGTAAATCACAGGATAATAGGAAATTCGCAGGACTGAAAAAAAAATGGACACGGGCTGAAACCGCTTGCTGGCCCAACAGGGAAAAAAAATAAAGGAGGGGGCGCTGGGGTGGCCTCACCATGGGCTTTGGCCCGTTGGAGGAGGAGGCCGGCAGGCCCACGCGGGAGGGCGCTGGCCCAGGCGCGGTCAACGGGCACCGGGAGCGAGCGGCTCCTCTGCTCGCTCCCGCTAGGGCAATGGCGGCGGCGGCAGGTTCAAAGCCTTGGGCGCGCGATGCAAAGCGGTCGAGGACGGCAGAGAGACCGGGATCCTCCAGATCCAGACGGAGGATCCCATTCCGGTGGCGGCGGCGGCAGGGCAACTCGGCGAGGAGCTCCAAGGGCGGTGCTGTCCACGGAGAGAGAGAACGGGTGAGAGAGAGAGAGAGGAGAAGGCAGGAGGGGGGAAAGAAGAGAAGGCGCGAGGGACCCGATGGCGTGACTGGAGGTGCCGGGCGACGAGGCTGCGAGGTGGATGAGGGTTGGGTGTTCTGCTCCGCCACCGCAAGGACGGGCGCGGCTTGCAGAGGGATCGAGCGAGGAGCGGGCGAGGGAGCCAGGCGCCGAGGGGGTCGGGACGGGCCCCGATGGGCTTCAGGGGCCCCGTGGCGGCAGCGGCGCTGGCTGGTTAGGCGGCGTGGCGCGTCCGGTTAACTGCAAGGCGCTGGCGGCGGCGCCAAGTGGCGACGAGGGAGTGGGGCGGCGGAAAACCAGGAGGAGGGGGGGCTGCGGCAGCAGGGGAAGGGGTCTAGGTTGCCCAAAATTGGATAAGGGTGTCCATTTATAGCGCTTAGACTAGGTTAGGGGGTTTGCTCCATTTCGAGACGCTCGATCGTCATCGGACGGTCCGGAGCGGAGGGGTAGGTAGGTGGGTCTAGTGGGCTGTGAAGAGGGCCTCGGGCTGAGAAGAGAGGGAAAGAAATGCGGCCCGCAAGCTGCTTCTGAGAGACCAAACGTCCGACGAATATACCGCTATATTGCGGATGTAGGTTAAACGGTTGGGCTATCAAATGGACTCCGAATGCGACGAAACTTGGCAGGCGGCCTGTCTACACTATAATAAGACCGCACGACAAATTGCATCCCATTCCGAGAACATTTTTCGGCCACTTATACAATAATATTCGGAGGTGCCGCGGGCGCGTGCGAGTGTGAAAGGGCTCGGAACGGACAACGGAGAGAAGCGACGGAACCCGAACGGATGCAAGTTTTATGAAAACGATGCCGATGCAATGCGAATGATGCGATGATGAAATGCAAGACATGAACAAAAATGCAAAACGAAAGACAAAACCCAACCACGAAGAAAAATAAAATATCGCATCGCCGGAAAGGCAAGAGTTGGAGTTACGAATATGGAAAGTTGTATCCGGGGCGTTACAACACTCCACCACTATGAGAGGATCTCGTCCCGAGATCTAGGATGGCACCGGAGGGAAAAACGGAAGAGGAAGAGAAGAGGTGAACTAAGTTGCTTCTTTGACGAACGAGTGAAACCACGAACCTTGAGAGGTTGAGCAATTTAAAAGAAAGAGTATAACAAAGATGAACGAGATTGCAAACAATCCATTAGAAAAGAGGAGCAAGCAACAATACGAGGACTTGAAGGTTTCAAAGACATGAATCAAGAGTTTAATGGACAAGATAGAATTCGAAACCACTCCGGTTAAAACAAGATGATGGGGAAAGAATTCGGGCAGCACTCCGGTTGAACATGGAAAGAATTGAACATGAACTTGACAAGATGAGAGGATACATGATGAAATCAACAACACACTGCCTCCAGAACGAAAGAATATAAGATAGACCATTGGAATAAAAGAATGGAGAAGAAACAACATGTACTACCCCAAATGAATTTGAGAGAGCCTCTTTAAAAAGAAGGATAGAACGGAGTTGTTGGAAAATCAACAACGAAAAGCACAAGCTTGTTGTGGGCTTATGGCAAACATCTCAAAATGATGAGGTGACAACCGGCACTAATGGAAACAATTGATTGGATGAGAACACCAAAGAGATGAAAAACTTCTTCACCGAGAGGATAGGAGAAAACTCGGATCATTGATATGCACCACAAATAGCAACATCCCTTAAGGAAAGGCTTTAGGTGAAATATAACCCAAGATAACTCCAATGAAGAAGTTGATTGGTCGAAAAGATCTCTTGAACGAAGAGAAAATGATGGATTTAAATATCTCATTCTTGACAGCATGTGAAATATGAAACGCGAACTCAAATTGTCAAGAGTGACATAACACCACCTCAAAAGATAAGGTAGAAGGAATCGCACTTTGGAATGCAAGATGAAGAATGCTTGAACTCCTCAAAACAAGACATGTGTTGAACACCACGTTTATTTTAGAGTAAAGCTTGGTGGATCTTAACTTCAAGAGAAATCTTGAAGAACAATTGAAGAATGAAAAGAATCCTTGATGAACCACCATGTAGAGCCTCCATGAGGAACTCCGGTAATAAAAGGATGATACAAAGAAAGAGAAGTTGAAAACACAAGGTGAACCCTTGCAATGATTTAGATGGATCTTCGTGATGATGAGAGCTTGGAACTCCGGGAAAAAGAGAAGATGAAAACAAATGAAACCGAGAATTTATTCATCATGAACAAACTCCGAAAGAAGGAATTAATCACTTGGATGAAACAAGAACAAGAATTATGTTATGCGATCCTTCACCAATTTAAATTGATGAGAAGCAACGGATTTGGCATACTACTTATTCTCGTAGAAAGGATTAAAAGAGATGTATCAAAACTTGAGAAGGCATTGATGGAACCACCGTGGGATTTAGAAACAACGAATATTTGATATGATGAACAAGGAAGTGAAATCTTGAAAGAACCACCGTAAGAATTGAAAATGAAAGTAGCAAAGGCACAATTCACCGGAAGAATTTGAAAACGATTGAGATACTTTAGGGATTTAGATGCATGAGAACGAAGCGATCATGAACTGATTAGAGGATATTTGAATGATGCACCGGTATGATTTGGAGAATGATAGCTACACGCCGAGAATGAAGAATTATGACATGATGGCCTTCGGAGGAAAGAAATGGAAACAACTCAAGAAATACTCCGGATGGGTGAAAAGAATTCTCACAATCGAAAACAATTATGAGATGATGGCAACAAGCTAGCACCATGGATCTTGAAGAGAATAGAGCAAGATTAAAGAGAAACTCTTCTTCGGTCTTCACATGATGAGAATGACAACGAGAAACACCAGCAAGAATTATTGAGGCACACCGGAAAAATCAAAAGCGAAGAGGTTGAGCCAACTATGAAAAGAATTTGAAAGATCTTGGAGAAAAGCATTTGATTGATGAAAACTCATTCTTACGTCAAACTTGGAAAAGAATTTGAGAATGGCTCCTGATCATTAGAAGAGTCAGGTAAGATCCTGGGAAAAGACCTGTGGGTTAGGACCCACTCAAAAGAACACCGTTGAAAAGATTTAAAAGAGATGTTGCACCGGTTGAATTAAATGACTTGAATGAGATACCAATCTCGAAAGAGCTTGAACGAATGCAGAGTGGAAAACACGAATCTTCGAGATATCTTGAGCACTCCGGAATAACAAATAGTGAGAAGTAGAATGATAATGAGGTGCACCGGTATGAGAAGACATTGAAATTAGGAAAAAGGAATATGATCCACACTGAAAGGTTGAATTGGATCCACCGGAGAAGAAACACCAATGAAGGATGATGAACTTGAAACTGTTGAGCATCTTCATGGGAAATCGCCGGATAAGAACATTGATTGAAAAGAATGAAGAGACTTCACAAGAATAAATGGATACTTGATTAAGAAATCTGTGTCCTTGAAGAAAAAGGGTGGGTGGGCGGGAAAAATAAAGGCAACTTGGAGACGGATGAAACAAACACCGTTGAGAAAACTTAGAATTGATCTTGCTGATGTTGAAGTGATCGGGTCCACTTGAAGAGAAACACGCCGGTTGAAAAGGATTGACATGACAAATTGGTATTCACATCGGAGTATGAGAACACCATTTCAGAAAGGTATGGAATCAACATTTGACTTCGAAGCAACTCGAATACCACAATTAAAACAAAACAAAGGATTGGCTTGCAGAATAAGCCGGAACAAACATATGATAGAGATTTCGTCCGAAGTTTTCGTGGTGGGGCCTACACGGGCTCAATCGACAGCACCATCATGTACAAGGCAAGGCACATGACATACGAAGCGCCCCAGTCGGCATAGCCAAGGACTCTTTAAGACACAACGAGACCATCAGAAACCAACCGTGAATAGGCGGACCACTAGACGTCGAACCCCAATTTCATATCATACATCCGTCGGAAAGATATCCTAAGAGCTACTTGAATTCCCACCTATAAAACTCCCGAAATTTTCCGGTTATGCAATCAGTGTTGGGGATACAGGGAGCAATATATATCTCACCCAAGCTAACAATCCCTACATCCAATTGTATCCATCCTTCAACACATAACCAAGAAACCTTCGAAATCGTCTACCTCAACCTTCAAAAGCATCCGTTATACGAAGTCATGGCAATACTCCGTACTCACCTCAAGATCTTTGGTTAGCGGGTTATCTCACCAACAACTGCATAAAAGAGATTTTCGATGTCGGCGATTAAACTCGTATTCCAGAATCGCAACGATAAAATTATGATTTACAACACCTCGAGCTCAACTCCCCGGGACACTGCCACAACCCCTAATGACAGGAGGCACCAAGACAATGTTGTCATCATAAAACCATCGGAACGATTCCAAGATACCCGCGAGATCCTAAAAAAATTTTTAGTGAAATTTGAGAAGAGAAGAGTCAAAACTCTACGTCAGGATACCTCACCAGAAGGTCGAAGGGACTGGGGAGTAAAAAGAATTCCTAACTCTCCGATATATAATTCCTAAGTGACTCAAAACATTTTTCTAGACACAACTCGCCACTAAAACGATCAAGCAATGGGGCTCCTAAGGTCGGGAAGGCTCGATACCAACTTAAACGCCTCGATGCGGCTATATCTCCCACGTGTCGAAGCACGACTTAGAGGCATAACCGCATTGAAAGCAATGTCGCAAGTGAGGTAATCTTCACACAACCCATGTAATACATAAGGAAAAAGATACATAGTTGGCTTACAATCGCCACTTCACACAATTACATGAATAAAGCATTACATCATACAGATACAATCAAGGTCCGCCACGGAACCAAAATAAAAGAAGAACCCCAAATGCGATAAAGGTCCCCGATCGACCCCAACCGGGCTCCACTATTGATCAACTAGAACGAAACAAAACAAAGGGCAAGATCTTCATCAAGCTCCTCCTTGAGCTTGGTTGCGCCACCGCCTGGTAACATAGGCACCGCAAGCTGGTTTTGAAGTATCCGTGAGCCACGAGGACTCAAAGAATCCCATTACCATGGGTATCAAGACTAGCAAAGCTTAATGGGAAAGGAAGGGTAAAGTGGTGAGGCTGCAGCAGCGACTAAGCATAATATGGTGGCTAACCAACGCAAATAAGAGCGAGAAGAGAACAAGCGGAACGGTCGTGAAGCTAGCAATGATCAATAGGTGATCCTGAACACCTACTTATGTCAAACATAACACAGAAACCGTGTTCACTTCCCGGACTCCGCCGAGAAGAGACCATCACGGCTACACACTCGGTTGATGCGCTTTAATTCGGATCAAGTGTCAAGTTGTCTACAACCGACATTAACAAATTCCCATCTGCCACATAACCGCGGCACGGCTCTCGAAAGTTTAAACCCTGCAGGGTGTCCCAACTTAGCCCATGACAAGCTCTCGCGATCATCGGCGAATAGACCTTCACCCGAGACACTCCGATCGACTCGAATCCCGTACATCAAGACATTTCGACAATGGTAAAACAAGACCAGCAAAGCCTCCCGCGCGCCGACATCCCGATAGTAGCCGCACAGATCTCGCCTCGTGCCACGACCGGATAAGCGAAGCGTGTGTACCGACGTAACCCAAGTTGCTAAGGGATGGTCCCAAGACGGTGCTCTAGTTTGGACCAACGCTAGACAAGCAATCGCCCGGGGCTATAATAAAGATGACCCTTGGGTTAATTACTCCCAAGGAAAAGTAGGTGGTGGTGAGGCAAATGGTAAAAGACAATGTTGGGCCTTGCCGGACAAGTTTTATTCAAAGCGAACTGTCGGGGGTCCTATAAATCACCCGATCGCGTAAGGAACGCAAAAATCCGGGAACATAACACCGGTATGACGGAAACTAGGGCGGCAAGGGTGGAACAAAACACCGAGCATAAGGCCGAGCCTTCCACCCTTTACCAAGTATATAGATGCATTAATAATATAAGAGGTATTGTGATATCCCAACATAAACCCTGCCCACCATGGAGAAATCTTCAACTTCACCGCAACTAGCAACGCTATAAGAGGGCTGAGCAAAAGCGGAACATAGCCAAACAACGGTTTGCATAGGAATGGTGTCAAAGGTTAGAGGTTCATGGCAATATGGGATGGCTGGACAAACAGGTAATAGGTAGCACGGCATAGCGAAAGAACGAGGCAACTAGCATAGCAATGATAGTAGTGAGATCCAGGGTAGCGGTCATCTTGCCTGAAATCCCGCAAGGAAGAAGAACGAGTCCATGAGGAAGACAAATGGACATAGTCGAACGAATCCTCACAACTCCGGAACGAAACCGAAGCTAACGAGAGAGGCAACCCGGAAAGAAACAAACAACATAGTAAACAACCATCACATAAGCATGGCATGATGCACAACCAAGTATGATGCATGTCCGGTTTAATGAGGCAAGGCATGGCATGGCAAAGTGCAACAAACAACACTACAAATTAAGTGGAGCTCAATATGCAACGAGTTGCATATTGACGGAACACCACATCAATTATTTAGTTTGATCTCGATTATGCTACCCAACAATATTAAATGTTGATTAACATGGCAAGGGGTGAAGCATAACAAAACTACCTAACTAGGCAAGTTTAAATGAGGCCGGAAGAACAAACAACAATTCCGGAAAATCCTCATATGCATATTTTAGATTTGCTACTGTTCTGCCCTAAAACATATTTTAGAGTTGTTAAACATGCAAGATGAGTGCACCATGTTAAACTAGGCAAAATTCTACCCCATTTACATATAAAGAACATTTAAATCCGAGCTACGGTTATTTAGTTATGAAATAAATCATTTTAGCATGGCATTTAAGCAAATTTAAACAAACAACAGTTTAAACATTTTAAACATGGATGAAAGTGGCATATTAAGAAACTAGATGAAATTCTAAGCATTTTACATATAAAGTTTGTTTTAATCCGATGCACCGTTAATTAGTTATTAAATGCATGAGTTTAGGGGGTTTTTCTGCAAAACTGGTAAATCACAGGATAATAGGAAATTCGCAGGACTGAAAAAATGGACACGGGCTGAAACTGCTTGCTGGCCCAACAGGGAAAAAAAATAAAGGAGGGGGCGCTGGGGTGGCCTCACCATGGGCTTTGGCCCGTTGGAGGAGGAGGCCGGCAGGCCCACGCGGGAGGGCGCTGGCCCAGGCGCGGTCAACGGGCACCGGGAGCGAGCGGCTCCTCTGCTCGCTCCCGCTAGGGCAAAGGCGGCGGCGGCAGGGTTCAAAGGCGCGGCGGCGCGATGCAGGCGGGTCGAGGACGGGCAGAGGAGACCGGGATCCTCCAGATCCAGGACGGAGGATCCCATTCCCGGTGGCGGCGGCGGCAGGGGCAACTCCGGCGAGGAGCTCCAAGGGCGGTGCTGTCCACGGAGAGAGAGAACGGGTGAGGGAGAGAGAGAGAGAGGAGAAGGCAGGAGGGGGGAAAAGAAGAGAAGGCGCGAGGGGACCCGATGGCGTGACCTGGAGGTGCCGGCGACGAGGCTGCGAGGTGGATGAGGGTTGGGTGTTCCTGCTCCGGCCACCGCGCAAGGACGATGCGGCGGCGAGGGGATCGAGCGAGGGAGCGGGCGAGGGAGCCAGGCGCCTGGGTCGGGACGGGCCCGATGGCTTCGGGGCCCGTCTTGCGGCTGCGGCGGCGCTGGCTGGTTAGCAACGTGGCGCGTCCGGGTTGGCATGGTAGGCTGGCAAGGCGGCGCCAAGTGGCGACAGAGGGAGTGGCGGCGAAAACCGGGAGGAGGGGGTAGGCTGCGCAAGAGTGGGGAAGGGTCTAGGTTGCCCAAAATTGGATAAGGGGTGTCCATTTATAGCAGTTAGACTAGGTTAGGGGGGGTTTGCTCCATTTCGGAGACGTTCGATCGTCATCGAACGGTCCGGAGCGGAGGGGGTAGGTAGGTGGGTCTAGTGGGCTGTGAAGAGGGCCTCGGGCTGAGAAGAGAGGGAAAGAAATGCGGCCCGGCAACTGTTTCAGGACCGAAACGTCCGACGAATATACCGCTATATTGCGGATGTAGGTTAAACGGTTGGGCTATCAAATGGACTCAATGCGATTTAAACTTGGCAAAGCGGCCTGTCTACACTATAATAAGACCGCACGACAAATTGCATCCCATTCCGAGAACATTTTTCGGCCACTTATACAATAATATTCGGAGGTGCCGCGGGCGCGTGCGAGTGTGAAAGGGCTCGGAACGGACAACGGAGAGAAGCGACGGAACCCGAACGGATGCAAGTTTTATGAAAACGATGCCGATGCAATGCGAATGATGCGATGATGAAATGCAAGACATGAACAAAAATGCAAAACGAAAGACAAAACCCAACCACGAAGAAAAATAAAATATCGCATCGCCGGAAAGGCAAGAGTTGGAGTTACGAATATGGAAAGTTGTATCCGGGGCGTTACATTGTGAGAGGAGTGATGTCACCTCGGTTTCAAGAGCTCTTGCACGTGCTCGAGTCATTGGTCCTTGTGGTGTTGTAGGTGTTGATGTAGAGTCCATGGGGATGATGGAAGGATGCTCCGCATCATATCCCCTCCCTTCGAAAGGATCCGACCTCGGATCTAGTTCTTCATCACCATGGAAAGGCGAGAGGTCTTTGACGTTGAAGGTGTCGCTCACGTTGTACTTGTCGCTTGGTAGGTCGAGCTTGTAGGCGTTGTTGTTGTAGCGCTAACACCTTGAAGGGTCCATCGACTCGAGGTAGAAGTTTGGACTTGCGTTCGTTGGGGAAGCGTTCCTTGCGAAGGTGTAGCCACACTAGATCGCCTTTGTTGAAGATCATGGGTTGCTTGTTGATGTTGAGCTTGGTCGCTAGTCGTTGTACTTGGCGCCAATGGTGTTTCTTGTATCTTCATGCATCTTCTTGATGTAGCTTGCACGGCACTTGCGTCGAGGTTGGTGCGCTCTTGTAGAGGTAGAGGTAGGATGTCCAATGGGGACAATGGGTTGAAGCCGTGACGACCTCGAAGGGGACTTGCCGGTCGTTGAATGTCTTCGCGGTTGTAGGCGTACTCGGCGATGGGTAAACATGTCTCCCACTCCTTGATGTTCTTCTTGATCAACACGCAAAGTAGAGTGGAGAGCGTCCGGTTTGTCACCTCCGTTTGGCCGTCGGTTTGAGGATGGTATGCGGATGAGAACATGAGCTTGATGCCGAGCTTGGCGCAAAGAGTCTTCCAAAAGTAACTCAAGAACTTGACGTCATGGTCGGAGACGATTGACTTTGGTACTCCATGAAGGCGCAAGATTTCCTACAAAAGAGATTTGCAATATGTGAAGCATCGCTCTACCTTGTTGCAAGGAATAAAGTGTGCCATCTTAGAAAATCGATCTACAACCACAAACACGGAATCCTTTCCATTTTGAGTTCTAGGCAAACCAAGTACAAAGTCCATGCTAATGTCTTCCCAAGGTTGATATGGAATTGGAAGAGGCATGTAAAGACCATGAGATTGAGCTTTTGACTTAGCTTTGCGGCATGTAGAGCATCGGGTGGTGAAGCGTGAAACGTCTCGAAACATCTTGGGCCAAAAGTAGTCTTGGAGAGCGTGGCGAAGGTCTTGTCGCGTCCAAAATGTCCCATGAGTCCACCGCCATGAGCCTCTTGCAAAAGTAACAAACGAAGAGAAGACTCGGGTATGCAAAGTTTGTTAGCTCTCATAAGATAACCATCCTTGAGGTAATATTGTTCCCAAGATGTATGCGTCAAACATTTAGCATAATGAGGTGCAAAAGATGGATCACTAGCATATAAATCTTTGATGTGCTCAAAGCCAATAACATTCAAATCAAGTTGGGTGACAAGCGTGCATATGCGTGAAAGTGCATCGGCAACTACATTTTCCTTGCCCTTAATGTACTTTATCACATATGGAAAAGATTCAATAAATTCACTCCATTTGGCATGACGCTTGTTCAATTTAGTTTGACCTTTTAAGTACTTAAGCGTTTCATGATCGGTATGAATGACAAACTCATGAGGTCTAAGATAATGTTCCCAAACATTTAGCACATGCACTAAAGCATACAATTCTTTGTCATACACGGGATAGTTAAGTTGAGCACCGGAGAGTTTTTCACTAAAATAAGCAATGACTCGTTTTTCTTGCATTAAAACTCCGCCAATTCCGGTACCACTTGCATCACAATGGACCTCAAAAGTTTTGTCAAAATTGGGCAAAGCAAGAATTGGAGCATGAGTAAGCAAAGACTTGAGTTCCTCGAAAGCGTTGGATTGCAAAGGTCCCCAAACAAAAGGAGTATTCTTCTTACTCAAAGCATGCAAAGGAGCTGCGATAGTGCTAAAGTTTTTCACAAAGCGGCGATAAAAACTGCAAGACCAAGGAAACTTCAGACTTGTTGCAAATTGGTGGGTTGGGGCCAAGTTTTAATTGCTTTGATCTTAGTTTCATCAACATGGACACCCTTTGAAGAGACAACGAAACCCAAGAAAACCACTTTGTCAACTCCAAAAGTGCATTTCTTCAAGTTGGCATAAAGACTTTCTTTTCGAAGTGTTTGCAAAACAAGCTTAACATGATCAAGATGCTCTTTCATGGTTTTGCTAAACACAAGAATATCATCGAAGTAAACCACAACAAAGATTCCAATGTATGGACGAAGTACATGATGCATGAGGCGCACAAAAGTTCCGGGAGCTTCCGACAAACCCATAGGCATAACCAACCATTCATACAAGCCAAATTTTGTTTTGAAAGCAGTTTTCCATTCATCACCCTCATGAATGCGGATTTGATAATAGCCACTTTTAAGATCAATTTTTGAGAAAAAGTTGGCTCCACTAAGTTCATCAAGCATATCATCTAGGCAAGGAATGGGATGCCTATAGCGCACGGTGATAGCATTTATGGGTCTACAATCGGAGCACAAGCGGAAAGTTCCATCGGGCTTTTGCACAAGAATAACGGGAACGGCACAAGGGCTTAAGCTTTCACGTACATGACCGTTGTCGATTAGTTGTTGTACTTGCCGTTGAATCTCCTTGGTTTCTTCGGGATTGACTCGGTAGGGAACTTTGTTTGGAAGTGGCGCTCCGGGGATGAGGTCGATTCGATGCTCAATGCCTCGAAGTGGAGGTAGACCCGGAGGTAGCTCATCGGGAAAAACATCTTGAAATTCCTGCAAAAGAGATTGAAACACCAAAGGTAGCTCATGAGTGGTGTTAGTTTGTGGTTCTCCATCCTTGCACACAAGGACAAAGTGCATCACACTCGATGGGTTCTCACACACTTCTCTCATCTCATGTTTGGTGGCGAATAGTATGAGGTTTTTCTCTCTAGGCGAAGAGGCGCTCAAATTTGGCTTGTGGCTCTCACTCACTTTTTGGTGGCTCACTTTCTCACTCTTCTCTCTTTGGTTGGTGGCTTGTTTGTCGGCAATCACTTGACTAGGAGACATGGGTCGTAAAACATATTCTTTGCCTTTCATCTTGAAGCTATAGTGGTTTGTACGCCCATTGTGGTAGACATCACGGTCGAATTGCCATGGCCGACCAAGGAGGAGGTGGCAAACGGTCATTGGGACCACATCACACACTAAAGTGTCTTCATATGCACCGATTTTGAATGATACTTGGACCGTATGCTCAACTCGTATAGTGCCGGAGTCACTTAGCCATTGAACCTTGTATGGTTGCGGATGCTTCTTTTTGATCAATTGGAGCTTGGAGCATAGTTCTTCGCTTGCCAAGTTGTGGCAACTACCTCCATCGATGATGACCTTGATGGATCTCCCATTGATGCCTGCCTTTGTGTGGAAGATGTGGCATCGTTGGTCTTCTTCTTGGTGATGTTGAAGTGTCACGACTTTGGAGACAACAAGAGCGGGGCTTGTATCTTCATCGCAAAAGACTTGATCATCTTCATCCTCGTTGATGCGCCGGTGCATGGCCACTTGCTCAATAGCGTCCATTTCATCTTCACTCATTGAGTCGTAGGTGCCATCGTCGTTGAGTATCATGGTACGCTTGTTGGTGCATTCATATGACTTGTGGCCTCGGCCGCCTCAAGTAAAACACTTGAAGGAGCTTGTCTTGACGGTCTCATCGGTTGGAGTAGATGATGAAGCACGCGGCTTGGAGTTGCTTGTAGTAGGAGGAGGACGACTTGAACTTGTAGAAGTTTTCTTGTAACTTGACTTGTCGTCGTTGCTTGGAAAAGGCTTGATTGATGTCGAAGTTGGAGTAGTTGTTGAAGCTTGGTTGTTGGAGAGGCCGTATGTCTTGGATGAGTACTTGGCGTACTTGAAGTCATCTTGCACTTGTCGTTCCGCCTTTGTAGCTTGGTGCACGAGCTCAATGAGGTTGGAGTAGGGTTGGAAGTCGGCAATCTTCTTGATGGGATGGTTGAGTCCGTTCAAGAATCGTGCCATTGTTTGCTAATCATCCTCCGTGACATTGGCTCGAATCATGGCAATCTCCATTTCCTTGTAGTATTCTTCAACACTCTTTGTTCCTTGCTTGAGGAGTTGTAGCTTCTTGAAGAGATCACGATTGTAGTAGGTGGGCACAAAACGTGCTCTCATGACATCCTTCATTTGAGCCCAAGTGGTGATTGGAGGTTCACCTCTTGCTTGTCGGCGCTCAAGGACTTGTTCCCACCATATGAGCACATAGTCTTGGAACTCAAGTGATGCCATAGCGATCTTCTTCTCTTCCTCATAGTTGTGCAAACGAAAGATTTTGTCGACCTTCAATGCCCATGAGAGGTACTCTTCGGGATCGTTGGTTCCATTGAACTTGGGCATTGTGAACTTGAGCTTGCCATAGCGTTGTTCATCATTGTGTTGAAGTCGATGTTGATGATGACATTCTTGACGTGGAGGAAGTCCATGATCAACTTGCTCTTGTGGACCTTGAGGGTGAGGTTGAGCTTGAGGAGCTTGTGGAGGAGCTTGTTGGGCTTGACGTTGCGCACGTTGATGGTAGTTCCTCTCTTGTATTTTTTCTCGAAGTGCTTCCTCTTGATTGCGCCTTTCGCGATTGCGGTTGGCGAGAGCTCGACTTGATGCTTGAAGGGCGCGTTCCGCCTCAAGAGCTTGTGCTTCGCGTTGTTGTTGTTGAAGACGTTGAACGTCGGCGTCTTGTTGCTCTTGGTGTAGGCGCGCTCGTTCTTGTTCTTGTTGGTGACGAAGACGTTATCGTTCTTGAGCTTGAGCAAACGCCATTTGGCTCGATTGAGGACGAGGAATTTCTTCATCAACTTGCTCTTGGAGATTCTTGTCATGTAGCGGGTTGCGAGATGCATGACGGTCTTGACGCGCGGCTCGACGAAGAATGTTTGATGACGGTGTACTTGTGTCGGAGAAAGAGTCGTCGGAGTGGCGACTTGAGTGGCTCCGTCTTGAGTGTGAAGAGGTAGAAGTACGCCGGTTCACCAACAAGGCGCGGATCTTGTCCATTCTTGCATCGTTCTCTTTCTTGTCTTGGCGTCGAGTTTGTTGTCGGCTAATCGCGCTTCACGCTTTCTCGGAGAGTCGCAAGTCGTTGGAGAGGTTGTCGATCGTTAAGCTCGGTGCTTGTTGCTCTTGATGGAGAGCTCGTTATGCCATAAAGAGGTGGCTCTTGGTGACGATGATGACATGTCGTCGTCTTGCTCGATGAAGAGTGGATTTGTAGAAGAACTTGGCCTATCCATCATTTCAAGCAAATTGTGAGTGGTAGAAAGAGAAGAATGAATACCAATGTACCTTTGACCGAAGTTGAAGATGAATCAAGTTCACTCAAATGCGGACAATGAAATAGCACTATTGGTACCGATCCTTGTCGATTCTCACACCTACACAAGTAAAAGCTTTTGTTGGAGCTTGGTTAGGATGGTGGCACAAAATTGATTGCAATCGTTAGCTTGACTCAAAAATTGAAAGTGCAACTAATCCCCGGGTGGTTTTGGTAATTAATAACAACATATATATCATTGAACTAATAGTTACTTGAGAATCATTTCAGAAAGTTCAGTGATATGGGTATGGCAACGACTGAAGAAGTGGACCCC
This sequence comes from Aegilops speltoides, assembly GCA_021437245.1. Taxonomy (NCBI): domain Eukaryota; kingdom Viridiplantae; phylum Streptophyta; class Magnoliopsida; order Poales; family Poaceae; genus Aegilops; species Aegilops speltoides. The sequence goes on along the minus strand of CM038144.1, from coordinate 175,909,771 downwards.
TCAAAATGCTAAGCCAAGCATTGGCAAAAGCTCAAGACTCCATTTTTGGTTTAGTGATCCAAGATCACATTGAGTCCATAGGAAAAGCCAATACTATTAAAAGGGGATGAGGTTATGATGATGATCTGGTTGCTCAAGTGCTTACTGATACATCTCCTAAACTATCAGCAACTTTCATTGCCATATACACTCATAAGTAGTCTCGGTCCCACCGATATTCCAAACTCAGTCACACCGAGATGAACCACCTCAGCCATAAGCCAAACCCTAGCAAACTCGGATTTTCCGATTCTGAACTCGGTCTCACCGAAACATGAGTTGCCAAGCTTCTGTAACCTTTTGACATCAAATCGGTGTCACCGAGATGATGAAGTCGGTCCCACCGAAACTGGCATGCTCTTGTCATTGCACGAATCGGACTAACCGAGATTGTATTTTCGGTCCCACCGAAAATCCCAACGTTCACATTATTTGAACTATCGGTCTCACCGAGTTGTCCACTTCGGTCCCACCGAGATTGCTCAAATGTGTGTAACGGTTGGATTTTGTGTGGAGGCTGTTTATACCCCTCCACCCCCTCTTCATTCGTGGAGAGAGCCATCAGAAAGAACTACCACTCCTACCTTACATTTCTGAGAAGAGAACTACCTACCCTTGTGTTGAGATCAAGTTGCTCCACTCCCACCATATGAAGCTTGATCTCTAGCCTTCCCAAGTTGCTTTCCACTCAATCCTTTCTTCCACCACAGCCAAATCGGTGAGGAGAGTTGAGTGTTGGGGAGATTATCATTTGAAGCACAAGAGCAAGGAGTTCATCATCATCTACAACATCTATTACCTTTTGGAGGGTGGTGCCTCCTAGATTGGTTAGGTGTCGCTTGGGAGCCTCCACATCGAGATGTGGAGTTGAACCAAGAAGTTTGTAAGGGCAAGGAGACCGCCTACTTCGTGAAGATCTACCCCGAGTAAGGCTAGCCCTCCGTGGGCGTGAGCCATGATGGAATAGACAAGGTTGCTTCTTCGTGGACCCTTCGTGGGTGGAGCCCTCCGTGGACTCAAGCAGCCGTTACCCTCCGTGGGTTGAAGTCTCCATCAACGTGGAAGTACGATAGCACCACCTATCGGAACCACGAGAAAAATCACCGCGTCTCCAAAATTGCGTTTTCTCTTCTCCACCTCTCTTTACTACATGTGCAATTTACTTTCCGCTGCCTATACTCTAGAATTGCATGTGTAGGGTGATGCTTGACTTGATCATAATTGTGAATCTGCCAAAACTGTTCTTTGTCAAAAGGCAGAATTTTTATATTGTCAAGTAGTCTAATCACCCCCCCTCTAGACATACTTTCGATCCTACAAGTGGTATCAGAGCTTTGGTCTCCATTGTATTGGTTTCCATTGCATTGGACTCCATAAGCTTGGTTTCACAACCTAGGAGAGTATGGCGTCTAGTGAGGGTAATTTTCATAGAGGTCCTTACTTTGATGGTACAAATTTTGCTAGTTGGAAGCATAAAATGAAAATGCATATTCTTGGTCATAACCCAGCCGCATGGGGCATTATTTGTGTTGGTATGCAAGGTGAATTCTTCGAGGAAGGAAAAGTTCGGATCGCGGCTTACACGGAAGAATTGCGGATGTTGCAAAACAATGCTCAAGCTTGTGACATTCTCTTCAATGCCTTGTGTCCCGAGGAGTTCAACAAAATCAGCCGTCTTGAGAATGCAAAAGAGATTTGGGATACTTTGGTTGAAATGCACGAAGGTACCGAGTCCGTGAAGGAATCAAAGCTAGATATTCTTCAAGGTCAACTTGACAAGTTCAAGATGAAGGATGGTGAAGGAGTCGCTGAAATGTACTCTAGGCTTGCTCTCATCACAAATGAGATTGCCGCTTAGGAAGCGAAGAAATGACCGACCAATTCATCATCAAGAAGATTCTCGAGCTTTGGATGGAAAGTATGACACCGTGTGCACTTTGATCCAAATGATGCCAAACTACAAGACTCTCAAGCCAACCAAGTCATTGGAAGAATTGTTGCTCATGAGATGACACTTAAGGATAAGGAAGAGCTTCACAACAAGTCAAGTGGTGCTTACAAAGCTACAAGTGATGCTCCCACAACCTCAAGTGACAAGTTAGTTTCCAATGAAGAGATAAGCCTAATGGTCAAGAACTTCAACAAATTCTACAAGAATAGAGGCAAAGAGAGAAGCTCAAAGTCTAGATCATATGATGAAAAGAGATCTTCTAGTCGTGATCGAATCTGCTACAATTGTGGAAGACCGGACACTACTCAAATGAGTGTACGGCTCCCCACAAGAGAAGAGAAGAATCTCCAAGAAGAAGAAGCTCAAGAGATGAGTCACCTCGGAAAGAGAGAAGGAGCAGAGATGATCGTTATGAGCGAAGACCCTCTCGGAGAAGCAAGGATTCGGAGAGGAAAGACAAGTCATCAAGGAGCTACACAAGAAGAAAACATCAAGCTCATGTAGGTGAATGGGTCTCCGCCCGACTCCGACAATCAATCCGAAGGAAGCTATCACTCCGACTCCGACTATAGTTAAGATGAAGGTGTTGCCGGTCTTGCTCTCGTATCCTCCAACTCCAACTCCTACGACTTATTTGATTCACCAAATGAGGGAATTGGAAGATGCTTCATGTCTAAAGGCCCCAAGGTATCACACCCTGAGTTCATTGACTTCGATAGTGATGAGGATGACTTGCTTGGTGAAGATGAGCTCTTGCATAATAAAACCAGTGAGCCTAGTAATGATGAACATGCTAGTAGTCTTTATAGTCGAGAAGAGTCGAATGACAATGCTATGAAGGAGATTGAGCATCTAACTAAAGAACTAAACACTCTTAAGTTAGCTCATGAAACAACTCAAGAAGATCATAGAGAGCTCCTAAGATCTCATGAGAAGCTACGCTTTGAGAAGCTCACTCTAGAGCAAGAACATGAGTTTCTAAAAGCAATCAATGACGATCTTCGAAAGAAGAGTTCTTCATATCTTGCCAAACGACTTCTCTTGTCTAATTTCTTGCCACCCATTAAGACTAAGCATGACAAGCATAAGAAAAATTCTTCCTCTAGCAGTAACAATAACCATGCTAAATCCAATGTTGTTGCTTCTAGTATTTCTCTTGATTCCACTAACAATGTTTCAAGCCAAGTTACACTTGAGCAAGAAAATAGTTTATTGAAAGGGATCATAGAAAAGGTGTCTACAAGAGCATTGCCGGAAGCAAGAACTTTGAGGAAATTGTTCGCAAGCAAGGAAGGCACCGGAAGAATCAAGGAATTGGTTTTGAGCGAAAGTTCAATGCCGAAGGCATTGAGTGGGAAGAAGGTCAATATCCTACTCCACAGTTTGTTCCTCAAAAGGAGAAGTATGATCCTACTTCTTCCAAGGTGGAACAAGCTCAAGATGACCTTCCACCACAAGACCACAAGCTAAAAGGCAAGGACAAGCTTCAAGAGGAGATTGATGCATTTGTTGAAGCACCTCAAGCCATGGTCAAGTGGGTTCCCAAGGAAACGTCAAGTTCTACTTCGTCAAGCTCAACTACAACCCCAAGGATTCCCATCAAGATGATGTGGATCCCGAAGAAGAAGAACTAGAAAGTTCTTGAGGGTGACTCCGCCAACATGCTTCACTCACATTCATTTTGGCAAAAACTTGTGCAATCAACTTCCACATCGTGCACTAGTTCATGGAGTCACAAACCCTCTTGTTGGTAAGTCAAGGGACAAGGTAATCATTGCTTTCATGGACATCATCTATTGTGAACTTCAATCTATGTCCATGGATATCCTTGTTTGTTCCTTGTGGGACTAACCCATGTAGGTATTGAAAGTGCCCGAATCCAAAGGATAGCTCCCAACTCTTGATGATCTCCATCAACATTGAGCATCCACATCTTCAACATCTACATGAAGTCTTCTACGACAACCCAAGGTTAGTTTGACCCTTTAAAAGGGGTTCTCACATCTAGGGGGAGCTTTGCTCTAAAAATTGAGCTAAAGCATCTTCAAATGATGTGAACACATCAATGCTTTATGTAAAAGTGGTAACCCCACTCTTGCTTAAACGATGAGTATGACCTATGATCAAATGTTCTCATTTGGCTTCTAAGTCAATATACTCATATAAAGATGACCTAGTCATCGACAAATTGTGTGTTAGTAGCTAGAGTTTTGGTTGTGCATGTTTGACACATATTTCATTTGCTATCTTATTGTGTGAGCATGTTGGATGCATGATTTTATCCATTCGAGGACATCCATTTGTTGTTTTGGTCGTTTTGATTTTTCTGACCAAATGGATGGACAAGAATGCCTAAGTACCTCCCCTAGCTATCTATGCTTTCTTGTCTCAAATTCTATTCATGCTTACATCACAAACTTTGAACAAGTCATTTTCGGACCCTCCGGGTGAGGAGCACTCGGAGCCACCGATCCGTCAAGGGCTAATTTCCAAAACCTTCTAATTGATTTCGGTCAGACAAACTCACTCAAACTCGGTCGAACCGAAAGCATTTGGACTGATCTAGGTTTTCATCTCGGTGAAACCGAGTTGTGATTTTCGGCGTGATCAAGTGCATAACGCCAGCAGTTATCCATCTCGGTGCCACCGAGTTTTACAACTCGGTCCCACCGACAGCGAAGGGGTATATATATTCCGAGGGCCGCGCGCGTTGATTCCTCCTTCAAACGTTTCGCCCCCACACCCCTTGCTGCCGTCGCCTTGGTCTCCGGATCGTCGCCGTGGTCGCCTGTGCGCCCTCGCTGCAGGTCTCTGTCACCGTCAACGGCCATCTCCTCCGCGTCGTTGCCGCCGTAGAAAAACTCCACCAAGTTGGGGTGAGTTTTGATCCCACTCGTGCTCCCATCTCCGATTCAATGCACGTTTGGATTGCCTAGTATCTTGCCACGATTGAAATCTTCCTGTACACCAGATTGGTTCATTTGAAAGTTTTAGGGTTAGGTTTCCGCGGAACACATCTCGGTGAGACCGAATTTATATTTTCGTTAAGACCGATTTGGCCTATGGCCATTGCACTGCACCCTTCGGTCCAACCGAGTTGTGCAAAATCGGTGTGACCGAAATGAATATTCTGTGAAACCCTAGTGTTTTCGGCAGGACCAAAATCCACTTCGGTCAAACCGAAAGTGGTGTGCCAAGCTCCTGTTTAACACTTCGGATTCACCGAACCTTAAACTCGGTCTGACTGAAATGTCTTCTGTGAAAACCTAATACTAGAATTTGAACTCATTTTTTTGCAAAAACTTCTGCAGTTTGTGATGACTCTTCTTCTCTGCCTACACCTTATCTATTCACAGGTTGTCACCATGTCGATGCCGGTGTGATGTAACAGGTCGAGACACCCATTGCGAGACATTCCAGAGGCGGGCACTAGTCCCGATCCTAGTAGCTCATCCGATGATGGTGAGAGGAGTACACCAAGTGGCATGCCTCCTGCAGCCACCAGAGCTAGAAAGAAGAGGAATTCAGATGATGAGGATTCAGATTTTGTTGTTGAGGAAGAGGTGACCTCAAAGCCTAAAGGAAGGTTGTTGCCAAAGAGCAACAAGGTCAACAATCTAAGAAGGGCACCAGCAAAGTCAAGCAGTCAACTGTTGCTAAGAAGCTGAATTTGGGAGAGGCAGCTGCAAGCAAAGTGAAGAAAACCACCAAGAGAAAGAGAATAGTGCATGAAGATGCAGTAGTAGAGGATGAGGATGAGGAAGCACCCTAGCCTCCTCCTCAGAAGCCGAAGTTCATGGGTGATGCCATTAAGGCTGGAGCCACATCAAAGCCCAAGCAATCTGCTCCAGCTAAGGCAGCTCCAGCAAAGCCTGCTGCCAAGCCCAAGAAGACCGTCAGGAACATTCCAGCGTCTGAAAAGAACAAGGATGATGTGCCACCAGCTGAGTCAGACGATGAAGGACCAGTTTTGTTGAAACTTCGTCCAAAACTGCCACTCCATAATGATGCTCATCCTCAAGCTGAGAATATAAAGGCAAGGAAAGATAAAGGTCTTAGGCTATGGAGACAATCTGACCCATATGCCGTGAGGAGAAGAACTGCTGTAGATCCCAGATTTCACACCAGAGAGCAGCAGGACTTCTATGAGACCGTGCTGATGGACAAGAAGCCCATAGTCGCAGACACCCGATATGTTGACTGGAAGTACATTGACAAATGAAGAGCACAGAGATTTCTTTCCACATGTGCATGAAAGTTTCACTGCATGTGGAGTTGCAGATTTTGTAGGTCAGAAATTGACCAGTTGGAACGATGAGATGATAATGCAATTTTATGCCACAGCTCACTTCTACCCTGATGGAAGGATTGTGTGGATGACTGAAGGTCAAAGGATTTCTTCTTCCGTTGAAGAAAATGGGCAGAAATTCTGAATGCTCCAGTGCAACGAGAAGATGATATTGATGTATATGGGATTCCAAAGAAGAATCATGAATCCATGAAAAACATGTACAAAGAGATTCCAGCAGAGGATTTGGGAATCTGGAAGCTCGGCTCAGTCTACTATCTCCAGGCAGGCTTACCTACCACTAATACCATTTTGAGGCATACCTTGATGCCCAAGTCCGAGATGATCGCATGATCGAGGATACTCTATCAACATGCTGCACATACTTGATGAGAAAGCACCTTTCAAGGTGATGGACTTGATGGTAGAGACCATTAAGAGGACTGTAGCTGACCACAAAAGGTCGTGTGGATTTGCCCCGCAGATTCAGATGCTTATCAATGCCAAGTTTGGCACGGGCACATTCTTGTTGGATAGAGAACATTTGCCGTTGCAGCCAGAGCATGAAGACAATGTTGTTGTGATGAATGAGGAGGATCCGACATCAACCCAGACGGGAGCCGCCAGCAGAGTCCTCAGTGACGCTTAGCTCTATGCTTTTTCGAACTTTTTGGTAACTTGTTGCCAAAGTGAGAGAAATTGTATAGATCATAGGACTTCGAGAGAGAGAGAGTGTTGTTGTCTTTGCACTTTTGCTCTTTCGTTCTTTTGCGGTTTCTTTCAGATACTTTTGGTTTTCGAGACATTCAGTGTGTTTGATACTCCGTTTGATTCTACCTTAATGAGTGCTTGGTCGTACTATGCTTTAATGTGTGCTTAATGCTTATCATATGCCATTCCTATCTCGTATGACCATTTACTCATGTCTTGGTGATTGGGTGCATGCTTTTCATTCTTATCATTTTGTGCGCTCCACCAAGATGTATGTGACATGGAAGAGTGACCCATGATCCTAATCGATTGTGCATTTGCATTCAAACGCAAATCTTAAATAATGCACAAATTTAGGGGGAGCTCTTGCTTATCACATACTTCTCAAAGCGACGATATTATTCATTGATTATATCCTTTGTCGAAGCTTTGATCTATATGTTGTCATCAATTACCAAAAAGGGGGAGATTGAAAGTGCAACTAATCCCCGGGTGGTTTTGGTAATTAATAACAACATATATATCATTGAACTAATAGTTACTTGAGAATCATTTCGAAAGTTCATTGATATGGGTATGGCAAGGATGAAGAAGTGGACCCCTCAAAATGCTAAGGCAAGCATTGGCAAAAGCTCAAGACTCCATTTTTGGTTTAGTGATCCAAGATCACATTGAGTCCATAGGAAAAGCCAATACTATTAAAAGGGATGAGGTTATGATGATGATCTGGTTGCTCAAGTGCTTAGTGATACATCTCCTAAACTATCAAGAACTTTCACCGCCATATACACTCATAAGTAGTCTCGGTCCCACCGATATTCCAAACTCAGTCACACCGAGATGAACCACCTCAGCCATAAGCCAAACCCTAGCAAACTCGGATTTTCCGATTCTGAACTCGGTCTCACCGAAACATGAGTTGCCAAGCTTCTGTAACCTTCTGACATCAAATCGGTGTCACCGAGATGATGAAGTCGGTCCCATCGAAACTGGCATGCTCTTGTCATTGCACGAATCGGACTAACCGAGATTGTATTTTCGGTCCCACCGAAAATCCCAACGTTCACATTATTTGAACTATCGGTCTCACCGAGTTGTCCACTTCGGTCCCACCGAGATTGCTCAAATGTGTGTAACGGTTGGATTTTGTGTGGAGGCTATTTATACCCCTCCACCCCCTCTTCATTCGTGGAGAGAGCCATCGAAAAGAACTACCACTCCTACCTTACATTTCGAGAAGAGAACTACCTACCCTTGTGTTGAGATCAAGTTGCTCCACTCCCACCATATGAAGCTTGATCTCTAGCCTTCCCAAGTTGCTTTCCACTCAATCCTTTCTTCCACCACAGCCAAATCAGTGAGGAGAGTTGAGTGTTGGGGAGATTATCATTTGAAGCACAAGAGCAAGGAGTTCATCATCATCTACAACATCTATTACCTTTTGGAGGGTGGTGCCTCCTAGATTGGTTAGGTGTCGCTTGGGAGCCTCCGTCATCGAGATGTGGAGTTGAACCAAGAAGTTTGTAAGGGCAAGGAGATCGCCTACTTCGTGAAGATCTACCCCGAGTAAGGCTAGCCCTCCGTGGGCGTGAGGCCATGATGTAATAGACAAGGTTGCTTCTTCGTGGACCCTTCGTGGGTGGAGCCCTCCGTGGACTCATGGCAGCCGTTACCCTCCGTGGGTTGAAGTCTCCATCAACGTGGAAGTACGATAGCACCACCTATCGGAACCACAAGAAAAATCACCGCGTCTCCAAAATTGCGTTTTCTCTTCTCCACCTCTCTTTACTACATGTGCAATTTACTTTCCGCTGCCTATACTCTAGAATTGCATGTGTAGGGTGATGCTTGACTTGATCATAATTGTGAATCTGCCAAAAACTGTTCTTTGTCAAAAGGCAGAATTTTTATATTGTCAAGTAGTCTAATCACCCCCCCCCCTCTAGACATACTTTCGATCCTTCAAAAATGTTGAAGAAGATTCGCAAATTCGCATATGCAACAAGTAGACCAAGCAAGTAGTGGTACACGGAAACACACACGCAAATAGATAAATGGGATTGTGCAAACCAAAAGTGAGCCAAAATGTGGAATCCACGAAAATGCTCTTGTTGCACAATACTAGAGAGACGCTAGCACGATTGCACAATAGGCGGATACGGAGCTTGTGCACAACCTACTAGGCAAAAATGCAACGATCTCTATCCCAAGTATACTATATGTATGGTATTTCGATGCAATGATCCAAGATGATCTTATATGACAATCTTAATGTTGTATGATGCTATGCTTGTTGCTTATAAGCTCTTTGCTTATCTTTCCTCTTTGCTTAAAAGCTTGAGTGGCTCTTTCTCTTTTGAGCTCTTTTCTTATGCAAACTTGACGAACTAAGATAGCAATTGTGTATGCGATGACAACTTTGTGACACACAAGTTGATTCCGAGATATGCACCTCGATTGTATGTATGATATGGTGTATGCAACTAATGTGCACAAGTCACGTTGCCAGCAATACTCAAACGCTAGTCTCGGTGGGTAAGCAACGCAAAAGATGGTATATGATGGTTATCAATGCAATTGCAAGGTTTGACAAAGATGTCGTCGATGTTACCGTCCGTAGAGAAGATGAGTAGCCGACCAAAATGAGCGTTTGTTGTTGATGTCACACCGCGCCTAAATAGCCGAAACACAAGAGGACACGGAAATCTCACGCAAATTGTCGAACTCAAAATCGAATGGTAGTACGGAGGTTGAGTCTTGGGGTTTGGCAAGTGGAAATGGTGGTGGAAGGGGTGGGGAGGGTGTATATGTGTGTGGATGGTGGTGGTGGTGGATGGGGACTGCAGAATCTGTAGTTTCGGCAGAGGAAGCCGGATGATCCGGGCGAGTCCGGATGATCCGGGCAGGTCAACGACGCACGGGAACTGCTCGGGGAGAAGTCGAAAACGGGGAGAAATTTGACGATTTCGGGGATTTTGGGTGGATTTCGAGGGGGAGAAGGAGGGGAAACACAAGATCCACGAGTTACACACCGAATCCACGGATCAAAAACAACAAAACATCATCAAAACTAACAAATCACAAAAAATTTTGGGGGTATTATTGTGGGGATTTTCGGGTTTTTAGGACGAAAACAACAAAATCAAGCTAGAAATCACGAGGTAGGGGCTCCAAAAACGTGATCAATGTGGCTCATGATACCATATGATGTAGGGTGGAACCCTAATTAAATCGATCTTTCACGTTTGGAGGAATCCTACGGAGGAAACACGAAGAACGCGCGGAAGAACGAGAGGAAACACGGGGGAAATGAGGAGGAACACTCAACCAACAAGGATCAATCACACAAGGTCTAGATCATCGGCACGAGTGATACATGGTCCAAAATCAACAAAGGAAAGATACAAAGGTAGCCGTTCTTCTCCGGAGGAGGTCTTGAATCCACGAGGGATCTTCCCGTATAGGGGTCTTGAATCCGATGGATCTTCTCCTAGATGGAGGTCCTGATCTCCGTGGAGAAGTACCGGTGGATGAGCAAAGGCTCTCACACACAAATATGAGCTAATCCAATGCTAAGTCTCAAAGTGAGGAGAGGGGGTCCTATATATAGAATCTAGGGCGAAGGGGTACATGGGCTCAGCCCAACACGCGCACGCAGGCGCTGGCCGGATGATCCGGACGAGGGTCCGGATGATCCGGCTGGTCCGGACGGTCCGGCGGGGGACCTGATGAGCCGGAGGCTCGGCTGGTGGCGGCGACGGGCGGGATGTCCGGCTGGTGGTCCGGACGTCGGGGGTCCGGATGATCCGGCCGGGTCCGGATGATCCGGCCGGGGGAGCTTCTGTTGCCTTGGTCGCGAGCCGGATCGTCCGGACCGGGTCCAGATCATCCGGCTCTGTCCGGATCGTCCGGACCTCCGTCCGGATCGTCCGCCACCCCTGGTCCTTGTTGCTTTCTCCTCTCCGTCTTCATGCGTGCCTTCCGCTTCCGTTCTCCTTGCTTCCAAGCCTCTTCATGGTCGACTCCTCGGTGCCTGAGTATGCATAGAGTTTCCGTTTGAGGTAGTAACCATGTCTCATGTGAATCGAAGGAGAGTTGTGAGAGGAGTGATGTCACCTCGGTTTCAAGAGCTCTTGCACGTGCTCGAGTCATTGGTCCTTGTGGTGTTGTAGGTGTTGATGTAGAGTCCATGGGGATGATGGAAGGATGCTCCGCATCACTTTGTCATGCATCATGCTTGTTGTGCATCATGTCTTGTCTATGTGTGGTGTGTTTACCACATTGTGTGCTTCTTCTCGATAGTTCCCGTTTCGTTGCGATCGTGAGGATTTGTTCGTCTACACTTGGTTCGTCTTCATCCGTTCGTCTTCTTCATGGACTCGTTCTTCTTCCTAGCGGGATTTCAGGCAAGATGACCGCTACCCTGGAACTCACTACTATCATTGCTATGCTAGTGGCTTCGTTCTATCGCTTTGCTGCGCTACCTATCTTTTGCTCCTCAAGCCTCCCAATTTGCCATGTCAGCCTCTAACCTTTTTCACCCTTCCTAGCGAACCGTTGCTTGGCTATGTTACCGCTTTTGCTCAGCCCCTCTTATAACGTTGTTAGTTGCAGGTGAAGTTGAAGATTGCTCCATGGTGGACAGGATGTTGTTGGGATATCACAATATCTCTTATATTATTAATACATCTATATATTTGGTAAAGGGTGGAAGGCTTGGCCTTATGCCTGGTGTTTTGTTCCACTCTTGCCGCCCTAGTTTCCATCATACCGGTGTTATGTTCCCGGATTTTGCGTTCCTTACGCGGTTGGGTGATTTATGGGACCCCCTTGACAGTTCGCTTTGAATAAAACTCCTCCAAAGAAGGCCCAACCTTGGTTTTACCATTTGCCTCACCTAGCCCTTTTTCCCTTGGGTTTCGGAGCCGAGGGTCATCTTTATTTTACCCCGGGCCAGTTCTTCTCTAAGTGCTGGTCGAACTAGAGCCCTTTGCAGCGCCCCCTCAAGGAAACTTGAGGTCTGGTTTTAGTTGTACGGATTGCTCATCCGGTGTTGCCCTGAGAACGAGATATGCGCAGCTCCTATCAGGATTGTCGGCACATCGGGCGGCTTTGCTGGTCTTGTTTTACCATTGTTGAAATGTCTTGTAAACCGGGATTCCAAGACTGATCGGGTCTTCCTAGGAGAAGGTATATCCTTCGTTGATTGCGAGAGCTTATCATGGGCTAAGTTGGGACACCCCTGCAGGGTATAAACTTCCGAAAGCCGTGCCCGTGGTTATGTGGCAGATGGGAATTTGTTAATGTCCGTTTGTAGATAACTTGACACCAGATCCGAATTAAAACGCATCAACCGCGTGTGTAGCCGTGATGGTCTCTTTTTCGGCGGAGTCCGGGAAGTGAACACGGTTTTTGGGTTATGTTTGACGTAAGTAGGAGTTCAGGATCACCTCTTGATCATTGCTAGCTTCACGACCGTTCCGTTTGCTCTCTTCTCGCTCTTTTTTGCGTATGTTAGCCACCATATATGCTTAGTCGCTGCTACAACCTCACCACTTTACCCCTTCCTTTCCCATTAAGCTTTGCTAGTCTTGATACCCATGGTAATGGGATTGCTGAGTCTTTGTGGCTCACAGATTACTACAACAACAGTTGCAGGTACAGGTTTTGCGATGATCTTGACGCGAGAGCGATGTTTACTTGTTTTGGAGTTCTTCTTCTGCTTCTTCTTCGATCAGGGGATAGGTTCCAGGTCGGCAGCCTGGGCTAGCAGGGTGGATGTCGTTCGAGTTTCTGTTTGTGTTTCATCCGTAGTCGGATGTTGCTCTTATGTATTGTGAAGTTGTATTCGTGTGGCATTGTATGCCTTTTGTATGTATCCCCATCTATTATGTAATGTTGATGTAATGATATCCACCTTGCAAAAGTGTTTCTATATGCGGTTCTATCCTTGGTGGGACCTTCGAGTCTCTTTAGGATAGTATCGCATATTGGGCGTGACACATATGCATGGTCACTACGATGAGATTGCAAATATGAATATTGTTGATCTCATGCATAGCATATGACAAGTCAAGTGGATTGTCAAACATGATGTGACAAAGAGAATTATCACAAGAAATCCTATGTAACATGGCAACACAACCAATAGACTCCTCATCGCAATCATCAAACTCATCATAAATGGGTAAATCATCGCATGGGGAAGTCACACTAGCATGAAGCATGGTAATAGATGGATCAACATCATGCAAGCAATCAATGTCAAGATTGTCCACTAGTGGGACAAGAGCATCACCTTCACCTATGTTACCTTTCTCGTTCCACTCAAGTGGTGTAGGTGAGGTGGGAAAGACCAAATGGTGGTCATCATCTTCATCTTGATGGAACCATGTGGGGGTGCATCATATTCCACCATGGCCATTGTCTTGTCCATAGGAAGGACGAAGTCATCGCGGACCGGCGCATCATCATATATGGGACCTAGCACCAAATGATAAGACACAATAGAGGTAGAGGTCAAGTTGTTAGCAATGCAAATGGCCTCACTCTCTCTATGTGGTGGTGGCTCACTCACTCCCTCAAGGTAGGTGCACTCAATGTCACATATGGTGGAGTCACTCAAATCACTCAAATGGTGGTGGTGGTGGCTCTCCTCACATGGGAATTGGGGCAACTCGTCATATATGGGGCTAGTGGTGAAGTCACTCTCACTCTCAATATGGTGGCACAAGTCACTCAAGTCATCATCGTCGTGGTGGTCGAAGGAAAATCCCATGCTCAACCATCTCGTGCCGCGCCGTGGATGAAGGCGAAGATGGCACATCATCGCTCTCCTCCATGACCGAAGGGAAAATCCCATGCTCGATCATCTCGTCATCGTCGCCGTGGATGGCCTTGAGAACACTTGGCGAAGATGTCGAAGTGGTGGTAGTAGTCGTAGCTCCATCTCGGTGGTGCTTGTCTCGCGGTCTTCTCTTGTGCTCATGAAGTTTGGTCGTAGCTTGATGTAGAGCTTTTTGGGACTTGTAGGTGTACGCATCGCGAGCATCTTCATCTTGATGGAGTTGTAGTGCTTGATCTCGATGACGTTCCGAAGATTGGCCACTTGAGCGTCGCCGCCTTAAAGATGACGAAGCGGAAGAAGACTTATTGTTGGCCAACATGTCGCATACTTGATCCCTTTGTTCGGCCAACTTGGTGTCGAGGTAGTCCATTGTAACGCCCCGATTCCGATGCTCTAGATGCCTTCCTTATTTTAGTTGTTGTCGTGTGATTTTTATGTTGGTGCTTTGTCATGATTGTTTTGCATATTTCATTCCAATATGTTTATGCCATGATCATGATTAGTGTCATTGTCATATTTTGCTTCTTGCATCATGTTCATATTTTATTATATTGCATTGTGCCATCCTTGTTTGCTTGCCATGGTCGTCTCACTTGCTTTGTTCTTTGCTTCATGATGTGATTTTGCCTATGTCATTTTGTTGCATTTGCATCGTGATCATCCTTGTAGTGTGCATATTCATCGTGTGCACATTTGTTGTGTGCTTGTTATCTTTGTGAACTCCTTTTCCTTATCTTCTTTGTTGTTCCATCTTGCCCTTCCATCTAAACCATCATCAAGTGGAACACCCCATCACTAGCCTCTTCCTTTCAATTCTCACACATTTATTGCAAGTGGCATTTTCCTGTCCCAGTAAAAATGTTCACTTATTTTCTGTAAATCTTACATCATGCCTGCACCCTCTCTGCCAAGTTGCAGCTCTTTGTAAGTTGTTTTGGTTGGGCTAGAATTTAACTCAAGTTTGAATGAAATTCAAACTTGTTTTAAATTTCTGTCTGTAAAAATATCCAAACCAATTTTACTTAATTATCCATTATACCAGCAGTCCATAAATATTTTCATCTTGGCCACTACCCTATCCAAACTCCCTGCACTTTTCTCTCTTCTTTTCTGTTTGAAAAATAGGGAAGAAGGTGAGGAAACCAGCAACCCAGCGCAGCCCAACGTCACCCGCAGCCTGGCTGGGCCTCCCCTCCTCTAGGCCGGCCCAACTCCCTCTCCCTCACGGCCACCTGCTCCCTTCCTAACGCCGTCGTCCTCCTCTAGAGATAGAGTACTCGCACCGTTGCCGTGAGCTTCACGGACGCCGAGGTCGTACCGTCTGCCCCCTCCCCTATATAACCCCCTCGGCGTCCGCACCCACCCTAGGGTTTCCTCATTGCCGCCACCACCTAGGGGTCTCTCCCCTACCCTCCTTCTCCTTCCCCGTGAGCACCCAAGCGAAACAGAGAGCGCCGTCTTGCTCGCCGGCGCGCTCTCGGTCAAGTCCAGCCGCAGCCAAGGTGCCCGGGAGTTTCGCCAAGTTCCTCTTCATCCCCGACGTCCTCTGCATCGCCGCGGGACGTCAAGGCCGCGACGCCTGCATCCTCTCCTTTCTCTGCTTCGTCTTCTTCAGGGACCGAGCACCATCGCCTCGATCAGCGCCGTCCCCTTCGTCTTCTTCCTCTACGGCAGGAGCTCATCACCGTCGGTCATCCCCGAGCTCAATCTACTCCACCAACCAACCCTATGTGAGCACGATCACCTCCCATGCATGGTCCTCCTCTCGTTTGCCTGCTATAGCTGATCCACCGTAGCAGCCCGAGGCGCACCACCGCGGAACCCCGTCGTTGGCGAGGAATCCGTCCACTTCCCGTTGCATGCTTGGTACGAATGGGTTCGCCCCATTGCGTAGCTTCCATCCGCGCCCTCCGTCGCGTGTTTTGGTTGCCGGAATAGCTCCGACGAGCTCCTCCGCCGTCCTATGACCCCCAGCGCCGTGACTTCCTCTGTTCTGCTCTTGCCTGAGCATGCGCACGCTCATGACTCCGTCAAGAAGCAGCCGCTCGCTCACATGCTCCCACGCAGTTTCCACACCCTCACCTATTTCCGCACCCCCGCTGTCGGCATGTGGTCGCGAAGGTTGCCGTCTTGCTCGCCGGCGTCGTCACCCAGTTCCTTTGTGATCCATGAAGAAGAGGGCCTGGCCTTTGATTCGGTTCAAGTTAACACACGCCCTTGTTTTGCATCAACAAGTAGCAGCATCGCAATGGTCAGCACTCTGCTCCTCTATCCAGGAGGTCGTGGGTTCGACTCCCAGGCGCGACACCCTCTTTTGCTCTGTTCTTTTATTTCTTTTGCACACACCACAGCCACATGGGCCGAATCCTCATCTGGGCCGCTGCACAGTGCTGCTTCGGGCCCGTGCATATATTTTTACCAGCCTGTGTATTTTAGCATTTTTCCAATGCATTCTTATTTACAAAAAATGCCCCTGTTTTGAATTGTTAATAACTAAATGTCCATGCATCCAAATTAAACAAACTATATATGTAAAATGCTTAGTTTTTCATCTAGTTTCATAATCTGCTACTTTCATCCATGTTAAACATGTTTAAGCTGCTGTTTGATCATATTTGCTTAATTGCCATGTTAAAATGCTTTATTTCATAACTAAATAACCGTAGCTCGGTTTTAAATAAACTTTATATGTAAATGGGGTGGGAAAATGCCTAGTTTAACATGGTCCACTTTATTTCCTGTTTAACAACAATAAAATATGTTTTAGGGCAGAACAGTACCAAATTCGAAATATGGACATGAGGATTTTCCGGAATTGTTGTTTGTTATTTCCGGCCTCATTTAAACTTGCCTAGATAGGTAGTTTTCATATGCTTCACCTCTTGCCATGTTTAACAACATTTAATATTGTTGAGTAGCTTATAACGGGATCAAACTAAATAATTACATGTGGTGTTTTGTCAATATGCAACTCGTTGCATATTGAGTTCCACTTAACTTGTAGTATTGTTTGTTACACTTTGTCATGCCATGCCTATTTTAACCGGGCATGCATCATACTTGATTGTGCATCATGCCATGCTTATGTGATGGTTGTTTACCATGTTGTTTTTTTCTTTCCGGTGTTGCTTCTTAGTTCCGGTAATGTTGCGATTGTGAGGATTCGTTCGACTTCATCCATTCGTCTTCTTCATGGACTTGTTCTTCTTCCTTGCGGGATTTCAGGCAAGATGACCGCTACCCTGGATCTCACTACTATCATTGCTATGCTAGTTTCTTCGTTCTATCACTATGCTGCGCTACCCATCCCTTGTTCTATCAAGCCTCCCAATTTGCCATGTCAGCCTCTAACCTTTTTCCCCTTCCTAGCAAACCGTTGCTTGGCTATGTTACCGCTTTGCTCAGCCCCTCTTATAGCATTGTTAGTTGCTGGTGAAGTTGAAGATTGCTCCATGACGGACAGGATTATTGTTGGGATATCACAATATATCTTATTTAATTAATGCATCTATATATTTGGTAAAGGGTGGAAGGCTCGGCCTTATGTCTGGTGTTTTGTTCCACTTTTGCCGCCCTAGTTTCCGTCATACCGGTGTTATGTTCCCGGATTTTGTGTTCCTTACGCGGTTGGGTGATTTATGGGACCCCCTTGACAGTTTGCTTTGAATAAAACTTCTCCAGCAAGGCCCAACCTTGGTTTTACCATTTGCTTCACCACCCTATACCTTTACCTTGGGTCGGCCAACCCGAGGGTCATCTTTATTACCCCCGGGCGGTGCTTCTCAAGTCTGGTCCAAACCGAGCGATGTCCGGCGCCTGGCAACCAGGTCTATGCCAACCCGACGTCTGCTCATCCGTGTGCCACGAGAACGAGATATGTGTAGATCCTATCGGGTTTGTCGGCACATCCGGGCGGCTTTGCTGGTCTTGTTTTACCATTGTCAAAATGTCTTGTAAACCGGGATTCCGAGACTGATCGGGTCTTCCTGGGAGAAGGAATATCCTTCGTTGATCGCGAGAGCTTATCATGGGCTAAGTTGGGACACCCTTGCAGGGTATTATCTTTCGAAAGCCGTGCCCGCGATTATGTGGCAGATGGGAATTTGTTAATGTCCGATTGTAGATAACTTGACACCAGATACGAATTAAAACGCATCAACCGCGTGTGTAGCCGTGATGGTCTCTTTTCAGCGGAGTTCGGGAAGTGAACACGGTTTTGGGTTATGATTGACGTAAGTAGGAGTTCAGGATCACCTCTTGATCATTGCTAGCTTCACGACCATTCCGTTTGCTCTCTTCTCGCTCTTGTTTGCGTATGTTAGCCACCATATATGCTTAGTCGCTGCTGCAACCTCACCACTTTACCCCTTCCTTTCCCATTAAGCTTTGCTAGTCTTGATAGCCATGGTAATGTGATTCTTTGAGTCCTCGTGGCTCACGATTACTACAACAACGATTCTTGTGTACAGGTTATGCGATGATCATGATGCGAGAGCGATGTTTGCTTGTTTGGAGTTCTTCTTCTGCTTCTCCTTCGGTCAGGGGATAGGTTCCAGGTCGGCAGCCTCGGCTAGCAGGGTGGATATTGTTTGAGCTTCTGTTTGTGTTTCATCCATAGTCGGATGTTGATCTTATGTATGATGTGATGTTGTATTCGTGTGGCATTGTATGCCTTTTGTATGTATCCCTACCTATTTGTAATGTTGATGTAATGATATCCACCTTGCAAAAGCGTCTTCAAGATGCGCTTCTATCCTTGGTGGGACCTTCAAGTTCCTTTAGGATAGGGTCGCATCTTGGGCGTGACATCCATTGTCTGTGCTTCAAGTTGATGAACGCCGGCGGTGAGTCGCTCAATGCCTTGCATTTGTAGTCTGAAGATGGACGTTTTGGTGATGTACTTGTTCACGATGTCGTTGTCGTGGAAGACCGGAGATGAAATGCCTTGCCTATCCATCACAAGACTCGAGTAGAGGTGAGTAGGAAATGAGATAAACAATACCAAGTTACCTTTTCCCAAAGTTGAGGATGTATCCCGTTTCACTCAATGTGAGATGAAAGAATAGTGGAATTGGTACCGGACTTGTTCACTCACACCTATCAAGTAAAGCTTATAGTGGGGCTCGGTGAGGATAGTGCCACAAAAATTTGATGCAAAATGTTAGCAAGATTCAATAATGTTGGAAAAGATTCACAAATTTGCAAGTAAAACAAGTAGACCAATAGCAATATGCGGCACACGGAAACACACTCACGGATAGATAAATGGGGTCGTGCAACCAAGGAATGAGCACAAAATGTGGAATCCACGAAAAACGCTCGTGTTGCACAACTCAAGAGAGACGCTAGCACGATTGCTCAATAGGCGGATATGACACTTGTGCACAACCTATAAGATGCAGAATGTATGAGCCTTCTATCCCAAGTATGATATGTGTATGATGTTCCTGTTGCTCTTCTCAAGGTGATCCAAGATGATAGGATATGACAATCTTATGTGCAATGGTGTATGATGCGATGGCTCTTGCTCACGAGCTCTTTGCTCTCTTTTCCTTTGGCTTAAAAGCTTATTCTCTTTTTTTTATATGGCCACTTATGCAAAATGCACAAACCAAGATAGCAATTGTGTATATGCGGGAACGATCATGTGACACAAGGGATGATATGATGATACCAAGATGATAACAATATGATATGGTATGTATGCAATGGAAGGTATGGATCACTCATGTGCACAAGTAACGTTGCCGGCAATACTCAAATGGCTAGTCTCGATAGGCAAGTGACGCAAAATGGGCTAATAGGTTAACAATGTAATGGCAAGAATGTACAATGATAGGATACCACAATACCAAGATGATATAGAGGGTACCGTTCTTGCTTACGGTTAGGTTGTCAAAATGGTGAAGTGGTCGATGTCGATGATGACCTCGTGGCGATGATGAGTGGCGGTGTTCTTGATGTAGATACCAAGATGATGTAGAACCGTCCCTAAGTAGCCGAAACACCTTAGGAAACGGTAAAAAACCGCAAACTCAAAATCTCCAAAGGCAAATGTCAAATGGTGGTAGCGGAAAGCGTTGGTGGTTCCGAAGTTAGCAATGAGGAAGTGGTGGTGGTGGTTGATGACGAAGCAACTATCCTTACGTAGCCGAAACACCTTAGGAGACTCAAGTCACCACTCAAGCAACCACAAATGCTATATGGATCAAAAACGGGTTAGGTTGCGGAAAGCGATGGTGGTTTTGCGTATGATATGGTGGATGGCCTTTGCAGAGATGCAAAAATGCCAAAATTTTTATGGAGTCCAATGGTGATGGAACCTATCTATATGGATGGGGGATGTCAATAGCTACTCAACGAGCTAAAGAACGCGAAAATCGGACTCCGGGAGTGAAAGTTATGGCCAAAATGGTAAAGTGCACGCGGCTGATTCTGGGGGTGCGGGTGCCCGGGGGTGGAAGGTGCGGGCACCCGGGGTGGTCCGAGGCAAACAGCCCGGGGGTGCGGGTGCCCGGGGTTTGGGGTGCGGGCACCCGGGACGGTCAGCAGGGGTGCTTGGGGGGGGTCCGGGTGCCCGGGGTTTGAGGTCCGGGTGCCCGGGGTTTGAGGTCCGGGTGCCCGGGGGTGTCGGGTTTGGGCGGAAATTCGTGGAAAAATGCAAGAAATTGGTGGATTTCGTGGAAGGAAAGATGGAGATTGATGGGGGAATGCTAGATCCACTTGAAAGCAAGCAAATCCATGGATCAAATCCAACAAAATCTCAACAAACCAACAAATCACAAAAAAATTTGGGGCTATTTTTGGTGGGGAATTTTTGAATTTGGGGAAGAACACAACAAAATTAGGCTAGAGAACAAGAAAGGGGGCTCCAATTTCGTGAGAAACCATGGCTCATGATACCAAGATGTTGTAGGGTGGAACCCTAAGTGAAGATATTTCACGAATTGGAGGGGGAATCCCCAAGAACAAGATGAACACAAGAGGGAAAACAAGAGGAACACGCAAGAACAAGTCCAAATCACACATCCACTAGACTAACAATCACACAAGATCCACAAGGTACATGAACAATCAAAGGGAAATAAGATACATGGTAGAGTTCATCCCAAATCCTATGAAGGAGATGAGGGCTTGATGATCCTATGATGGGGATCCTTCCCCAAGAAGGAGGTCTTGATGTTTGGTCACTCCAAGAGGAGGTCTTGATCTCCTAGTGGAGTGGATCCATGGAGCAAAGCTCACAAATGTCTATCAAATACTTTGCTATCCTTCCAAATGAGCTAGGTGGGGGTACTTATAGTCTAGGGGCGAAATAAGATGTGGAGAGGGGTACATGGGCAAAAGCCCAACAAGGCACGCAGGCCCTCGGAGTGGTCCGGGCACCCGGGGGTCCTAGGCCCGGGCATCCGGGGTAGATGCAGGAGCCTGGGCGGTCGAGGCCGGGCACCCGGGGCCATTCAGCCGGGCACCCGGGGCTGGATGGAGAGGGGCCGGGCACCCGGGGGTGATGGCCCGGCACCCGGCAGTGGCAGCAGCCAGTGGGAGGGCGGGCACCCGGGCCTCGGTGCCGGGCACCGGGCGGCTGGCGCAGCGGTCGGGCACCTGGGGCCAAGGCAGGCACCGGGGTGGCTGGGCAGCACCAGTCGTCTGAGCACCGGGCCCTCCATGGCTGGGCACCCGGGGCCGGCTGGGAGCGGCGCCAGGGGAGGGGCCGGGCCTCCGGGGCCAAAGTGCCCGGTCACCCGGGGTGTCCAGGACTCCTCCTTCTTCTCTCTTGTCGCACGTCCATCTTCCTTCTCCTCCTCCGTAGGTCTCCGGTGAACTTGGTGATCCCTCCGTGCTTTCTCGTGACAATCTCCGAAGTACCTAAGAATGCATAACGTTTCCATTTGAGGTAGAGTCCGACTCTCGAATGAATTTGAGTGGAGCTCGAAGAGGAAGGAGTTCACCTTGTTCTCGATGGCGCGTGCACGAGCTCTTGTCCACGGTCCTCGAGGTGCCTGATGAGTTGTAGTAGAGTCCATGGGGATGAGTGAGGGATGCTCCGCATCAAACAGTATGTAAACAGCACCTGCACACAAACAACAAATACTTGCAACCCAGCGCGTAAAGGGGTTGTCAATCCCTCAACGGTTATGAGCAAGATTAAAAGATATAGTTTTTGATAGATAGATCTGATAAAATAAATAAAAGAAAATTACAGCAAGGTATTTTTGGTTCTAATATATGATAGAAAATAGAACCGGGGGCCATAGTTTTCACTAGAGGCTTCTCTTGAGAAAATAGCATACGGTGGGTAAACAAATTATTGTTGGGCAATTGACAGAAAAGCAAATAGTTATGACAATATCCAAGGCAATGATCATGTATATAGGAATCACGTCAAAGATAAGTAGACCGAAATGATTCTACCATCTACTACTATTACTCCACATATCGGTCGCTATCCAGCATGCATCTAGTGTATTAAGTTCATGAATGAACATAGTAATGCCTTAAGCAAGATGACATGATGTAGACAAAATAAATGCGCATATGAATAAACCCCATCTTAATAGCAACGATACATGTGTGTCATGTCTCTTTCTGTCATTGAGATTGAGCACCGCAAGATCGAACCCATCACAAAGCACCTCTTCCCTTGGCAAGATAAATCAATCTAGTAGGCCAAAACAAACCAATAAATCAGAGAATAAATACGAGGCTATAACAATCATGCATAAAAGAGTTCAGAGAAAACTCAAATAATATTCATGGATAGATCTGATCATAAACTCACAATTCATCAGATCCCAACAAACAGACTGCAGAAAGTCATTACATCAAATAGATCTCCAAGAACCCAACATTGTATTGAAGATTAAAAAGACAGAAGAAGCCATCTAGCTACTAATTATGGACCCATAGGTCTATGGTAAACTACTCACGCATGATCGGAGGGGCAGCAAGGGTGATGAAGAACCCCTCCATGATCGTTTCCCCCTCCGACAGAGTGCCAGAAAAGGCCTCTAGATTGGATCTCATGGTTCTGGAACTTGTGGCGGTGGAATAAGTATTCTGTGGACTCCATTGAGGTCTTTGGGATTTTAGAGTATTTATAGAGGCGGAGGTAGGTCAAAACGATGCTCATAGGCCCCCACTACCCACGAGGGCACGCCAGAGGCCCCTGGTGTGCTCTGGTGCTTAGTGGTCCCTCTTTCATCTTCTCGTGGCCTCCATAAGCTTCCAGCGTCTCTTATTGCCAGAAAAATATCTCCAAAAAGTTTTGTGGCATTTGGACTTCGTTTGGTACTCATATTCTGCAAAGTCGAAAATAGGTAAAAAAACAGTAACTGGCACTGGGCACTAAGTTAATAGGTTAGTCCAGAAAAATGATTTAAAGTTGTTTGTAAATGTATATAAAACATCCAAGGTTGATAATATATTAACATGGAACAATCAAAAATTATAGATACGTTGGAGATGTATGAGCATCCACACTTAATTCCATCTCGTCCTCGAGTAGGTAAATGATAAAGATAGAATTTTTGATGTGGAATGCTACCTAACATATTCATCATATATTCCTTTCTTTGTACCATGGACATTTGGACTTGAATGATTCAAAGCAATAGTCTATAATTGACATGACGACATCAATACTCAGCCATATCAACAAGCAACTATATTTTTTCAAAATATTAATGCTAAAGAAAGTTATCCCTAGCCCATTATGCTCAATCATTGCGCCATTCATGAAACACACTCAAATATTAACTACATACAATACACAAGTATGACAATAATGTTCCCTAGTTGGTGCTTTGTGAGAGAAGATGGAGACACAAACTAAAAATAAAAATTTCATAAAAAAGGTAAATAGATAGGCCCTTCGCAGAGGGAAGCAGATATTTGTAGAGGTGCGAGAGCACATAGCTTAAATTGAGAGATAAAATTGTTTTGAGAGGCATGTTTTTCCTGTCAACGAAAACGACCGAGAATTCCCAACATCTTCCATGCTAGACAAATTATAGGCAGTTCCCAAACAAAAAGTAAAGTTTATTTATTTTCCACCATTATTTCACAATCCATGGTTAGTTGTATCCACGAGTTCCTTCCATACCAACACTTTCCAAGGAATTTCTTATCATAGTATTTTTTTTCATTTCGGGAATGGGCATCCCTATTACCTGCCATACTTTCGTGCAATGACAAGTGAATAAACACTCATCACGAGAATAAAATACCTAGCATGGAAAATATTGGCCACCCCCTGCCGCGTCAGGAGCGGTATAGGCACACAAAAAGGAAATTTATTTTGAAAATTAGAGTTGGCACATCAAATTTACTTGGAACAGCATGGAAATACCGCATATAGGTAGCTATGGTGGACTCATTTGGCTCAACTTTGGGTTTAAGGAGTTGGATGCAAAAGCAGTATTCCCACTTAGTACAAGTGAAGGCTAGCAAATAGATTGAGAAACAACCAACCAAAAAACAAAAATGGTCATAAACGTGCATTGAACATAATTAACACCGAGTAATGCACCACAAGTAGGATATAATTTCATTACATTACTATTGACTTTACGTGCCTACATAGGGAATCACAACCCTTAACATTGATATTCTTACTAAAGCATAATTATTCATCAACATGGCTCACATATCACTATCTCCATATCGCAAAACTATTGCAAGGAATCAAGTTTATAATATCCAATGATCTTTATGGAAGTTTTCATTATACCCCCCCCCCTGGATATCCATCACTTTGGGACCAAATTCATATCTCATGTAGATTACAATTACTATTCTTAACTCTCAAGAAGATCTAAGTGAAGCACGAGAGCATAAGTATTTCTTCAAAAAAATCAACTCTCAAAATAATATAAGTGAAGCATGAGAGCATATTTCTTTAAAATTTCCAACTCTCAAAATTATATAAGTGAAGCAAGAGAGTTTATTTCTTTAAAATATAACCACCATCATGCTCAAAAAGATATAAGTGAAGTAGTAGAGCAACTGCCTAGCTCAAAAGATTTAAGTGAAGCACATAGAGTAATCTAGCAAATCATGATATGTGTGTGGCTCTCTCAAACATTTATGTTCATCAAGGATGATTGTGACAAACTAAAAGCAAAACAAAGCAAAGACTCTTATAATACAAGACTCTCTAAGAAAAACTCATCATATGTGACGAATAAAAATATAGCTCCAGGTAAAATTATTGATGGTCGTTATAAGAAAGAGGGGATGCCTTCCGGGGCATCCCCAAGATTAGTTGCTTGGGAGTCCTTGAATATTACCTTGGGGTGTGTCGGCCATCCACAAGCTTAGGCTCTTTCCACTCCTTATTCCTTCATCCATCGTGATCTCAGCCAAAACTTGAAAAACTTCAATCACACAAAACTTAACAAAACCTTCGTGAGATCCTCTAGTATAATAAAGCAAATCACCACTTTAAGTACTATTGCAAACCCATTCACATTTTGTTATTGCATTATACCTACTGTATTCTAACTTTACCATGGCTTATACCACCCCCACCCCACCCCCGATACAATCCATAGATTCATCAAATAAGCACACAATGCAACGAAAATAGAATTTGTCAAAAACAGAACAGACTGTAGTAATCTGAACTTTCACCATACTTATGTAACTCCAAAAATTATGAAAATTTAGGAAAACGTGGGCCATTTTCATATCAATCATGTGTGAAAAATGCACAATTTATCACGCTCCAATTTTTTTTAACAATTCTGATACTGGACGCAAAAGTTTCTATTAATGCACAGAATCAAATCAACTATCACCCAAATCATCCCAAAGGCTTTGCTTGGCACAAACACTAATTAAAATACTAGAACGCAATCATAACATTAGCATAATTGTACATTTATTGAAAAACATAAAGGAAAACAAAAAAAAATAAAAGATAACTATTGGGTTGCCTCCCAACTAGCGCTATTGCTTAATGCCCCTAGCTAGGCATATTGCATAGTTTCAAGTGTTGTCATCTTTGGTTTTAATTCCATATGTGGCCCTCATGATTGACTAATATGGTGGCTTAATTTCAGTTCTAGGGAAGTGTTCCATACCCTTCTTTAACGAAAACTGAAATTTAATATTCCCTTGTTTCACATCGATAACGACACCTATAGTTCGTAAAAACGGTCTACCAAGTACGATGGCGAAGACGGATTGCAATCAATGTCAAGTACAATAAAATCAATGGGAACATAGTTCCTATTTGCAAGAATAAGAAAATCATTAATTCTACCCAAAGGATTTTTAATAGTAGAATCCGCCAAGTGAAAATTAAGAGAACATTCATCCATATTGGTAAAACCTAGCACATCATAGAGAGATTTCAGAATTGCCAGAATTATTAGACGAATTTCGAGGAAATGGCCTAGGATTAAAATTACCTCTATAAGAATTACCATTAAAATTGTTTCGTGAGAAAAAAATGGACAAAGGCACATCATTAGGATCAAGAGGAGCATTCTTACTAGCAAGCAATTTCATAAGAGCATCAACTTTATCTCTCAAAGTACTAATTTCTTCAATAGAATTCACTTTTTTACTAGTAGGAGCTCTTTCAGTATGCCATTGTGAATAATTTGCCATAATTTTATCAAGCAATTTAGTAGCTTCACCCAAAGTAATCTCCATAAAAGTACCACCTGCGGTGGAATCTAAAAGATTTCTAGAAACAAGATTCAATCCCGCATAAAAAAAATTGTATGATCAACCACAGATTTAAACCATGAGTAGGGCAATTTCTTATCATCAATTTCATCCTTTCCCAAGATTGGGCAACATGTTCATGCTCAAGTTGCTTAAAATTCATAATTTGATTTCTAAGGGAAATAATTTCCGCGGGAGGAAAATACTTAGTAAGAAAAGCATCTTTGCGCTTGTCCCAAGAATCAATACTATTTCATGGCAAAGATGAAAATCAAATTTTTGCATGATCATGCAAGGATAAAGGGAATAATTTTTATTTCACAATATCTGTGTCCACATCATTTTTCTTTTGCATATCACACAATTCTATGAAAGTGTTTAGATGGGACGCGACATCCTCATTAGGTTTACCGGAAAATTGTTCTTTCATAACAAGATTCAACAAAGCAGCATTAATATCATAGGACTCCGCACTAGCAGCGGGAGGAGCAGGAGTCCTAATAAAATAATTAATATTAATATTAGAAAAATCACAAAATTTTGAATTTTCTTGAGACATCATGACTACGCAAACCAGATAGCAAGCAAGCAAAAGATCAAACAAGAAAGAGGCAAACGAAAAATATTTTTGTATTTTTGTAAAACTTTTTAGAAGTGGGGGAGAGGAAAACGAGAGGCAAATGGCAAATAAAGTAAATGCAAGGAGATAAAATTTTATGGGTAGGTACTTGAGAGATGTTGATGATGTCTCCCTGACAACGGCGCCAAAAATTCTTCCTGCTACTTGTGAGCTGCGTTAGGATTTCCCCGAAGAGGAGGGGATGATCCAGTACAGTAGAGATAAGTATTTCCCTCAATTATGAAACATAGGTTATCAATCCAGTAGCAGAACCAAGCAACACTATGTAAATAGCACCTGCACACCAACGACAAATACTTGCAACCCAACCCGTAGAGGGGTTGTCAATCCCTCAACGGTTATGAGCAGGATTAAAAGATATAGTCTTTGATAGATAGATTTGACAATAATACATAAATAAAAGAAAATTGCAGCAAAGTATTTTTTATTTTAATATATGATAGAAAATAGACCCGGGGCCATAGCTTTCACTCGATGCTTCCCTCGAGAAATAGCATACGGTGGGTAAGCAAATTACTATTGGGAAATTGACAGAAAAACAGATAATTATGATGATATGCAAGGCAATGATCATGTATATAGGCATCATGTCCAAGATTAGTAGACCAAAATGATTCTGGATCTACTACTATTACTCCACACATCGATCGGTATCAAGCATGCATCTAGTGTATTAAGTTCATGGAAGAATGGAGTATGCCTTGAGCAAGATGACATGATGTAGACAAGATAAACTCATGTATGAATAAACCCTATCTTGTTACCCTTAATAGCAACGATACATGTGTGTCATTTCTCTTTCTGTCACTGAGATTGAGCATCGCAAGATCGAACCCATCACAAAGCAGCTCTTCCCATGGCAAGATAAATCAATCTAGTTGGTCAAACCAAAAATCGGAGAAGAAATATGAGGCTATAATAATCATGCATAAAAGAGTTCAGAGAAAACTCAAATAATATTCATGGATAGATCTAAGCATAAACTCACAATTCATCGGATCCCAACAAACACACCGCAAAAAGTCATTACATCAAATAGATCTCCAAGAACACCGAGGAGAACATTGTATTGAAGATCAAAAAGAGAGAAGGAGCCATCTATCTACTAACTATGGACCCAATGGTCCATGGACTACTCACACATCATCGCAGGGGCGGCAAGGATGATGAAGAACCCCTCCGTGGTCATTTCCCCTTCTGACAGAGTGCCGGAAAAGGCCTCTAGATTGGATCTCATGGTTCTGGAACTTGCGGCAGTGGAAAAAGTATTTTGTGCACTCCCCTAAGGGTTTTGGGATTTTAGAGTATTTATAGAGGCGGAGGTACGTCAAAACAATCCTCATGGGCCCCACTACCCACCGGGGCGCGCCAGAGGCACCTAGCGTGCCCTCGTGCTTAGTGGACCCCTCTTTCATCTTCTCGTGGCCTCCAGAAGCTTCCAAGATCTCTTATTGTGAGAAAAAAATCTCCAAAAAGTTTCGTGACATTTGGACTTCGTTTGGTACTGATATTCTACAAAGTCAAAAACAAGCAAAAAAAACTGTAACTGGCACTGGGCACTAAGTTAATATTTTTATTTGTCTAGTATGAAAATAGTGTTCCCTAGTTGGTGCTTTGTAAGAGAAGATGGAGACACAAAATAAAAATAAAAATTTCATAAAAAGGTAAATAGATAGGCCCTTCGCAGAGGAAAACAGATATTTGTAGAGGTGCCAGAGCACATAGCTTAAATTGAGAGATAAAATTGTTTTGAGAGGCATGTTTTTCGTGTCAACGAAAACGACCGAGAATTCCCAACATCTTCCATGCTAGACAAATTATAGGCAGTTCCCAAACAAAAAGTAAAGTTTATTTATTTTCCACCATTCTTTCACAATCCATGGTTAGCCGTATCCACGAGTGGCTTCCATACCAACACTTTCCAAGGAATTTATTATCATAGTATTTTTTTCGGGAATGGGCATCCCTATTACCTACCATACTCTCGTGCAATGACAAGTGAATAAACACTCATCATGAGAATAAATTACCTAGCATGGAAAATATTAGCCACCCCCTGTCGCTTCATGAGCGGTACAGGCACACAAAAAGGAAATTCATTTTGAAAATTAGAGTCGGCACATCAAATTTACTTGGAACGACATGGAAATACCGCATATAGGTAGGTATGGTGGACTCGTTTGGCTCAACTTTGGGTTTAAGGAGTTGGATGCACAAGCAATATTCCCGCTTAGTACAAGTGAAGGCTAGCAAATAGATTGAGAAACAACCAACCAAAAAACAAAAATGGTCATAAACGCGCATTGAACATAATTAACACCGAATAATGCACCACAAGTAGGATATAATTCCATTACATAACTATTGACTTTACGTGCATGCATAGGGAATCACAACCCTTAACATTGATATTCTTACTAAAGCATAATTATACATCAAAATGACTCACATATCACTATCTCCATATCGCAAAACTATTGCAAGGAATCAAGTTTATAATATCCAATGATCTTTATGAAAGTTTTCATTATCTCCCCCCCCCCTTGGTTATAAAACATACAATATTGATAATATAATAGCATGGAATAACCAAAAAGTATAGATACGTTGGAGAAGTATCATTATGTAGTTCTCTCCTCGAGACGGTCCTGCTACTAACTCAGCAGCTACCTGATGAACTTGTTCGTGTAAGACCATGGCTGCTCTTCATCTACAAAAACCGTTAGTTCACAAAATAACTCACTACTCAAGGCAAGGCCCAAAAGCACTCAACTCCCCGGCAACGGCGCCAGAAAAAGCTTGATAGCCTGCAAGTGAACAAGGTTTCATTGTAGACTTTTTGAAGTAAGTGTATCGATCCCATAAGGAGCGCAAGAATTACGCTTTTGCCCCTTGTAAAGAATTATTTAGCTTCGTGCCTGAAGATACTTGTAGACTTGAAGCAGAGTTAGGGCAGATTTAAATAAGGATTGAGCAAAACGGTGACATGTAAGTAAATAGCATGGAAGTAAAATAAATACAAGGACAGTAAAAATTGTCAAACAACAGAATTCAAAAGGCGTTCCAAAGGAATCTGGAGTTCCCATTGGTATGTTTATAGTACTACTATGCATAAGCATAGCATGAATGGATACTTGAGCCACTGTTGACGATTATGCTAGGCAGAGCAGGGTATAGAACATGTTCTACTCATGGTAGACTTCATGCCACGCACGCCACCGTCATAGCCTCCCTAGAGGGTTACAGCTCATGACAATTAAGGGTTTACTCCATGGACGTGGCCTCACTAAGGGTTCTCCATGATCCCCGGTCACTTGTAATGGTTAGGAGCAGTAGGCTTTAATGTCACCTCGAATTGCCTCCATATCCTAAACCTATGCAAAGACAGTGATATACTTTGTGGCCTACAAAGGCACAAATTATGAGTGGGGCCCCTTCACGACATTCACGAATTTATTAAACTAAGCATTCAATAGGTGATCCCATATCCACATTATTCATTTCAGGTCCTACACATACCAAGTTTCATCCATATCCCCGAGAACTAGGGGTCTACTCACACATAAGAAAAACAAGCATCATGAGCATGGTAATGGGATGCATGGATGAGTGATTCAACCGATACACCAAAGGATCCACTAGGGTTCTTGATGTTGCAGATGATAAGGATGTGGATGATAATGATGATGATGATGATGATGATGATGATGATGATGATGATGATGATGATGATGATGATGATAATGATGATGATGATGATGATGATGATGATGATGATGATGATGATGATGATCGCGATGGTGGTGATGTAGATGTTGATCATGATGTCCTTCCTCCTGTGGTGAGAGGAATTCCCCTCTACTCTTGGTCAGTCCTCCCTCCGGATGGGATCTGGAAGCTAGGGTTCTGCCTTCTGGATGAATTTTTTGAGTCTCTATTCGTCCCCTCCATTACCCGTTTCCACGAGGTGAAAATAGTTGATCCCCTCAAGGTGGCGGTGGGCCAAACGACCGCTCATGCGGGCGCGCGCAGTTGCATGGAACATCGTGGATTGCTCTAGAGGCGCAATGTCGGTTGTTTCTTTGGCCTTCTTGCTTGATTTTTTACTGGAATGTGTTTATCACCTTTAATACGTGATTCTGTTGCCATATTTGGGTGATTTCTCCACAAAACGAATATTGCTCTGAAAAACGTAACCTGAAAAATCATCAACAAAAAGAAATGCATGAACGTGGTAAAATTCCACAAAGCCCACTTTGTAGGCACAAAATATAAGGGAAAACATGACATAAATTGGGCTCATCAGTTATATGTTGGCGATCAGACTTGGAGAGTAGTATATATTGTTTGGTTGTTTTGTGATGTTTTGCTCCCTATATCCGTGGTAACTTCGCAGACCAGGGAAAAATATTTTGGAAGTCTTAAGTGGGAATTCAAGTAGTTACCTAGGATTATCCTTCCAACAAATGCATGAGGGGTTATGTGTTTGTTTCCATCTTATTCCGCAAGCCAAATCCTTTGCTTTGTTAATTGTGGTGTTCGAGTTGCTTCGATGTCAAGTGTTGATTCCATTCCATTCCTAATAAGTGTTCTCATATTTATATGGGAGTGGTAATCCTTCTTGATACTTGAGATTTCCATGTTAATCCTTTTTCAACCGGTGCGCTTATCTTCAAGATAATCCCATCATTTTCCCCATTTGCAAGACCAATTCTCAGTTTTTTCAACGGTGTTCGTTTCATCTGTCCCAAGTTGCCTTTGTTTATTCCCACCCGCACACCCTTTTTCTTCAAGGACTCTGAGATCTCAAATCAAGTATTCATTTTATTGATGAGAAGAGCCTCCATTCTCTTATTCAATGTTCTTATCCAGTGATTTCTTGTGAAGATGCTCGAGGAGCTACAAGTTCATCATTCCTCATTCACATTTTCTTCTGTCGGTGAATTCAATTCAAGCTTTCGGTGTTCATCATATCATTTCCATTGGTCCACATGATTTCCATGTTAGAAGTTCTTACCTAAGGCTCTCTTTGTCATTCACATCTCTCTATTCATATCTAGAGTTTAGAGAATATCTCAAAAGATTCATGTTTTTTATTCTACATCCGTTCAAGCTAATTCTAGGTTGTTACCTCATTCAAGTCGTTCAAATCTTATGGTGCAATCTCTCTTTCAACAATCTATTTCAACAGTGTTCTTTTGAGTGGGCCCATAACCCACATGTCTTTTCCCAGGATCACGCTTATCATTCTAATTTTTCCCGGAGATATCCTCAAGTTCTTTCAAGCTGACATAAGTATGGATCCATCAGTCATATGCCTCCCCCAAGATTGCTTTCAAATTCTTTGCATCTTTCGCACAACCTTTCTAATTGTTCCGTAGTGTCTCAACAATTTTGGCGTTGTTCCCCGCCTCTAATTGTTCCGTAGTGTCTCAACAATTTTGGCGTTGTTCCCCGCCGTCACTCTCAGTGTTGAATACCGATGAAGAGTTTTCTCCAAATCTTGCCCGTTCTCTCAAAGATTCGTAGTCAAGCGTGATGCCATCCTCTCAAATTGTTTCCGATCATCAAGAATTCTTTTCATACCCATCCGAAGCATTTCATGAGTTCTCTCCATTTCGATCTTCTGAAGGCCATCATTTCAGAAGAACTATTCATTCCCAACATTCATCTCTCATTCTCCAATTCTTTCGGTACATCATTGAAGTATTCTCTAGTCAGCTCGTGATCTCTTCGTTCTCTTGTATCTAAATTCCCTCAAGTACATTCGTCGTTTTCTAATTCTTCCCGGCGATTTGTTCCCTTTACTTCATTCGTTTCAGTTCTTATGGCGATTCTTCAAGTTTCCTCTTCCTTTGTTATCTATCAGTTCATTCATTTTTTTTTCAAAACTCTTACTTGTGGTTCATTGAAGACATTCCTAATCTCGCGCTATGTCTCTCTTTAATCCTTTCAATGAGAATAAGTGTTATGCAAAATCCACTGCTTGTCATCAATTTAAGTTAATGAAGGATAAGCATAACATAAGTCTTATTCTCATTTAATCAAGGTGATTAATTCCTTTTCCTAAAGTTGTTCATGATATCAATTTCTCGGTCCTAAATTGTTCATCTTTTCTTTTCGGAGTCAAAGTTTTCTCATTATTTTGTCACGAAGCTCTATCTAAATCATTGCAATCTTTCAATTCTCGTTCTTTCAATCTTTGCTTCTTTTACATCATCCTTTTATATTTGGAGTTCTTTGAGAGCTTCTTCATGGTGGTTCATTAAGGGTTTAATTCACTCTTGAAGTGTTCATCAAGATTCTTGTTGGAGGAGCTCAAGTATTCTTCATCTTGCTTTTTGAACGGCAATTCATTCTCCCTTATATTTTGAAGTGGATTTTTCCATCTCTTCATTCCTCTCAACTAATCAATCATTTGGTACTGGCAGAATTTCACCTCAAGTTTTGAGATGTTTCCATAAGCCCACGGGAATCATATCTTTCGTTGTTGATTATCGAACAACTCTGTTCAACCCTTCTGCACAAGAATGCTCTTTCAAGTTCAAATCGTGAGAGATGTTATTTTATAAGTGCCATCTCATTTTGACTAGTCTTTTCAACCGGAGTGTTGCCCGAATTCTTTCTTTCTCATCTCCTTTCCATCGGAGTGGTTTTGAATTCTTGCTTCTTCCTTGTGCCATTCTTCATCTCCTTGCAACCTCTAAGGTTCTTGGTTTCACTCATTTGTCCAAGAAGAAACTTTGTTTTACATCTTCCTATTCCTTCCCCTCCTCATTCATAGATCTCGAGGTTAGATCTCTTGTAAGTGGGGGAGAGTTGTAATAGCCCGAGACCGACACTCCTGATGCCTTCCATGTTTTTTGTGATCGTCGTGTGTTTTATTTGTTTGTTGCATTTCATCATGGCGTCTGATACGTCTCCAATGTATCTATAATTTTTCATTGTTCCATGTTGTTATATTATCATTCTTGGATGTTTTATATTCATTTTATAGCAACTTTATATCATTTTTGGGACTAACCTATTGACATAGTGCCAAGTGCCAGTTGTTGTTTTTTGCTTGTTTTTTACCTCGCAGAATATCCATATCAAACAGAGTCCAAACGTAGCAAAACTTTGTGGAGATTTTTTCTGCCCATAAGAAAACTTGGGAGCCAAGGAAGTGCAGGAGGGGAGGCTTGTGGGGCTCACAAGGCACCAGGGCACGCCAGAGGCCCCTGGCGCGCCCTGGTGGGTAGTGGGGCCCATGGTAGTCCTTTCCACCGCCTCTCAGCTCTATAAATATCCAAATATTCCAAAATCCCTAGGGGAGTCGACGAAACACAATTCCAGCCGCCTCAAGTTCCAAAACCATGATATCCAATCTAGAGCCCTATTCCGGCACCTTGCCGGAGCGGAACATGATCACGGAGGGGTTCATCATCCTCATTGGTTCTCCTCCGATGATGTGTGAGTAGTTTACCACAGACCTACGGGTCTGTAGGTAGTAACTAGATGGCTTCTTCTCTCTTTTTGATTCTCAATACAATGTTCTTCTCGATGTTCCTGGAAATCTGTTTGATGTAATGACTTTTTGTGGTGTGTTTGTTGGGATCCGATGAATTGTGAGTTTATGATCAGATCTATCTATGAATATTATTTGAGTCTTCTTTGATCTCTTATATGCATGATTGTTGTAGCCTCGTATTTCTTCTCGGAAAGTTTGGTTTGGTTTGGCCAACTAGATTGGTTTTCCTTGCAATGGGAAGAGGTGCTTTGTGATGGGTTCGATCTTGTGGTGCTCAATCTCAGTGCTAGAAGGAGAAGTGACACGCATGTATCATTGCCATTAAGGATAAAAAGATGGGGTATATTCCTACATGAATAGATCTTGTCTACATCATGTCATCTTTCTTATTGCATTACTCTGTTTCTCCATGAACTTAATACACTAGATGCATGCTGGATAGCGGTCAATGTGTGGAGTAATAGTAGTAGATGCAGAATCATTTCGGTCTACTAATCTTGGACGTGATGCCTATATACATGATCATTGCCTTGGATATCATCATAATTATTCGCTCTTCTATCAATTGCCCAACAGTAATTTGGATAGCGATCAATGGATTTGGAGCATGCTAGGGGTTGTTTCCATGTGGGCAAGTGTTGGTAGTTAGGGATCATGGATGGATTGGTGGTATGCTAGTGTGCAAGTGTTGAACAAGATCATCCATATGTCCATGATTAGTGCTTTGTTATGTTGTGTTGAGTTGTGGTATGCTTGTGTTGTCTTCAACTAGATCAGCCATGTGTGCATGTGTTACTGCTAGATCGTATGTCCATGTTTCTACTATCCATGTGTAGTGTCTTGTGGTGTTGATGACGCTTACATTTGTAGGACATGACCACGCAAACGCAAGAGTTTAGTCAGGCCCCCCGTGCTGTCTGAGAGCCAGTTCCCACCGTTGTACGTCAAGGACTCCTAACCTCCTATGGAGCAGATGCCTCTTGATTCAAAGGTTTTTGAGGTGCCGCCTGCGGTTCCTCCATTTGTGTTGGCTCAGCCCAATGTTGTTGCTCATGCTGCTACCTCAAAAGGCAGCCGCAAAGGAGAAGAAGGATGGCATGGGGGACAACATGAAATGGCAGTCGTTCCTCTCCATTATTGTGCTTAACAAGATGTGTGACATCATAACTAGTGGGGTGAGGACTGACAAGGGCTTCAAGGAGGTGCACTTGAACCTTGTTGTAAAGCAGGTGTTCGACTTCTGTGGACAGGAGGTCACCTCGACCCAGTTGTACAACCTCCTGAGGAAGTGCAGAGCGAGGTGGATCACCACGTCCAAACTCAGAGACCTCAATGGTGCTTCATGGGATGAGGACACCTGCTCGATACTTCTAGAGGCAGAGCACTACCAAGGCCACGTTGCGGTTAGCTCACAAACCATACCATTCTAACAAACTAGCAGTTTAAGCCTATGAACCATTGCCATACTAACTAACCTCTCTGCCCTGTTTCTTCTTAGGCTCACCCCAAGGACGCAGAGTTCCTAAACACCCCTATCCAGAACTACCACCAGATGTAGCAGATCTTCTCCTTCGGACTGGCAACCGGCAAACATGCCATGGGCTCTTGTCGGCCGCTGGCTCGCCGATGCCGGAGTATCCAGACACCCAGGAGTCAGACACCATCAACGTTGATGCTCTTGGAAAGGATGGTGAGCACGTTCATGTGCTTGATAGGAAGAGAAAGCGGACGGGCTTCATGGAGGAGCTAAGCGTCTTCAACAGCATGACTGAGGCAGTGAAGGAGGTGGCCATCGCAATTAGGGAGAGCAAGAGTGTGGACGTCCACCCTGAGCTCTACGGCGCCATCATGGAGCAAAAAGGCTTCAACGCGGAGCTCTCATGGTGGCTTTCAGCCACCTGCTGGACAACAAAGCAGAGGGTGTTGGGTTTGTTATCATGGGTTGCTTCTGCTGCCAGTGGCAGCGTGCATGATTCTCGACGGCGATGACGACGTATATTTCGTGTAGTTAGGAACTAAAACAATCTTATAGTCTATATATTTTGGTGATGTGGTATATACTAACCCTCATGATGATCCTTGCGGTGGTAGGATTACATTCTCTTTTAGATGTGGTGGTAGGATGACACCAAAGATAGTGGTAGGTTGAACTTGCCATGATCATGCATGCTTACTAATGCTCTTCTACTCCATTGATTGTTGTTTATGTGTTTGAATGTTTGTTGCTTTAACTTATTGCTCAGGCAAGTAGTATAACAGCAACAGCAACCACGAAAGAGGGTTTGAGCATTCATGCAGCAAAGTTGCGGTTGGCAAGGTGTATTGACCGTTAGGGCTAAAGAACTTCATCATCTTCATCCAGTTCATCGCAGCAGTGTTGTAGCGTTGGTGTGATCATGTGTAAGGTGTAGTAGTATTGGTAGGCTCACCAAGTAGGGTACAAGGTGAACACAACTCTGCTCGTATGTAACCAAACAACGTGCACTCGTATGAGCACATGCAATGCGAGCAACCAAACACGATGCATAGAGGCGTCGCTACGATGTAGGGAGAGGACATGCAAGCAACCAATCAACATGCAGATGTTAGTTTTTGCTGCATATGCTCAATCAGGCCCAACTAGAACAAGTAGCCTAACTGGGACAAGTATGCAAATGGGCAAAAAATGATGCAGGTAACCAAACATGCCGCTAGCTGCACATCCATGTACTATGTTAAGCAGAATGGACATCGAATCAAAAGTAGAATGTTTTGGATAAACAACCCTGACAGGGAAGGCAACACGATGTCACCCATTTAAGCATCTCCATTGCTGATTGTAAGAGAAGGTGTGCTATCACATAGTAGACCATCCAGCTAAGTCAAGTTCTCTCACAAATTGAGCCGGAAAAAAACTATGTTCTCTCCAGGGTACTAGGGAGGTCTCTCAACTGCAGCCTGAAACAAGATAGGAAATGAACATGTAAGCATAAGCCTGAAGCACAAGCCATTTCAAAACAACATAGAAGCCGATATGCTGGGATTGCTCAAGAAAAAGCACACTGAATGAACAATGTATTAAGGCCCTGTTCGGGAATTCACCAGCTCCTGGAATCTGCGGAGCGGCAGTTTGCTCGCTCCCAGATTTTGTACTACAGCTCCGTCCGCTCCCTGTGCGGAGCCTGGAGCGGAGTATTCCCGAACGGGGCCTAAGTTGCAGTTATTCACATTTGTCTACCAAGGAATGAGCCTTACCTTGAGAAATTCACAGGCTTACATCTTGATGTTGAAATACTCAGGATCAAAATGGTGTAGCCTCACATATCCATCCTCACCACCACTCGAAAAGCTAAGAACATTATATGGAAAAATACGGGTCAATAAAACTGGAATTCTGGAATTCCAAAGAGATGAGATAACAAGAACTGAAGCTCAAAGAGATGAAAAACCCTATTTCTCAAAAGCAACATATATGAGAGATCACAAAAGAAATATAATAGAAGTATAAAAAAAAAGGGGGTTGGCAGCTCTCAGAAGTTTATTTTACAACATATTCAGAATAGCATATATGACCGAAGTATTGGACTCGAATACTGCGATGCCAAACCAGCTGGTAGAATAGAACAGAATGCACAAGAAAGCATGATCAAGAAATTGCAGGTTAGATCTGCCAAAATAAATTCTGGGGACCACATAGCTCTCATGTCCAACTTTTCATCAAAACAAGGCCAGCGTAGCGCATATTGCCAATGTAATTTGCTATAGTCACTGAGCAACATTATTACTGAACATGACAAAAGAGAGTGATTCAACAAGATAAAAGGTGTGAAGATAAGGCACCAAAATACAAAGGAGACAACATGTGCTCAAACAGATGGAAATGACAAGTATAATGTGATATAGGATTACTTCATGTAGCTCTCATATAAACTTTTCATCAAAATATGATCAGTATAGCGTATATTGCCAATGTAATTGGCTCTAATCACTGAGCTACATATTGAGGAAAAAACATAACAGAAAAAATTAGGAAGGCAGGGCACAGGAACAAAGGAAACAAAATATGTCACAAACAGATAGCAAAGACAAGCAATGTGTGAAAAGCCAAAAGTCAATCCCCATGTAGAATTTACGATACAGAGGATGACTTAAGACTTAGGATGGAAGACAATAAAATGGTGATTGAGGATTACTTCACCATGATCTTCTCTCATTGAAGATAAATAAATATGAATAGAAAACAATAACAAGATCTGCTCTCATAACATGTGATGAAATCCTAAAGACATATCGCCATGAATCTACATGGCTTAATCATTGAGCAGATTTTAGCATACTCAGGAACAGAGGCATATTGCAAACCCAACGTGAGAGGCACAATGTAAATATAAGGGATCAACATGAAATACTCCCTCCGTCCCAAAACATAACTAGATACATCCGTATTTAGACAAATCTAAGACAAGAATTTTGGGACGGAGGGAGTAGTAAACAGGGTTACTGAACACATATAATATTCAAAATGAAGCCCTGATTTCTTAACATTTGACGACATCCTAAAGACTCAATAGTGTATATCCCATGAATCTAAATGGAACAGAGGCATATCACAAACCCAAGCGCAGAGGCAAAATACAAACATAAGAAATCAAAATACAAACAGAGTACGAACTAACCTCCTCCCATCAGGATTAAATGCTAATGCATTGATAGGTCCAAAATGTCCTTTAACACCACCAATCTCTTCTTCTAAAATCTGAGATCGACAACAAAATCCTGTTACAGAAGTTGACAATATATACACATACAGAAAGTAACTTCCAATAGGAAGTCAAGAGCCATCTGTGTAAATATATGCAAAGGAATCTAGCTCACCTTGTGGAAAAATTTGGCCTCAAATTTACCCGCACGGCGATCTGTCATAGTAACATTCATAGCATCTTGGCCACCTCCAATAACCACCTAAGGATAGCAAAAAGTATGATGTTCAAAAAATATAAATACACATACAAATGAGTTTCCATAGAATAAATAACAAATAGACCATTATGATGTACCAATTTAGTTCAGAATCATGAATGCATGAGATGAGCATTAAACACAGATGCAGAAAAACTAAGATAACAAATATGCAAAGGAATCATGGTTTACACACTTTGACAAACTTGGCCTTGATTAATAAGAACAAGAAATCAAAGTTAGGAAATAGATGGGCAGGACAAAAATATGTGACACTCAAGACCAGAGCACATACGCGGTAATCCTATCCAACTTCATTAATTACCCAGAGGCTGACTGCAAGGAGCACATTCTGGACCAAATTTATAGTCAATCCGAACTTCATAATTGCCCACGAAAATATACAATTTTTACATATAAAAAGACCAAGAATTCAAGAGACAACCCCATGTGCTTTGAGAAAGCTTATATACTCAAATGCTTGCAGCAACTTAAGAACAATGGCATAGATAAGGTGACAGATACAGGAGCATACATGATCAAGAGTAGGAGATATGTCAACAGCATTAACCGGTCGCTCTGTGACATATGTCTTTATCAGGGTCAGTGTTCTTGCATCCCATAGCTGCGACATAGCAGATATGTCAGAAAAATCCATATATGTTAAAAAATAAAGTATGAACAGGTTATCAGGGCAGCAATCCCACAAGTATCACCTTGGCAGATTTATCCAAGGAACCTGTGAGGAAATGAGACCAATCTAAGGATTTTGACAGTGAGCTAATTGCCTTCTGATGTCCAACCTCCTTGTCTGACTCCTTCAGCAGCTTTCCGGTCTACAATCCCAGAGAAAATAAAACATAAATGCACAACATCATACAAAATGGGAAAGCAACATTGTACATACTGATTTAATTAAACACCGGGCATGTACAACATACATTGAATGACGAGAGAGTGGCATGTAAACTTTGCAGGAGATAACCTATTGGTTCCTTCATTCTTTCTAATGAAAGACCCACGGAAAGAAAATTGCATTCTAGTGAGGGATAGGTACTCTAGTAAGGTGGACTAGAGTACTAAGCAGCCACAAGATATGGCCAGATTTACAGATACTAACTGTTTGCTGTGTCAATTCAAGGAGTTGTTGGCTATAAGAAACTCACAGAATCAGACCACATGACAAGGAAATTCGGGTCGCGTGTGAAATATAAAGCACTGAGCTCAAGTAACATTTTACATTACAACCACTACATCGACAATCATCCAACACTAGTTGCAAGTTCCTACCAAGAGCAAATTGCCACAGGTACATGGCACCAGACACCCTAATAGGCCACAGAATTAATAGCCAGCATGACTGAACAAGACTACGTGCAAGCTTGGGGTGCTAACC
The DNA here is from genome assembly GCA_021437245.1 of Aegilops speltoides. Lineage (NCBI taxonomy): Eukaryota > Viridiplantae > Streptophyta > Magnoliopsida > Poales > Poaceae > Aegilops > Aegilops speltoides. The sequence continues at coordinate 175,868,773 of CM038144.1, read as the reverse complement.
TCAGAGTCCCAGATACGGATGGTGGCATCCTCACCGGCGGTGATGATGGTCCGGTTGCCGGGCCCCCACACGGCCCTGTTAATCCTGCCCGTGATGCCGGAGATCACAAGCGCTGACTCATCCGTCTCTGCAAACCACAAACGCACACTATAAAATCCACATTCACGTCACAACTAGACATCTAGAAACTTCCAGACGGAGAAGAGTAAACCGTACGGTCTTGCAGGTCCTCGGCGATGCGCTTGACCTGCGCGGTGGGCATATTCCCCATGAAACTGTCGGTGGTGATGACCGCCAGGTGGTCGCCGATGGCTAAGTCCACGGAGCGCGCGGGGGCGTCGAACCTGAAGGTGAAGAGCTCCTTCCCCGTCTTGACGTCCCAGAGCTTGGCAGTCTGGTCGGCGCTCCCCGTGATGAGACGCGTGGAGTGGCGGGAGACATCGCAGGACCATACCGCGCCGTTGTGTCCGCGGTAGGTGCCGAGGCGGTCGCCGTTGTCGGCGTACCAGACGGTGGGGGTGTGGTCCTTGGCGCATGAGAACAGCAGGTCGCCGTCCCGGTTGTACTTCAGGAACGTGAGCGGGCGCTCGTGCCCCTTCATGAGAATAGGCCTCATCTTGCCGCTGCCGCTGCCGCTGCCGCCGGGAGGTGTAGGGTTGGGTAGGGTTAGGGAAGTGTGGGGATCTAGATCGTGCGTTGCGGCGGAGCAAAACCCTAGCTGCGCTTGGACAAGAGGCTTTGTGTGAGAAATCTACGCCGTTAGGCGGCTGTATTAAGCACGAAGGCTGGGCTGGGTTTCGGCCCAACAAGAACTACGGGCTGAAACACATGCGCCCAACGTTCGCACGTACATTTTCCGCCAGCACGATCACAATGGGTCTTTTTTGCAGCAACTAATTAACCAGCGTTCCTTTGGGAGTCTCGCAACGATCAGCGTCATTTGACGCGCTCTCAGCCATTCGCTATGTGTCGCGTTCTGGGCGCTCCCTCCAGATTTTATTTTTTTATTTTTCTGCACGCGTTTTCGGCTTTTTAAACGGTTTATTTTAACGTTTTGGTTTTCCACCGGTCTTCCCTAGCTTTTCAACCAAAAACTTTTTTTTGAAACGCATTTTTTTCGTGAGAGTCACGGTTTTATTTTTGCGAGAGGCACGGTTGTGCTTTCGCGGGAGGCACGGCCGTGCCTCTTGGAAACAGAAAAAAAAAACGTGTGTTCTGTTTTTTTCCTTTCGCGGGAGGCACGGTTTTGCTTCCGCGAGAGGCACGGTTGTGCTTTCGCGAGAGTCACGGCCATGCCTCCTCGAAAACGAAAAAAACACGTTTTCTATTTATTTTTCTTTCGCGAGAGGCACGGTTTTGCTTCTGCGAGAGGCACGGTTGTGCTTTCGCGAGAGATACGGGCGTGCCTCTTTCGGAAAGGAAAAAATGCGTTTTCTGATTATTATTTTTTGCGAGAGGCACGGTCGTGATTTCGTCAGAGGCACGGGCGTGCCTCTTTCTGAAAAGGAAAAACCAGTGTTCCCGGTTCGGTTTTCTCGTCGGTTTTTTTCGTTCAGTTTTTTTGTGAAAAAAAAGTTCGTCAAAACCTATCAACATGGGATCTAGTTTTGAAGATCTCGATGCGAGGAATCCAACGGCAAAAGCGTTTGAGATTTGGACGCACGGTTTAAGAGATAAAACGTTTTTAATAAACGGATCTTAGAAAAAAGGGAAAACTCCCAGGTTGCGACAAGTGGCGCACATACAGCGCGCCACTTGTCACAACCTGGGAAGTTGGAGTGATCTCCGCAAGGAGTACTCCTTAACTAGTGATTTCGGTCTTTTTTATGTACGGAAAATCAAATATTATTAGGGCATTTTTACGCATCCGTCGGCTGATCTCCTACTATTAAAGGAGAATCGAACGTCGTGATGTTTCAACCAGCTTCCTCCTCTTCGTCTCACCCCTCGCTCCCGCACGATTGAAAATTTCACGCACAAAAAACCAAAAAGAACAAAAACAGACAGTACAAATCGGAAAACCACCATCCACGCACGCAGTCAACCTCCACCCACGAGTCCACGACTCCACCCACATCCTGCGACCCGCCGCCGTCTTGACGACCCGTCACCCGCGGCTGTCTTACTGGATGAAGTATGGTTGGCCGCCACCGTCGTCTTCCTGGTTGACGGCGAGGTCCCTTGTCCTCATCGTCCGTGCCCGTCCACGCCTCCCTATTCTCCATAGGAGCTCGACTTCTTCCCCTTCTCTCTTGCCGATCGGCGTCCTGGTGCGGCGGTGCCCAGGCCGCGACGGGCTCAATGCCTCACTCACGCCGCCACCCAGGTGGCAGCGCTTCCCGATCTTGGCGCCTCTCCAGGCACCCAGATCTGGCGCTACGAGCAACCCAAGGCTTCCACGGCGTGTTGTAGGCTTACAAGTGCACGCCCCCACTCCACTCAATTGAACGCTGCATCCCATCACCGATTGAGGAGTCGACCTGGAAGCCGTGGCAATTTCCTGGACGTCGCCGCCACCAACGACAAGGGCGCTACTGCTCTCAGTACACCAGGCTCCAGGGTCCTCCCATCGCCGATGGCTGCCCTCGGTGTTGTACTGCGCCTCCCTGACCTATGCTTCTTCGTAGGACATGGGAGATGAGCATGGTGTTCTCAACCGGAAGCTCCAGGTCTTCGGCAGAGCCATGATCAACAAGGTCGTTTTCATACTCAGCTGTCTGTATGATTCTGTATTCATGCCATTTGCACCAATGTTTCCTT